>OZ021733.1:27961329-29161329 GCA_963978545.1 Linyphia triangularis
ATGTGAATTCATGCACTCACATCCAAATATCTTTTATGTATTTTGATTAAAACATCTTTATTATTTATTTATTAAAACAATTTTGGCAACAGGAAAGAGTTTCTTCAATAATCGGTTAAATATTATTTCAGCGCGATTGAATGACGGCAAGTTGGTTTATTAGTGTACCGTAAAAGCGACCTATTAGTGACAGTGAAAGCCCGCAAAATTTGATAGAATGCATTGTCATTGCAATCGAATCTATCTGCCATGTTTCAGCCCGATTGGATGACGGCAAGGGGTTAATAGGCCTCCGCAGATTTGCCCGTCATCGACATGCCCAGCCACAAACAAAATCGAAGTTAATATAATGAATTTAAAAATGATTTTTATTTTATATTTAAGCATTATTTAAAGTTATTTTTAGAAATTCTATTTGATATATATGTAATATAGTAACAGCAAAATGTATTTTAAATTATGTTTCTAATTTTCCTGGTTTATTATGCTCTAAGCAGTGACTGTTCATAGCACTATGAGACGAAAGGATCAATATCTGTCTTTCCCAATCATTTCTTCCATTTCGTTTCTCGCTGCGTGGCTAACATGCAAGGGGTCCAGCGATGGAGCCTCGTCAGTGTTCTGTAGTTTCTTTTCAATGTGAGTAGACACAATTGTGCAAAATAGTCTCGTGTCAGTTGTCTGGTGGAATTTTTTCTTATTTTCTCCCACTAGATGCTAATACGGTGAACTAATATTTCATTAATATTTAATTGAATTATAATTAAAGATAGATTAAATGCTATTTAACTTCTCTTCTAGTCAATAGATACTTTTCGTCATAAATTAGTGAATAAACTTTAATCATTTGACTCCCCCCCCCCCACACACACACACTTTTAAATTTAATTTTTAACTAAATTTGAAAATATTTTTAATTTTTTTTTATGTATAAGGTAATCAAAGCTGAAGAAGTACTGTTAATTTAGTTTAAAAATCATTATTTGATAAGACAAAATTAGTCCTTCTTAAACGAGAGATGCGTTTTAAAAATCAATAATCTCCTTTTCATCAAGACATATTGGCAAGGAGGATTTATTGGGCGAAATTTTTAACAGACATTTTTTGAAGAAATATTACTTAACAGATAAAACACTTTTTGAAAACTAGAAAAGTAAACTGGAATACATGTGCTTCATTTTTTTTTTTTTTTTTTTTTTTTCAAAGTGCAGTGTTGAAGAGAAAAAATTAAACGCATACAATTTATTAGAAATTACACTACAACAAGAAATAAATTAAAAAATAACTGTAGAAATAAGCAAGTATTTAATGAAGAATTTTGTTCATAAAAAAAATTCAAATTCCTTTGAACATTCTGACGAACCTTTTCTATTACAGAAAATTACCTACGCAGAGCACTGAAATTTTTAATTTTTTTAACACGCTTTTATTAGCTTCGTATGTATCTATGTATGTAACGGAATCTTTGAACTCTATTTTCGACTACTTCAAAATGTTGGATTAATTTGAAATTTTGCACATTTTTGGACCGATCACAATACAATAATTCAATAGGTTTGCCGCATTATCCTTACCAAGTTGGTTGTTTTCAGATTATCTGGCGCCGTCAGCAAAACGAGGACTATAATGCGCTGAAACATTCGTCATTTGAGAAGCAAACATCCATTTACAAACACCCATACCTTACACGGGACTCGAACCAGCAAACTCGCGGTCTAGAAGCTAGCACGCTAACCACTATACCGTTTGGTAGGCATTATTCTTACCAGGATCTTCAGGATTAGCAATTTTTCATATTCAGTGACAAGGTAGTGTTTTGTGCCAAGTACTACGGCGTGTAATAAGGCATACACAAGACTTAAATTTGAGACAAGCATGTGACTATTAGCAGGAGCAACTGGAGAATGTTGTGCACTTAACTAAAAAAATTAACTAAAAAAAATTATAGTTTACAACAAAAATTGATAGTTTAAAAAACTAAAAAACACCCTTTAATAGAAAACTAAACTAAAAAGTAGAAAATAATTTTAGATTAGTTTGAAATAAGAATAGAGTGATTAACAAGAAATATTTATTTTATCGTAAAAAAGCGTGGGGTGCTTGATGTCAATTGTTATACATTGTTGTTAATATTTAATGACAGATATTGGTAAAAGTAGAGCCATTATGAAAATATCTTAAAAAGCACCCAACGTTTTTTTACGATAAAATAAATATTTCTTGTTAATCATTCTATTCTTATTTCAAACTTATTTAAAATTACTTTCTACTTTTTAATTCAGTTTTCTATTAAAGCATGTTTTTTATTTAAACTATTATTTATTATTATAGAGACTAAGTATTTATTTACCTTGCAAAATAGACAATAATTATTAAATATATTTTGCTAAATGTTTACTTTTTTACCTTTTACAACTAACGAAGAAGAAAAAAATCTCTTGATAAGTGTGTTAATAGCTAAACTAACATTATTTAATAATTTAGCACAATACAACCCAACAATATACATATTTTTTTACCAAACTTCTTTAACAAAATCTATTGTTTTAAGAAATAAAAGTTAGAAATTTACCTTATAACAATACTTCGAATTCATACGTTTTACTAATATTACTCTGGAACTAATTAAATGATTTTTCTTTGATTTTCAACAACGAATTCTGAACGAAAAATTATTTTTAGGAAGAATTTTTGGTTCAAGAACAATAAAAGGAGGGTAAATTTGAAAATGGCAATTTTTTTAAGCAAGCCTAATATTGAAATGAATGAGTTGAGCTTTTTACCAATTTATCATAATTTATTTACAGAAAAAAATTAAAAGTTAATGTATATGAACGGTTGAATTCAATAAGAAGTGAATTTAGATGTAAAAGACAAATTATTCTCAATTTACTCATAGCCTTTGAATGTATGGATTTTGTATTTAGCGACAAAATATTTAGCTTTTTTAAAAAAACTTGTTTAACTATTGTGATTTTGGAACATTACATTTCGGCATGCTCGTAAAAGTGTATTTATAAACTTGCACAAAAACTCTGCATTCAAGCAAAATATGTAAAAGTTATATTTATAATTTGCACTTTAAAACACTACAATAACACAAAAGTATCACAGAAGGAACAATCATATAATACAATCATAAACACACCGCTCAATATGGAAAGACGGTGAAAAAAGGTGGTATTCACACTTCCAAGGTCCGAGGGAAAACTGTTTTCTCAATCGGACGTCCGCTCCAGGAGCTTTGGAGGATAGCCCCTCAGAAGAACGAACCTTTTATCAAGATAACGTCTAAGATGAAGCACATAATCTTATTGCTGCATGACTAGGTTTGAAATGTGTCTTCTTATGACAGGAGCATCGATATTAACAACTGGATAGACTGTTCCGATGCAGTGGCGGCTCGTGGGCAGGAAAAGTGGGGGGGCCCGATGAAAAAAAAAAATTGGAGTTTGCGAAGTAATATATATATATATATATATATATATATATATATATATATATATATATATATATATATATATATATATATATATATATATATATATATATATATATATATATATATATATATATATATATATATATATATATATATATATATATATATATATATATGTATATATATATATAACCCTAATATATATATATATATATATATATATATATATATATATATATATATATATATATATATATATATTGAACCATAGTACGTAATTTAAAGTGTAAAAACGTATCTTTATAAGTAAAAAAAAAAAGGTTACAAAGACTCTGTAATTTGAATATTGAGCTTCTAAGAAAGTATATTAAGAAAGTGGGAAAAAGTATTTTTTTTGGTCTCTAAAAATATTAATACGAAACATTTGCACTTTTTTTTTTTTTTTTTGGCAATAAATGCAAAATGTTTTTATTTCTACTAGAAAATTTAGCAAGCACGATCAAATTTTTTTTCCAAGTAAAAAGAAACCTCTGTAAGGAATATTAGTCCTTAACTGTGAAAATCTTTTCAAAGTCATTTGCTTAAAAAAAAAACCTGCTTATGCTCCAGAAAGATAAGAAGTTTCCTTTCAATCTCTTCTTTTATATATAAAAATGTGCTTATAGTATTTGACAAAAGTTCACTCTACTTTCAATTGACTGCCTGTAGACTTTTATTTGTTTTGCCTACAAATCCCATTTAAAAAAAAAAAAAAAAAAAAAAAATGAGGCAAGAAATGTTTCAAGGAATTCTAAAATTAGAACTAAACCTTTTTCCAGAAATGAGAAAACAATCCTGGGAATAATTGCTCAGCAAAATTAAGAAATATTTCATTCGCTATCCAATGTTCATACTATGACCAATCGAGCGATGCAACTTATAACATGCAACTATGTAGCAATATAACTTAAAATAGGGATTTTGTTTTTTACGAAAATTCAAGAAGGTCGAAAAATACGGGGGGGGGGGGGGGGGGGCGGAGTTTTTGAGGTCAAACAATAGCAGTGAGATTATGTGAGATTGCTTACAGAGGCGGACATTGTTTGCAACTTTACTAGGAGAAAAGGGGGTGGGGCTTAATTATATTCCGGGATTCAAAGATAAAAGAACAGACAGATAAAAGAACAGACGTATGGAGCATAACTTTTTGTCTCCATATAACCTAATCGCATTAAAAATGCAATAAAAATTTTTTATAAATATTTAATATTTTTATTAGATTAAGAATACTTAAGAACATTTTAAAATGAGCTAAAATGTTGATCGGGCGAAATGTTTAAGTTCAACAACTTTGAAGCTGAAATTATTTTAATGTAAGATAAATTATCAATATTTTCAACATACCACATCATTTTAAGCACAGTAAAGCTGATAGGATCAGATTTTTTTAGTACTTTTAGCTAGCACTGTAGGAATTTGAAACTACCTAATTATAAGGTTCTTAATGAGTTAAGCAATGCTTTAAAATTCTGTTTGACATTATAATAGTAAATTAAAATACCAAATTTCGTTAAGCTGTAGGTCCCGGCCTGATTAGCTGTCACTGGACATAAAAATAGGTCTTTGAGCGTACAAACCAACTAACCAAAATACCAATTACATAATATATGTGAAACTATAAAAACCGATATTGCTCAATCACTATTCTGTACAAAAGAAAAAGAAAATAAAGATTTACGAGTTACAAACTATACAAATCTAATAACTCGATTAAAAATTCTGCAGCATATGCACAGAAAAAAAATTTCGTTAAATATTACATGAATTTAAGAATTAAAATACAAATCACATATACATGAAAGACAAAAAACTATTTAAAAAATGCTTGCTTACAACAGCAAATAAGTTTTAAAAGTATATAATATAAATAAATATATAATATATAAATATATAATATATAAATAATAAAAAATATAATAAATAAATATATATATAAGTATATAAATAAATTTGGTTTATATAACAGTTAATAAAATGTGATAAAACCTTTGAAAGTACAATATTTACAATTTTGCAAACAAAATTGAAGGTATTGTTATATTGACCAGTTCAACAGTTTTAAATTGAATTACTTGATATTCTTTGAATAGTAAAATATATCTCGTTGTGTATTTTTTTGGCGCAAGAGCTAAGGGAGAGTTATACTGCAACGGAATATCCTTCAATCAAAATTTTTTTCAGTACTGTACATTTACTTATTTATTACAGAATTTTTTCTAACATTATATCCTCTCTCTTTTATTTTTACTACCCAATAAAACTATAAATGTCGTTTCAATCCAATTCTAGTAAAACCATTTATTTTTATAAGGAATGTTTTGTTGTCTTTATAGAAACTCTTCTATTAATCGTATCGGAGAGTTACGTTAATGATTCCATACGATATCATATATCAGTGGGAGAGGTAGGACAAATCAACACTTCTGATTATTTGGACGAAATTTAAATACTCAGTTATTTTTTGAGACAAAGAGTAGATATCAAAACAAAAACCTATTATTAACTCATACATTTTACTAAATAAAGAGTAAAATTTAAAACAAAAAACTTACCGTTGTTATTTATTGGTGTAAATTCTTTCGCAGTCGTACAAGTTAAAGACACTAAAGATAAACGTCCGATCCCTGACTTCAAAGTAAGAATTGACCATTTCCTTGCAAATCCCAGGACCAGGAGGTGTCTTGGTAATTTGAAACTCATGTTATGACAAAAAACCAGGATGTCACGTGATAGGGAAGGAATGGCCCTCGTCACATTATAGAATTTTCTGTCTTATCTCTTTAGGTTTCAAATTCAAGGTCGTCCAAATTAGGGGGACATTTTGTTCCCCCAAGCACAGTCTAGGGAAACTAACATCCTTTGAAGAGGGCAAGTTAGAGTTTTAATCGGAATTGTGGGTTCTTATAATATTCTGTGGAATTGCAATAATACTACAGTACGATTATTCAAGTTTTTTTTTTTTTTTTTTTTTTTTTTTTTTTTTTAATTATGAATTAGGCTTTTATTTTTGTATTTTTGTAATTTATTTACGTGCGTTATTTTTTATATCAAATAAATTTTAAGGGGTATCCTAACGCTATTACAGTAAAACAAATTGGCATCTCATCAAGAGGAAGATTGCACAATGCTATCTGATGTAAAAATTTTACTCACTCTTTTCGACCAGATTTGTAGAAAAATTTGAATAGTCAGTTACAGCTACATTGGAAATTACTTTCAAAATAACACTTTCAGTTTTCAGAAACAAAAGGATTCTTCTTTAGAGTGAGGTCTTCTCTCTTTCCACAAGATTATCCTATTTTTTGTGTGAAATAAATTATTTACTTTCATTCAACTTATTTTTTCAAACACAGATGTGCATAAAGATATCGTAGTTGGGGATTTCAAATCCATTCTTTCAGCAATAAATTCTAGTGTGACTTACAGCATTAAACTTTATGAGCCTAGTAACAAAATAAAAAATATCGATGCGTAACATTAATATTGGGTCTTTGATCTAATGAGATTAACTTTTATTTCGGTTGGGGATCTCCTTATCCTAACCCTTGGCTACGAGCCTGCCTCCTACTCATAGATCAGAAAACCGTGTCAAAACACGAAACTCGGGAATTTTGTAATTTGAGAACCACACAAGGGGTACAGACTCGCAGGATATTGCAGGTGGCGAAAATCAGTCCCCCCCCCCGTCTTTTTTCCATTCCGTTTCTTCTACGGGCAAAGAAAAAGAAGCTCGATCAGGCGACTTAAATATCCATCCATAAGGACATTTATTAGTTGAGTGAAAGTGAACAGTTTCAAGATTAAAAAACCAGTTAAATCAGTATATTAACTAATAACTACAAAATTTATTTAAAAAAAAAAAAAAAAAAAAAAAAAAAGATAGAGAGGGAAACGACCAAAAAAAGTGAGGGGGCCCGGGCCCCCCCTGGCCCCCTGCACCAGCCGCCACTGTAATCCGATGTCAATGCAAGGAGAAAAACGCGCCGGTGGTTGATGACTCTGGGTGGTTGAAAAACCAATCACAGTTCACTTATAGTAGGATGGGAATGCGAGAAACCTTGTAAGCGATAGACTAGATATTTGTTTGTACATTATTACTAATTAAGGTCTACTTTTGACATTTCTGCTGTGCACAATCCAAAATTTTATTTTCAATCCTCGGCAATCCGTATTTTTTGTCCACCCAACGGCATCTGGCAACGGCTTCGTTTTCCCAGCGTTAAGCAGTCTATCCAGTTGTTTATCTATATCGATGGACAGGAGTCGATACTATTTGTTTGTTTGGAACTTCCGACTGTCTATTTCTGCCACATTTAAGTGCTTAACACAACCAAATACGTCTCGTAATTTTGAGCATCTAGAAGAATACGAGATTGAAATCTTCTAGAGTAAACCCCTCTTTCCAACCCCACCACAACAACGAGAGAACATTGAGGCCACTACAGATTTCATGTGTACCAGCCCCCTAGGTACTATATGTGATAAAATAAAACTTGTTTGTTTGTTTGTAACTTCCGACTGTCTATTCGGCCACATTTAAGTGCTTAACACAACCAAATACATCTCGTAATTTTGAGCATTTAGAAGAATACGAGATCGAAATCTTCTTGTGTAAACACATCTCTCCAACCCCACCACACCAACGAGAGGACATTGAGGCCATGAAAGATTTAATGTGCACCAGCTCCCGTTAGGTACAATGAAACTTGTCTTCTTGTGACAAAACTAAATACAACAGAAAAATTGAAACTAAAGATCAATTGTGAGTCCAGACATACAGTATTGACCATGAACTTTTTTTTCACGTGTGTCACCTCACACTTCCACCACATGGCACTTGCTGCTCAGGCAAAAGTTTTCCATGCAGTCAAAGCACAACCCATTAATTTAGTCGTACGACAACTAACAATATAATAAACCTTACATTGCTTTTCTAATCATTTTTTGTTGTTGGAATAAGTATGATACTGCTTTCCAGATTCTAGATGCCATCCATTAAAATACACGATTTTTTTTAAAAAATTAACAAAATGAACAAGTCAAAATCACAAAACATATTTTTTACTCCTCGGTCCTTTCTTATAACACTATATTTCAATTTTAAAACTCTGCATAGACATTTCAAAACTTCCAGTATATTCCACCCAGCACTGGGCGAGATAGTCCAAGATCCACAGCAACGGCCAGTCTACAACGGTTCACATCGGACTAGCCAGCATCGAGCCGATATTTACCAGCGAATGTGTGGTACAGGGGTAATATTACTTGACGATTTCAATTATTTTTTAATTTTTTTTCCAGTCAATAAGTATTCTCTATTGATCGACATTTTGTAAAAAAAATGCAATTAAATTTCAAAAATTTGCCGCCTCGTCTCCCTCCAAACGACCAACAAAAGGTTAGCGTCACACAATCCCTCCTTATCATCAGCTGGTTCAGCCCCCTTCAATCACCAACGCGACACATTCGGTGCAACACGTGGCGGATAACTGGTGGCACACTCCAGTTGTCACCTGTTGCCAGTGTTCGTCACGCTATCCGTTACATGAATGCTTAAAATGCATCCGGACCCTTTATAAATGACTCTGGGCAAAGGCGGGGTTTCCGTAGGTTTTGAAGGAGGGGGATATCCAATTTGACCCGCGCACCAGAACTCATTATTTCTAGAGTTCGCCTAACATGCGTCGTGTTACGCTAGACAGGAGTAATTATTTGGATCAGGGGGCTCCGACACTTGTGGTGGTTGTAATGTTTGGGAGTAATTTTAGTCGGCACTTGGGCTGAGTTGTTCTGGTTTAAGTTGTTTTGATCGAGTGGAGACTTGTCTATTGGTGGAATTGCCCGACTATATACGTGTCGATGATAATAAGTGATAGAGCGGTATAAGATTTTCGCGGAAGTGAGTCAACTGTAAGTTTAAAGTTATAAAAAACTATCAGTGTGAATACTCACTCTGACTATTCTGAATTGAACGCGAAGTTTCCGCACTTGACATTGCATTTATATTTTGCACATAATAATCTTTGGCCAAACTGTTTGTCTGAGTCAGGATTTTGACTCGATCTGATTGCATATTAATCCAGCACTATAACAAGCAGCCATGCCAATTTCTTGAAGAGCCCCGAGAATATCGTTTTTATGTCAGCAGGAGATATGACAAGTTCAATAACTTCTGTCAACCTGTTAATATCCAGTTTATTATTTAGAACGTAGCCGTTTAAATCCACCTCTAGAATTAACCATATTTAGTTTAGTCATAATTTTTTTTTTATAAACAAAATTATTTTCCATGTGTGTTTCTACAACATCTGAAGGAGAGGAATAGGTTTTTCAGATATTTAGTTAAATGTTTTGTTAGCATAATTTAAAACCGGTTACTCTTGTGCAATATATATAAAATCCTAATAGCTTCCATCAAATACCAAACACAATAACTAAAAAAATAATATATCATGTTAAAAGAATGTAATTTCACAAAATATTACTTTCTAATTTTTTTTATTGGGATGTGCTATAGTTGAAATCCACCTTAACCTGACACTAAGTACCCAGATAAAAACACTTTTAGTAAGGACTCCGACCGATTTGCTAATATTTCTTTACATCCAATCGAAACATTCAAATTGTGTGTTTTCATCTGGGAACTTAGTGTCAAATTAAGGTGATTTCAGCTATAGCTGAGTGTCAAACCTTATTTAAATCGTCCGAAATCAGCAGACGATAGACGAATAAAAACTCTTGTATGACAAAGTCAAAACATTTATTTAAAATTTAATCATTGATGTGTATGAAAGATTTGTAAGTCTCTCTATGATTTAAAAAGTATTTACTGTTTAAACATTTTTAACATAACTTATTCTAGTGGAAAAAGATCAGAGAACAAAATATCGCTCGATAACTTATAAGCTAGATCTGACTCAATTTCTTGTCAAATATTTTTTCTGCGTGTGGTGATACAACATATTGTTTCTCACACCGATATCATTCCTTTCTTTGTGTACACCTTGATCATGGAAATCAATTCATTCTGACCATCGGCTTATGAACATAAGGGCATTTCCGGGAACTACCTGGCTATCTGATAATTGCCCCGTTAAAACGTGCTCGAGAAGGCAGTATCAGTAGAGATCGTGTTTAGAGATCAAAGAAATTCACTTTTTTTGGATGTCGATGGAATCGTGAATTATCTGGACCGGATGCAAAATAATCGAAGAAAGAAGAACTCATGATTTGGATGCTCCTTTACTGACCTCCAAAATCAACATCTGCCTTCTTGAGAAAAGGGGAAGGCGCAAATATCAACAGTAGCGAAAAGGGATTTGTTTTGGCTAGTTTATCGCTACATTTGGCTCCTTCGGAGAAAGATTAAGAATTTTTAGCGATTGGCGTCGCCAGGATGGTTCAAGGGGGTACACTTGTATCCCCCCTCCTGACTTCTGAAAATTAGACAAAAAATGGGGGAAAGGTATAAACTCCAAGGAAAGATAAAACATATGCCTTTTTGAAGTTATGGTTTAATGTTATAATGTGCAGTTTATTTTTTATTTATTTTTATTTTTAGTCTTCTGTTATTTCATACCTAGTTTTTTTATAGATGAGAATTGTACTTGCTTGGTGTGATTTTCAGGCTCTTGGTTGCAGAAGTATTTATTCCGTTTACTGTATAATCATTTATTTATTGTTCTCTCAATTTTTGGAAAAATATTTTGCTTTTTAATTATTGATCATCTGGTATAAGACCTTGAGATCTACTATTTTTTTTTTTAATTTTAATTAAACATTTCCTATACTGCCTTTGTGTTGTTTTTTTTCCTTATTTCTGTAACTAGGAAAAAATAAAATGTTATTCTTTTATATTTTTATGTCTTCTGGTTCCTTTGTTCGAAACACTGTCTTTGGATATAGAAAGAATTACTTGGATGATTAAAAAAAAAGAAGAAGAAGAAAAAGAAAAGGAAAAAAAAGCAGGGAAATCGTTTAAAAAAAAGATTTTTTGATATTTTTATTATTTTTTCTTGTACGATAAAAAGATTTTCTTGAACATGGTTGCATTGGGTACCAAATAAAAGCTTCAGAGAAAAGAATTTCAAAAATATGTATCGCGATTTTTTTTAATATTATTCTCAAAAAAAAAAAAAAATTGTATTATTAATTGTTATAATTATTAATTAACATTTCATTAGGATTTACAATCAACTTGATAAATTAACCATGGAAACAAAATTCTAGCAGTCTTGCACCCCCCTGCAAAAAATCCTGCTTTGTTTCTTTACTATCAAAACTGATAATTTTCGTTGTCACCTTGTTTGCGGCAAATGTGGTATAAAATAATTCAACGATGATAGGATAGGATTTCTTATAAATAGACGATATCTAGACGCAGAAAGAGCTTTTCGACAAAATGATACAAATCTTGCAAGTAATTTGAAAATGCCAAAACCTAACTTCTTCGGAAAAAAAAAAAAGGGAAAAAAACTTTTCTTGTCAGCTAACTCAAAACTTTTCAAAACAAACTATCAATATCTATAAAGATAAGAGAATCAATGTCTGACAAGGCCAAATAAATGTCGATTAAGGCAAGAATATACCCAAAATTGAATATGACACCTGTCGGACATGTAATCTAAAATAATACATGACCATTTCGAAAGTTTATATGCCCACCAAATATTATCACAATTGCTCAATAAATATTTAAAAAAATCTCGCAACTTAAACACATTAGTAACCCATAAAAACAAAGTTCATAATGCAAATCCCTTATATGTATTGCCAATTTTTATAATCGTTAACGCAGTACCGATTCTGTAAATAGCGTGTTCTTGGTGTTTGCATCTAATTTTAAATATCAAAAATATTTTTATCAGTAAAATAGGCGACAAACTACGTTTCAAAATTTATTTATCAAAAATGAACGTGAATTTACGCACTCATATTCAAATATCATTTATTTATTCTGACTAAAGTAATTTTATTATTTATTTATTTAAAAAAAATTGGCAACAGGAAAGAGTTTTTTCAGTGGTAGGTTAAAAGTTATTTTAGCGCGATTAGATCCCGGCAAGTTGGTTTATTAGCATTCTGTAAAAGAAACCTTTTAGTGACAGTTACAGCCCCAAAATTTGATCGAATGCAATTTGATCGTCATCGACATCGAATCTATCTGCCAAGAATCAGCCCGATTGGATGACGGCAAGGAGGTTAATTAGACCTCTGACGATTTTCCCGTCATCAACACACAAAATCGAAGTTAATATAAAGGATTTAAAAAGAACTTATTCACGAATACATCTACCCATGTCAAGATATTACCAGCAATAGATAATTACAGCCTTAATGTAATAAAACACTTATTCTCAAAATAAAAAAATTCTCTTAAGAAAATACACGGCATATTTATAGAAAATAACAAATTTCAATAAACATCATTCTGTATTGCACTTGAATTTTCGGAACTAAAGCCCATCCTGTAAAATGATATTTTCCTTTTGAGAAAACAGGTAGGTTTTGTTGCAACCCTAACAACCCCTCGCCAAGGGATGCTATGTCAGAGAACAGGTGGCTTGCTCGTCAACATCAGGGTCAAAGTTCGGTTCATGATCTATGGCAGTGGGACGGTACTTAGCTAAATATCTCAAGAATCAGTTTGCCACTTTCTCACTCCGCGCTAATGCTCCCTCCATGCCTTTATGTTCTTATTCACACTTTTGCTATCGGATAACTTCAGTTTTCGCATTAAAAAAGTACCTCATCTTTAGAAGTGTGCTAAGGTACTAGAAATATTATACAAATTTAAAAAGTGTTATAACAGAAAAAAGTGCCGTAAATAGGGAACAGTTAAATAGGTTATAAAAATGTGTTATAATAGAAAAAAAGTGTTACGACAGAAAAAAAATGACGTAGATAAAGGACAGTTAAATTGGTTATAAAAGTATGTGTTATAAAAGAAAAAAGTGCCGTAATTAGGACGAATTGAAATAGGTTATAAAAAAAGTGTTACAGTGTTAAAATGAGATAAGGAAAAAAAAATGCGGTATAAAAAATGGTCAAATAAAAAAAGGCGTTTTAAGTATTGAAATGTTATAAGAAAATAAAAATATGGTATTATATGGTATAATAAAAAAGAGCAAGTGCCAAAAAATAGTGTCATAATACGAAAACAAACAGTATAAACAGTGTTATAGTATCAGATGATAAGTGCTGTATTAGAAATTCGTTTTACCCGAAAATTTCGGAACATTAAGAGATCGAATATGTAAAGGGAGGGAGAGTTTGCCTTCCGGGTGGTCTTTAAAGGTGAAACTGTCCAGATTTGCTTCTGGAATGAGTGAAAACTCGCAATAGGTAGTTTGACAACCAACTCGTGGCTATCTGACACAATCGCCAAAATGTCTACTTCACTCTATTATAAGTTATGATTTTGAGGCACTCTATGGTTGGAATAGTGTCACACATTGAGGTTAAATTAACCAGTTATGGTTTTTGATTAATCCGAAATTAAAGATTTTGTCCGAGAATTTTTTCAATTTAAGAGATTTGATACGATTTTCGTCACAGATGAATATTTGTGATAAATTATGTTTTAAAATTACAAGATTTAATTTGATTAATGCAAGTTAAAACATATACTTAACATTACGTGTATGCAAAATATTTTAATTAAAAAAATTCTTAAATATTCTTATTGTATACTCAAACCAACATGTAAATGGCTATAAGTAAGATTATTTTTGTGTAGAAGGCATACTAATTATAAAATTAAATCAATTTTATTACTCTATAATTTATTTAAAAAATTATCTTTTTGTGCAAATAATTAGATACTTTTAAATGGCATATTCAGGCTTTGCGGTATAAATTATGTAAAGGACTTGCATTTTTAAAAAATAATATTAAATGCATTTAAATCAAACATATATACACTCATGTCTTAAAGTTTAGAATTTTCGCTGTTTCTTTAATATTTTAAACTATATAAATGAGTTCTATAGCATAAAAATGTGCTAAATTATTAAATAATTGATATAGTACTAAAAAGTTCTTTATTAGAAATATGTCATAAAATACAGAAGTAATTTAAAATAGAAAAAAGTGCAATAGTACGAAAACCTGCAGTGAAATAAAAAAAGTGCAATAGTATAAAAAAAATAGAAAAAAGTGCAATAGTATAAAAAAAAAATAGAAAAAAGTGCAATAGTGTAAAAAATAAAAAAAGTGCAATTGTATAAAAAGTGTTAAAATATTGAAACGTGCCAAGGTAACAAAAATGGGATATAATAAAAAATGCCACTATAAAAAAAGTATTATAGAGTATTAAATGTGTTTTCTCATAATGACCCTATATAAGTTCTATTGCATAAAAAAGTGCTACATTATTAAATAATTGATATAAAGTATTAAAGAGTTCTTTATTAAAAGTAGGTTATAAAGTACAGAAATAATTTAAAATATAAAAAAGTGCAATAGTACAAAAAATAAAAATAAAGTAATGGTATAAAAAGTATTAAGATATTAAATGTGCTAAAGTAATAAAAATGTGTTACAGTATTAAAAGTGCTATAATAAAAACCTATTAAATGTATTAAAATAGGCTAATGAAATAAAAATGTGTTATAGTATAAAAATATATTATAAATTAGAAAAAAGTTCTAGAGTAAAAAAAAAAGTGCTATACAAGAAATAAAGTGTTAATGTATTAATATATGTTAAGGTAATAAATATGTGATACAGAAAAAAGTGCTACAGTAGAATAAAATTATTAAAGTTCTAATTTGTGCTGCAATCTAAAAAGTTCTATAAAAGTTGGTATAAAAAGTATAAATAATTCCTAAAGTATAAAAAAGTACTCTTAAATATTAAAACATTTGATAAAGTAGAGAAGATTTTTTTTTTAGCCTATGCTCACCTGCGTGTGAAATATATATCTAGTCATTCTAATACTTTAAATTGTTCTAGTAAGCAACAACTGAAGACTATTTTCAGACCTTTTATGAAAGCGGCGTTTTTACTTTTTGTCTAGTTATTTTTTAAGGTTTTATGTTAAAGAAGCTTTATGGAATGACTCTGAAATGTAATCTCCAATTTCAGACATTTTAAAACTGACGACATTAACGTTTATAAACTTTTGTTTCTCAGTATATTCTAACTTGCGATCTGTTTTGGCTGAAATTCATTTTGAAATGACTATGAACTTTTGTTCGACCTTGTTTTGTTCTGATGTTATTGATATTAGTTCTGATAGTGAAGATGGTATGCCTTAAAAAAAAATTAATGGCATTCTGAAAAGTTGTTGATTGAGAAGCAATATTTGATTTTCGTTTCTCAAAATACTAGTTATGCTAACTTAATTTGAGTTTCACTGAAACTTATTCTGAAGATAAGTTTTGGATCTAGCTGGCTAAAAAACTGATGGCACAGATTTAAAAACTTAGAAGTCTATGATTGGTTTTTAGAAAGACTGTTTTGGTGGTACCACTATCTTTGGCAAGAATAAACAAATGAATAACTTTTAATAAACAATGATGAACAAATGAATAAAAAGATAACGATTAGAACTATAATCTAAATAGGAATTATTGGTTGAGTTTTTATTTTATGTAAATTTTATGTTTCTTTTTAAGGTTCGTAAAAATAATTTTCCCATCTTTACATATTACAAAAAACAGCATTAGTTTTCTTAGAAAGGTATTAAAAAAGGTGTATTTTTTTAGATTCTCATTTCGTTAGATATATATTCTTTTTTTTATCATCTGAATTCATTGGAGATAATAATACTTCTTTCTCTGATAGAGCTGCACAGAAAGCAAAAGTAGAAATTACCACCCCTAGGGGACTATATGATTGATAGTTCCGGACCTGGGTGCACATTGATTGTTTACGGAAAGGACATTAGGCTTGTGGGCGCATCGCACGCTTTGGTGCGTCTTCCTACACTTGACCATCTGGTATGGTTAGGTTCAGACCATGGTTCACCCCCGGCATTTGACTCCGACAAGGGATAGCACGTGGCTAGCATTTCCTGTGGGGACACCCCAATTTTTTCATTGGGACATTAGGCATGGGTAAGCAGGCACAAAATATCGTTCTAATTCGGGGGTGGCGGAAGTCTACCCCCGGAAGTTGAAGTTTGAACTAATTGCTGACGGATGCCACGGGCTCAGGTATGGTCTGTTTCATGTGGAATCAATAGGGGGAATTTTCCTGTTATTCAGCTGCCATGTAAGACGGGTTCTCTGGATAGTTATATCATATACTTGAAGTTTATAATTTATACTTTTTTAATCGTTGTTGGAAAAGGCTTAGGGGCATAAGCATACTTATAATAAAACACTGAATAATTTGATGTAGAAGACGGTTCAAGAATGATCTTGGTTGGTTGTATACGATATTCTCTGCTGCAAGAGCTACATGACGACTATATTTTTTATGGAACAACGTTAGAGAAGGATCTGTAATTCTTAGACTAGCACTAGTGTCAAAGGTAGGGGAGACTTGTGTACCTAGGGCCACCATGTACCTAGTGCCACCCCACTTTTATTGAATAATGTTTGGTTCTAAGTTTTTTTACTCACTTGTGTAAGTGGCAACACCCAATTGCTCACTTGATATTGTTTCTTTTATAAAATTCATCTGTGTATGTTTGTTTTCTATTCATTATGGACTAAAAACTCCCTTAAAGAGAATGGCACTAGGTACATCAGCTACTGGCCCTAGGTACAACGAGGTCTTGTACCTAGGGCCCATTTGTGAAATTTCTTTAAAAACCTTATACTTGACAAAATCTATTATTTTAAGTATTTATATTAATCAAAATGGGAAGTAATTGCTATGACGATGTATGCATATCAGTTTCACATTTTTAAACGGCTCAGTGGCTCATTTTTTGTGCATTGAAAAAAGATGGCCCTAGGTACATAGGTCACCCTAAATGAATTTCTGAGGGAGTAGGTATTAAAGGAAAATTATACTAAGTACGAAGTCGTTTCAGTGATATATACCTTCAGAACGTTTGGAACTTTTTGTAGTAAACAAAACAAACTGCAACTCGGAGCCTTGCCAGCTACAGTGATTATTTATGTCACAGTTCGATTCTATTTTTTCATTACGCAATATTTGGCAAATAAACTACTTACCATATACGAATAGACCTTGTCGTTTGAATGTTTTGGTTAATGATATGGTATGAAATTCAGTTGAGAGTAATTTAATTGCTCCTTTACTTATTCATTGTTTTTCAAGACTTTTTAGAGGATAGTGGGTATTGGTGTAACAACTTAAATGAAACTCACAGACAATAAGGTTTCGCGAAGTGCTTTTTTAGTGCTCATCTGAGCAGGTTGCAAAAAATTTTGCATCAATGGGCGTACAGTACGCCTGAATTGTAAGGGCTTTTATTGAGTTTACACTAGAGGCGCGCCGACCAAACGGTATAGTGGTTAGCGTGCTAGCTTCTGGACCGCGAGGTTGCGGGTTCGAGTTCCGTGTTTGGCATGGGTGTTTGTAAATGTATGTTGGCTTGTCTAATGACAAATGTTTCGGCGCATTATAGCCCTCGTGTTGCTGACGGCGCCAGATAATCTGAATACAACCAACCAACACGAGAGGCGCACAAAATTATTTTTATACAAAGTATTTTTTCCAGTTCTATTAATGTGAAAAGTATTGTATAGTGTAATGTGCCGCTTGAAGTTTGTTGGTTGTATTTGATTTCCTGGAGCAAGGGCAACACTAGGGCCAAACTACGCAGGTATCGCTTAAAGAATCAACATTATAGGTTGATGGATAATGATTACTTTCTGTGTATGATAGTCTGCATTATCACCTTCCTTTATTGCTTTGTCCTTAATTACCGAATTGTTATAAGGAAATAACTCAGATTAAAAGACTGTTTACTATTTTAGAAACGTTTAATTGAAATAGTTGGACTCCGACTGTCGAAAATGAATGTTTTCTCTCAATCGGACTTAACGTGAATATCGATTATTTGTTTTGGGATGGTACCCTTAATAATGAAACTTTCGAAACAGCTTGACCAACCAAATTCAATGATATTAACATTTCCTTTTTAATACTGTGGTGCATGTCTAGTTTTTGCACATCTCTGATCATTTCAAAGAAATGGAGAATAAGAGAGATCACAAAAAAAGTAATGCCATTTAAAAACGTAGAATACATGCTTTCAAATAGCACGCATAAATTCCTTCCCTGGAATCAAGTTATTGTTTTTCAATTTTAAAGTGAAAAGTGTTATGCAAATCCCAATTTCTGCACATTTCCTCAGACTACGGGCTCAAGAAGAAATCTCACGATGTTAAAACAGAAATCGAAACAACAACGAATGAACGGAAACAAGAGTTCTGAGAAGATTAGACAGTTCATGCCGAACTTGAGCATCGTTCCAAAATACACGTTTTTTAAAATATAAACATGTCGAAAACATCACAAAACGTATTTTCCCCCTTCGTTCTTTCCTATAACATTATATTTCAATTTTAAAACTATGCATCAACATTTCAAAACTTCCAGTACATTTTACCCAACAATGGCGAGATTGGTCAAGATTAGTTAGCAAAGACCAGTCTACAACGTCCACATCGGGATTGGCCAGTGTCGAGCCGATGTTGGTCAGCGGGTTTATGCTATTGGTGAAGGAAAGCCAGTTCGATTCTTAACATATCACAATATTTATAACTTTACAAAAGGACATTTTTATTACAACGGACTCATTTCGTAGCGGAATTTTTTTAAACAAATTAATGGTCTTGAATACCCATAATAATTTCAAAATATATTCAGCGATGTAGCATGTTTGCGCATTGGATTTTTCTAGAGGTCAGAAAAATCGATTAAAATAAATATCGATACTATATCGTTGCATAGGGGAAAAAATCGATATATCGATTTAAGATTTTTTTATTTTTTTATTTGATTTTCAATTTTGCCAGAAACGAAGTTTTTGGGGGCAAATTTCTACTTTTCATGAATTCATGCCAAAATTGTATTAATAAATAAATTATAAAAATTGTTTTTATAAATGAATTTTACTATCAATTAGAATAAATAAAATACATTTGGATGTCAATGTATAAATTCACATCTATTTTTAAAGAAGACATTTTGAAAAGCATTTTACAGCATATTTTCCTGATAGAGATGTTTTTAATATTTAAAATTAGATGCAAATTCCAGGCACACGTTGGCAACAGAAAAGGAGCTATGTTAATGACTACTAATAAATGATCTTATCTTTCCATTACATTACGTTTTCTTTTTGGTCAGAGTGCCATTTTAACTGCCTCTCAGCCAAATCCAAACTTTAGTTTTGAAGTTTTTGAAAAGGGAATAAAAGAATCGAAAAAACACATGGAACTACAAAACGATCATAAAAAAAAACTAAAAATATTTGAAAATATCGATATATCGGTGAGTTGTATCGATATTTTTACCATCGATATATTTTTTAAAAAATCGATAAAATATCGTCGTATCGATATATCGCCGACCTCTAATTTTTTCAAACAGTAATTGCGCAGTCTCTAGACTTTCAGAAGTTCTTGAATTATACCTTAAATACATCACCTCCACCTTGGTTAATAAATTTCGCTTTGAAACATCTTAGGTGGGATTCTCAGCATGAAAAAGACGGACCCACAACTGCGCCAATCCGCCTTAGTGTGCCAACTAATTATAACTTATCCATCTTATATTTCAGAAGACTCTTGAAAGGATCGAATCAAGGTCCTCGCCTAAAGGACCTATGCTTTAGCGCAGACTAGCTCTGCATCTGAAAAAGAAATCAATAGCGTGGGCGGAGCTGGATATTTGGAGGAAGCCAATGGCTACAAATGTGTCCTCATGTAAGAGAGCATAAAATGCTCGAAATCTAAGTTGTTTTTATTTAAATGTATCATTTTGCTCTTTCTGATTTATCTAAATTTAAAAAAAAAGTTTTTGAATTGATTTTTATGGTATTGTATTTAGGACTTTTTAGAGACTTAATAATATTTTTTATTACGAATCGTACCGAGTCAAATATTAATAAAAGATGAACACATTAATTTCAGCCACATTTTCCTTTTAAATTTAGTGTTATTGATATAAAAATTTAATTTTTAAAGTACAAAGTACTCTGAGAAGAAAACTAATATAAAATGAACACATTTATTCTTTCATTTGAACTTATTTGAACATTCGCAATTTTCTCAAAAACAAGCAATGATATACCGAAAGTTTTACTTAGAAATGAAAAATTCAATTTGGGAAAACTCGTTGCACAATCTCGTATTTTTAATTCTAAAATATTTTACGAAATATTTTGCAAAGAGTTGTTTACCCTTTTTTATTTGCGTTTTTTTTTCTAGCAAACTCATAACTAAAATATATTGTCGTCCACACGATTTTCACCACACATTCGAAATTTTATGTTTAAAAATCTTAATGTTTATCATAATAAATTATGATTTTGCTGCAAGCCCAATAACAGGAAGATTTTTCTTTAGTAATATAACTGCCCACTTTACCTAATTCTTCTACATTCAAAACTTAATGAACTTGGTTTAAGTGCAAAATAAATAAATAATTATACTTATTATCTAACTGTTTGTTGAAAAAAACTAGTTATTCTATTAAATTAAGTAATCGTACATATTTATATCGTAGTCGTAGATAATAAAAACACTACTTAACAGTATCATATAAAAAAAAGATAAAGGAGATATAGGTAGGTGCATGCATGCTTTAACCAATAAATGGAGAAAGGAAATCCTATTTCAGTGGCCTCGCATAAAAGCTAGTATCCCCTTTGAGCAGTCGTTTCGGATTTCTCACCTCTAATATCAATCTTATACTAAATCACTTACTGTCACAAAACTTAGCGAAGACTGTTTTGCAACAAAAAGCGTGTTAACGATACACTAAAATTCTAAGCTTAAACTAGAAGTAAACAATTATTTTTGTCGACAAACTTGCAAATTCGGAGATATTTTTTATTAAATATTGCCGAAATTATCCCCGAATTCCCAGAATTGGAGTACATCTTTTTACTTTCATTTACTCATATGTTTACATAGGGTAATGAAGTAATGTTTTCAGTAAAAAAAAAAAAAATGATTTTTTTTCATGTCTTCACCTTTTGGAACATCATGACTTCAAAAAAGTGATATAGAAAAAATGTCTGTCTGTGTGTACGTGGTCTGAATAACTCTCGAACGAATTGACCAACGATGTTCAAATTTGGTGAAAGGTCAGCGGTGACCATGGGATTGGCATTTGGGTTTTCGTCAGTGTTGCGCATGCGAAAAACGCGAAAAATCGTGTTTTTCAGCAATTGCTAAAAAACGGTTATAATGATTTTGATCAAAATCGCTACGGTAATTCCTCTTAAGGTATTCTAAACACCCCTCTCTTCCGAATTTCCCGTAAAAATGCTATAAAGGTGATAAAAGTTGAAAAACGAATTTCTTTAACACAGTTCTTTTCCCTTGAGCATCGTTCATCAACGACCGCGTATAATGGTTAGCGTGCTAGCTTCTGGACTGCGAGGTTGCGGGTTCGAGTCCCGTATTTGGCATGGGTGTTTGTAAATGTATGTTGGCTTGTCTAATGACGAATGTTTCGGCGCATTATAGCCCTCGTGTTGCTGACGGTGCCAGATAATCTGAATACAACCAACCAATCAACGACCGCTTTTCTAATCCTCTGTTTACTTACAAGAAAGGATAATGTAAAAATTATGGAAAAGTATATTGCCAAATTCTCTATTTTGGCAGGGTTTTTTTGCTCATGTAAGAATTGTTGTCAAAAATATCATCAAACTGGCCTTTTTTTAAATGAATGAAAATTTGAAAATGGTAATAACACTATTCCACGTCAAATTTAAATGTAGCGATCAGTATTATAGTGTAATTGAAAGTTGTGCGATGTTCTACAACGTTAGATTTTTCATTCCTATCTTACCTTACATATCTACATATCTTCGGATGTGAAAGTTCAGAATCCAACTAAATGTTGATTTATTGAATAAAACTATATACCGTCTTTTTCAGTTATAGTAATTTTCAAGTGATATTACTGTTTTGATTGTATGAGTTATAATTTAAGCGTAAAATTTCCTTGCTCTTTAATTGGCTTCATCCACTTAATGTGCACGTTAAGCTAGTTAAAATGTAGAAAACTACTCGTATTAAGGAGTCTTCTCACTTTAGGCACCTCGAAAATAGGCTATTTTCGCGATTTTTTTTCGAGGATTTTTGCAAACAATTATGGGATAAAATGGATAATATATAATAAACACATCTTTCAAGTACAAGACATTTTATTTTTTTATTTTTTTGAACAATTATTATAATAAAACAGTAGCATCGAAAAACCCGTGTAGAAATGTAATGTTGATGAAATTTCGGAAACTATCCGGCCGATTGTCATGAAATTTGAATGACATATTCTTCATAGTTATGGCTATAGCGCATATCATCAGATTTTTGAAATTGTGATTTGAAGTATTTTTTTTTACAAAAAACTGCAAAAAAAAACGCGTTTTTTTTTTACTTTTTCGAAAAACGTGCGCCATTTTGTTATTTTCACGAATATCAAAAATCTGATGATATGCGCTATAGCCATAACTATGAAGAATATGTCATTCAAATTTCATGACAACCGGCCGGATAGTTTCCGAAATTTCATCAACAAGCCACGAACATTACATTTCTACACGGGTTTTTCGATGCTACTGTTTTATTATAATAATTGTTCAAAAAAATAAAAAAATAAATTTTTCTTGTACTTGAAAGATGTGTTTATTATATAGGATCCATTTTATCCCATAATTGTTTGCAAAAATCCTCGAAAAAAAATCGCGAAAATAGCCTATTTTCGAGGTGCCTAAAGTGAGAAGACGCCTTAAATCTTTTGAATCTTACTCCGATTTTGTGTTAGCAAATCGGAAAATTAATTAACCCACTCATAATTGAAATGAAACTTTTCCGACTGATTGATTGTCTATGATCTATGACAATACATTCTAGCAGGTTTTGGGGGACCTGTAATTAAATGGTAGCGTTTGCGCATGCTTCGATTCCTGTTTCGCAAGACTAATTGACCCATAAAATCTCGCCACCTAATCGAACTGAAACTTGATATATAGACTCGATGTTGATGACAATGCATTCAATTAAATGTTTTTTCTGGAGAAATTAGTTAATGTCACGGAAATGATGGTTTTTCTTGAGGGGGTTCAGAAGGCTTAAAATTTCAAAATTATTGATTTCGCGATTCTTGCTTATCGTTAAATTTCAAACTATTCTGCTTCTTTTAAGATATAGTTTTGGCCTGTACTCTTTCTAGTCCAGGAAAAAAGTTAGTTTTAAAAACGTAAAAAAAACCTTTGCCGTGACACAATTTCTCATAAAAATGCATTTATCTCAAAATGTCACTTTTCAAACTTCTATGTACCTTTTTGAAAAAAAAAAAAAAACGGCTATTAGCTCCTTTACAAAATTTTTACCCTATATTTGCCTTGTATCAAATAATAATATGAGGTTAATGTTTTTAAAAAATGTTGATTATTTTTTTTAATTATTTTTTCTTAAAAAAATACGGTTTTCAGAGATTTTCGGTGGTTTATCATTTCAGATCGTTTTTCCAAAAAAAACCAGGTAAACAATATCTCAGAATGTTAACCTTATATTAAAAAGGAAGGTTAAAATAATATTCAAGAAAAATTTCAAAAGTCTACGTTTTTTAGTTATTTAGGAAAGGTACATAGAAAATTGTCCTTTTAACATTAGTGTTATAGGGCCTAGCGAACCCCCTTAACGGTATAGTTGGTTGTATTCAGATTATCTGGCGCCGTCAGCAACACGAGGGCTATAATGCGCCGAAACATTTCGTCATTTAACAAACCAACATACATTTACAAACACCCATGCCTACACGGGACTCGAACCCGCAACCTCGCGGTCTAGAAGCCAGCACGCTAACCACTATACCCTTAACAGTATAGAAACTCGGAAATTGCTTAAATATATTGCAATTGCATATAAAGGCATCATAGTAAAAACTTTGTTTTTAAGGGAAACATTTTTTATAGCTAATACCACAATTTATAAAATTAGAAATGAAACCTCCCAGAATCCCATGGTGGTCATGGACTTGATTTATTATTTTACTTGGTGCCTTCCATTTCTCACAACGACTCATAAAGTGCAACAATTTCCTCATTAGAAAAAGAAAGATAATTCCTTGAGAGTATCTGAAGATCAGACAGAATTAAGCTTGCAGCCAAATAAAGATACTCAACTACGTTTTCAAGTAATAAGGTGTTTCTGTATAACTTGTTACAATTTGATACAAAATAATCCTTTACGATCCAGCTTTGGGGTATTGCAAGATTGTAATGACAGAAAATCAATGCTGTCGATGAATAAATACATCTGTGCTTTTGAAGTCTGCGATGAAGTAAAAATCATATTTCGCAATTACAAAATTATTTTTTTCCGGGAATATGAGGATTAGTGAATATCGGAGTCTCTTTTTAGCTCTGGAAATACACATTGATGATACCTGGGGTTGGTGTTACTCGCACCAGTTGGTGTATCATTAAAAATGTGCCGACCAAACGGTATAGTGGTTAGCGTGCTAGCTTTTAGACCGCGAGGTTGCGGGTTCGAGTCCCGTATTAGGCATGGGTGTTTGTAAATGTATGTTGGCTTGTCTAATGACGAATGTTTCGGCGCATTATAGCCCTCGTGTTGCTGACGGTGCCAGATAATCTGAAAACAACCAACCAACCAACCCGGCTGTTTGTGGCTACATTGAGTTAAACATTTACCCTTAAAAATATGATGCAAAATCCATTGAGTTCTCAATCTTTTTTATAGTTTTATTTTTTTTATAGCGCATTATAACCCTCGTGTTGCTGACGGCGCCAGATAATCTGAAAACAACCAACCATTAAAAATGTTTCGCCATTTAAAATAATATAACTTATAAAAACAGTTTTTAATGTAAATCCTTTATATGAATTGAAAATTTTTATATTCATTAACACAGTGCCGATTCTGCCGTCAGCGTTTGCTTATTATTTGCATCTAATTTTAAATATTAAAAACATCTTTATCTGCAAAACTTGCACTAAACTAAGTTTCAAAATGTATTAATTAAAAATAAATGTAAATTTATGCATTCACGCGTTTAAATACTTTTATTTATTATGATTCCAACAATTTTGGCCAAAGGAAACAGTTTCAACAATGATCGGTTAAACGTTACCACACAACGCAACTTTCAATTGACAGGACCACACCCTATTGTAATTGCCGACCAAACGGTATAGTGGTTAGCGTGCTAGATTCTAGACCGCGAGGTTGCGGGTTTGAGTCCCGTGTTAGGCATGGGTGTTTGTAAATGTATGTTGGCTTGTCTAATGACGAATGCTTGGGCTCATTATAGCCCTCGTGTTGCTGACGGCACCAGATAATCTGAATACAACCAACACTCTATTGTAAATGCCGACCAAACAGTATAGTGGTTAGCGTGCTAGCTTCTAGACCGCGAGGTTGCGGGTTTGAGTCCCGTGCTAGGCATGGGTGTTTGTAAATGTATGTTGGATTGTCTAATGACGAATGTTTCGGCGCATTATAGCCTTCAAAATCTCTCTATCTTATTTTCAAGGGTGAACTGTCTACATTCCGTGAGATTTTTTTTTTTTAAAGAGGAACTGCCTTCCAATTGCGTTTTGAATAGGTTGGTTGTATTCAGATTATCTGGCGTCATCAGCAACACGAGGGCTATAATGCGGCGAAACATTCGTCATTAGACAAGCCAACATACATTTACAAACACCCATGCCTAACATGGGACTCGAACCCTCAACCTCGCGGTCTAGAGGCTAGTACGCTAACCACCATACCGTTTGGTCGGCTCGTTTCGAATAGGAAAAATCTCGGAAAATTTCTACCAGACAGTCTGACAATCGAGTCATGAATTTGTATAACACACACACACACACACACACACACACACACACACACCATATTCTTTGAAATAGCTATTTTTTTCATACATTTGAAATGTGAGGATATTATCTTGTCTACTAATTTTGTAGACTGATAAGGGCAGTCTTCTTTCTATAGCCTACGCGTTTAGAGCCTAACTGTCAGGGTATCAGTTACCCCGCCGCGATTTCTTCACCTGTGAGCAGGGCGGCAGGGGCACAAGTTATAGAGAATGCATCAGGTGGCCCATAAAACGCTCAATCGAACGCGAAGCTTTAGGAAATTGCTGCTTTATTTATTGGCTGCCTACCTTTCGGATTTTTATTTTCTGAAGTTCTTCCTACACGAAACATCTATCGGCAGTCTGCTACTATTCGGTTTCGTAATCGGTGTTCAATTTTAAAAAAACTCACCCTACGAAATATGT
This sequence comes from Linyphia triangularis, assembly GCA_963978545.1. Lineage (NCBI taxonomy): Eukaryota > Metazoa > Arthropoda > Arachnida > Araneae > Linyphiidae > Linyphia > Linyphia triangularis. Next base: position 27,988,229 of record OZ021733.1, read on the forward strand.
TTAGTTATCCAAAAATATGATATTTTTTTTTTTTAAATTGATAATTTTTTTGTAATTTGAAAAATAAATTTTTATTTTGTACGTTTTCTGTATTTTATTTTGTATCTACATATTTAAACTGAACCAAACTTTGAAAAGCTCAATGGAACCCCATAATATTTTACCAGATTTAGATTTAACATCCAAAAAAAAAAAACGGTGAAATACAAAATTTTATTATTTTACAATGAATGGTTAGATATTTAAATAAGGTCACAGAATTGGCAAATTTATGTTAAAAAAAATACGTTTTTGGCCATGAATTCCTAAATAATCAATATATTTTATTAATTTTTGCTTCAATCTATAGTTTGTTAAAACACCAAACATAAATATCAATCAACTTTTTCATCAAACAGTGTTTTAATATATTGCTTTTATTAGATTAATGTGGTCAAAAAAACTTCCAGAATTTTTTTTTCATTCCGCACTCTGACTTTTGGTTCTCAATATTTTAGCAAAAATGTAAAAAAGTTCACTTTAAGGGACCGTGTAATGAATTTCGTCTTGAAGTAAGCATGCGTTCGATTCTTCTTCGCTTTAAAGAGATTTGCCCTGAAGACCGGCCAAAACATTTTCGCTTATAAATGAAGTGTTTCTCAACATAATGAACTGAAATTTAATATTTAGGGTAAACGAAGTATTCTAAATCGAATGAAAACGTAAAAAATAGGAGTTCGTATTTAAATTTTCAAAGATGGAGTTAAATTTACTTAGTATACAGCCGCCTAAGATTTTTTTTTTGCATTTCCTGTATAGAAAATCGTAAACAAAACATTTTTGTGCAAACCGCAAGGTTCTACGATAATTAGAACCGAAGATATAGCCATCATTCGGATTTTTTTGTGTGTACTGTACATATACAATCTTATACCTGTTGACCAAATGGTATAGTGGTTAGAGTTGCTAGCTTCTAGACCGCGAGGTTGCGGGTTCGTGTCCCGTGTAAGGCATGGGTGTTTGTAAATAGATGTTTTCTTATCAAATGACGAATGTTTCGGCGCATTATAGCCCTCGTGTTGCTGACAGCGCCAGATAATCTGAAAACAACCAATCAACCAACTTATACCTGTTAACCCAACACACCACTTTATCTTCTTTCACAGTTATGTCATTTTAGTGTTGGGGAATCCTTTCTGAAAGACCATGAACGTGCTTCGTATATTCATATAACGGTACAACCAACCAACGTTATAAGTGAGCAAGTCGTGGCCGAATAAAAATAAGATTTTATTGCCAAAGACGAGAGAAGGGAGGAGACAGGGTTGACGATTGGCTAGCGTGAAGATTTAATTTATATCAAAAAGACGTAAACGAACAGAAAACTGAGGTTTTTATAGATGCATGATCACCAATGAACCGGTCCAGGTCGGTTTGAGCTAGACCAGACCAGATTAAAGGCGTTCCGGGTTAACTACGGAAAATACTAGAGAATACTAAAGCGAACTAATTCGTAAAGGAAAGTTCCAATGTGAATACATTGCATGGATCTGTGTAGAAGTGGCATTTCAGTGACTGTTACTATTACTCTGACTGTTACTGTTTGTTTCACCATAATTTTTTTTTTTAGATTAAATCTTATTTTTGTATCGTTGAAAGCATATTTCTTGAGATTGCATTACTTTATACACTATTTCTTAGTTTTGCTCATTCTTACATGTTTTTAGTACGTATAATTATTTTAAGTCATGGAATAATTAGTTTATATTTGATTCAAGTTGAAGTTTGAACACATAATATTGAATATTGACGGACACAGATGAGGTTTGATTGGTCGATTAGATTTCTGGTGCAATGGCATTATTTGGGCTGTGCATCACCAAATGAGGTTTGAATATGGTGTATCAAGAAAGGATCCTGTGAATTTGGAGTTCAAAAACCAATGATCTTTTAGGGATAATTTCAATGTATCTAACTTCCTTTTTGTATAATGCCATCTACTTATAATTCTCGTACCGAGGAAGGGAGAAGGTAAGAGTTATGGCTTTAGTCTTTATTCCTTCTCTCGAATCCACTTCAACATCTTATCTCAAAATCTTCAACTCTTCAGGTATCCTACAACTAAACCAAGAAATAAATCCCGACTTTCAAGAGGTTAAACATATCAGTCTTAAAAAACCAAAAAAACTTTTAAAAGAGGTCGAGGGACCGGAAAATTTGCCTCGACATGCGATACCGCGGCCTCGAAATCCAACAAGGTGTGGTATGTCTTTGTCTCGAGCAGAAGGGGATTAACACTTGTTCTGTCAGTCGTTGTTTGCAAGTGGTGACCCAGGCGTGGCACAGGTCATTGCGGGGGCAACTACGGCCGATCACTAAATCATGGGTGACGTAGCGGCAAGGTGTGAAGATACTGACAACCTGTTACTTCTGTTGCACAAATGTCGAAATTGTCGACGCACCAATGTGGGTGCTGGGAAAATCGATTGCAGGAAGTGGTTATCTTGGATTGGATCAGAGAGGCGAGAAGAAAGAGTATTACGGAAAAAGAACCGTTAAGAGTATTCGTGGTCTTTTTATGGTCCATAGAATTAATGCAATGTCATTCTAATACATTGCTTTTAAACATAAGATATTTTTTGCCCAATCTAATACCAAACTGGGTTGGTTGGTTTGCACTCTCAACGACCTATTTTTTACACAATGAGGGCTAATCAGGACGGGAACTACCGCTTAACGTGGATTCCGAACCACGACGATTATCTATGCTTATACTATATGCTATATGACAACATACCCTGAACTCAATGGATAAGGTGTAGGATGGATTCTTCCACCAAAAAGATATAGTTCCAAGCAAATCACAACTTATATGGTAATATTGTTAACGTGCGCACATAGTTTTGCATTAAATTTAAATATAAGTTGATGAAAAACATAAAATAAGTGCTTTTAAGTTTAAAGTTTAATTGATATTTTACTTTTCTAACCAAGGATACTACAAGCGTTTTACCGAATCGACCACACATCATTCCAATCATCCAATCAGGGAGCAGTAAAACCGGTTCACTCTTCGTTGCAGCGTACACAGTGTATGCTGTCTTCTATACTAAACTTCAACTTAACTTGATATCACTAGACGGTAGATCGTCACAGTGCTCATAGCAGGGGCGTACTGGCCATAGGGTTGTTCGGTGCAATCACCGGGCCGGTCAGTATATGTAAAAAATAGGCCAGTCATGAAGGTGTTTTTTTTTTTTTTTTTAAATATATTTTTCAATATAAGTAATTGCCTTTCTTAACGATTTTTTAAAAAAGCCCGATGAATTCAAAAATACAATAACTCTCAACAGCCCTTTATTATCGTACTAGCTGCGTTGCCCGTACTATAGTGCAGACCCATCATTGTGTAGTCCCTGTTTTTACGCTTCTCTAACTGGGCTAACTACTCTCTCTGAGAGGTTCATTGCTATGCAATCTCAAGCTCGACTCGCTCGCAACACAAAAGGATGCATTTTACACAATCACAATTTCGCTTTGCTCGCTGAAAAGTTCATTACTACACAGGCATAAGTTCACTTCACTCGTTAAAAATTTAGTTGCAATTCAATTAAAATAATTATAAATAAATAAAAAGAGTATGTCCTTTATAAAATAAACTATAATATAGTAAATATTATAATTAATTACTTAGTTATTACAATTATTTTATTATCAACAATAATTATTAAAATATGATTAATGATTGTATTGGAAATTTGGGCCGCCGTAAATCTAAAATCACCGGGCCGATTTTATGTCCCAGTACTTCCCTGGCTCATAGGCATTTAATCCATTTTGGCGGCATGAAAGCATAATGCTTGCAAAACCACAACCCTGTAGAGCAGGGGTTCCCAACCGGTGGTACGCGGGAACGTTTCAGGTGGTACGGTGGTTTCAGGTGAACTAAAAAAAAGTTTTATCGATCTTACAGAAGATAGTTCCATGAAAGATTATTTTAAAGAGAAATCTTTAATTAACTTCTGGATCGGATGTAAAACCGAGTACCCTTTGATCTTCTGGCAAGCTCTGCTATTTTTCATGCCATTTGTTACGAGTTACTTGTGTGAGAGTGGATTTTCTGAACTTTTGTACTTAAAAAATAAACACAGAAGCAGAATAAGTGTTGAAGAGGACTTAAGAGTGAAGATAAGTTCCATTACTCCTAATGTTGATATTTTAATCACAGGCAAACAACAACAAGTTTCGCACTAAAGACTTTAAAAGTATATTTTGTATGATGATTAATTCTTTGCTGAGTTTGTACTAATTTTTTATTTGTATGTTTTTGGAAATATGGGTAATAAATAAAACTGTAAATTAATACCATTTTAATCTTTTTATTTCTCCTTTATTATAAGCGTGTTATAAATAAACAAATATTTAACCATTAAATATGAAGTTTTCTCAGGAATTTAATTCAAAAGCCTTTGAACACTTTTAGAAGAGTAAATATTATACGTTTATTTAAATATTCAGGTCTGGTGGTACGCCAAAATTTCTCAAAAAGTCAAGTGGTACGCAGGTGCAAAAAGGTTGGGAACCCCTGCTGTAGAGAACAAAAGGCTATAAGGTTTGGCGAGAATTATGTCTTCATCCACTAAAATGGATTAATTGCCTATGAGCACGGTGAAGATCTATCGTCTAGGGATGTCAAGTTAAGTTGGAGTTTAGTATAGTATAGTCCAGGATTTGAACCCAATGCCAAACTGGGAGTGGAGAACACCGCGCAACTTTTAATTAAACTATTATAGTGACGTGGTTTGTTGGTTGTTTTCAGATTATCTGGCACCGTCAGCAACATGAGTGCTATAATGCGCCGAAACATTCGTCATTAGACAAGCCAACATACATTTACAAACACCCATGCCTAACAAGGGACTCGAACCCGCAACTTCGTGGCCTAGAAGCTAGCACGCTAACCACTATACCGTTTGGTCGGCATTATAGTGACGTGGAGCGGTGTTGTATACCGTTTTTATATTTACGCCATTCATTCAGGAAAAATGGCGATTTTAACGACATACTTTTTGATAATTCTTGCGATTCTTTCTTTTAATTCAAACAGAGAAGAGGTGAAAAATTGATGAGCGTTGCTTAAGGGAAGAGAATTTTGCGTTGAAGACATTACTTTTTCAACTTTTTACATTTTATAGTATTTTTAAGGGAATTTTGTACTTGGGGTGTTTAGAACACATCAAAAGGCAGTACCACATCGATTTGGATCGAAACCGTTTTTAGCAATTACTGAAAAACGTAATTTTTTCATCGGCAGCTACTTAATGGGTATGAGAAATTTTGAGGGAAATTTTAATGGCATGTCCCATGGCCACCACTAATCCATACACCAAATTTGAATATTGTAGAATTCATTCGAGAGTTATGCTGACCACGTACACACAGAAATTTTTCTTGACCATTTTCAAGTCAGGATGTTCCAAAACGTAGAGAAACATGTTTTTTTTTTACAATACTATCATTAGCCTATGTAAACATATGGGTAACTGAAAGTAAAAAAAAGAGCAGAAACAACAGTAGCTAACAACAGACCACACCCAAGAGTTATCTTGAACGAATATAGTTCATTTACAACTGCTCTTTGTGTTATTTGTTTGAAAATTAAAGTTATAAAATTATTTTTTATATTGGTTGGTTGTATGGATTTTAATGGCACAAGAGCCAGGATTGGCTAAGCTGCGCCAATTTTTTATATTGGAACTCTAAGAGAGGAGACTCTATAGGGTATTTTAATACTCTGAGAGGGACTCTATGTATTAGTGTGTACTTTATGTAGGGATTGCTTTGATTTGGTCCTGCAATATTCCACTTTTCTCCAGTCTTGCTTTAAACTACAATGAATAAATCCCCCCTTCAAAATGCCGACCAAACGGTATAGTGGTTAGCGTGCTGGCTTCTAGACCGCGAGGTTGCGGGTTCGAGTCCCGTGAGGCATATGTGTTTGTAAATGTATGTTGGCTTGTCTAATGACGAATGTTTCGGCGCATTATAGCCCTCGTGTTGCTGACGGCGCCAGATAATCTGAATACAACCTACCCCCTTCAAATTTTATAAGTTTTTATTACTAGTAAACCTTGGTAACAAATTTCATTAGTTTTTATTAGTAGTACATTTAATACTTGGTAACAAATTTCGTTACTTTTTAAGCAATATTTGCGTAGATAATATGGGCCAAAAATGAAATAATAAGTCTATGGGGGTCGGGACAAGCAGCCGATCCCTCCGAAATAAAAAAATTATTGCAGATAATAAAAATATATCTCGCATTCGAAGAAATACATTTCAGTCTATTTAATATTTGAGCAAATCATAAATGCCGGTGGTAAAAAAAAATAAGCTGAATATTTACTTTCTTCATGTGCCTACATTCGCCTACTGTCTGTCTCAAACAAGAATAGTTCCCTCACTTAGTTTAACGTTATCAGTTGTTGTGGAAAAAAACCAGTCAAATTTTCCACGGAGAATTATAGGTGAAAAAAATCAACATTTCCCATTTTGTAACGCTAATCTTCTTCATGCATCAACCCTATTCTTAATTGACTAGCCTTGTTTCCATGGCCACCACCACCATCCAGACTATCTGGTGGGAGCTATTCTCCTGACAGATATGAAATGTATTTCAATGCTAGTCTTGGGAACCTTCTTAAAATGCAGATTTATCAGTTTAACTCTTTTTGAATCAGTGATATGAAGGCATCATCAGAATTCTCATTTATTTTTACTAGGAGCTCCAAGAGTTAACCATGACAATAGCTGGTCAATCTATTTTAACAAAACCGTAAAAACTCACCGAGTAAAATTAAAAAGTAATTTTGGTTACTAATTCAAAAAATATTAGTAAGCAAGTGCTTATTAATAAATAAAAAAAAAGTGAATAAATAAAATTTGAATAAAATGTGTATGAATAATTGGTCGATCATTGTTGGTGAGCTGTTTAAAAACTAAGACATTTGGAAGAAAACAGTTAATCAATTAAAACAAATTTTAAATACATTTTCATTTGAAATGGCAGCAGATGTTGAAAGTGTTCTTTAATTGGGAGTTTATTAAAAGAAATGCAATATTTTCTGGTTTTAAATGGACAAATTAAACGGAAAACAGAGTTTCAAGTATTAATATTTATTTAAATTCTTAAAATTTTCACATCTTAATTTACAATAAAGATTACAGAAACATGAGATGAACTATATCCCATTGTATTATTTGTCTAATTTCTTTTTCGACTATAAAATACTAATACAACATTAGTACAATATGTAATACTATTTAACATCACAATAAAATTTGTATAAAGCAAGTAATATAAAGAGTAAATAGAGCAACTTCATTTTGATGGATACAATTTTTTCTAAATTGAGCCTTAAACTGACAATGACTTGGTAAGAAACTGAAATGTCAGTTACAGTTTAAAAGAAATTATAATTTAGAGAATGACGTCATTATTCACATCCACTATTTGGCCACGTCACCCTTTCACAGAACTGTCATTTTCTCACTACATTAATTAACAATCAAAGTGGACAGTTTCGAACAAAGACTTTTAATGAAAAGCTCTTGTTTATTAGAATCTAAATGAGGCAGCATTTAAAGTCAGAATATTTTGAAATAAAATTTAACTTAGCCAATATTCTATAATACAGTTATTACTTTATAAATTTAAAAATAAATCCACTTAGTGCATAAAAATACTTTAATAGATTTAAGAGATCTTATGATAAAATATTATTTTTCTTCCGTCTTTACCTATACAAGCTCAAAGCAAAAGGAGTTGAATGATACTGACTTTTTACTATTATTTTAACATTTAAATTTTGTAACAGAAATATAATTTAATAAACTTTTATTTAAAATTAAGAAATTGCATATTTGAATAAAAATATACATATTTGATTAGATAAATTCACTTAATAAGCATTTTTTTCAGTTTTTTATAGAGTACTTTTAGAGTAAAATTGAATCTATTTTGATATAACACTACAGAAAATGAGAGAGACAAATAACAAATCGTCAATTCCCGAATTTAAACCTACAAATGATAATCTTAAAACTCTAATTTGAGTCATTTGGCATCTAGATAAAGTAAATACTAAGCTTTTGGATATTTTCAAATTATTTTGGAACGTTTTTTATCACAAGTGGTTGGTCTTGATAGTCTTACCAACATAACAGGTTATTATCTGACCAACTTTTCACAAGTGCTAAAGATCAGTAAGTAACATTATTGACCTGTAAAATAATGAGTTTCTACTATGCAACAAAATCTAAAAACTTTGCATCAATGCGTAAAACAACTATTTTAAAACTCATTTATGTGCATTTATTAAAATTGAAAAAATAAATTGCCAATAAACTTGATTATACAGCAAATGAAATTATACTAGATATAAATTATTTAAAATTATAAAACGATTAAAAATTTTATGAGAACTATTATCTTGGAATAGAAAAAGTCAAATAATAATTGTAATTTTTTTTTTTTTTTCATATTGTTGACTTTTTATGGTAAGTATGCCAATAAAAAGTTGTAGAACAAAATTTTTTTTAAAAATATGCTATAAAAAATATGCCGCAGAAATGTATACAAAATCTGAATGTTATAAAGTTGTCCAACTCTTTTCTGAAAGATTGATAAAGAAAGTTTAATGCAGTTTTCTTGAATAGCTAGAAATTTAGCATAAAGCGATAAGTTATATGGAGGAAGAATTGAGGACTAAAAATGGAAACGACCTAAGTACCCAAAAAAAATCGAAAATCTTTTTTTTTTACGGAAAAATTTCCTAAAGTTCAAACTAAACATAATGAAGAATGCTCAAAGTGCGAACTCCAGTAGCAATAGTTCAAATTCAATCTGGTACTTAGTCATAGCCTTAAGTACCAGATGCGAGTGTTTTTCATTTTTCAGCTCTCCTGAAAAATTTTCTTTTTTGGACTAAGGTCATTTTCCATTTCTAGTCCTCAATTGGGAACTAAAAAGTTGAATTAAACAAATGAAATATTCGTTTATGATATCATGTCATATAAGCAAACGATACTTAAATAAACCAAGAACCTAATAAACTATACTACTAAGAAATATTTGGTCAAATGAAATATAAAGTAGGACAATGAAATATGGCACAAACCATATATGGCTGTAAGAGACTAGATATACTTTAAAGAAAAGCTACATAACATAAGCTACATAATATAGAAAAGCATTTCAAACCTAACTAACTACAGCTAGAAGCACTCATCCAATGAGCAGATATAAATGTACTATAAAACATAACTTTATACATTAAAGATAATGAAACATATGTACAAATAATTGCCAAAAACATGGCAATAAGTACTTGACATAGACATATGGTACAAGTTGACATCAAGAATACTATAATTTTTGGTCACAAAAAATAGTACATTATTGCTAACACTAAGTTCAGCACATTTTGAATATTTCACATTTGATTATTAAGGTTACTTAATAATTTAATGTGAAATAAAATGCTATATTTAATACAGCAAAAAACTGTTACATACAACGCAACCAGTTGATTATACCTTGAGTTTCTTTATTAGTAAAGTGATGTTAAAACTGAATATATTTTTGTTTAACTTTTGATTACTTTTATTTAAGAATTTGCGTTCAGGTATTAGAAAAAATACCAAAATTTGGCACACAATTTTAGGATGCATTTTACTGCTTGATAAATTGAGCATAAATAATTGAAATTCACGTTTTCAGTTATATGCAATAAATTTAAAAGCTTATAGGTTGGTTGTATTCAGATTATCTGGCGCCGTCAGCAACACGAGGGCTATAATGCGCCGAAACATTCGTCATTAGACAAGCCAACATACATTTACAAATACCCATGCCAACACGGGACTCGAACCCGCAACCTCGCGGTCTAGAAGCTAGTACGCTAACCACTATACCGTTTGGTCGGCTTAAAAGCTTATAGGACTAAAAATGGAAAACGACCTAACTACAAAAAAATAAAAAAAAAATCGAAAATCTTTTTACGAAAAAATGTCCTAAAGACCAAGCTAAACAAAGTGGAGAACGCCCGAAGTGCGAACTCCAGTAGCAATAGTTCAAATTCAATCTGAAGTATGTACTTAACCACAGCCTTAAGTACTAGATGCTATCATTTTTCGGCTCTCCTGACAAATTTTCTTTTTTTGGATGAGGTCGTTTTCCATTTCTAGTCCTCGATTAGCTCTTAACCCAATATTAAGAATCTCTAACCATTTGATGGTGTAGCGATTAGGAAGATAGATTCTAGAACTGGGCTGAAGATAGCTTTTAGTTGATGAATTTCTTGAAACTTCCACAATCTTCCTTCTTCCCTTTTGCAAGGGATCAAAAATATATTTATAACACGTGTAGTCGCAGAAAACATGGCATTTACTTTGTGCAACATTAAGGGCTCTGTCTGCTTTGGATTCATAAAAAAAACCGCTATTTTTTTTTTTAAAGTATACCGTTATGTTTATTGATATAAAACTTGTTAGGCTTAACAAAAACATTCGTAAATTACAAAAAAAAAAAAAAAAAAAATCTATAATTTTATTGATTTTAACCACTTTTTTAGTGTGAAAATGCCAGGTAAACAGGACTCCTCAAAAAGTAGGTAGGTGTGCGCTGTTGAAGAAATCTGAACAACAGCCCGTCTGAAACAAAAAATTTAAATGATTTTAGGTTGAGTGTGACAGTGGCTATATCCCGTACCTCTAATATTAATTTATATGCAAAAATAACAAAATGGCCGAAAAAAATTAAAAAAGTGTTTTTTGCATGTTTTTTACCAAAAAAATAGTAAAAATTAAAATTTTGCAATAATTTTTGTACAGGATATAGCAATAAGTGTACAGAATATGTGGTTAAAATTTCATAAGGACCAGTTCAGTAGTTTCTGAGATTTTTTCAACAAGCGCACACCTACCTCCTTTTTGAGGACTCCTGTTTACCTGGCATTTTCACACTGAAAGAGTGGTTGCAATTTTTTTTTTTTTTTTTTGTAATTTACGAATGTTTTTGTTAAGCCAAACAAATTTTATATCAATAAACATAACAGTATTCCTTAAAAAAAATTAATAAAAATAGCCTTTTTTTTATGCATCCAAAGTAGGCAGAGCCCTTAAAGCCACAGCCAAAAGAAAAATATATACACCTTTTGTTCTGAGCTCGCAATAGAAGATCATTCTAATATACATCAAGGAACATTTAATAAAAAAATTTGTAAATATTCATTTAATCATTCAACAATTAAGGTTTGCGCGATTATTTTTCGTAATGAGTGACCATGAGTTATTGTAAATGAATTTATTATCTGTGTTTAGATTAGGGTAAAACATTTCTTTAGCAAGTTGAAGTCACAATTTTCGTTTCAAATTGCTCAAAAAGTTACGAGTTCCATCACTCTTTATGTTTTTTCCAAAAAAATTAGGTAACATTTTAATATAAAATCATTATGAACTTTAAATATTACGATATTTTATATGAAACATTAGCTGGAAAAATACTTTTCAAAATTCACCTTGTTTGTTCTTTTAAGTTAATGAAAAAATTTCTGATAACAAAATGATGATTTTCAAATTTTGGGGCTAAATGTTTTAGCAAAAGAGCTAAATCACAATTTTTAATTTTAACATTTAAGAAAGTTCTTTAACATGTTGCTACAAAAAAAAAAAAAAAAAAAAAAAAAAAGCAACCACAACTAAATCTCTGCTAAGTAGGTATTGTAATATTAAGTATAGCTGATTGGGCTGGGTAAATATCTAGATAGCTATATTTAAATCAAGGGACCAATATTCAACAAGATAGAATTTCTATTCACCAAGAGAAACACATGAGTCACCCGGGCGAATTTCATATTGTCCATGTATAACGTCTACTCTGTAAATGTATATACAAGAGTTTATAGTACACAATAAACTATATCTGCATCTAGAGTTGTCCATAATGAGACCCACGACCTTGAGAATTAGCACAACCTCCATCGTTGTGTTTCAGCAGCAAAGACATCCGAGAAAAAGTTTTACTGCAAGCGTTACAACTGTATTTTTTTATATCGGAATGCGTCTGCAAATGCGCCCGGAGATTCGATCGGTCAGCAAACGCACGGCTACAATGTGGACAAGCAAACGGTTTTTCTCCAGTGTGCGTGCGAATGTGACCTTGAAGTAGCCATGGTCGAGAAAAGGCCTTGCCACAAACATTGCACTTGCAAGGCAGTGTGTGCGTTCTGATGTGCATCTTCAAAGCACCTAAAGATATATACACCTTCTCACAATACTTGCAGTTGAAGGCTTTCTTTGCTTGGGTTACGCAGTGAAACTGTCGATGTCTCGACAGACCACTATACGTAGCATAACTCTTGCTACAGTCCACGCACATATACCGAGGAGCTTGTGGTGCTACTGGACTTCCAGTCGAGCTACTGACTACAGAACTGTACTTTGTAGCTGCTGACTCTGGACTTGATTCCCCACTGTCAGATCTGGAAAGTGGAGAGGGAGAAGCTTCCTTCTGGTGATAAGTAGCCATGTATGCTGAATGGTCCTTCACTGGTAAGTCTAAATTACTCAAAGGTGGTGGTGATTTTTCATAGAAGCTATCTGATGGTATGCAAGGTGACAACTGGATTCTTGGTTGGGGCATTGGCAGCAATGGTGGTGAGACAAGAGCTGTGCTGCCTAGATATGGGCCAGATGTGTTGCAATAGTCAGAAGCAGGCCCATGGAAAGATGGCATGTAGGGAAAGTTGAATGGGATATATGGCGTAGGGAACAAGGGTCGTGGCCATGTCGGTGGCCTGCTGTTCTGTATAGAGCGGAAGTTCAGATCTAGGTTAGAAGCAATCGATTTCGGTAGTTGACTAGATGGTAGTGGGACCCGATCGATCAAAGTTGTGCTCATAGAAGGTGTCATGTAATTAGAAGTCACTATTTTCGGTGAGAATTCTATGACACCGGGTGGAGATGGGATTGGGGGAGATGGAGTGCCTTCATCATCAGTCCTGTTTTTTTTTGGCCTGGTGCTCAAGTCATAGGGGCCCTTTGCTTCTGTAAAAGAAAATTCATTTAGGAATATCTGTAAAACTGCTTCAGATATTAGATTTAACTGGATGAGTTAATTTACCTTTGAAATTTTAATAACACATTAATCTATCAATCATTTGCGCATGTGGTTGTCATTTCAAAACAGATCCTCCTGATGACGCACACCATTAATAGATTAAAATACTAACTAAATAGAGATTATAAATTAAAAAATGTATACATCTGCTGATTATTTCATTTCTTTTAATTAATGATAACACAAAACAATTCAAATTATGTCAGAGTAATAAAAAACCAACCATTTTTCGAGAAATTTTTAATTGAAATTCGTTAAACTATATATCCTTTAAAAAAAAGTATTAATGTTTAATACCTTACAAATTCTCAGAACCCGATTCAGCTTTATTTAAATGATTTTCGTAAAAAAAAGTACAATCGCTATATTTTTAAAATGTCCTTGTGATTAACGTGCTTATCGGTAACATTTAATATAGAAACACTAGATTCAGTCAATGTTGAATAATTTAAAAACAGTAACTCTACTTAGTATAAATTTCGTTTTACAGTTTTCTACAAAAGACCAACTAAGCTTTATAAAACTTTCTTTTGCGACAGATTGTCTTTTCTTCAAAATGTTTTACTGAACGAAAATAAATGGTTTGCAGAGTGAGTAAAATCTTTGCGCTTTTCGGTTTGTTTGTACAGTCAACGACCTATTTTTTTGCACAATAACGGCTGATCAAGCTGGGATCTACAGCTTAACGTGGATTCCGAACCACAAAGAACATCCATGCCTAACCCAGGATTCAAAAAACCGCCACCTTTGGCATGCGAGGCCAGAGCTTTGCTCTTTTCAAAGATTACATTATTAGGATTAGAAAAGTTTACCTTTTTCAAAATCTATCAATAACCATTAACCTTTGAGTATTAACCATGAGTACATTTTAATCATCCTCAATTAAAAGATAAATGTAAAAAAAAAAAAATTATAAATAATAGACGTACTCTAGAGTTAACAGAAAATAATTCATTTCAATAAATTTTTCAATGATTTTAAAAACATTTCCAACTACTTTATCCAAATTTAAAATTGCGCTACATCGGACTTGGGAGAAAGAAAAAAAAATCTGATAGTTTTACGGGATTTTACAAAAAAGATCTGTTCTAAAATAACCACGTGAAAGATTTCCGTCATTCCGAACAAGTTTCTAGATTTATTTATCGTCGCTCTCCACGCTGATAAGTTCTCCCACCTGCCACGAAAAGATAACGGAATTGAAACTTGCACTCGAAGTTCTAATATTTTGATTTCAGTGACATGCTAATCAAACTGTCCTCACAACACAACTGAGGCACAGCGAAAACAAGTGACATATGTTGCCACACATTTTGTATTAACTTAAAAACACACACCGGAAATTGTGTTTCAGTTATCGTCTGCTTTCAGATACTGACCTTAGTAAACCACGGAAGACTTAAGTAACATATTGTTGACTTACGCTTTCAATAATAAGTCAAGTAAACAGGTGGTAAAACTTTAAAGACTGAGGCGACTGATGAAAAAAAAAAAAAATCCGAGATGAATTTTTTTTTAAAAACTGAGTAAAAATCATCGACTACATATAGCCCGGGTTTTTTTTCTTTGCACCAAAGCCTGACCCATGCACCACCTGTTTGTATCATACTTCCAAGAGATATTCTTTTCATTCTAAATTGACCGACACCTAAAACTCTAATTCGGCAAAAATTTGACTTACCTGGTTTATTCCCAAATGTTCCTAGTTAGTATTTTATAAAACTTTGTAATATACTATGTTTAAGTTTGCTTTTACTTAAAAATATGAACAATACCTTTCTTTTGCACTTGTCGTCCAATTTCTTATAGAATAAAATGGTAAAACCGAATGAAGACCGACGAAGAACGGTTTGAGTCCTTTCTGAGAAATATCTAGGGAGTTGAATATTTTATCCCTCTTGACTACCTTTTATCGGTTAGTACTGCTAATGTACCAACAGATGTACTATGTACTCTTAGATGACTGCTAATGTACTCTTAGCTCTATTTTTATGCAAAAGTGGACTTATATCAATCTTACTTCTTGGTTTTTGGTAGAACCCTTCAAAATATGGTATCCGAATAATTGTGATGAAATAATGTTATCTGAATGCTTTTAATGAAATCTTGTTAAATGGTTGAATTTTTAACTTACCTACACTAATTAAAAAGAATTAAAAATAGAATTCCTATCACTAAAAAAGTCCAAGTGTGTGATAAATCAAGAAATTCGAAAAATACAAATATACAATCCATTTGAAACAAAAAAATGAATGATTTTCCTGAAAGCTGTTTTTTATAAATCTCTTAGATTACTTTTTAAAAAAAAATTAAGTAAAGTTTTACGACACAAGAATCATTACTTTAAATTATTCTGTAACACTTTATTAAGTCACTTCCCAATGACTTATCAACTTACAATACGAAATAATTTATTTTTAAGTTAAAAATGTTAAGGAACATACACATATTCTGGGACACCATACCATATTTATACTTCAAACATTAATTGCAAAAATATCATTGTTTTTTTTTTAACAAAAACAATTCAAGTTTTCAATATATTTAATCGTGTTTCCTCCAAATTGTTTTTTTCCGTATTAGGGCTGTCTTTTTAACGATATATTATCTAAAAAAAATTTCAACACTTTAATTACTCACTATACTAATCCTAATTAATAGATGTAATTGAGTTGTTTTCACTTATAAGCTTTGTATAAAGGGGCATGTGAATACAAGAGACCTAAGTTGAAAATGACCATTATCCCCTGAAACGCATCCATGGAACAATAATATTTACTTTAAAAAAAAATTATAAATTTTATTTTTATCCCTATATACATTTAGAATCTTATCAATTCCATCAATGCAACACTTGACAAAGTAAATCCAATTATTTACAGAAGCTTAATAGACATGTATTGATGAGCCCAGAACGTAAGAGATTGATGCAAATGCCCAGTAGATAAAAAGATTGATGCAAATACCCAGTAGGTAAAAGATTGGTGAAAAAGTATCACCTGTTGCGACAAGAATTCTTCCTTACCAAACTGCCTACTATTGACCACCAACCAACACAAAAAGAGTGGATTCTTTCCAATCCACCTGCCTGTCTCTCCAGGGTTCCATCCTATTGTATTGACTGGGTTTGTAACATGTTTACCCTTCAAGTACTAGGATCCCTGTCAAGTACCTTTTATGTTTGGAATGGGAGTCCTGTAGTCAAGACAAGCTTGATATATAATGGCAAAGCAGGTGGATACGGGACAAAACCTGATATCTGGTGGCTAAGGAGGAGTAGCAGTTTAACCATTTTCTTTATGTTTCTTGAAGCATGAAACAGGGTGGGTAGACCTACCACATTGGGATATAGCCTTTATTAAAGACGAACTTGGAAGCAACTTGTATTTAAGGGATTTATTAAAGAATTGTGTTGGACTTGTACGATGAATATTTAGAAGTACAAAATATTTTCACTGCTGATGAATTGTTTTAAATCAGTTAATTCTAAAGTGTATGATACGTACAGGAATTTCTAGACAAAATGAGCAAGGTTCTATGAGTGTATTTGCAGCATTATTTGGACAACGAAAGGTGAAAAATGCTGTTGGATTAGGAAAAAATCAGATGAGCATTTTGTTCTTAAGACATATTCTTGCTTTGTGAAATGTATTTCTTGTTGAACTATTAAGACTTTTTTTTTGGTGGTGCTTATTACAGCGTACGAATTTAGCTCTTACTTAGGGGATGGGGGGGGGGGGGGGGAGGGTAACTATAAAATAATTTCTCTGATTGCAAATTCGGAAATTAGAATGGCAATACAATTGAAAAGTCGTTTTTAATGCTTATTATTCAGAAAAATAAACTTAAAAATTAAGTTTTAAAAATGAAATAACGCATCCTTACAAGAAAACCAACAAGTATTGTTTTGATAAAAAAAATTCAATTAACAATGTCGTCCGTATGAATACAAAGCATTCAATTAATCATTTTTAGATAAACAATTTTTTTTTATATAAAACAAATCGTAAACATAACCCTTAAGATGTGATTGCGTTCATTTATAAGGTGAATCAGAAAAAAATATTTGAGGATTTTTTTTTAGAAATTTTCTTTTCCCTAAACTATTGCAACATATAAATGACGAATATTTGTTTTTTAATTAAATAATTTCCAAAATAAAATTTACTGAAAATATCGAACAAGTCTAAAAAGATAATTTTCTAATTACTACTTGGTACTTTTAAGCATACAATATGCATTTATTGCATTTTATTCTTTTTTTACACGAGAATATTTACTGGTCATAATATAACATTTAAAACAATACAACATTCATATTTTTACTTGACAATTCAAGAATCGCCATATATTGAAGTATTCAAAGTCAAATATAAATAAATTCAAAAACTGGAATACAAATAACGATAACATATTACAGCATCATTTACTAATTAACGATTTAGGTTTCAAATTCAATTTTGACTTATTATTATCGATTTATTGAAATTAAGTCGGTATATACAAAAAATAAACTTCGCTTTAAAAATAATAACCTCTTATATTCAATGAACAGTTGGTGCTGAATCGTCAGTTTTGCCATTCAAAAAGTTTGGAGTTATTTAATAGTACTTATTTTGAATTTTGCCATTTTTCTGGGTTTTTTTTTCCTTCCATATTGCATTTGAATTGATTGGTTGGAGTTTAATGGCGCAAGGGCAACACTGCGCCAAGCCTTTCAATTGAAGTTTCCAATTTCTTGAAAAGTATATTTTTTCGCTACTTTATGAAGTTCATCAATCCGAGCCGACCAAACGGTATAGTGGTTAGCGTACTAGCTTCTAGGCCGCGAGGTTGCGGGTTCGAGTCCCGTGTTTGGCATGGGTGTTTGTAAATGTATGTTGGCTTGTCTAATGACGAATGTTTCGGCGCATTATAGCCCTCGTGTTGCTGACGGCGCCAGATAATCTGAAAACAACCAACCAATCATCAATCTGAGTTTTGAGCAATTAGAAAACATTCGAAGCGAACATTCGTCGTCCGAGTTAACAATATTATTGATCTTTGTTATCTTATTAAACATTCATTCTGTGTAAATTGATATTCAAATGAATTAGATACGGTGAAATGAAAGTAGGAGAATGCAAGGCGTTTCTCTTGGTAATATATAACTTTTGAAAATTCCAAAAAAAGAAAAGAAATATCAAGAAAACCTTGTTCTCCAGTAACATGCTCACAAATACAACTAATATGGCAATGGAAGATTCAGTAAAATGCAATGCTGCGACATAAAATGAGAAAAAATTCCATACTTTTCAAGATTTTTTGCAACAAAAATAGTTCTGAAAGAAAACAGGAACCGTTTTTTTTATCTTAATATCAAAGACCAATTTAGTGATACACATGCAAATAAACTTTTAAAATATAAACCATGAACTTTTATTATGCATAAATTCGTCTTCGCAGTGAGTCCTTAATGTCTTGGTTTATTATGGCGTCGTCTCATGCACGGTAAATTATGGGATCGAGCCAGCGCGCTGGCGTGTTTTATACTGGAAGTAGAATAGTGGTTGCTGCTCCTTACATCTATCAAGGCCTCAATATCCTTTTGTTAGTGAGTGTAAGTGATGCTAGCTCAGGTTTGGTTTGTTTGTATCTCAAAGACCTATTTTACTGCACAATAAAGGCTAATCAGGCGGGGACATACATCTTAACGTAGATTCCGAACTACAGCGAACATCCATGCCTTATCCAGGATTTGAACCCGGCACATTTGGCTTGCGAGGAAAGAGCGCTAACCCCACAGCCATCAGGTTGGCTGCGAGCTTAGGTGTCGATGCTTCGCTATCTGACCAAATTCAAAATTGAGGGCGTTACATCTGCCAAGGCCTCATAATTTTGAGCATCTAGAAGAATACGAGATCAAAATCTTCTAGTGTGAACCTGTCTCTCCAACTCCACCACACCGAAGAGAGGATATTGAAGCAATTCAAAATTGAGCAAAGGGGTCCAAGTGACTTTTCTTAACTTATGAGAAAATACACTTTAAAGTTTTTTATTTATATTAAATTCTATGAAGACTAGTGATATCTTCATTCCAGGGGTTTTTAAACAACAAATAATTTTCATAGAATATTAATATAAATAAGAAACTTTAAAGTGTATTTTCTCAAAAGTTAAGAAGAGTTACTTGGACCCCTTTATTTCTCAGGCTGTCAATTATGAGGCGTAATTGTAAATGTATTGTTGCAATGTTACATTTCAGCCAACCAATCATATTACTATGCGTCGCACTTTAAAACACTTATCGTATCAACTTGGAGAGTATCTTAAACATTGAGGGTTTGGTTTGGAACTTCCGGCTGTCTATTTCTGCCACTTATAAAGTGCTTAACACAGCCATATATGTCTCATAATTTTGAGCATCTAGAAGAATACGAGATCGAAATCTTCTAGTGTAAACCCGTCTCTCCAACTCCACCACACCAACGAGAGGACATTGAGGCCACGACAGATTTAATGTGCACCAGCCTCCATTAGGTACACACCGATATTTGGCGGACCGAAGACCGAACTCACAACTTCATGGAGAGTAAGGAAACCGAGTTGGTAAACTCGTATTCGAGTAAGGACTTATCTTTTTTACCCCAAGGGAGTCCTTATAAGATTTATGGTTGAAAAAGCTAACTTTATTTTATCTTGAACTAGTAGTGGCTTAAGTTGGATTTATCCAATAGGAACTTACAAATTTTTCTTCGGCTAATATCAAGTATGCAAATTTAACAATGTCTTGATAGTGAGTTGTTAAGCTTAAAATCCTTTTGTAATAAAGCATGCTAAATATTCCTTATTTGTTCAAATTTTCATTTTCTTTAAGTACATAAAATATTTCAATTTGAAGAAAGTGACACAAATTTTAATTATGTTCAAATAAATAACTATTGAACTTTAAAATAGTGTGAAAATATGATTATAAAAACTCATTTCAAACAAAAATCATTGATTCAGGATATACCAAAATTTATGTAAAGTCTATATAAATTGATAATCTCTGATACAACTAGCTATACAGTACAAAAAACTAATGAACATTTGAACACTAATAAGCAATATACATTAGTAAAAACATTTTTAATACAATAAAATGTCCTTACCTTTGCTTGATAAATCCATACTATCCACCTCTGGTAACGATGCCGCTTCGTTCTCAAACTGCGGCTTTTCGTTCTCAAATTGTGAGTCTTCGCTCACAAATTGCTTGCACTTTACCCCATTTTCTTTTCCAGGGCTGTGTTTCTTGATAAGAAATGCCTTAGGCATGATAAAGCGATCTTAAAAATTTTCAAAATCAACTCAAGTCAATTTGATCCATATTGGCAAACTATATTATACCTCCAACAGTAAAAAAATCGTTTGCCACGATAAAAATAAAAATCGTTTGCTCACGATAAAGATAAAAATCATAAAATAATCCTTACAAAAATACAAGATTTTTACAGGATAGAAAAATAAAGTTTCGTTCACTAATTTTCCGAAACACAAATCAAGACTAAAAAAAAAAAAAGGTTAACCCAGAATTTTTTTTTTTTTCTTTCAAAAACATCCGTTTGAGAAATATGAATAAAAATTAATTTCAGATAAGATTCAACTCAAATATCAGTACCTCTCTAAAGCTAAAAATCGACGTAAAAACGATATTCTGCAAGCCGGCCACGTGCGAGTGAATTGCGGCAGGGAGCAGTGACTTTCCGGGCAACTTGTTCGCTTTCTCTCCGCGCGTCAACTGGCGGATTTGGGCGGCAGTAAAGCGTTTATCCGAGAAACGGGTCCGCAGGCAAGCACCCAATAGCGGGACATTTGGCTGCCGATTTGGGCAGCAATTGGTTGGTTGGGTCTGTACTCTATCGGAATTGGTAAGGGGGAGATGTTAAGGGGGGGAGGGAGATCTAATATGGTCGCATCTATTCAAAAGGATTTTTTTGGGGTGGTTGATTTCGGAATGCGTATTTTTTTATGTTGGTAGAATGGGGTTTTTACCCTGTGGGTTTTGTGTAGCTATTTTTTTTTATATTGGTGATGGGATAATGGTTACTTAATTTACAGTGCTAGGTTAAGAATAAATAAGATTGTGTTCAAATTAGGTCAAACATATTTCTGGTTGGTTGGTTGGTTGTTTTCAGATTATCTGGCGCCGTCAGCAACACGAGGGCTATAATGCGCCGAAACCTTCGTCATTAGACAAGCCAACATACATTTACAAACACCCATGCTAAACACGGGACTCGAACCCGCAACCTCGCGGTCTAGAGACTAGTACGCTAACCACTATACCGTTCGATCGGCCAAAGATATTTCTGAAACGTTTGTGTAAAATTGCGAAAATCTTGTTATGTTGCACAATTGAAATGGCACACGATTGTTAACAAGTTGAATTCAACAGGGCCTGATTTACCATTAGGCCCACTAGGCCAAGGCCTAGGGGCCCCCGAGTTTGGGGGCTCCCATATTTTGAAAGTTTTCTGAAATTTTTTAAATATAATGGTTTTTTTTTGAGAAGTACTGAACAAAAATAATAAATTTTTTTTAGTTACACATCCACAAATTCCATATTTTTTTATAGTCACAGAGAGTTAAGTTAGATAGACTAACTTAATAAAACCTTATTAAGCAAATCTATCCGGTTCAGCCAATCATATACAACTTCTTCATATGTACAAGTAGACAAGGGCTTTACGCCGCTGTTCTCCTTCTCTCGCCTCTTGTAAATAGATGTTCAAAAACCATATACAACTTCTTACATTATGAAATGAAAGAGTCTTTGTGATTGGTTGGTTTGCAGTCTCTTCCGTGGACTTTCTTGAACTTTTTTGGTGAGATCGTGGAAACAGTGGAAAGGTTACTTTGTATTCTTTACAGTTATTGTTATAAAATTAAGTAATCTTTATTATTATATAATTTGTGGAACCTGTGGTAAAATGTAAGTTTAAAATACAGGAAAGTGTGCTTTAAAATCAGTGTTCATGGGGGGGTCTTGATTAATTCAAAAGTGTTGAGGAAATCAAGATCATACTAATTATAACAAACAAAATCGTGTGAAAGTAAACTATGAGTTTTACTTGTAAAAAGTTAGTCTTAACGAATGTAGCTTGATCTGGTAATATTGTGACGTAAGAAAATAAATATTTGCTATTGGGGGCCCCTCTCTGAATGTTGGGCCTACAGTAAAAAAATTTCTAAATCGGGCCCAGGAATTCAAGTTAAAACTGACTTACGAACGGTATAGTGGTTAGCGTGTTAGCTTCTTGACCGCGAGGTTGCGGGAGTAGATAGAAAGTGGGGCTCCTGCCCCATGGAGCGACCGAGCGACGGGACGAGGGACGATGACGTCACCGGAAGTGGGCATGACCGGATATGACGTCACAGGAAGTGACATCACATGATATGCCGCCACCGGAAGTCACGTGACCGGAAGTGGAGTTGAGTTGTTCCCTCCTGCTGTTGTTTTAGTTTCGGTTTCGTTATAAGCTGTTTGTGTATGACGTCACAGTGGGAATGACGTCATAATGTGTTTTATATCAAAGTTTTGAGTGGTGGCAACACTTTTTTAGTTTCGGTTTATCTAGCAGACGGAGTTGAGTTGTTCTAGGACTGCTTCTTAGTGAATAAGTTAGAGTGATAGGTTTTTATTGCATGACGTCACAGTGGGTATGACGTCATAATTTGTTTTATATCAAAGTTTTTGAGCGGTGGCAACACTTTTTAGTTTTTTTGCGCTTCCAGTTAAATGGGGTTGAGTTGTTCTAGGGCTGCTTCTAAGTGAATAAGTTAGTTATAGATATTTTTACTAGTGACGTCACAGTGAGTATAACGTCATAACTTGCTTAACGTTAAAAGTTTTGAGCAGTGGCAACACTTTTTAGTTTCGATTTACCTTTCAGGTGGAGTGGAGTTGTTTTAGGGCTGCTTCTAAACGAATAACTTAGAGTTATAGATATTTTTACTAGTGACGTCACAGTGGGTATGACGTCATTCTATGTTAAGATTTAGCATTTAAGGTATGGCAACATCTTGTGAGAGATCTAGATACGAGCAGGTGTTAATCGGATGAGTCATTCTGTCTGAACAGGTTTGAACAGCTTGGGACAGGATATTGCACGGCGATAAAGGTGGATAGGTGTTAACCAATCAGATTTCACTCTAGAGGGTGTTGTTTCGACTACCAGCCAATCAGAAGGGATGAGCTGCGTCACTCACGGACTTGCATTCAGCGAAGACACCATTTCTCTCCTGATTTTGTCAAGTGAAGGTGCGTTTGCTGTTTCTTCGAAGTTGTGCTTGTTAGTTTGAAGTGAAAATGTCGTCTGATTTACATATTGAACTCGTTGAAAGTTTTTACGATGCAGCTAAATCACAGCAGTTGTTGCATGAATTGTTGAACTACGAGTATGAGAATCTCCAATTAAACTTTAATGGGAAAAGTTACACGCCTCAAAGGAAAGTGCTCGGTTTTGGTGATACTGGCGTGAAATATGCCTTTTCTGGAACGTGCGTCTTTTCCAAGCCGTGGACTTCTACACTGCTTGATATTAAGAAGGATGTTGAAAACAAGACTGGACAAGAATACAACTACGCCCTTCTCAACTACTATGCAGATGGAAATGCCAAGATTGGAGCTCATAAAGACAACGAAAAAGACTTGGATCCAGACTTCACTATTCCAACCCTAAGTCTCGGAGCTATCAGAACCATGCAGTTTGCCCTTTCCTGATTTCCAGCTCAACAAAGTTCCGTTGCCAAGTGGATCTCTCCTTCTCATGAAGCCACCCACCAATAAGTTCTGGACCCATGAAATTTCAGCTGAGCCTGTTGTGACGGAGCCGAGAATCAGTATCACCTTCCGGAACATCGTAGAGAGACTGCAAGATATTGTAGAGTATCCCCGCAACTCCCTTTCTCGGAAGAGACCATCGGATGAAATCATCGCCGAAGAAGAAACAATTACCGATGACGACTGGATGACTCACCTTTATGCCTCTGTAAAGAAAACCAATGGATGCCTCAAGGAATGGAACCTTGGATTTGGTTTCATAGTGTCCCTTCATCAATATGACTCTCGTCTTTTCATCCACATGTCTCAACATAATAGTCAAGGAAGTACTCAGAAAATTATGATGAACATGGATACCTTCCAGACTTTTAACAAACTTTTACACGTGAACACGAAATACGCAGCTAGTAGCGTTGTGTGTAACAATCAACTCCTGGTTCTATCACATAAGGGTGAGTTAGTTTTAAAACAACTCTTTTATTTTAAACTTAAAAAAAGTACCTTAAAAGTGAATGAAAATAATCTTGCTAAAATTAGAGATCTCATGCCTGAAATATGTGAAACCATCAAGGAGTCTCTTATAAATTTACTGCGAGTTGAAATTCTTAATCATTGTGTTCAAAATGTAAATATACCATCCAATATAGACTATTTCATGAATATGTTTGTGCTTTTCGATGTGAAATAGAAAGTAATGTTTTAAAATTGTTTCGCTGTGATGCTTGTGTGATTGGTGACCCCTCGCAAGGAAATCATGTCTGTATAACTACTTCATTGCAAGATCAGTCTTGGTGTGTTGGAGACGATGCTATTCTTGTACTTAATGTTAAAAATGTGATTGAAACCTTACAATGTAAAAATGTCATACAATTCTTTAATGAAGATTTCTTTAAATGTATATCATATGGTGCTTTGAAAGATTATTTGAAATTGTAAATAAAAATTATTCAATGGAAATTTGTGTGTGATTTTCTTATGTGAAATAATAGAACAAAAAATGTTAAAGCAATATCACTTTATTGAATCATAAATTTTCCCACTTTTTAGGTGGTTTTACATTTCGTCTCAACTTTGTTTGAACAATTTTTCTGATTTTTGGATACTCTAATGCATAAATAAGAGAGAAAAAATAACATACTTGAACATCTTACAACTAAGAATTCAAAAGTGAACGTGAAAATTTACTTTACGAATAAACATCATGTCTTTAAAATGTGTAAGAATATCACTAAATAAGAGAAAAAAGTAACATACTTAAACTTTGTACGACAAATAACTTTGACATTAATGTAAAATTTTTTCTTCACATATAAAAATCACGACTTTAAAATGTGACATGTAAGAAGAATTAGCATACTTAAAATTCTAACGAGAAATAATTTGAACCTTTACGCGAAAATTTACTACATACATAAAAATCATGTCTTTAAAATATGTAAAAATATTGCTAAATAAAGAAAAAAGTAACATACTTAAACTTTGTACGACAAATAACTTGAACATTAACGTAAAAATTTACTTCACATATAAAAATCACGACATTAAAATGTGACATGTAAGAAGAATTAGCATACTTAAAATTTCTACGATAAATAATTTTAACATTTGCGTGAAAATTTACTACATATATAAAAATCATGTCTTTAAAATATCGCTAAATAAAAGAAAAAGGTAACATACTTAAACTTTCTAAGACAAATAACTTTAACATTAACGCAAAAATTTACTTTACACATAAAAATCACGACTTTAAATTTGACATGTAGGAGAAAAGTCTAACATACCTATAATTTCTTCGACAAAGAATTCAAACATTGCCATTCATGTCTTTAAAATGTATAATGACAACTCTAACTTTTAGAAAAAAGAAACACTAAAAATTTACAAAGCAAAGAATTTAAAATTGAACGTGAAAATTAACTTTACATGTACAATCATACTCTTATATCAACGATAAATAAGATAAAAAAGAAGCTCTAAAAATTTATAAGGCAAAGAATTTAAATAATACGCGAAAATTTACCTCACATATAAAAATTATGTCTTTCAAATGTGTAAGAATAACGCTAAATTAGAGAAAAAAAAATACTAAAAATTTATAAGGTAAGGAATTGAATCAATATGCGAAAATTTATTTCACGCATAAAATTTTTATCTTTAAAATGTGTAAGAATAATGCTAAATTAGAGAAGAAAAAAATAATAACATACTTAAACTTTCTTCGACAAAAATTTAAACAATACGCGAAATTTTCATACACAATTATTTTCTTAGGTTAATGTTAAATAATGGGAAATTTAACAGAATAAAAATTTCAAAGATAAAGAATTTTAACCTTTACACGAAAATTTACTTCACATATAAATATCATATCCTTAAACTTTAACGTGACAATTTACTCTTCATATACAATTAAACTCTTAGGTTAATGTTAAATAAAAAAAATATATATATATACTTAAAATTTCTAAGATAAACATAACGTAAAAATTTCGTATCATGTGTTTAAAATGTAACATATAAGAGAAAAAAAAAAAAAACTAACATACTTGAACTTTCTATAGCAAAGAATTTAAGCATTAGCGTAAAAATGCACTTTACATATAAAATTCACTTCTTTAAATGGGAAGATAAGCAAATGACGGTAATTAGCCAATCAGGGTAGCGGTAGGTGATACGCCACTTGCCGGCATTTTTAGACCGGAGGATGAGTCACGCTAAAACTTGTTGGAACAGGTCGGGAGATTTGTACAGCAAGAACAGCAGCATCGACGCGCAAGCAGCGGGTGATGCTGTGATGTGTCAGCAGGTCTTTGAGATTATCGTTTTCCTACTTTGCCGTTTTCATAATGAAATGTTTGTGAAAACTTGGAATGAATGAAGTGGATTTCAAAGACACATTAGTAAGTGAAGGTAGAATTCGCATGGACTTTCTTCCAAAAAGTATGATTCACTTAGAGAATTTAAGATCCTTTCTACTTGAAAACTTTTCTATTATCTAAAACATTGAATATTGTTCAAACTCAGTGGGATTATATGCTACAATACGGGTAAAACTTAACAAAATTGTTACATAAAAGAAAAATAGTAAGAGTTTTAAAATAAAAACTAGTTATAGATACTCCAAAGAAAAAATTTCACCTCTACTTTTCAATCGGAAAATCAATACAAGTTGGAAATTTATGTTACTTCAAGAAAGACTTAGACAATTTACTTTGTAATAATATACGCTAAAGTGTCGTATTAACTCGTGCAATATATACTGACTAAGGTTTATTTTACTTATCAATCTAAGAAAGGTGAAGTGGAGGGGGGGGGGTGGAAATATTAAATAAATTGTAGATATTAAATACATTGTAGATATGCATTCTAGTTTTGAAAATCGCCTGCGAGACTTTTGAAACATCTTAAGATAATTTGAAAGAAACTTGCGAATTATATGTAAACTACAAAACTTTATATACTCTGAAAGGAAATCACAAGTAATTTAGTTAACTTTTTTTCATGGTAACACTCATATTCAATGACATGTTTTTAAAATTTAACCTTCTTTACATGATAATAGTTATAAATTTTTTCAATCTCAGATGCGATATACTATTATTTCTAACATATAACATATATGTTACGAATTGTGTAAAGTTTTAAAAAGAGTATATGCAAATCACCAATCAGAAACATAAAAATCTAACATCATTCAAACAAACTAAAATAATAAGATATTTTCCTTAGTGGAAATAGTTAACTACTCATGTGATGGAATATACTTAGATAATTTAAATACTGAAAAAAGTTTTCTAGGCAAACTTAAAGAATATATATATATTTTTTTCTTGTGAAAAACTAGCATAAATTTGAAAAATGTAGAGTTTGTTAATACGTAAAATTGAACATCATCTGAACAAACTAAATTATACGTGAAATGTTTTTTTTTTATTTGAGGGGTGCTGACAATATATCATTAATATAGAGATTTTTAACTTCGACCCATAATTTCTAAATAACTTATACATAAATACATAAATTTCAGAAAACTGAAACGGAATGTGTACAAATACAAGACGTTTATTTTATAAGATGAATATTCAATATAACTGAGCAAAGTTAATTCCGGAAAAAACTTGTAAAATATACTTATATTTTTGAAAATAGTTTGAAATATCCTTTTAAATTTATGAATGCTCGCTTTCGAAAGACACAAGTAAAACTGATATTACTCATGATAATTAACACATGCATAACATTAGTCAAACAAAGTGAAATTTTTATTGCTTGTGACCAATAACTTTTCAATAAAGTAAAATTTACATAGGAAATTTGTACAAACTTTTTTCAACTTTTAAACCAAGTATCATGTAAAACTATGAATTACGATAGGAAATAGCATACTTCATAATCTTCAGAATCAGAACAAGTCTTGTAGTTAAGTTAAATTTATTTCTCAAGGAATTGAAAGCATACCAGAGAAGTCCTTATCAGTTCGCATCTTTTCTCATGTTGCAAGAAGATATACTTTGTAAAAGATCGTCATAGCACTTAACAAAAATCAGTAAAAATAAATATATTTTCTATGGCAAAGATAAAACTTCACAACTTAATTACTGAAACTTAGCTAAGTTGCATATGGTTTATTCACATAACTCGCATATGCTTCGAATGTTGAAATGCATTTGTCAGTTGAAATCAAGCTCATCGAAAATAAATGCTATCTACATTTTCAAGTCGGAAATTACTATTAAATAAACTTTACATTTAAAACATTGTCATGTTAAAAAGAAAAATCTACAAAAATGTAAATGATAATTTTACTGTTGGTACATAAATGATGAATAATTTATGATTTTATTCTAGGCAAACGTTTTATTGTCTAACAGACAACTTCAACTTTAGCAGAAAAACGAAAAAAATACAATTTTTATATCCTATCATGCTTGTCGAAAATTGAATTTATTAGATGTTGTAATAGATTTTTTATTGTCCAAATTTCTATAGATTTTCTTCCCAGTGCAATAAAATTAAGTTTATGTGTAATGAGTATGTTTTTTGATGAATCTTATAAATTTAATGAAATTATTATGAACTAAGAGATTGAGTGAACTGAATAAATCAATGATGTAAATTTAAACAGTGACTTGAACTGATACATACTATAACTGAAAAGAAGTATGACAAAGTGATAGATGAAGAGAAAATTAGAAGTTGATAGAAATGTGTTGAAAAAAGCTAAAGATGACAAGAAATTCGTGAATGAGAATTATCATTGACTTATATTAACTTCGGTTTTCTAGCTTATGAAAAGAAAATACACTCTTTCTTATTAAGAACCAACTTTATGTCTTATCATAGAATGATAAAGATGAAATCTCTATACATTAAAAAAATACCAAACTTAGACATAGCAAATTTCTTGAAATTCATGTATTATGTGAGAAGTTTTACTGAAAGTATAGAAGATACAACATTGAATGATGTTTCGAAGTACTTTATCAGAAATAAAAATGCGTTAAGGTCCGCTTTAAAAATTTTAGGAGAAAGTTTAAACAAAATTTAAAATCAAACATGCTTTTAAGTGGGAAAACATATATTAAAACTATAACACATGAAACAATTTATTATCATGCCATCTCAGTTGTATTAAACTGAATAACTTGAAAACAACCACAAACTAAATAAACATGAAAATTATCAACATATGTGGAAAAGTTTCCTTTTTTCACATGTAAAAAAAAAAAAAAAAAAAAAAATATGTACATAACATTGACATACGTTAAGATCACAAAACTTGTTTAATCATATACCGATAATAGCAACCAATGTTGCGGGGAGATATTCACGTGATGGTCAGTATCCCATGAATAAATTAATAGAAGATTCTTATATTTTCTCATGCTAATTCCAATAGCATTCCACGTAACTTCAACTTCCTAGGTAAAATAATAATATCGATTTAAACGTTTTTGAAAAGCACCTTGTTCCATCACAACAAAAGAGAGAAAAGATCACAACTGTAACATTCATTTGGCTCTCCTGTAAAGTTTGCTTTTGTCATATAGTGCGCTTTTCTTCCGGTTGGTTGTTTTTTTTCAGATTATCTGGCGCCGTCAGCAACACGAGGGCTATAATGCGCCGAAGCACTCGTCATTTGACAAGCCAACATACATTTACAAACACCCATGCCCCACACGAGACTCGAATCCACAACCTCGTGGTCTAGAAGCTAGCACGCTAACCACTATACCGTTTGGTCCGCCTATTTTCTTCCGGAATACAGACATAATCTCAAGAGTAACAATATGGGAGATGTGTTTTTATTGTATTAATAAGGGGTCAAACTAGTACCCGAGTTAGCTGCTCTAAATTGAGTTTCACATATGATGATGATGAAAATAACACCAAATATCTGGCACGACAGCCCAGAGTGGGTTAAGGCCTTTCGTTGAGAATTTCTCCAGGACAGCCTATTTCTCGACCTCCCTAATAGCACACATCCTCCCAGGGAGGTCCCTAGGAAGTCCCCAGTCATCCCCGGGACTACGAATGACTTCCCAGGGACCTCCCTGGGAGGATGTGTGATATTAGGGGGGTCTGCCAATCCGATTCAATACATTTGAGCCATATCAGTTTTGGCCTTTCTCTTTTCCTACCCGTGAAAGGTCTTGCGACAAAAATCTTCTTTACTGGATTATTTTCATCCATTCTAGTTATAGCCGATCAAACGGTATAGTGGTTAGCGTGCTAGCTTCTAGACCGCGAGGTTGCGGGTTCGAGTCCCATGTTAGGCTTGGGTGTTTGTAAATGTATGTTGGTTTGTCTAATAACGAATGTTTCGGCGCATTATAGCCCTCGTGTTGCTGACGGCGCCAGATAATCTGAAAACAACCAACCATTCTAGTTATATGAGAAACCCAGTTCATTCTTTTAATTTTAAAGCTTTCAATGATATCAGGCTCTTTAAAATACTTATTAATTTCCAAATTAAAACGTCCTCGCCATAAACCATTTTCTTTGACACCACCAAGAATACTTCTAAGACCCTTTCTCTCGAAAACTGCAGCCGACCAAACGGTATAGTGGTTAGCGTGCTAGCTTCTAGACCACGAGGTTGTGGGTTCGAGTCCCATGTTAGGCTTGGGTGTTTGTAAATGTATGTTGGTTTGTCTAATAACGAATGTTTCGGCGCATTATAGCCCTCGTGTTGCTGACGGCGCCAGATAATCTGAAAACAACCAACTCGAAAACTGCAATTCCGTTTTCTCCATTTTTTTTATAGACCAAGTCTTCGAACCATACTTGGTGTTATTTTAGTAATAAAAAATGTACTTTTGATTTTCTAAAGTTAAAGAAAAGTTCCCCAATTGAGACGTCTTTTTCATTGCACCGAATCAAGTGTTTTGATTGGTATTATTGATAACGACCATATCAAAATTTTAGCAAACGTTCAATCGGAGTTTGCTGTATTTCCTCGAAAATTAGATTTTAACATCAGAATAACATATGAATTCAAATTATGAATAATGTCGAAGTCTACTTATTTATTGGACAACAAAAACCACGCAGCTGTTTTTAATAGATGCCTTGAACCCACGTTCGAATGGCAGAAAATAAAAACCTCAATTCAACTTGAACATCCACTTTCACTCCTTTGGAAGAAGATTAACAATACGTAATTTTTTATTCTTGCGTTTCCAACAAATTGAATATTTTCGTTTTGTGACAATGCTCTTCAAGACGAGCGATAGGTCATTGTTTCTTTTTTACCCAAATTTGTTTCCAAAACAATGCAGGGAATAGTAAACAAAGCAGAGCCACGAAAATTGGTTTACCACGAAAAACATTAGTTTATTTTCGACAAATTCTTTTGATAGCTCTAGGTAATTGATAAAAAATGAACGCTCTAATAGATATATTCGAGGTTGCCTTGCAAGCTGGTGATTCATATAAGTTGAAAAAACACAGGTGTCTGAGATCAAAAAATCATTATTTTCAACTTATTTATAGGCTGTTTGGGTGAGGTGGAAAACAAAAGATTGCAAATAAAACCTAGACGCCTTGCAACAAATCGCTTTGGGCGCTGCCAGGAAGTGTCAAATAAGTACATTTGCATCCCCCCTCCCCCCTTCACAGTGTGTATATTAAAAGTAAAGTGAAGAAAAGTGTTAAAGTTCATAGGACAAAAGTACATGAAGTAGGGTGGTCCTTATCTTAAGTTTCAACTTTAAAATTTGTTTTATCACACCCCAATCCCCTTCCAGTTTTTTTCTTTGGCTGTAAAATGATTATTCTGACATTTTTTTAAGGGGGTGCGGTACCGAAAATAAAAAAAAACATTATTTATGTACATTTTTATATCAAAAATTTATTTTATCTACGAGATACTATTTATATATTTTTGAAAAAATGTTTTTTTTAAATATTGTGTTTAGTTATTTAAAAAAAAATTAAAAACCAAGAAAAATCTATAATAATTGATGTTTGTGTATTTTGATATAAGTCAAGAAAAAATAAATTTTTTTTCAAAGTGAAAGCTTTCTGTAATACATAATTATATAAAGAAAATTTTATCTTCACAGAATTTTGATAGGTGAATTAAAAAAAATTAAAAAAAGTCTCAAAATTAAAATATTGAAATTTTTGCTTTTTTTTATGTTATCTTTTACGCTAAATGTTATATTTTAAAACATAATTAAAAAAATAAAATTCTGTGAAGACAAAATATTTAAAACTATATAAATTAAATGCTCCAAAAATTTGAATAGCCAATTATTAATGGTTCCGATTAGTTGGTTGTATTCAGATTATCTGGCGCCGTCAGCAACACGAGGGCTATAAATTTAATGGTTCTGGAGATATATAGATTTGAATATGCAACATCTGTGAAAAACACTATTGTTCGAAAAAAACGCACTTTAAGCAGACGCTTCAAGGTGTTACGCCCATTAGTGATGTTTAAATAACAGGTAATTTTGTGGCGTTCTAATCACCGGAGGAATAAGATAAAAACATCATTCTCTTCAGGAATGTATGAACTATTTTTTAAATCAGAAAAAAAAATTTGGTATTTTTGAAAACATTTCAGTACTGGACCCCCTTAAATTTAACTGATTACCCATGCTGCATCGAGTTTAAAGCTTGCATCCTGTATTCACATTTTACTACATTGGCGAAGTCTTACTGACCTTTTCACTTGAACGTTACGTAAACACAGTCAGCTGTCAAACGCACTAAGAAATTATTGCAGAATGGCACTTTAAGAAATAATGTTGGTAATATTTATTTAATACTAGCAGTGTGGCCCCGCGCTGCTGGGGACCCGTTGAAAGACATAGAAGTTTACATTTAAGAACAAAGTGGAACAGATGTAGTTTAGGGCATTTGACGATTTTTTTCATTTAACGATCAGAAAAATCGCAAAAATCAAAAACACGGTAACTTAAGAAAAATTACAACATAAATAATAATAAAATTAAATTAAAATATATTAAGTTTTTTTTTAATATTTATTAAGAGGTTCTTAATATTACTATCTTGCGTTAGGCAGATACCAGTTTGCGCCAAACTTAAATATTTAAATGGCGCGTAATGTATCACCAATTCTAAATATAGAAATTATAAATTATTTGAAAGTTGTCAGTTTGGATTACTTAGGTCGTCAATTTGGTAATTTTTATCTGGTACCCGGTTAACAGCTTAGTACCAACTTAAGTTAAAATATAAATAATAATAATAGAAACTGAAAATAAAAACCGTTGCTAGAAATCGCATTTATCTGTAAAAAAGCACCAAATAAAATAGCGCCAAAGAAATGTTTTATAAAACATCTGAATCAAAAAAGTTTTGTATTCTTCAATTTTTTTTTAGTACACAGAAAAAAAAGAAGTTACCAACTTGACCAAAATAAACAAAGAAATAAAATCGCAAATGAAATACCACGCTTCTGTTGTAAATTGTAAAATAGTCTAGTGCAAACTGTAAAACAAGTGTAATACAAAAAATGTATTGAAATCTATATTAAATTATGGAACTTGGATACACAATACAAAACACAATATCAGAAATAAAAACAATCAAAAGAAAGATTTGTGATATTCTGGATAAAGGAAACGAAAAAATATTTACTTGGAAATAAAAAGTAATATTAACAAGGGTCGAAATGATTTGAAACTTTTCGGTGGATTTCAAAAGTACGTACCATTACGTTTTTAAACGGCGCATGCGCAGAGCGTCGTTTCACAGTAAATATATGAAAAATTATAATAATATTCGAACCACTTGAAGGACAGACGATTGTAATACATAAAAATAAGCAGAAAAATAAGGGGAATACTTTAAAATAACTTTTGGTTTTTATTCTAATGTAATAAAAAAATATCGTTGCCATTCCAAGAAATTTTTTTTCGTGCCAAGAAATTTTAATGAAAGCAACATTTAATCGAATTTCAAAAGTTGTTCTCTACAATCTCCATGTACTAAAGCTTCTATATACCAAATTTCGTGCCTCTAGGTGCAAAACTGTGGATTTGTATAAAGTTCAGACAACTATATATATATATATATATATATATATAAGTTCATCACCAGGTAACAAGCAGCAAACCACCTTCTAATCAAAAGCTTTTGTCTCGCTGGTTTTACAACAAGAGGTGAAGCTGATTATCAATTAGTCTTTTACTTTTCAATCCAAAGAAATTGAAGAAAAGGTTATTATTTTTAGAAAGAACAAGAATAAAGAAAAATAACTATAAAAAAGATTGAGAACTCAATGGATTTTGCATCATATTTTTAGGGGTAAATGTTTAACTCAATGTAGCCACAAGCAGCCGGGTTGGTTGGTTGTTTTCAGATTATCTGGCACAGTCAGCAGCACGAGGGGTATAATGCACCGAAACATTCGTCATTAGACAAGCCAACATACATTTACAAACACCCATGCCTAACACGGGACTCGAACCCGCAACCTCGCCGTCTAGAAGCCAGCACGCTAACCACTATACCGTTTGGTAGGCCACAAACCGCTGGGAAAACTTACTATATGATATTTTTCTTTATGCTCCAAAATAATTCAATTCACTTTCAAAGTTCAGATATATTACAGGTAAATCTCATACTCACCAATTGTGGCAGCGAGTTATCTCTGATTAAAACCACTTTATTTTTTAGCTCTAGTGCATTTTAGTAACCGAATTTTTTTTTTTTTTAGTTTTAGTTGGTTGGTTGTTTTCAGATTATCTGACGCCGTCAGCAACACGAGGGCTATAATGCGCCGAACATTCGTCATTTGACAAGCCAACATACATTTACAAACACCCATGCCTTACACGGGACTCGAACCCGCAACCTCGCGGTCTAGAAGCTAGCACGCTAACCACCATACCATTTTGTTGGTTTTAGATTAAAGTAGATTGTTTTTTTCAAACCAGTTATAACACCTTTGAACCTAGAGAAGGTCGGTATTTTGTATCTCCAATATTTAAAAATACATTATTTGTAACTCATATCACAATAGGTGGAAAATAAGATATTTAACTGTAACAAAGAAATTATTTGAAAGTGAGTCATAGATTTGTAAATTCTAATATTGTCATAAATGAAATATTATAAATAATAAAAATCTACACCATCAGATTAATTTTTAATATATTTATGGTTTTATCTGAGAAAATCTTCAAGTTTATTACAGTCAAAAGCTTAAATATGTTTAAGAAACAAAATTATTTCGGATTTTTAAATGTAGCGTCCAACTTTAGAAAAGCAAACACTTATAAAAATGTTAAACATACATTAAAAAATCTTCATGCAGTAACATTACACTAGAAAGGGGACTAAAGTTAGTAAAATAAAATTCTAGTCCGAGAGGCGACTGCAATTTTTGGACCCCATGGAACATCATTCTGAATTTTTTATAGAAAATTGGAGAAAAGTGAGTAGATTACGAATCCACTTGTCTGCCGTGGCAAAAATGGCCGAAACTGATCAAAAATCGACTTGGAATCAGTTGAACTAAAATCCAAATGCCAAATATGTCATAACTTTCCAAAAAGAGAACAAACTTTTTCGTCTGGTAACCCATATCATTTTGATTTCAATGAGAAAAAGCGCAAACGATTTCTGATCTCTGGCTCGGAAAATTTGTATCTTTCAAAGGTAAGCCAAATTGGCCACATTAGTTACGTCATCAGTGACGTAATGTTTATTGCCAACTTGGCTCCCTTTTAATAGATTCAAGGAGACCGTCGCCAGATATCTGAATCGTCTGCAACCTTCTTAATTGAAAATTACAGAGTGAGGGTTACCAAATAAAAAAAAAATTCTCATTATTTGGCAAGTTATGGCGCATTTGGCAATTGGATTTAGTTCAACTTATTAAAAGTCGATTTTTGACCAGTTTCGGCCATTTTTGCCACGGCAGACCAGTGGATTCGTAATCTACTCACTTTTCTCTAATTTCTATAAAAAATTCAGAATGATGTTCGATGGGGTTCAAAAATTGCAGTCGCCTCTCAGTCTATTACTTTTAACTCTTGATTACAAAAAAATCGTTTTGCAACATGTGACAATCACTGCAGCGTATACCCATATTGTAAAAAAAAAAAAAAAATATTGCTGAAAATACCAAATTGTTATTGTATGAAATATAGATTTTCTTTATTCATTAAATTGTACCAATATTTTGCAACTTTTTTTTATTCAAGAAAATAAAAATTTGATTATTTTCGTTCATTTATATCAATTCTTGTCCATTTTTACCTTCTTCAACTTCAATATGGTACGGGTTAATATTAGTTTATTTTAATAAAAATTTGTAGACTGTCCAAATAGATCAAAAGGAAAAAAATGTCGGAGGTGTGAAATTGAATTCGAAGGAATTTAATTTTTTCAAAAAATTTCAATTAATGTAATCAATTTAAAACTTCATGCTCGTACGGCAAGGTCTAATACTAATTTATCGGAAAGAAATTTGGTACACTGCCAAAATAAGTCAAAAGGAAAAAATTAAGGGATGAGAATTAAAATCGGATAACATTTCATTTTTAACCCCATATCAAGACCACCCTAATATGCAGGTTTTAAATTATTCATAACAGATAATATAGACATGGTATTACTTAGCATCTCAGTTGTAAACTTAATTATTATTTTTGAAAAATCAAGATTGGAACAAAAAAATTTAGCAGTCTTGGAATTTTAATTTTACTGGAGCCCTTACAAATCAAACCCAATTAGCAGATTTTTCTCGAAAATAGCGCTTTTTATAGTTTACAAATTTAATCTAAGTTTAATTCCAGAATTACTATGATACCATTTACAATTCATTTAATATCAACATAATAAATTAGAATTCCATAATTTCGTAACTGCTACTTGGTTTCTTCACTGCATCACTTAATTTATTGCAAGCTCATCCAGATGAAGCCTATAAGTAATTCAGTTTCACAGCGGTCTTTTTTTACACTTCTATCACTGTGAGCAAGGCTGTCTTTAATTCTCAGAGATAGCCTTGCTATGGGCCATTTCATGACCAATGATGGATAGTGTACGTGTGCGGATGTATAGAAAATTGAATATTATGTACATTGTACAAGTACACACTACTGAGGCATCAAGATGGGTACACCAAACATCCATTTTCAAGTCCATAAGTCAATTTGCACGTTTCCAGTGGCTGGTTATCAGCTGGTGAGTTGATCAAAAGATTATATGAAGCATTGGTTGGGATGCCAGCTTTCATATGAGTGCCAGCAGCTGGAACTATCCAATAGATGAGTGAGGATTACGCCGTAAGTCGTTGGTCAAGGGAAGGCAAATAAGAAAATGTTTGATCGACAGGAGTTCCTAGTTACTGGTATGTTAGTGACAAACTGGTACCTCCAGTGACCAACATGAAGCGCTTACACTATATTAGTCGCTGGCATCCAATGACTAGTGACCTTAACTTGCATGCTGTCTGGTAAAGTGTAAATCAGCCTTATGGAATAGCCGAGAAAGATTAAAATCACTGGAAGAAAAGAAGAAGGACACAAGGGAGCTCAAACGTTGGCAATAATATGTCTTAAGAGAAGCTGTAGATCTCATTAATTTGAAAACGTGACGTTCAAAAAGAACACAGGTCATTTTCCCATTCAGCGGACCAAAAAACACAAAATTCAAATTTAATAGTGAAAACTGCTTTTAATTATTATTATTATTATTATTATTATTATTATTATTTGCATATTCAGAGATTTGAGTAGAAATTTCAAATTCCTTTTCAGCACATTATACTATTGACCAGAATATGGATAATAACTTTAAAAAAAGATTAGCATGATGCATCACTCATAGTGGTCATAAGTATTTCTCTGTCTCATAAATGTTACACCATGTTTTCCAGTAGCCAAAATATTGTTTTAAACAGGATTTGGGACGGTAGATTTAACAACAATTTTTAACGAAATTTGAAGGATAAATTAAGTTCGACTTGACCTGTCTGACATAAATTAAATAGCCGGAATGGTCCAGAAAATGGTTTGAAAGTGTTGGTACAAACCTTAATTTTTAATTTTTTTCTCCATAATTTGGAATATATAAGGAAAGACAGTAAACTTTAAATTTGTAGTTCTGTCATTAAAACGCGACGTTAAAGTTAATTTTTTTATAGGGCGAATTATGTTTGGCTAATTGTATTTTAACCCTTTGAGGACCTATCCAGTTAAATAACCGCTATCCATAAGCCTAATTACTTATTTGTTACTTAAATGACATTGAAGTACCATACAAAATTTTAGATGGTCATCCTATACATACTCAACCCAAACCACTTCTAAATTTTAACTCATTTTCGGGTGCTATGACCCTTTCCCGTGTGTTACATTCTGTCAGTAGACCACCAAAAGGAGAGGAGGAAGGAAGTGGTCTGGGGGATGAAGCGGTGGTCACAAAGCAGGCCTCTCCAGAAGCTTTCTTGTCAAGGTTCCACCTGCTATAGTGTGCCGTGGTCACTTGTCCTCAATAGGGGGATGGCTACATTCCTGTGGAAGAATGCCCTCATACAAAATGGAGGGGAGACTGCACGGATGCTTATTTATTTGTTATTTTTTTAAACAGGTCCCCCCTCAAGAAAGATGCCTGAGGGGCTGTTTAAAAAGAGAATAAAGTGGTGGTAAGTTTTGGTATAGGCCAGTCCTTAAGATTGACTTCTTACAACTTTCGATACTACCTCCAGATATCAAAAATGGGTTTTACCTTTCCAAAAGATTTGGTTGTTTCGAATCATTTTAACACAAGGGCTACATGAGAATCATGCTGGGTTGAAACATTGTATTACCAACAATTACGCTTTGGAAACTCATCGAGATGATGAGCGTTGACACTTGAACATCGATTTTCCCCTACATACAAGCTAGGTCAACTCCAGGATATTGGGGTTAAGTTCATCTTAATTGGGGAAAACCCAGACAACTCACTCTAGACAGACCAACAGCGGACAGGAAACTATCTGTTACTGTCGCCACTGTGTCAACTCACAAAATAGACTGCAATGAACTCCATAGAGACATTTACAATACATAGATGTGGATCAAACGTAATTCCGACGCAGTATAGGCCTCGTGTAGCTCTTGCATAAGAAAATCTCCAATACTATAAAACAATAATGTTATTTTTTTTTATTTAAATAGTACTATTTTTATACCATTAAACTTATGGACGTATCCATATTCTACAAGTTGAAGCTTATATATGCTCCCTACATATGAGTCGAGGGGGGATATTTCAGTCGGAGCAGGTAGAATCCTTTCTGGGCCCACAATAAAAGAGTGAGGGGTGTTTTCCCCTCCTACCTGCCTTTTTCATTGAAGGTAGGGGTCGGCCGACGCATTCACAGCCCCTAGCTAGTGCACTCACACAATGGCAAGTGTCCTTTCTGTAGCTGTGAATGTGTTTGTAGACTGGCGAGGAATGCCAAACCTAGTTCCCTCTCCTTTCTTTGTAGTCTTGCAGCCTGCAGGTGCTTCTGTATGTGATGATTTACCCACTGAATCGATCGATTATAAGCCAATAGATCTCTCCACTTTCACTGGACAGTTGCTGTTGCTTCAAGATGGTAAGGAATTGCTCGATGATATTCATTGGAGTACTCCAGATCGGAAACACTTGAAGCAAGCAATAATTTTAATAGGTTGCTATAGAAAAATCTCTTCTATCTAGAAACAAGTGATTGAATTAAAAAATACAAGAGTTATGACATGTTTCCATCAAGACCATACCCACCTGGTGTTTCAATTTAAATCCCTAATAATCTGTTTTTTCTGACTTAAGAAAGTACCATCTCCCTTCGCCAATTTTGTGAAAAGCAACTTTACGGTATTACTACTTTAATGAAAAAAATTCTCATATTCAATTCGATTAAAAAACCTATTCGAATTCGACTCCCTTTAAAACGTCGTATTATAACTCTTCTTAAATGGGATAGAATTTTTTTGAATGAGTGAGTTACGATGTTACGGTTCGATAGAAAATTAACTTTTTAGACATAATCTGCATAACAGCCCTCCCCTCTCTCTCCAATTTTTAACCTCGGTTCGTTCATAACTTCTGTGGTATACAATTATTGTAGATTATTTCGACCAATGCCAGGGTTAATAGGAATTACGCTATAGAATAATTAGTTAATAGGAATTACGCTGTAGAATAATTAGTTAATAGGAATTACGCTGTAGAATAATTAGTTAATAGGAATTACGCTATAGAATAATTAGTTAATAGGAATTACGCTGTAGAATAATTAGTTAATAGGAATTACGCTATAGAATAATTAGTTAATAGGAATACCCAACCCATATTATAAACAAGTACAATTGTAACATTTGGATGATAGATGCTACAAGGAAGAGTATGTGTGGTAAATTCCAGTGGCTAAAAGTTGAAGTCTTTTTGTTTAAGAAGGCTTTCAGATACACAAGAAATCTACAATGGAAACTGGTTACTAGTAATTTTACACTGGGTTACTAATTGTAACTTGTTGTCTACGCTAATAAAGTAATATGACAATATAGTTTCGTTTCAAGCATATTTGAGAGAATCATTTCTGCAGCAGAACTGTTTAAGTGATACTTTTGCTAATGATCATTATTTCAATAGCAATAAAAACACACACAATTCGTCTTAGGTTTATAAGATGTTGACTCAACATCCAATCCATTAAACACTCATCATTGTTGAGTGTTCAAAGGATTGAAATATTTATCTAAAAAACTACTTTAAAAAATTAACATTTCTATAAAATCTAAGAACATCCCTTTGAAATGCATTAAAGATAAATAAAATAGAAACAATTAAATCCCGAATGGTTTACGCTATTCAAAGTTAATTCAAGTTGGATTTCCCGAATTTGAACCAACATTAATTGAATCGATTTTTTTGGCATACATTTTTTATTCTTTATTTACATACAAGTACGAAATTGAACATCTGGCAAGGATAAAAAAAATATCCATATAGTGTTCCTTGTAAATGGTTAAAACAAAAATAAAAAGACACCTTATCAGTAAGGAAATGCAACTCCAAAGGTTGATGTACCGAAGGTGGTAATCAGTTAAAAAAATCCACAAAGGGAAACCATAACTAATCACCTACAGAACGAAAAAGTAATTACAGCTTTCGTTAAAAGTTCACCCATGCCTTCTTTCAACAAATCTGCTAAACCTTTTTTTATACTAGCCACTACAACCAAAGAAAATCAGTCACTTAATAGAAATAGCCAGAAAGTAAAAAAAAAGTCACTTAATAGAAACCGCAAAGAAAAGAAACCAAAAAGAAAATGAAGACAACTGTGAAACAAAAGGATTGGCAAAAAACAAACAGCTCAATTATAAATTAAGAGGATCGTAATAGAGGTTTAGGGTGATCTTTAATGTTGGTATCGCGTACCGGCTGTCAAAGGGGTTAAAAAGGAGAGGCAATGTCTTATATAACGAAGGCTTTATGTCGCCCTAGGCAGGTAGAAACAGGTGTTACGCGAGATGTGCACGCGACGAGATTTGGAGGAGGAAGTTGCTGTGTCATTGTTTTCAATCATTGCATTTTCCGCTTCCGAGAATAGGGAACTTTAGGGGTTGATTCAGGGAACACTTAATCACCTGTGCAGCTGAAGGGAGTGTCCTAACCTGATAAGAGTGGTTATGAGTGGTACAATATTGATGGCGCTACCACAATGAACGAAGCTTGTTTGATAACCATGGTTTGTTACACCTTAGTTGGAATGTGACAATCGCTGTTGTTAAAATTCTAATCCTCTACCTGTTTCTATGGTGGAACATCAGGTTCAGATACTAAACAGGTACAATTTGGCGACTTTAATAACTGAAATATCATCTTGTTGAGATGGATGGTATGTAACAAAAATAAATCTTGTCAATTTAAAAATTTTGTATCAATAAACATGTCGCCAAATTGGCGAGGAACCCTGTCACTGAATATCCAAAATGCGAACAGCTTCCCATTAATAGCAACACTCTTCCGGTTGAACTTTACAGCTCTATAGGTTGGATGTTTTGTTGAATTTTATGTAATCCTACCAATCTTATTATTCAGATATGACACTTGTCCATAGCACTTACAATTTCAATCACTAAATGTAAAAAAAGGATCATGTCCAATTGAAAACCTATCGACGTGATCTCTTAAATTTAACGGTTTATTTGAGCTTACAAATTGCGATATGACCTCCGGTCTGATAGGTCTTGTTGTAATTTTCGATTGAATTTTAGAGCGATGTAATTTTAGCCCTTGACACATTTTAAAAAATGTGAATAAATGTTATAAATTATTTCTGTTTATATTTCATTTCTTCCACATTTTATTTTTGACATCATTTTTTCATGTCTATTTCCAAAATCTATTGAATACAACAGGCTTTCAAAGGCTATTTACTGGTGCATTTTAATTATAACATCCAGGTATAAGACGAAGAACAAAAAATAATTAGTATACATAAGCATAAACTCTCGACATTAACTTGATGACAAATTTGTCACTTCACTAAAGATGTTATAGTTCAGATTGGTAAGTAACTATTTAAAGCATTCTGTATCATTAAGCTCCTTTTTCTATGAATTAATTCAAATGAATAAAGGAAGAGTTAAAACAATTGAAAGTCATTATGTCCTGATAAGATGAATAATTTGTTTTATAACTCACAACCCTTTGGTATAAATGCATGACCACCACTTGAAACTGATTTTGGTAAAACATATTTTTGACTTTGGACCTCAAAACGATTATTTTATGTTTTCCCTGATTTATAATATAAATATATCAACAGTTAAGTTTAACCTTCGCTTTTGATCTGATAAGCACAAGTTCGTAGGTCATCAATTTAAAATTTGGGCAATTAGTTGTATGCCAAGTACGCTTTTTTTCCTGACACTATTGTATTTTTTTCTTATTTTGACAATCTATATTTAATTATGTCTATCACTTGACTGTTGTATAAGTGGACTCAAGTAAGTATTTTTTTTTTTTTAATATGTGACCATCAAGAGCATATTGCGCTTGAACTCAGTGGTCAACATATTGCATTAAACAACGGAAGGTCAAATTTCTAATATTTTTTCAGCTGCAGCAAAGGAAATATTTATCCCGTCAAAAATCCAACTAATTATTTGTACTCCTCGACTTATTTTGTATTTAACTACTTTAAAGGGCACTAACTACCCTATTATCTTAAGGTCGCTTTGTGATCACACTTAATAGCTCAAGAAGCTAGATTTCTAAAACCTCACGTTTCAAACAATTCAAAAGCAATGAACTTTAACAGAAACTAACAAATATATATTAAACTTTTTCTTAAAAACGTAAGAATTTGTTACAAACCCCTCCTGCCGTGTTAGTTATTTGCTTAAAAACTTAAGAGTTCTACTCATCTGAATTTCTGGAAGGTAATGCCAATGAACTCAAAAATTTTTTTACTCTCATAGTTAGCAGTTCGCGTGAAATAGCATTTTTTTTTACCATGAAATCCAACAGCGACTAATCAAAGTAAACGAACCCTACGTTTTTTTAAACAGTCTGACCTCTTCCTTAGCGTGCAGATAAATGCAAATTTCCAGAGATGTGTTTATTATCTCCTAAATTGGTTTTAATTCCCTGGATGGGGTGTCAAAATGGCAGAGATATTGCAA
Organism: Linyphia triangularis; assembly: GCA_963978545.1. NCBI lineage: Eukaryota > Metazoa > Arthropoda > Arachnida > Araneae > Linyphiidae > Linyphia > Linyphia triangularis. The sequence continues at coordinate 28,032,351 of OZ021733.1, forward strand.
CCAAGCACACCAAAAACTGGTTCGGGGCTCGAGCATTTCACCGTTGTTTATTGTTGCGAAAAAATATTAGCACTAAATTCATCAGTTCGCACTTAAGTTCACTGTGGCTCTAAGCTGAAATAACTAGTTAGTTGTTATGGCCATTTAGGTAAATGCCTGTTTAAAGCTATTTGGATAAAGTATTAACAACTATCCTTTGTAGAACAAGGTAGGTCATAGCATCGACCTTTGCAATAGCACCCCGCACGGCTTGTTGGATGTTGTAGATCTTACAAACTCTTGGTCTAGACTTCAGGGCTTATAGCCGTAAGACCAGCCTCGTAATTTTAAGCACCCACCTTGGCACGTGGCTTCGACCTCAGATTTTCCTCAAACTAAATGTTTTCTTTGTCGTAATGTGTGTAATTAAAATGGGATTTTTGTTTAGTCATTAAATATTCTGCTCTGTGTATATGCCCAATTCCTCAACAAATGGTATTTTTAATAATTAATTACCACAGTAGCACTAACACGCTGTCCAATATCGCTCAAAACTGGCCAATCGCGATGAGGAGCATTGTAGACTGGCAGTTGCTATGGATCAGGCTACGGCCCAAACTCGCCCAGAGCTGGGTAAAATAAACTCGAGGTTTTGACATGTTGATACAGAGTTGTAAAATGGAAATATAAGAGAGGACGGATGGGTAAAAAACATGTTTTGGGATGGGTTTTGACATTTTTTTTATTAATGTAGTGTATTTTGGAACGAGATGCTTGAGTTTTGGAATGGATTAGCCAATCTTCCCAGAACCAATATTCCAACATTGGTCAATACCGCTATGTTAACTGGGTATTAACTAAAAATATTAATATTTTGACATTAATTTGTACAGATAATTTTCAATGGTGGGCCCTATCTTCTATGATGTGCCTATAGTAATAGGTTTTCTAAATCGTACCTTGGTAGGATCCTCTAAAGCTGAGAAATATAAGGATATTGTTGTTTTTTAATGGTACCAGTACACTCTCGCCGAGACGAGACGAGCGCGTGCGAATGGGAGAGTGTATTTGGTGCGTTCGGCTTCTTCCACCCTGACTCGGCCTATCTCGCCTCGCCTAAGCTCGGGCTCGCCTGCGTTCCGTCTGGAATCGGTTTTTTGGCACGAGTTAAAGGACACGAGACTGCCAGAGAGGCGACTCCAGTTACTCTCGCTGAGATAAGAAAAGCGGGTGCTAGTGGGAGAGTGTATTTAATAAGCTCGCCTTCTTCTGATTCGGCCTATCTCGCCTCAACTACGATCGAGCTCGCCTGCGCTCAGTCGGGAGTCGGTTTGTCTGCCCGAGAGGAAGTGCGTAAATTTACCTCCATTTCGACTGAGACAAAAAAAACAACCTCTCAGCGGCTCGTCTTGTCTCGGCGAGAGTGCACTCGTACCATAATAGTTTTCTTGCGCAAGAACTTCACAAGGGCTATATTGCGCCGTACATTGCAATAAAAATATTTACAATTACTTCTCGTAATTTTAAGCTCAATCAGATTATGAAGCATACATCTGAGCTAGCACAACTCTCTCCACGACATGCCAATGAGAGGGATGCGCCTCAGTGGAATTTACGTGCCATGAGCCACCATTAACCCTTTGCACTCGAGGCCTTTTTCGCGCTGAGGTACCAGCAACGTGAGATGTTTCGCGAGATTTTTGGTTCGATCCGCGGTTATGGATTCGCTTCATAGAAACTAAACACAATTATTGGCCTTGCATCGAATTTCCGCATCAAACCTAGTGGTCTTCTCGAGTTGCGGCATCCAAACGTGTAGTGCCCGAGAGGCGCCGCTCGAGCGGAAGGGGTTAATTATATTCGCCAGTGTTATGGTAGCTCAGTGGCTTGATTCTATGACCTCCCGGTAATGAGAGCTACTCTCTATCTAACCGAGCCACTGGGGGCTCCAACATACAAGGATAATTCAATACACATACATTATGAGTTTAAATACTTAAAATTTAATATTTTATGTAAATGCTATATGAATCTTTCACCAAAAATTAATATTTATTTACTAGAATGTTAAGCACTCTTGGGATACATTTTTGCTCTGAAATATTAATTAGAAATCTTTACTACGTATGTTAAGGACACTCAATAAATTTTGCATAATTTTACAGAAAAGGAGATGAAATTTCAAACTGCCATTTCTCTTCTTGTTTTACTACTATTAAAAAGTTAATGCCGTTAGAAAACGCGTATGAGATTGTGTTGTATGCATCTAAAATAATACATAATACACATAGTTTCACAATCATACCTTGAAAATCGGGGGGGGGGGGGGGAAATGGGTATAGTGTTCTTTAACTTGGACGCATTTCACATATCTGCGTTTTTTGTTAAAAGGCCCCTAAATCGAAATATATTTAAATGCATATTTTGACATCTTCTGATTACTCTTTAAAAAATAATTTTTTATTTCATTGAATGGATCAAGTTCTTAAGTCGTACAAACTTTTACAAAAATAAAAATACTTAATTTCAAAGCACAGATGCAAAACCGTAAATAAAAGCCATTTGTAGATTTAAGGCTTTTTAACTCATGACGTCAGGTTTCGTAATTTATATAGAAGAGAAGATGCAAGAAACAAATGGTTTTGACGTTGCCTTCTCATAAAAATGTAAATATCAGATTTTTATAAGACATCTTTAGTCAGTGCCAAACGGGCCTAAGCTCAAATTTGGGGTTTTATATATGATGAAAAATTCTGATGTACAAAATTAAAATATTCTAGTATGCAACAAAAACTTATTTATAATGAGATTTAATAAAAAAAAAAAAAAAAAAAGAACTAATACAAAGCTGCAAAATAAGTATTACAGAAGTTTATACAGAAATAAATAAGTATTACAGAAGTTTATACAGAAATAAATAAGTATTACAGAAGTTTATACAGAAATTTGCTATCATAAATTCATTTTTTCTGTACATTTAAGGAAGTTGGAAAATTTTTCGATATATTTTGCTTCACGGAAGTCGAACGTACGTGGTTGGTTGGTTGTTTTCAGATTATCTGACGACGTCAGCAACACGAGGGCTATAATGCGCCGAAACATTCTTCGTTTGACAAGCCAACATACATTTACAAACACCCATGCCTTACACGGGACTCGAACTCGCAACCTCGTGGTCTAGAAGCTAGTATGCTAACTATACAGTTTGGTCGGCCGAACGTACGTGATACATATGTTATAAAGATGCCCTCGCGTAGATCTTGCGCACTGGGGTGTACTGGCACATAAAATAGGCCCGGCTATTTTAGATTTATACTGTCTCAAATTGTTAATATAATCATTAATTGAATTTTAATATTTATTGTTAATAATAAAATAATTCTAATAATTAATTTTAATAATTAAATACTTTTAATGATTAATATATTTTATTATTTAAACATTTCTATTTAATAATTCATTTCAATATTTAAATAGTTTTATTAATTAATTTTAATATTGATTGTTTGTTACAAAAACAAAAAAAAAATATATATATAAATTGCAAAATAAAGAATGCCAAGGTACATAACTAGTATGTTTATAAAAAAAAAGGACCATCCGAAAGGATAGTTTATATTTAACCATAAAAGTTATAAAATAAGTAAAAAGTCCTAAAACGATAATATAAAAATCTTAGTATCTACATCTATTTTCTAAATTCAACATAATTTATAAAATTAAAGTAATGTGAAATTTTAGGCATTTTTTAATACATAGAAATTACATCTACAAATAAATGGTTTTGTTTATAGTTTATAGAGGATGGGATTAAATTGTGACTTGAATCCTATTTTTTTTAAGGGGAGTTGCTACCCAAAATTTTTTAAATAATCGATTTTGAGTTTATTATTGTTTAAAAATTTTTAATCTCCCTTTTTAAAAGGATACCTCATTTGTAATAATACTTCACCAGAAGTATTTTTAATAAATTTGACAAAATTGGTAACAATTAGTGTAAGTAAAGTTCTCTTTAAAATGTGTTTTTCTCAAAACTATCATTTTTCAATATTCATCACCTTTTTTTCAGAAACTGCGCAAACTATCTTCCTGAAATTTTTCCCACGTATTTTTTTTTATGTATCTGTACATACTGAAGTGAGATTTTGTTGTTATTTTAGAAATAATTTTTCTTTTGGCTTTTTTCGACAAAAACACTGGTAATTTTTAACAAATTTGAGTGACTTTCACGAAAATTCATTTAAGAAAAGTAAATGAATCACAATCAAAAGCAAACTTTAGTAGCCTAACAAGTGTCGGCTAAATGCACTGAACAAAAAAAGAAATTACGCTTCTATGTCAAATACTTTCAGAGAAAAAGGTAACTGAAATATGTCAAATTAACATTACCGGTATGAAGAGTACCAACTAGAGGTCGGAAACATCGATCAAAATAAATATCGATACTGTATCGTTGCATAGAAAAAATATCGATAAATCGATACATGATTTTTGTAAATTTGATTTTCAATTTTGCCAGAAACAAAGTTTTTCGGAAAATATTGAATATTGGTGACATTTTAACTGTCTCTCAGCCAAGTTCAAACTTTAGTTTTGAAGTTTTTGAAAAGGGATAAAAGACAATCGAAAAAATACATGGAACTACAAAACAATCATCAAAAAACTAAAAATGTTTGAAAATATCGATATATCGGTGACTTTTATCGATATTTTTTTAGAAATATCGATACAAATATAGTCGTATCGATATATCGCCGACCTCTAGTACCAACTCCCCTTAATTCTTTTTTACAGACACTGACCGGCCCGGTGATTGCACCAGACATCCCAATAGCCTGTACTCCACTGCCTGCGCAATGAAATATTCTGCTCAACCAAAGTAAGGAGATATTAACTTTTAATAAATTCTCAGCGCATATATAGGTTTAAACAGGTACGTCAATCACCTTACCCAAAATGCGATGAATACAACAACCCATTAAAACATTTTTATCCCCCTCATTCAGCCAGCGATTCCCCTTCACGATAGTGAAGGGGGGGGGGGGGTGAACTAACAAGTTGGGGTCACACTAGTCATTGGGGTGCCGAGCCTGGGGTAGTGCGATTCCGAGACAGGTGGTAGGAGCATCCCGGTTTACCTCTCCTATCATCATAAAAAGAACACGATCCTTTCTCTTTTGCCCTTTTTCTACCCCTCCTCACCGGAAATAAGCTGTTGGTTTCATGGACAGCATTTCTGGTCTTTTTTTTTTTTGACTTGTTACTAGAAATTGCGCGAATGAAATCTAATAAATAGGCAAGTGGGAGTTGCGCAAGTGGCATCTTGATTATAGGGATAGGTATCCATGCTTTTTGGGGTTTCTGGTGATATGTTTATTGGCAAGTATTGTTGGAAGCTTTTATGGTGGTTTGGTTTTGAGTTGAGTCGTGTGTGGTCAGGTTAGACTCGTTGTTTCTGCTTTATGCTCAGGGGTGGTGGTCAGGGACGCATTGGCCATAGGGTTGTCCGATGCAATCACCGTAACGGTCAGTGTGCGCAAAAAAATTTAAAAAAATGGCCTGGTCAGGTAAGTAAGTAATTTTTTTGTTTAGTTTAATTTTTTTTTTTTAATATAAGCATTTGCCTTTCTTAACGTTTTCTTTAAAAAAAAAGATGCCGGGTTTGAGTCCCTGGTTAGGCATGCTCATTGTGATTCGGAATTCATGTTAAGTCGTAGGTCGCGGCCAGATTAGCCGACATTGTGCATAAAAATAGACCTTTGAGCGTACCAGATAATTATTGAAATCAATTATTAAATATAAATATTTAAATTATATTTTTCATAAAAAAAGTATTAATATTTGATTAATGATTATATTGAAAATTTAGGCCGGTATAAATCTTAAATCATCGAGTCGATTTTATGTCCCAGTATGCCCCAAAGGTTGGTTGGTTGGTTGTATTCAGATTATCTGGCGCCGTCAGCAACACGAGGGCTATAATGCGCCGAAACATTTCGTCATTAGACAAGCCAACATACATTTACAAACACCCATGCCAACACGGGACTCGAACCCGTATGCCCCAAAGGAGTTGATTGCATTGGATTTTGAGCTGCACAAATGGTTATACTCCATTAAACATAGTTGCAACACGATTTCGACTGATAAAAGTTGTCAGAATAGCTCGTGTGTAACTTTTGTTGTACAAAACCCAATCAAAGTAGTCTGGTTTTCGAGGGAGAGCAACTTCCAGGAGGTCTTCTACGGGGAAACTGGTCGCATTTAGTTCTCGATTGAAGAAAAACCTGCTAAACTTCTACAAGATAGTCCGTACTCGATCTGTGATTATCATAATTGCCCCAGTGTTGACTCTTGTACGAAATTAGAGTGCCCTTGCCCATGCAGAAAACAAACTCATGTCTATGTGCATGCTAGACTGATTGTTTGTGTAAGAGATTTTCTGGCGCAAAAGCTACACAAAGGCTTTACATCGCTAGGACGCTAGAGGAGGACATGTTTCAGTAAGAGAAGTCCTAAAAACCAACAGGATGGAGCCTTCCGGAAGATCTTTAAAATGGAAACTCCACTATATTTGAGTCTTGAAACCACCAAGCAGCTGTGGCATTTAAACAAGACTACCTTTTACGATCACCATCACGTCTACCCACTTTGAAACGGAAACTACTGAAGGATGCTCGATGGCGAGACCTTTAGTAAGCTAGCCAAGCATTCTACCTCTGTGATACGAGTTCGTCTCGTGCATGTTAGGCAAACATACCACTTCCAACCTTGCCATGAGTATTGGGTAGGGCAGAAGTCTCAAGTTGACTATCAAGATAAAACAAAATTGCTAAATGAAAACGTATATAATTTACATAGGGGAAAGTTATGGATTAAGAATTTGTCACTGATAGTAGGACATGAGGAAACGGGAGTGAATTTTTCAAATCAGAATTTAATAGGGAAGGGCGGAAACACTATTTTTACAATAGAATAGTAAAATATTGGAAGAATTTGCCTGCAAATACTATAAATACAGTGAGTGTAAAGAGTTTAAAGAAAGAGTTAAATATATAGTGGGAGATCACAAAGGGACAGTGACTGTGTTATTCTGCCTAGAGAAGTAATTTGCATTTTATGCTGTAAAATTTGCATGTATTTAATTTGAGTTATTTATTTTTACATGCGGTTGGATTCTATAATGCATCATCAAAGTATTTATCAGCATGGATTATGAATTGTATTATTCCAGTAGGATTCTATGAATTTTATCAGTTGTGTGAAATTTGAATTATTTTTTTCTCCTAGTATATTTCTCTGTCAAACGCTATTTCAACTTTGTATTTTGTATTGTGTTATTCCTATATGATTCTGTAAAATTTTAATTTTTGTATTCTGAATTGTATATGGTATAATTATGTTAACTTTGTAAACTTAATTACGTATACTTTGACCAATATGAATCTTCAATTTTGGTAATTTTTATTATGTATTCTGCAAATTGTGCGTTTTTTATTATATTAATCTGCAAATTCGGTATTTTATTTTTGTCTGGACCAACCCTGTCGGGCCTTGAGCCTATTGTTGGATATCAAATTTGTCCTTTAAAAGATAAATTCCTTATTTAGTATATTATTTTGATTAGGTGATTGTGATAAAAACACGGGAGTCTGAAGAAATTAAGCTTTGATGTTTGGGAAGTTGCTAACGTGATGGTTTGATTGAAGTATTTGAATTTGTGGATTAATGCTAAGTCTCGGCTGTATGTTAGAATCTACAGTAGGTAACATACGAGTTGTACGTCTGGTTGTGACCAATGAAAAGCTAACGTAAGATAAGTACATTTAGTCGATTCTGTTGATAGTTATAACTTTATTAATCTTTTGTCGGGTTCATTTAATCAGTAGACACAGGGTGGAAATTTTGTTATTTAATCCCACTTACAATTTTATGACAAATATATGTTGTTGTTTTTTTGCAGAAAATTTGGATTTTTCTTCTTTTGACACAATTTATGTTATCACTTGACAGTTGTATAAATGGACCAATCCGTGACCTGGAATGGCCGCTGATTATTTTTCCCATTCAGCCTTTCTCGCCGACCAAACGGTATAGTGGTTAGAGTGCTAGCTTCTAGACCACGAGGTTGCGGGTTCGAGTCCCGTATTAGGCATGGGTGTTTGTAAATGTTTGTTGGCTTGTCTAATGACGAATGTTTCGGCGCATTATAGCCCTCGTGTTGCTGACGGCGCCAGATAATCTGAAAACAACCAACCAGCCTTTCTCACCTTAAACTAGGATGATGTTATAGTTTAATTGGAAATGAGTATTGCCAAATTTAGACAAAAGTAGATTTGGCTCTTAAGAGCTAAATTGATTCGGAATATGTAAAAAGAGGATACGAGAGTAGATTTATGAAAGGGGTCCTTTTGTTTTTTGCATAGTTAATTGAAAAGCATGGATTTTGTCGGCCCTTAAAAATTTCTATTCTAATGTATCAGAGAACAATTTAGAAAGAGTTATATGAAAAAAAAATCACTTATTAAAGTTCATGATAAAGGAACTTCTTAGGTTTAATTCAAACAACAGTAAGGGCCTTCACAACACTACTCAATGTATAAGCCTTTAGGAAAAGTGCATATATCAAACTCTGGTTTGGACCCTTTCATGATCAATCCTTGTTAGACCTGTAGCTCTACAATCTCCCTTCAATCCGAGTAGACACACCGCGTATCGTGGCAGATAAGTCTCATACTAACTGAGCGCTGCCTGACTGTATTTTTTTATTTTTCAAGAGGCAAATGAGGGGTATTTTTCTATTGAAAACCTCCCGGAAAGATTTCCTCACTTCACATGGATAATGATTTGAGGAGATGTCATCGTAAGTAACTCTAAAAGTAATATCTCCAAAACACATGTCCTGGCATGAAGACGACACTTTGCCTATTTAAGAATAGACATCCACCTGTGGTTAGAAATGAAAGTGAAACAGTTTAACAATGGCGGCACTAACTCCAATCCGCCAGGAAATTGACTTCCGGGCTCCGTATACAATTTCTGAAATTGCGTGCCAACAGACTTAAATAATGGTTGGAGTTATACGGAGACCCTTCATAAAATTCTTCGCTTACAGACTGACCTGGATCCGAAGGCTATACTAATATGAGTCTGGAGAAATCAAAAGTCTATTTTGCGCAAGGCCGACTGAGGCCACCTCATAGGGGGACGTTGTAGAAGACAGGTGATCTTTAGAGCCCCAAAGATAGTCATTTTGGGGGATCACAATTGTTCGAATTTCATTTATTCTTGTCTTTTGGGTCATCATGGAAATAATGGCCTATATTGCTGTTCGAAGTGGAAATAGCGATGAGCAACAAGTTGACTGACTGTAACTGGAACATTGATATGAAATATCATTCGGAAAACGGTATCACAAAATAACCATAGATATTTTCAGGCTAAAGGTTAGATGACGGCTATACCAACCTGAACATTGTTACAGAAAAAAATCCTAGAATGGAAGAAAACAAGAGTAGCATTTCCAAAGCAGTGATCAAGGTAACTTGTGTAAGTTTGTTGTTTAGGTACTCCAGTGTCAAGTTGTGGAAAAGTGTACAGCGAAGGAAATTTGAATTAAACGAATCACAAAACTTAAAGTAGTCAGGTTATGAATTTCTCGTCATCCAACATTACACACACTATTTCTAAGTGCACGAAATATTAATAATCTACCAATTATTTTAAACCTTTCAAATGGATACTGATTAGTTTTAACAAAGATTACTTTCGAAACTGAAAATTAACGTCTTTAGTGATAGGATACTACACTTGTTAATCCATATGGTTTTTAAAAATATTTAAAATTTAAAAGTTTTATAGGAAAACTTGGACATTTGGCCAAAAGAAATTTCATAACTTCAAACAGATTCTGTGGAAAGTTTTGTAAGCAAAGCATTTTGATTACCATAACATGGTTGGTTGTTTTCAGATTATCTGGTACCATCAGCAACACGAGGACTATAATGCGTCAAAACATTCGTCATTTGACAAGCCAACATACATTTACAAACACCCATGCCTAACACGGGACTCGAACCGCAACCTCGCGGTCTAGAAGCTAGCACGCTAACCACTATACCGTTTGGTCGGCACCATAACATGGTTTAAATGATTCATTGGATTTTGTTCTTCATCCAATGAAAGATAACCTATAGCAAAGTATTTACTATAAATGTTTTATATGCATTGTAAAATTTTATCTGCAATTACAACTTATTTACTTTTTTTTTAGCTCAGCTCAAGTTTTCATAGTAGTTGACTCCCAAGAAGATAACATCAATTCTATGCTACTGACTAACTTTTTGGGTCCCCAAAACTTGATAGACTGCAATGATCTTCCCATACCGTGGGAACTCACCTAAAAGAGTTAACTGCTTTATTAAACTCACGATTCAGAGGAAGATTTCCATTAAGTCTCGGTTGCAAAAAAAAAAAAAAAAGTCAATCAAACAACAGACATAAAATCAAAAAAGACAGAAAAGTCACATTTTAAGTTCTTTAATATGAAAACAAACAAGAAAATAAAGCTGAGTTAGAAGATGTTGTATCCAACCGAGAAACCCGTGCAAGGGATACCGTGTAAGTAAACAAACGGAACAGAGTCGAAATCTCGATATAGACGAGAAGTGGCATCAATGATAAAATGCTTTGTCACCGACAACGAGTCTATCTGACAAGTTTCAGATGGATTGGAGGATGACAAGGGGATTAAATAGTCCTTCGAAGATTTGCCTGAGACAGACGCACACACAAATGAAATCCAAGTTAATATAAAGGATTTAAAAATTTTGAATTTACCTAGGCCTGATGTAGAAGATTTGGGACTGTAAGAGGTTGAATTCTAAAAAGCAAAAAACATAAAATGAATAGCTCTAAAAATAAGTTTTGTGGTTTAGTTATATTAATAATTATGCACCTAAACATATTATGATTCATAACATTTAATTCATCCATTAATAACATTACATGTGCAATTTCCTGTATACTTCGAGCCGACCAAACGGTATAGTGGTTAGCGTGCTAGCTTCTGGACCGCGAGATTGCGGGTTCGAGTCCCGTGTTGGCATGGGTGTTTGTAAATGTATGTTGGCTTGTCTAATGACGAAATGTTTCGGCGCATTATAGCCCTCGTGTTGCTGACGGCGCCAGATAATCTGAATACAACCAACCAACCTGTATACTTCGATATATTCTAGTAAAAATAATATATTAGATTCAAACAAGATTTTGCTTCAGTTTAAACATGACGAATCTATCAATGCAGACATACTTATCAATATATATCATAATAATTCTTTTATAATATATAGAACTTTTGCCAATTTTATGTCCCAAAGCTTTAGTCCATGTTTCACAGGCATAGAATCAGGCCCTTGTATTAACTATAGATGATTTGTTACATTTAGGAGGCAATCTTGCAATTAGGTTTTAAAAGACGTTGTAATTAAAACTCGCATATATGTGATATGAGTAACATGGCAACATAATGAATACCTACCTACATTAGGTTTAAAAGAACAACAAAACCCACAAGGAACAACATCAAAGTGATGCATTTCTACTCAAGCTGCACCCAAAGAACAATCCATTCAAGTTGTACCCAAAGAACATTCATCAACCCCGAAGTCTTCAGCATTCCCACCTGTGCTTCTGAATTACAATGTTTCCAGCTCAAACATACGAAGCAAAATAACTTGTTACAATATGCTGTACAGGTGTCAAGTAAAATGTCAAATTGTGACGAGTGAAGTTCATTCCAAGAAAAGGTTACAAAAAAGATCTTTTAGAGGCGCACGCGCTAACTATCGGGTACATCTTTCACGTACGAATCTAATTCGTAACCTGTCAGCCCAGAAATACCTTGAGGGCAACCTTTCAAGCTACTGCCAGCCACGCGCAACTATTTTGATACTAACAGCCACGAGCCAATGATAAGGATATTTTTCTTATGTGTAAGATAATCTATTTTCCTTCTTGGTCTCTTAAAGTGCCAGCGAATAATTACAGAATATTTTCAAGTGCTTATTTTGTTTGAAGGTTCAAAGCCTGCTATTATATGGAGCAATTAAATTTTCAATGGCCCTTTGAGTCATAGGATCACTAACCGATTTTAATTTGATGCGAATTAGTATGTTATTAAAGATTTTATTCGTAACTTGTCAGTTAAAAAATTAACCCTTAGAAACAAAGTTTTAAGTATTAATTCCTTACATACAATTAAAGTTGATAATAAGTAATAGTTGATAATTATACATACTCATAAAAGTTGATAATGTAACTGATTAAAGCAATTTTGAGTTAAGATGGAGTTTTCATAGTGTTTGATCTCTACGAAGAAAACAATCGATTACGTGCCATTGACTAACTATTTTTTTGCTCTCAAAACTGGATAGAATTGTCATCGACAACGAGCATCATCGACAACAAGAGAATCCGACAAGTTTTAGATCGATTGGATGACGACAAGTAAGTTAACTGAAAATTTCCCCATAAACAAACAGCATCGAAGTTATTATAAAGGATTGCCGACCAAACGGTATAGTGGTTAGTTGGTTGGTTTTGTTCTTTTCTGGCGCAAGAACAACATAAAGGCTATATGTATAGTGGTTAGCGTGATAGCTTCTAGACCACGAGGTTGCGGGTTCGAGTCCCATATTAGGCATGGGTGTTTGTAAATGTATGTTGGCTTGTCTAATGACGAATGTTTCGGCGCATTATAGCCCTCGTGTTGCTGACGGCGCCAGATAATCTGAAAACAACCAACCAACCATTATAAAGGATTAAAATACGAGCTAAGATAGCTCTACATGTTGTTTTGAGTCAAGTTTATATTATTTTGAAATTATTTTTTATAGATCTTTATTAGCTGGTTTTGGCTTATATTTTCACCCAAATTTTGCTATCACCATTTAAAATAATTTGGAAAGCTTGATATGGTGGGGTCAAATGGGACATAATTTTTTATTATTTCAAATAAAAAGTCATTAATATATGGTTATCCAAATTAAACTTTAAAAAATTACTCGCACCATCATTTAATAATAGTCGAAATTATTACAATACATCTCCCACCTGTAGATGTTGGCGCAGTATAGCTCTTGAGCAATAAAACTTCCAACCAACCCACCCACATGACAGTGTAATTTGCGCATTATTCTGTGAAACCAGAGCAACTTTAGATACCTCAACGAACATCATTCTGAAACTCAAACGGAATGTAGATATATGCTATCAGAGTAATTATCGGTTAGTCTGCGGAAGTGCATTTTGGCTGGAAATGTGTGAAATGCGTAACCAAAAGTGCAATATTTCGGTGCGAAAATACGTCATCGAAAATCACTGAAATTCGAAGGTAATGTAAAGAATTACTAATCGAATAAGAATAATTTGATTTACCGAATCGTAGTGTAAGGCAGACCAAACAGGAAAAAAAGTATCATCGAACAGCGTTTTAAAATATTTTTATTTTAGTGAACTTTTCTAGTCATAAAACAAATTTGAACGTATAAGTTGAGTTAATATTATTATAAAATATTTTTTGACTCCGATGGTGTAAGTAAAGTTTTGAAACAGTATAGTGTTATTTTATTTTTTCAGAAGTAGATGTATCTAATCATTGTCAACAATTAAATCTTGTGACCAATCACAGTAAAAACTTTTAAATAAAATTTCAATGAATCACTAACCGACCTATTCATTGTGAAGATAGCACTTTCCAAGAGCTGTGGTATATAACGCCATGATCCATAAAGTCCATTTTAGTAAAAAAAAATATAGTCGCCCTTCTAATTATCAAAACTTATATGAGCAATTCTCTGCTGCAAGCAACGGGATATTTTGGCACTTTTTTTATACTCGTAAACAGATTATATTTTTAAAATTGTGTACACGAGGGCATCAATACGACGAAACATCGTCACAATACATTTAGAAGGAGGAGTTGCTTTTTGGGAAGACTACAAGACTAAGTCCGGCAGTTTACAAGAGACTTTTTTTTCACAACCATTATCGTGTCTACTCACTGAGAAAATAACGAATGCAGAGCGCCAAGTGGTGCTCGAGCACGAAACCTCGCTGTTAATTTGTTATTTTTATTTTATGTAGTGATTTTTAGTTTTATGTAGAAGGTTTCAAATTTCCCGTAAGTCTACGAGATTAAAATCAGACCTTCCGTTTTTCCTAGCAAAAATTCAATGCAATCTAACAACCATCCAATTACATATTGTAATTCATATAGATCAAGCCAGTGATAATCATATTAAATAGCACCGGACAAGTAGCCAAGTATTCCACTTGACTGGCTGACATAAATATCTATAATCCTACTAAGCAAAATTAATAACAAAATTTCACCCTACTGATACTGACATATTGCAGTAATTGAATACTACTTTAATAGTCCTGTTTGGGTTTAATCGCCAATATAATAAGTTATTCTAATAGCGACCAGTAGTTAAAGAAAAAGCATTTGAACACTGGTCTAAACATTCTACTGACTTGTCTATGTCTAATCGTGTCTTCAATTCCATTAAACCACATTAATGACTAAAATCACTATTCCATCTACTAGTATTGCAGTAATTGGAGACCCCTTTGGTTGTAATTTCTTAGCCAAATGTCATTAATGTGGTTAGTTAAGAACATTACACATCTGCTGTGAAGAGAAAACCCGTGGTATCACCGACACAAACATTTTAATGACTAGTCGATGTCCAACCATGTCATTTATTTCATCAAACTATAGAAGTCCGATTATTTGGTATCCAATAAGACCTGTATTGGGAGAGACGTACTGGGACATAAAAACGAACCGGTGATTTTAGATTTATGCCGACCTAAATTTTTAATATAATCATTAATCAAATTTTAATAATTATTGTTAAAAACGAAATAATACCAATAATTATTGTTAAAAAAAATTCCAATAATTAATTAAAGAATTTCAATAACTAAAAATTCTCCATAAATAATGCATTTAAACATTCGTTAATTTATTATTAATAATTGAATAGTTTTAATAATTGGTAAAATTAAATCAAATTTTCTGTCTTTGCTATTGGTACCTCACTTCAGTGGACATTTACATAAACCATTCATAATGTGTTGCACGAACAAAAACAAAGAAATTTGAATTACAATATAAAGAAATACCTGGTTTATAACTAGTGCATTTGTTTTCTAACTTCCTACCATACCGATCTCTTTTTTAAAAATTGTTTTACTAGCCGGGTGATTGCACCGGACAATCCTATGGCCAGTACGCTTGTTGATTGGTCGAGACTTATATACCCAATTCCATTCGACTAAGTCAACAGTTCCATCACCCATAATGTAGCAAATGAAGGACAGCATTCATCGTCATCGTTATTCCTGCATGGATCTAAATTACCAATACGATAACTAATCAGTAACGAAGGAACAACTAATGAATCTGTAGCAGCAGTGGCCCAAACATTTCACTGACGGGTCAGAACCCAAATCCTCAATTCTATTGAACTTAATCCATTTTTCCCTCACCAGTATTGCAGCAATTGACCGCCTTCAATCGTCATTCTTACATCGATCTAATTGCCAATAACGTAATAAATCTGTAATAAAGAAAATATACGTCAATAACATAAGTGATTCTAGGGCGATTAATAGCGTATGGAAAAACAAATGAATATGCAGCGCCAGTGGCCCAAACATTCCACTGACTAGTCGGCACCCAAGTCTCCAATTCCATTAATGACCAATCTGACTCCTCCATCCACAGGTATTCCAATAATTACCCTGATCCAAGAAGAGCGCTTTGGCCGCAGTCAATTAGCGCGTGACCAGCTTCGCCAAAAGCGCAAGCGAAGCACCTGGTCACAAAAGTTGCGCAGCTGGTGCAAGAAGCTGGTGCGTGACTCGCACGCGACCGCGGCACGCGTAGAGAAAAGACGGAATGGGCAATGGGTTACCTGCAGAAATTTTTAGACTGTTGACCTTTCTCTTTGCAAGGGAATGGGATCTTTTGGAGCCAGTTTCTTCTTGACTCAGGGCATTGCTTGGGATGTTTGAATTATGTGTTTCAGTCTCTAGAGCGATTTAAAGAAGTATGATATAAGCTGTATTGAGAAGTATAAAATCAGGGTTCCCACGGTCATTGAAAGTCATTAAAAGTGCTTAATATTTTTGAACTTATTTTCAAGGCCTTGAAAGTACTTGAAAATGCTTAAAGGTGCTTAAAAGTCATTCAAAATGCTTAGAGGTCCTTAAAAGTCCTAAATTTTTACGAATGTTGTGTGCCCAACTGCAAATTATAAAAATACAACTCGGACTTGCTATCCCCACTTGACCACCACTTATCTGCATCGCATTGGAATTCTCTGACATATTTGTATTACGCATCCACCAACTTGTAACTTTTTTGGTAGAATATACTTTATTAAAGTTTTATATAGAGACATAAGGCCTGAAAACAAATTTTCAAAGGTCCTTAACAACATTAGTTAGGTCCTTAAAAGTCATTGAAAAGTCATTGATTTTCATTCTGTAATTTGAGTGGGAACCCTGAAAATGGATTGGATTGTATAATGAATTGGATTGGACTGAATGGATAAAATGGATTGGACTGTAGAGAAGTATAAAATGGATTGGATTGATTACCGTCCAACAATTCTGGAGAGAATTATTGAATCACTAATGTTAATACAGTTTTGTTTTGAAAAACACGCCAGGGAAATAGATAAGCATTACTTGCATAATTCCCAAAATTCTTGAAGGTGGTAACAAAATCCAAAGGAAAAGAAGAAAAAAAGAACTCGTCCCATTTCTCAGATTCTGCACTGATATTTGTAACACATTTCCCTGATTTCACGACTTATTACTATGCAAAAATAGAAACAGTGATGGTTTTCAAAAGTCGCATTGCAGTTTTGGTTATCCGAAACTTAAATTTTCTCAAAACTTTCCTCTCATTTAATACCTTTAAACTTTCCAACCATGTATATAACTCAATTTTTTTTTTGTTACTTTGATTCTGCATTATTGTGCTAGTGTAATATAGGCATATTCTTCTGTCAGCCTGATTGAGTTCCAATCAACACCGACTCTTAAATAGTCAGTGAAATTTATTATTGAAATTTATATATTTGGGAAGGAAATATATTTTGAGATATATATCTATTATATAAATGGTCTGACTTACTAAAAACTCTTATCTGAACAATATAGAACTGCGGTATGAATTCGAAAGGCATTTGTGAGCCATGTCATATTTGTCATTAATGACAGAAGTGATATATATACTGTTGTTTTAGAAAAAAAATGGAGGGTCAGTACGGCTGAAAATTAAAAATGATCAGTAAACTACCTTCCTTTTAGAGTGACAGCTGTTAAAGCAAAAGGTGGATGCAAAAGCATTGGAATTTTGCTTTATGTACCTACGAACTTGACAGGTGCTCAGATACTTTCTACATTGCATTATTTGTGACATATATGTACATAAGTCATTAATAGAATTTATCCTTTTTTAGCGATATTCTCGAATTTTTCAAAAGATTTGAGGCAATATTTTGACTTGTGGCTTCCTGAAAGTTGAGCTAAGCAGTTTTTGGTAATCTTTAGAGCTGCAAAGAAATTGAGTTTCAACCTGTTTGCAATGCCGAGTTATGAGCTCTTGAAAATCATGTATTGTCACGTCGTGTAAACATGCACTTTGGCAGAGTAATGTTGACACTTATAGGTGAAAAATGTGTATTGGTGGCACTTGACTAGGCTGAATGCTGCAGCGTTCTTAGATACTAAGTTCTTTGACTGGATTATTCTGGAGTTTGGAGAAAAGCTTATGAAATTGAACTCAAATATCTGTCAGTACGTCGTTCCACCCTATATTAAATGGCTATTCTTTTGTTGTTCATTATCAAAGGTACAAACTGCCTTAGCAATTGAATAAACATACGATAAAAAGAATCGAAAAACACCTTTCTCTTAGAAAAAGTGCGGAAATCTTGATAGCATATTACCATTATGTTTCACTTGATTATTCGTAAAAGAAGTCTTAAATTTCGAATCATGACAGCAGCTTCCTGTGAATTTTTTCTCTCCTCGCACTCAATTTAACATCTAGATGTGGGATTGCTTAGCCATTATGTTGTTTTTGTTGTACTGCTTTAACGATTTCTCATTCTGAATAATATTTCGTTTCCATTATGCCACAACATGTAGAATATTCTACAACGATATTTAGTGTTTTCTTCTGCAATATACTTAAAAACATTTTATGACAATGTCTTACAACATTGTCCCATTAAACTTTTCTGCTCTGCAAATAAAACTTCTTCAGTTAGAATACTTTAGGGTTTTATTCAATTGAGCCCTGTTTTTCCGGGTTTTATTCAATTATCAGGGTTTTATTCAATTTATTCTGCAGGAGATGGTTGTTGAACTTACTAAAAATCAACCAATAGACAAAGAAGCGGTGGCTGTTCATTTGATACCTCATAGAACATCAGTCTGATTTTTTTATAGAATGTAGAGGAATACTAATAATTAAAAATATACTCTGGAGTGAAAAAAAAATGGCCGCAACTGTTTGAAAATAGAATTTGATTGAGTTGATTGCTAAATAATGAGCATTCTCTTTTTGTCTGGAAATTTACGACTCTTTAATTATCAATGAGGAAAAGAGCAAACGATTATAATATGTTTCATCACCAAATTTTTTCTTCTTTTAAAATTTAGCCAATTTGGCAAAGGACATTGCTTGATTAGTGACGTAAATTAATGTATTTACCCTTGGTTAGTCGCGCGGTTATTAAATGTCCCCCACAAAAATTGTTTTGTCAATTTCTCAATAGATAATTTTTATTCTTACAGTTTTTTCAATACCTTATTTTGTTCAATAATGTTGTATTTTTAATTTAAATACCCACTTTGATATTTGGTCACGAATTTAATGGTTTGCACGAAAACTTGAATTTGGACTACATTTGTCCCGCACGCGACTAACCTCAAGACAAAAGGTCGCGCGCCTAACCAAAGGTTAGTTTTACGTTACTAATGAAGAATTATCTGGTAACTTAGCCTTGCCAACTTGGCTCAGTTTAAATTATTATCAATATTCTATCATCAAAATCAAAACTCAGTTACGAAGCATATGTAAAGCGCTTTTACGATATGCTCGATCCCAAATACAACTTAAAAGATTTACGCCCTCAAAATATTGATGTTTTTACCATTTTATAAAATATGTTCATTTTATAACAGCCATATTCGTTTGGGCATGCTCTGTCGTATACTTTTAAATAATACAAAATACTGCGAAAGGTTAAAAAACGTCTTTGATGTCTTATAAAGCGTCTAGACTTTAAATATCAAAACTTAATTTAATCCGACCATTGGTCTGCTTAAATGTAAGATTGCATTCAAAGTTCATGTTTGATTATACTCAGTAATAGATTCTCAGACGGGGGTTTTACATTTAAACTATCATTTTGAAGGATAAACTTTGTTACGAGAAATGCAATTTTTGATAGGATTCTCTACTGTTACTTTTATAAGTTTATGAAGAGCGAAACCAGACAAATGTAAAAAAATAAAATAATAATAATAATAATAATAGTAAAAAAAATGGGATTCCATTATCAGAATCATTATCGTCGTATCTGCCTGAATGAGTGGATTCGATGGAGATTGTGACATATTGAAGGATTAACTGGTGAGAATTCTCCGGGTATTCTACCATTCCAGACGCAAATGTTATTCAGTTTCTTAATGAATGGTACTCCTGTACTAAAATCCGGAATCGTGGCAAGGTTTTTGCGCAATATGGCCCATGTGTTGCTCTTGCGCAGATGACATCAAGATCTAGCCTCATTACTCAATGAGAACACTTTATCTGAATAATATTCAGGTGCCCTGTTTTTGAACCATCAGTCAATTTTTTTTTTGTCCGTTGCAAAAAAAAATTAAAAAAATGGGATTCCATTATCAGAATTAATATCGTCGTATCTGCCTGAATGAGCGGATTCGATGGAGATTGTGACATATTGAAGGATTACCTGGTGAGAATTCTCCGGGTATTCTACCATTCAAGACGCAAATGTTAGTCAGTTTCTTAATGAATGACTTCTCAGAAGGCACTCCTGTACTAAAATCCGGAATCTTGACAAGGTTTTTGCGCAATATGGCCCATGTGTTGCTCTTGCGCAGATGGCATCAAGATCTAGCCTCATTACTCAATGAGACCACTTTATCTGAATAATATTCAGGTGCCCTGTTTTTGAACCATTAGTCAATTTTTTTTGTCCATTGCAAAAAAAACAAAAAAAACAACACTTTTATAAAGCCTCTTGAATTAAACCGAGTTAAAGATTCGTGGTTCAATTAACCCATTAAAGCAAGGCTGTAGCCAGGATTTTTTTTCGGGGGGGGTTAAGGTGGAAGATTTAAGTTGCAGTTTTGCAACCACTCAAAGCAGATTTTTTTCATTTTTGATTTTATCTCATTAAGCAAGAGACTCAAATTCATATTGCATTGATGACCGGTATAATAATTATTCAGGTCATCGATGTAATATGAGTTTAAGTCTCTCGATTTAAAATTATTAATGCAAATACATACAACAATGAAAATATCTTTGAAGACCATGAATTTAAGTTATCTTTTTTAACTGACATCTCAAGAAATTGACAAAGATATTCAGAGACCAGGTTGTAGTTATCAATCTGAAGTACTTCAAATAAATAAAGTCGACTATCCAAACTCTAGAAGAGGTTCGTCCATTCTTTATAACTGGAAATCCGAAATCAAAGAAAGGAAGACATCAAAAATATAAAGATACCCATTAAAAATACATTCGAAAAAGGCCATTATGAAGGAAATAAAACAATGCCATAAAAAGTCTTAAAGTTTCATTTTCAAATATTACTGTTTACTCATTTTGTTTATATTTTTACAATTGCAATTTTATGATAAGTATTTTTTATATAAACTGATAACTTTTTGTTACATTTAAGCTTGCATTACATCATCTTGCAAAATTAAGTAATTTATTAATTAAAAAGTCCAATTTGTACCGTTAAGTTCAGTTCATGGGCACATATAAAATGTTTCTTTTTTAATTACATGAATTAAAAATTATGATCTTAAAAAATTATGAGTTGAGTTATATTCAGGTGAATTAACTTTTCCATTTAAGTAGAAAGAAAAAAAAAACTGTAAAAGTGAACCACTGTGCTCCCATCTACAACAGGATACGCCGAGAAGTTTTTGAAAAGTTTTCTACAACTTTTTGGGGGCAAACAGGAATGTCTCGAAATGTGCTTAACTAACTTTTGCACAACTTCGTTTAGAAGGCATAAAATTAAATAATGATGTTTGCTTACTTCTTTTCATTGTAACGATTGCGAATAATAAATGTTATGATAAATGCTTTCACCAAGCTGAAAAATATCAATCATTGAAAGTTCAGGCACTTCTTTTCGGAACGCTTCTTTCTAACCAGATTAAAAACAAAAAATAAGTTTTTCTATGTGACGTCATAGTTAACTTTTTTTTTTTTATGGTTTTGCAATTTTGGTGGTCGTCATTGCAAGTTTGTTTGTTTTCTTGGATTCAAGAAGGAAAAAAAAGAGAAAAGTAAAGAAGGGGAAGTGGCGAAGAAAGATTTTACACAATTTCGGGGGGGGGGGGGGTTTGTCCCGGGGGTCCCCCCCCTCACTACGGCCCTGCATTAAAGACGTTTTAGAAATGGATAAAAAGCCATTGTTTTTAACTTTTACCTTGTTTATTTAGATCATTTAAAGTATATTTTGATTTTTACAGATTTTTTTTAAAATTATTTTTATGATTTTTAAAAAACATAAAGTAAAACCACAATTGCAAATTATTAGTAGAAAAAAAAATCGATTGATAAATTTTTTTATTAACCGTCGTAATGGGTTAAAGTCTACGTCCAAATTAATTTTTTTTTTACTGGAGATCATTATTAAATAGTTGATTATTTATACATCCTTTATATCAACTTCGATTTTATGTTTTTTTCCGGACAAATCTGTGGAAGGCTAATTAATCTTATTGCTTCATCCAGTCGAACTGAAATTTGGCAGGTAGGAAGCAGTGTCATTGACAATGTGTATCCAATTTTTTGGCCTGTATTCTATCAAGTTTGTTTGTCACTGAAAGGACGCTTTCTCCCACACTTCCATTGCCATCATCCAATCGAGCTGAAATTTGGTAGGCTCGGATTGGAAACTAGAGTCATTGTCAATAGCAATGCATTCCCCCAAGTTTTTGGGGCAAACAAAAAAAATTAGCCAAAGGCACGGAATCAATCGTTTTCTTCGTAATAGCCAACCACTATAAAAACTCGACCAGAGCTAAAAATCATTTAACAAAGATAAAATTATACATAAATATTGGCAGTGCATATAAACAAATTATATTAAAAACTCTGTTATTCTATGAGTTCATTTTTTTTAGCCTAGAATACCTGAAAATAAAATATATTGCTATTTTTTAAATTGCGCTCTTTTTTACTTGTTTTTGGTAAAATTAAGCATATAGTAAAAGAAGTTGATGAATAAGTTTAATATAGAGTAAAAAATAACAGTGCAATATTTATTCACCCCTTTTTTTCTTAATAAAACTGAAAAAAAAAATCCTGCATAGGAATATAAACTACGCAGTCAAAATCCCAATATTTACTTGTTGGTAAAATTAAGCATATAAAAAAGAAGTTGGTGAATAAGATTAATATGGAGTAAAAAAATAACATTTCAATATTTATTCACCCTTTTTTTCTTAATAAAATTGAAAAAAAAAAATCCTGCATAGGGATATAAACTACGCAGTCAAAATCCCAATATTTACTCGTTTTAGGTAAAATTAAGCATATAATAAAAGAAGTTGGTGAATAAGATTAATATAGAGTAAAAAAATAACAGTTCAATATTTATTCACTCCTTTTTTTCTTGATAAAACCGAAAAAAATATCCTGCATAGGGATATGAACTACGCAGTCAAAATTCTAATTTTTACTTGTTTTTGGTAAAAATAAACATATAATAGAAGAAGTTGGTGAATAAGTTTAGGTAAAGACAAAAAATAATAGTTAAATATTTATTCACCCCTTTTTTTTCTTGATAAAACTGGGGGAAAAAATATCCTGCATAGGGATATAAACTACGCAGTCAAAATCCCAATATATCAATATTCCTTTCCTCCCTTCTGTCCTATTTCCCTTATGGTGCGTAGACAGGAAGCTACTTGCGAGGTTAATTCACCAATTAATGATCCTCAAATTCAGATATTAGGGCTAAAAGCGAATCACCTGCCAATTCCGTACCCTTTGAGGAAAGCGTCACGTCCTTAAAAGACATCTGGTCAGCGATTCTTACCTACGAGAGGACATTACGGACACAGATTTGGGTCAGGGGTTGGACATAGAAAAGAGGGTGTTGACGAGGATATAAGTTTTGGGCGGTGATTCGCTTGTTTGGCAAGAGTGAGAATTGAAATGGTGTTAATCATAATTCGTCTAAATGTGATACTAGTCTATGAGAATAGAATCTTCATAACGAGAAATCCCATCCATTTAAGTGTTGAAAATTCTAAAATGTATGATTACTAATTAGAAAGTAAACTTTAGGTATTATGGGATGTCATTTACGTTTGTTTATGATCATTGAAATCCAATTGAAGGATTTCCAACATTAAAATCTTCATTGTATGATTGAATTCAATGGAATCCTCATTGAATGATTGTCATTGATGAAATCTTCATTGAATCATTATCATCAATGTAATTCTCATTGAATTATTGTCATCAATGTAATTCTCATTGAATTATTGTCATCAATGTAATTCTCATTGAATTATTGTCATCAATGTAATTCTCATTGAATTATTGTCATCAATGTAATTCCCACTGAATTATTGTCATCGATGAAATCCTCATTGAATGATATGTAACTCAACACGTTTACTTGGATAAAATAACTTTTTGTCTATATGGAAAGAGTAACCAGTTAAAGAAAAAAAAACAAAAAAAAACGAGCATTGTATGAAAAACTGCCACATTAGTTTGACTGAACATTAACTTTAATTTTAAAGTACATGACAAACTTCTAATAACTAATACCAAATACTAGAAAACTACCTACTAGAAACTTAATGCTAACGGATGAGAAATCTCGATTTTCCCATACTACCCGGCTATTGTATAACACTCGAACTTCCACCACATTTGTTATATAGAATTGATACTTAATACTTAATGATACTTAATGTTCCGTCCGTACACCAATGTAACAAAAGACACTTACGGAATCACATAGATGCTGTCAAGGGCAAAGAGGTCTGTGTTAAAGGCACTAGTTTTTAATTTTTTACACTTTCATCGTATTTCAACGGGAATTTCGAAAGTGGGAACGTTTAGAACACTTTAAGAGGCTTGGTTGGTTGTTTTCAGATTATCTGGCCCCGTCAGCAACACGAGGGCTATAATGCGCCGAAACATTCGTCGTTAGACAAGCCAACATACATTTACAAACACCCATGCCTAACAAGGGACTCGAACCCGCAACCTCGCGGTCTAGAAGCTAGTATGCTAACCACTATACCGTTTGGTCGGCCACTTTAAGAGGCATTAGCACAGAGATTTTAATCAAAATCGTTAGAGCTCTTTTTTAGCAATTGATAAAAAAACATGATTTTTCATTATTTCAATCTTATGCGCATGCTAGATTTTGAAGAAAACCTTAATAAAATCTAAGGCTACCACTAACCCGCACACAAAATTTGAACATCGTAGGTCAATTTTTTCGGGAGTTATGCTGACCACGTACACACAGACATATAGACACATTTTGTCTCGACCACTTTTTTGAAATTTGGGTGTTCCAAAACGTGAAGAAATTTAAAAATCAAATAAATTTTGTTACTGAATGCAGCATCTCCATAATATTTCATGAATGTAATTGAATACATAATGCAATATAGATGTAAATATTAGATTCCTATTCAAATGATCAAAAGAATTTTAGTTGTTTGGTAAGATAGCCAGTTTTGTTGGTTGGTAAGACTCCTCTTTTCACCCATAAAACTCCCTTGAACTATTACAGTTGAACATTTGAATTCTTTGGTATTACATTCTACAGGATGGCCATAAAATAACTTTCACTATTTGGCGACATCTGCAGTTAAAACGAATGAACAAAAACAAACCATATTTTATCTGTAGACTATGGAAAGCATGGGAAGATAAATTCCACCAGAAAAAAAAATTTAGTTCCAAAAGTTGCCGATTGGGGAAAAATCGGCGCTTTCGGGAACTGAAATACGTGAATAACTACAATGAACGTACGGAAAACGGATTATTCAGATTGTCATTAATGATTTAGTGATAAAAAAGAACATACCATACAGTTATGAATGAATTAATAAAACACAAAATATAAGCGCAACATTTTCAATATGCTGACCTTCCCGGTGCAAAACATAATGCATTCGGTGCATACAGCCGCGTGTAAATTATGAGTACCACCCATCCTAACTCTTATAAAAAAAAAACTTATATAAAGAACTGTATAAAAGAATACAACAAGAAACAAAAATAACCAGGTACCATTGGAGATATTTCGACAACACTAAGATTTCGTTTCTGCTTTCCAATGAATTGCAAGTTGTTACAATGTTCAGTAATCCATTTATCTTCCATCTATATTTACTTTTGGTCTAATTTTAAAATTGTTTTGTTTGGCTGCAAAATTATCAATTTGTTGACTTGCGAGGAGAATTACATTTAGAGATTGATAATCTGGGAAGGGAAACACATCACAGACCACACATTACAATTTAATATCCTCTTTACCTAGTAAAATATTCTTGATAGTTATACACATTTTTTAAGAGATTTGGTTGGTTGTTTTCAGATTATCTAGCGCAGTCAGCAACACGAGGGCTATAATGCGCCGAAACATTCGTCATTAGATAAGCCAACATACATTTACAAACACCCATGCCTAACACGGGACTCGAACTCGCAACCTCGCGGTTTAGAAGCTAGCACGCTAACCACTATACCATTTGGTCGGCTTTAAGAGATTTGGAAGTTTTTATTTGAAGTGAATGCACTTTTGCGTCATTACAAAATACATATCTCCAAATATGGGTGCTATTTATCATTGAAACTTTATTGTTTACACATACGACCTTAAGAAATAAAAATATATAAATGAGTTCAAATTTTCGTAAGTGATGATTCAAGGTCAGCAATATAAACAAATACTCAAAAGTTTATTAGATTGTTTTCTTTTTGGTCTAAAACTGCAATTGCAACTTTCTTTATGCAACCTATAACGTTAACTACCATACAAGTCCATAAGATGACTTGGTACCCCTTGTTTTCACAACAAATAATAAAAATATCAATTTTCTATTTTTTGCGTGTTTATAATATTTGAGATATTCTCCTTATTCTGACAAGTTTTTGAGCTGATCCGAAGACTGCAATTGCAGAAAAAATATATTCTTATGGAGAATATAGCATTGCTGCAATAGCTCCTTTGATGTTTCAAACGCATTTTTCTCAGTTCGTGATTTTAGAAATTCCCACCTTACTCAAAATGCTAAAACTTCAGCAATACGAATGAAATGACTTGAAATTTTGTTTTTGTGCCATTCTTAATATCTATTTGACAAAAATAGGCATGGATTCTTGAATAAAATAAAAACTTTTTTTCTACAAATTTAAATGTTCAAAAATACCAGTTTCTTACCCATAGTTACAATAATTATCGTTTTTCTCGAAAACTATTTTACTTATTCTAAGTCCGATGTCTAAAAAGTAAGAGTATATTAGTAGAAACATTTAAAAAAAAAATATGGAAAAAATATTGTAAAATGTAAGAGGAGATAGAATTTGAAATTTGATGAATTTAAAAAAAAAAAAAAAAATAAATAAATTTTGAAAATTTAGAGCACTATGTGAACTTTTTTTAATAAAATTTAGTTTTCACTTAGTAATACTACCAAATATGTAAAAAATTATAATTTTAAAGGCGTAAATAATAAAAAAGAATAGAAGGGTACCAACTCCCCGTAAAGTGTTATATTTCCGTCTTGTAGTAAAAATGTGAACTGATATTTATTTCTTTTCTTCAGTTATAATTCTCCTATTATGTCAGTAGTGCACATGCAAAATTTTATGAAGATCTGTTGTCACATATGCCAATTAGATGGTTCTAAACAATAAACCTTTAATTATGAACACAAGAAATTTCAAAGAGATACTTTTCAAATTTCTATTCCTCTCATTATTAGCCCTATCTATTAACCCTTTGCACTCCAGGCCTTTTTCGCGCGGAGGGACCAGCAACTCGAGACTTTTCCCGCCATTTTTGCTTGGTTCGCAGTTACAGATCCGCTTCAAAGAAACTAAACACAGTCATTGGCCTTTTCATGGACCTTTTCTAAAGCTAAAAAACTTCCGATTACTTACAATTCGTGTACAAATCTTCAGTATTTAAAAATAACAATAACTAATTCCAATGACTGGATTTATAATTTTGATTGTAGATTTTAAATACAAATAATATTATATATTCTTTGTTTTTAATCTATTATGGTTAGGGGAGATTAATTAAATAAAACTGTTTTATTGCCAGTTTTACTCTTTAGATTGATTAGAGCCTCTGAACCTCTCTCTCTGAATATGCAACTGCCCCCTTTTCATAAATTTATAAACATCTGGGGAAAAAATGAAGTTATGGCCATATTTGAATTCTCTCTATCCTCCCAGAAACTGATACAAAATATCAATCCACAAGACGTTTTTAAAAATGTAAATTTTGGAAATAACTGCTACTGCTAGAGATATAAATAAAGTGTACCGCTGCTATGGGAATTGTGTTGCTTCTTTCTATGTCCGATGATGTCGCAACAGCGTACGTGAAACTCAGATGCCAGGTTCACACGGGGATCACATTTTCTTGCGAGTTCTTTCAAAGACCATTTTCAAAGATCAATAGAGTGATCGGAAATTTGTAAAAAGATATTCATTTCATTTAGTGTTACGTAATACGAACGTCAAACACGAAACACTTATACAAGGCGAGACAGAAAAGTAAGGTGACTGATGTCATAATAATCACTGTATTATATATTTGCAGATAAATATACCACTGTCCTTCAAAGTAGTTCCCGCCGTCTACAATACACTTCTGACAACGTTCATCCAAGTTCTTGAAACTTCTGAAAAAGTCCTCCTTTGAGACTGTCTTAAGTTCCTTGGTAACAGCAACTTGAATGTCTGAGATGCTTGAAAATCAGTTTCCCTGCAGCGCCAATTTCAGTCGTGGAAAGAGGGAAAGAGGAAAAAAATCTGCTGGCGCTAGATCAGGGGAATAAGGAGGGTGCAATACTGTAATACTAGTCCGTCCGAATATTAAAAGTACCATAATGGGAGAAGTGATTGGTCGAATTAATATATTTTAATAAAGTGTAGATAAACGTTGAGGCTTATAAGTTTCTATCAGTTCTTTATCAGTGGTAGTAATTGCAGTTGGGAGGGAGGGGGATGCACGGGAACTTTGGTGGTTATCTTTAACTGTTTAAACTTGTAGTGCATTTAGCGTAAACATTGTCACAATTTGTAATCCACCCATTCTACCGTTTGATTCATTCTGGCTCCAAATCATCGCCACTAATTTCCACACACAAAATAATTTGTAAATTTATCACGCTTTATCCAAATTAATACTAAACCTACCAGAGCGTGGTCAAATGAACGCTGTTGGGACTTCAATCAAAATTGTTAAATTCCGGGTTTTCATTTTTCTTCCTAAAGCCCCAAAAAATAAATATTTTTTAATTATTACATGATAATTATTTGTGTTTTATTGCCTATGCTAAATTCTGTATTTTTTAACTGGAATTTATAACTGGAGAAGAATATAATGTTTATTTGAAAAGCGGTCATTTGACCGTCATCGGTAGAAATAGGTATGTATAAAATATCGGTAGTTTTAGTGTTAAACAGAAACATTTATTTTGTCCTTCATTGGGTTTGCTGCCAAATAAAGGCAACAGACAAGAGGATTTAAGAAATACATCAAAAGCGTCGCTTGTTAAAATGTTATTTAAAAAAAAACAAAAAAAAAAAAACTTATGTAACTGAAGGAAACTTAAGACTGTTATTCCAAAACTTACATTAGACATTTTAAAATAAAATTGGGAAAGTTAAAAAAAATCTTGAGTTTCTAGAAATGTTATTTTGGTTTGTCAAACTGCCTTAGATCCCAAGAAATAAATGTCCTTCTTTTGCAAGAGAGAATATATTAAACTAGACTTCGGTGATCTACATTCAACTTCAAAATTCGAGTTCTGTAAATATTGACTTGTCTGAACCATTGTACAACTGTTTTGCATGATCACAGCAAACTTCCTGGAATTACTTTAAAGATCTATTACATCCTTATAATGAGTTATTTCATCAAAACCTATAGGCTCAGAAGCGATTGATCTCAATAGAAAATTTAAGATGATTTTATACTTTTTATATGAATGCAAAATCCACGTGAGCCTAGAAATAACATGTATCCTTATTAAAGAGACAATCAGCTTACCAGTAACCCATCCCTTAGTATGTCAAGAAATATGAGGATTCACTTCGGAGTATTGTACTATAAGTGATGTCTGGATTTGTGCAGTGGAGAAAAGTTTGTATTAAGTACCGTATAACGACTTTAGTTTCTTTAGATTAGTTGGTTGGTTGTATTCAGATTATCTGGCGCCGTCAGCAACACGAGGGTTATAATGCGCCGAAACATTCGTCATTAGACAAGCCAACATACATTTACAAACACTCATGCCTAACACGGGACTCGAACCCGCAACCTCGCGGTCTAGAAGCTAGCACGCTAACCACTATACCGTTTGGTCGGCTTAGTTTCTTTAGAAAAGGTGTACAAAACTTATTTTATAAGCATTCTTGGAATATTTGTATCACGCTCCTTTCACGTTTAAAATGTGATTTTTTAGAAGATGTCTATAAATTCCTATTCATTGTAGTCCAGGTATAAAACAATAAACATTTCACAATAAACAAATATATATATAAAATAGTTAACACTTGTAGACACACTTCAGTGGCTGTATTCTCGTCCGTCCGAAACGTTAAAAGTTGAATAACGAGGGAATTAGCGGGACATTTTAAATGAATGTTACGTTTTTCTGATCAACAAGGAAAAACAGTTGCCAACCCATGATCTTTATAAAAAAAGTTTTTTTTTATGCAAGACAAATCGAATTATCTTAAAAAGATATTTTGTTTCGATTGCTCACTGGTTTAGGAACTCAAATAATACCACCAATTCGCGATCTGCCAAACATGTCCGTCTACTAAACAAGTCTTCAACCTCTTCCATAATTGAAATGCGCAATTCAGAATACATAAAAGCTAATTTACGAGCCGCTTTGACAAATTCACGCCCAAAATGAATACTTTGTAGCTTGCTTGCTGTTTTTCTTGGCTTTGCATGGTCATCGGGTGCCTACACTACCTCTGTTGCGCAGGAACAGAGCTCAAATTCTCAAACCGTGGCATCTTTATTAACCAGAGGAAGTAGACAACCTTGAGGGCCAGATTCAGTGCAACAGTGTATATAGATCACGGAAGAGGGTTAAAAAGCACCATTTCAACAGAATGTTGTGCTTTTGAAAGGAACACGGTGAAAACAGATGTTAGGATACGAATGTGGTATCTTGCCCGTCAGCCCTTAAATCTTTGAGGCAGGTTTGAGGTGGCGAAGACTAGGTTAGTTGCGTATGGCATTATTTTTCAACCTTCAGTACCTTAATAAATATATTGAGGTAGTTTGAAATATTTATTGCGTAGAAAACATGTTTATGTTTCTTAGGTGTATCTTGGTACGAAAATATTTTAATGAAGGTAATTAAAAGGTGTAAGGGTATTTTTATTACCTTGAGAAGAATCTTGCTTTAATGCATTGGTGCTGTATGATTCGCGATTTATGTTTAGTAAAGTGGATTTACAAAAAAAATCTGATGTAATACTCAAAAATCTCTATTTTATTTTTGGAAAACGTTTGAATAAAATTTACAGAAAAATCATACCGAAAGTTTAAAAAAAGCACCTTCCAGTCGAGATGAAAGATCTGTTAAAATAGAAGTAAAATTTGTTCACAAGCAAATCGTTAATATTAAATCCTTATTTTTAAACTATAAATGAGTGTCTGCTGCGCTTTAGGATTGATTGAACCATAAAAAAATATTAGATAGCCGTTCCTCCTGATAACCAAGATGATTCCTTCAAACAAAGCAGTTTGTTAAAAATGCGTCTAAGAGGTATATTTGTAAGCTAACCTTACAATACATTTATTTACGATCTTAAAATAAGGTACATAGAAGTAAGCAAAATATTAAACTTTTCAGGTATCCATTTCAATTTAACGTATGATGATCTCATTAGACAGGTTTTTCTATGACTTTCTACAACAAGCAAGAAAATAAGCTTCGTTTTTTCAAACTACTTCTAAACCAAAATAGTTTTTAGTAAGATAATTTTTACTGATATTACAAAGATCTGAATTTGACTAATATTTTATATGTCAACAAGGAGAATTTTCCTTGTGAGATTTTATCTCAAGATTTAAAATATTTCCAAAAATTTCCGCATGAGATTTTCTTCCAACCTCTGAACAATTTCGAGAACTGTATGCATGAGATTTTCTATCAAGTTTTACAGCATTTCGAGAGAAATTTTTTTGGTCTCGGTAGTTTGCAGTTTTGCTGGGTAGTTTTTCTTTTTTTTTTTTTTTCGTATTTGTTGAACAGAACTTGTCTCGCGTTATTAGAATGATATGCTGTACTGAAATTTTTTCATTTGCAACTGTAATGTTCTTTATAAATAAATGTTAAACACTTTTGATAAATATAGTGGAGCTTTCTTCTCAATCTTCTGATATAGTGAATAAATAGATAAATTATTTTTTATTTAAACACTATGGTCATTGAACAAATATGCACATTAATGAACTGCTACCAAATCATAAGGACAAAAGTGATAAAAAATATATTCAAGGTCTCCTGTACTCATTATTTTTACTAGTTCTCCCAGCCTTAATTAAAACAAGTGGTGAATACAATAGTTTTTAATAATACAAAATTTACATTTTACAGTGTACCTAGTAGTTAGGACTCCATTGTTAAACATCAAATGTCTCATATATAAAAAGATCTATAAAACTAAATATTATAAAATAAAAATTACGGCATCCACAAATTTAAAGAAAAAAGATCATCTATAATTCAAACTAAAACGAACAGGTTAACGCCTACGTTCAACTCTTAAATTTCTACTTGAAATAAATAAAAGGGAGGAAAAAATATGACTCTCGTAGAAATACGTCGGTGAATTGATTTAGCGTCATATTTGCCGCCCACAGTTGTCTTTTGCCAGCAAAACTTAACATACTGACAGACCTGGGCAATAAATTTCGACCAAGGCTTTTTCTACTAAAGCTGTCCCATTGGAAATAGGAAAGAAAACGCACCTGACTTTTCAACCTGTTTCCCATCCTTTCCATTTGACGGTTTTCTGATGAAGATTAAATTCTTGTTTTTTGGTTTAGTTTGTCAGTTCTGCACGCCCAGATATATCCTTGTGTATGCTACAGGATGTAAATGAAATAATTCCCCGATTAAAAAAACAACTAGGGGTGTGGAACATCGCACAAGTTTACTGGTCACTGCTTTTAATTTGACGTGGAATAGTGTTATTACCATTTTCATACTTTCATTTATTTGAAAAAAATTACCTGTTTGGCAATAATTCTTATATGGGAAAAAAAACATCGCCAAATTTTGCGATAATAGACCAAAATTTGGCGATATACTTATCGATAATTCTTACATTATCCTTTCTTGTAAGTGAAACAAAGGAGAAGAGAAAAATGATCGTTGATGAGTGATGCTCAAAGGAAGAGAACTCTGTATTAAAGACACTCGTATTTCAACTTTTTACAGTTTTATAGCATTTTTACGGAAATTTCGGTGGTGGGGATGTTTAGAACAACTTAAGAGGGATTACATTGAGATTTTGATCAAAATCATTGGAGCGTTTTTTTAGAAATTGTTGAAAAACATGATTTTTCAATGGCAACTACCTTACGCGCATGCACAATACTGACGAAAACCTTAATGACTGGTCCTATGGCCACCTCTAACAGGTACAACAAAGTTGAACATATTACGTCAATACATTCGAGAATTATGCTGACTATGTACACACAGATCCACGGACACATAACAATTTTTTCTAGGCCACTTTTTTTTAAGCCGGTCTGTTCCAAATCGTGGAAGGAAGGGGAGGGGGGGGGGGGGGAAGAGATTTTTTTTTATCGAAAACAAAAGTTTCATTACTCTATGTGAACTATGAGTAACAGAAAGTAAAAATGTAACTGTGTGTGGTGCACTAGGAAAATAAAACATACATATTCACATATAGTTGCATCGATAGATATTAAGAACGCACTCATTTTAGTTTCTGAACTATATTAACGTTGTTAGAAAATTATACAATGTCTCTGACCGTCAGTCTCTCTATCTGATACTCACCAATTCCAGACAAAACTACAAATTCTAGACACTTGTGTTATGCCAAATAAAAGGTATTGTCGAAATTAGCTTCCATACCAAAATTCAACCTGAAATGGTTACTGGAAGTCAATTTCTAGTATGTTAAAGTTGGACAATAGAGTCAGGTGGGGGAAAATGGCAGTATTGAGGTACATTAAAAATGAAAATTTTTATCACGATACATTAAAAAAATTGAAAAACTTCTGCTGAAATATATTTTACAATTAAGTAATTTCTAATTGGGTTTTGTGACCTAGAGCTCCAATTAATGTGCTCAAACTTATGTACATTGCATAGCGGCTATTAACATGTGTTGTTGATAAACTTTCTTATATAAATTTTCTTATGAACGATCGTTTGTGAAGCTTCCACATTTAGTACACTACTTCTGCAATATCATTTAAACATCAAATCGTGGTTGACGTAATTGTACTTATTTTGCCGGAAGTAGTTGAAGTGGCAATCATAAGTAAAATTTTCCATAACTCACAATATATAAATAAAAAAAAATTCACGTTGAGTTTTACGAAAAGTCGTCAAGTTAAATTTCATTAGAAGTTCATTCCATCGCCAATGCGTGATTTTGGCGAAAACATGCAGACAAGTGCGTCGTGCTATAATGTAATCGTTTACATAACTCCTGCCAAATTCGTGTTTTGGCGATGGAAGGCATTTTCCGGATTTCAACTTGACGCCCTGTCGTTAAAGCTCAGCGTGAAGGTTAGCGTTTTTTTCTAGATATGGGGATTTATGGAATCGTTGGCTCGCGATTTGAATTTCAATCCAGTTTCTCAGACAAGTAACCACAGCTCGTCATCCAGGTAATCGGTTTGTGATTCAGTTAATATTGAAATAGCGTACGAAATTTTTAAGTACCTTCAATACCTATACTTTAAAATTGTCACTGCCTATTGGATTAAAACATCGCACATCATATTATAGTCAATATTCATATCAATTTGAAAATGCCTCAAATACCTATTCTAATATGATCACACGTTATCGGACTACAACAGCGCTCATCATATTGCAGTCAATACTTGTATTATGTACAGTGCATTGGCATGAATTGTAGTTCTATAATGACAAATAAAGAACTTTTATTCTTCAAAATATTTAAGCAAAATAGAATAATTGGAAATGACAGCGTTTAATTTCATACGTTTTGAAGTCATATTCCGCCACAGAATGTGTTAGGGAAAATATTGCATTAAGTGTATAAGGAAGAAAAAGACTAAAGGAGTTATCGGATTACAACAGCGTACATCATATTACTGTTAATACTCGCATCATCAGTGCATCTGCATAATTGTTGTTCTACAATGACAAATAAAGAACTTTTATTCTTTAAAATATTTAAGCAAAATATAATAATTAGAAATAAAGCTTTTAATTTCATACGTTTTGAAGTCATATTCCGCCACACAATGTGTTAGGGAAAATATTGTATTAAGTGCATAGAGAAGAAAAAGACTAAAGGCGTTATTGGACTACAACAGCGTACATCATACTACAGTTAATACTCATATCATCAGTGCATCTGCATAAATTGTTGTTCTACAATGACAAATAAAGAACTTTTATTCTTTAAAATATTTAAGCAAAATATAATAATTAGAAATAGAAGCTTTTAATTTCATACGTTTTGAAGTCATATTCCGCCACACAATGTGTTAGGGAAAATATTGCATTAAGTGTATAGGAAAAAAAAAAGACAATAGATTGCTCTTAATGAGATGGATCCAACTACGAAACTATTACTTTAGGTCCGTATATTCATAAGTATAGCTGAATAAACTGAAATCCAACCAGATGAATTTTATAGTCCAATACAAGGAAAAAGGGTTGAACAGTACGTTATTCCACACTATAAAAGTAAAACAGACGCATGCCAAATACATTCAAACAGGTAAATGAAAATATATTGCGTGCAATGCTACAAACCTGTTTAGCCATAAACAATTTTACCGACTAAATAATTAAAGTTACTTTTATAGCAAAACAGTTATATCTCTCGTTATTTTGATATTCTCTTTTTAACTCAATAGAAAAGGGGTGGTATACCAAATGTTAAGTTTCTGGTACATTAGTATATTATTTAAATAATAAATTTCGCTAATTACAATGAACATATTTTTAAACTGTCCATAATATCTCATTAACAAGGCTTTGTCAACTGCTTTCAAAGATATGTAAACACGATAGTAATCAGGCAAAACATTATTAACTTATTAAGGCGGTCTGGGACTCAAAATAACATTATTAACTTATTAAGGCGGTCTGGGACTCAAAATAACATTATTAACTTATTAAGGCGGTCTGGGACTCAAAATTCTAAAATCTTTATTTTTAGAATAATTTTTCTGAAATTTTTTATGCAGTAATGTATGATGCTATGAAACTTAAAAGACTATTTTAAATTTACAAATTTAAAAATTATATATTTTTTTAAATTTAAAAAACTTCAAAATTCTTATATTTCATAAATTTGATTTATCTTAAAAACTTTTTTAAAAAATCACTTCATTTTTGCATAAAATAACTTCTTATAATTCATATAAAAATTAAACTTCATGATTTTTCTTTAAAGTAATTAGAAAAAATTAAAAAAATATACATATTTTGTGCAAAAACTGCATAAAATCCATAGTATGCAAAACTTCAAAAACTTTAAAAAAAAAATTTTAATAAAAAAAAATCATAATTCTTGAAGACAAATTAAAGGAATATATATGAAATATAATTGTGGAAAGTTTCATAGATTTATAACAAGTAGTTTTTAAGTTATATCAATTTAAACTCAAAAAAGGGACAAAAGCCATCACTGAGAAAAACAGTTTCAAAAGTATCAAGATAGCATGCTTGAAATACAGTTGTCATTCCTGAAATACAGTTGTCATGTAACAAAAACTTAAATATTTCAAGTTCTACTAAAGATAGAAACAAACTTTTAATGCCATTTTGTTGAAAAATATTTATATTATTTTTTAAAATAATAGTTTTTTTTTGTTGAGAATTTTTAAAAATATGAGTCCAAGACCTAAGTGCTCAGGGATTGGTGAATTGTAATAGATTTGAAGGGCATAGATGGCCACACCTTTCAGAAGCGATGTTACAACGTTAAAAAAAAAAAAAACATGGGATAATGGAGGTCTTTAAGCTTACCTAAAATTAGTATAATAGTCCGAGAGGCGACTGCAATTTTTGGACCCCATCGAACATCATTCTGAAATTTTTATAGAAATTGGAGAAAAGTGAGTAGATTACGAATCCACTGGTCTGCCTTGGCAAAAATGTCCGAAACTGATCAAAAATCGACTTGGAATAAGTTGAACTTAAATCCGATTGCCAAATATGTCATAACTTGCCAAAAAGAGAACAAACTTTTTCTTTTGGCAACCCACTGCATTTTGATTTTCAATGAGAAAAAGCGCAAATGATTTCTGATCTCTGGCTCGGAAAACTTGTATCTTTTAAAAGTAAGCCAAATTGGTGACATCAGTTAAGTCATCAGTGACGTAATGTTTATTGCCAATTTGGCACATTTGTGAAAGATGCAAGTAAGCCACAGCCACACATCCGAATCGTCTGCAACCTTCTTAATTGAAAATTAGCGGATGAGGGTTACCAAATAAAAAAAAAAATGCTGATTATTTGACAAGTTATGGCGCATTTGACAATTGGATTTTGTTCAACTTATTAAAAGTTGATTATTGACGAGTTTCGGCCATTTTTGCCACGGCAGACCAGTGGATTCGTAATTTACTCACTTTTCTCCAATTTCTATAAAAATTTCAGAATGATGTTCGATGGGGTCCAAAAATTGCAGTCGCCTCTCAGTCGATAACTTATAAAGTGTGAAATTTCATAACTATTTTGAAAGTATTTAAATAATCCACAATATACATCTAGTTGTTCTTTGTAAACTACTTCCAGAAAAAGCCACTTGCGATGTTGATCGTGGAAACTTTATTCTATGCTTATTTATCCAGGTAGCACAGCGATATTGGCCAGTGTCGGAAACCGGGATTCTGGCCAGTCCATGGTGAATCTCGAGTATCGTTCCGAAATACACGAATTTCGTAAAGAATAATCAAGTCAAAACCATCAGAAAACATATTTTTTTACTTCTCCGTCATTTCTTATAATACTATATTTCAATTTTGAAACTCTGCGTCAACTTTTCAAAACTTCCAGTATATTTTACCCAGCTCTGGGCGAGATTTGCAAAGAACCGTAGCAACAGCCAGTCTACATCCCAATATCCAGCCGATATTGGCCAGCGGATTTGTGCTGCTGGGAAAATAATTTGCGTGCTGATAATCGTACAAAACGGGGGGGGGGGGGGATCCGAACGATGGCTATATCTTTGGTTCTAATTATAGTTGAATCTTGCGGTTTGCACCAACCGGTTTGTTTACGATTTTCTATTTGTCTACTGCAATTCTTTTCTTAGGGGGCTGTGTACTAAGTAAATTTAACTCTATATTTAAAAATTTTAATACGAACCTCTATTTTTTATGTTTCCATTCGATTTAGATTACCTCGTTTACCCTAGATACCAAATTTTAGTTCATTATGTTGAGAAACTCTCACTTATGAGAAAAAATGTTTTGGACGATCTTGAGGGCAAATTTCTTTATAGTGGAGAAGAATCAAACGTTTTGCATTCTTCAAGACGCAATCTATTAAGCGGTCCCTTTAAATGAGCTTTTTAACATTTTTGCGAAAATATCTAGAATTTTGGCACTCTATATTTCCTTCAAAAATGGAATGAAAATTCTGTAGGGGTTTTTGACCATGATAATTCTAATGGAAGCAAAAAATTATATGTTTCGATTTAAAAATAATTTAAAACTTGTTTTATTAATTAATAATTCATTATTAAAAAACTGTTTAATACAAAAGTTGCATAGTATTTATGTTTGGCCTTAAACAAACTATCCTTTGAAATAAAAATTGCTAAGCTATCTTAACTATATAAGAATTTATCGCCAAAAAAACAAATTTTCTCTTTGATATTAATTTATCATTTTTTTGACATCATTTAAATTACTAACTATTCATTGGAAAATTATGAAATTTGGTATTTAGACCTTTTTTTGGATTCTAAATCTAAATATGGTAAATATTATGGGTTTGCCATTGAACTTTTTAAAGTTTGGTTTAATTTTATTATGTAGATGACCCCTCATGATAATTACAATTATATACAATTTATAAAGACCTTCCACAATTTACAAAGGTACTTTTGTCATTTCATCAATTAGAATACAAGATATAGCCATCGTTCGGATTTTTTAATTTTTTTTTTTTTGCGTACTGGTACATGATGTGTTGGTAGTACCAAATTTTCATCTACACAAAGAGAATATTGATTTAAATTCCCATTACAACTTTTCATAAGTATAAAATATAGGCCTTTCAGAAGGTAATTTAAACCTTTTGGCCCGAATGGGCATCTACGACCCAGCTTTTGTGGGATATATTACAGCAATAGTATTTAAGAATGGGATAATATATCTCAGTGATTAATTACTACAAGATATTGTATGCGTATTTGTGAAAAATATTTGGTTATTATTTTAATATCCTAGACAAATGGGACAAATAGTTCCAGTTAACTAAACAATTTTAATATACTGACCCAGGAGATTTCTCTTCTTAATTTTTAAATTTTCTCAAATTTTTAAAATTCAATAAAAGGGTAAAATATCTGGACACAATCGCTGAATGATTGAACTCCTATTCCTTTAATTCCAGCTACCACTTTTCTACTCTAACTCTTTCTTCTTTTTTGGTTGGTTGTTTTCAGATTATCTGGCCCCGTCAGCAACACGAGGGCTATAATGCGCCGAAACTTTCGTAATTTGACAAGCCAACATACATTTACAAACACCCATGCCTTACATGGGACTCGAACCCGCAACCTCGCGGTCTAGAAGTTAGCACGCTAACCACTATACCGTTTGGTCGGAACTTCTTTTTTGGAAAAAATTCTAATTTTTTAACCTAAATTAGTGGAAAAGGAAAAATCTTTAAACTCATAATATACTTTCTTTGGTATGTCAAAACTAAATTAAACTACTTTTCATGGTTAAACTTTAATCATGAAAAATTTGGATCTAAAAGACTAAAGCTATTGTTTAGAGTTAAAGTAAAGTTAAGGGCTCGTCAAAGGTTAAATTTCTAGCCTCTATGGTTTTTAAAATTCAATTAAGGTGCAAAATATCTGTACACAATCGCTGAATAATTGAACTCCTATTCTCCTAATTCCAGCTGCCACTTGTCTACTCTAATACTCTTTCTTCTTCAAAAAAAAAAAGAGTATTTCGTTTTCTAACCTAAATTAGAAGAAACGGAAAAAAATTTAAACTCATAGTATACTTCCTTTAGTATGTCAACACTAAATTAAACTATTTTCATGGTTAAATTTTAATCTTACAAAAATTGGATCAAAAAGATTAAAGCCATTGTTTAGGGTTAAAGCAAAGTTAAAGGCTTGTAAAGGGTTAAATTTCAGGCCTCTATCTGATAACCATTGCAATAGTTGCTTCCTTTGTTATCTCTGAAATGGTCACCCATTCTATAACTTAACAAAAAAAAAGAAAAATCCACCAGCTTCAATTTCAAAAAAGTAATGCATAAAGAATGTAATATCCCAAAATTAACTTTTAAAATTCAATTAAAGTGCAAAATATCTATACACAATCGCTGAATAATTGAACTCCTATTCTCCTAATTCCAGCTGCCACTTGTCTACTCTAATACTCTTTCTTCTTCAAAAAAAAGAGTCTATTAGTTTTCTAACCTAAATTAGAAGAAACGGAAAAAACTTTAAACTCATAATATACTTCCTTTAGCATATCACCACTAAATTAAACTACTGTTTATGGTTAAATTTTAATCATACAAAAATTGGATAGAAAAGATTAAAGCGATTGTTTAGGGTTAAAATGAAGTTAAAGGCTAGTAAAGGGTTACATTTCTGGCCTCTATCTGATAACCATTGCAATAGTTGCTCCTTTGTTATCTCTGAAATGGTCTTGAGTTAATTCTATAACTTAACAAAAAAGAAAAATCCACCAGCTTCAATTTCAAAAAAAGTAATGCATAAAGAATGTAATATCCCAAAATTAAATTTTTAAAATTCAATTAAAGTGCAAAATATCTGTTAACAATCGTTGAATAATTGAACTCCTATTCTCCTGATTCCAGCTGCCACTTGTCTACTCTAATACTCTTTCTTCTTCTTCAAAAAAAAGAAGAGTCTATTTAGTTTTCTAACCTAAATTAGAGGAAATGAGTTGTTAATAGACAAGAAATATTTAGGAATTCGGCTCACAGTTCCGTCGGACATGTGAGCAGGTGTGGAACAGGGGTTATCCATTACGTAACACGTCAACGGACTTTGACTGAAGCAGGTCCCATAAAACCACTCCCTGATAATATGCCATTCAACAACTACAGATCAAGGCTTTACTTGTAAAAAAATAGAGCTTATTTGAATAGATCGTAAATCATATTTGTATTCTTAAAAGGGATGATGGTCATGAAATATTTTTATTTACTCTATATTTACATATTGAAAATAATATATATTTTCATTTTAAATATACCGAAATCAATGTATAATCTCATAGTAAATATATTGAAATTAATATGTATTTTCATTTTAAATTAATTGAAATTAGTATTTATTTTCGTATTAATATATATGTTAAAATTAATATAGATGTTCTTATTAAATGTATTAAAATGAATATATATTTTAAAATTAAATATATTAAAATTAATATACACGTTTAAATTAAATGCATTGGAGATAATATATACTTTCATATAAAATATATTGATAATAACATATTCAAAGTTGCCAGAAGTAAACTTCTTCTGTTTAAGCCGCTTGGAGTCCTTAGTATCAAAATATCCAGTAGTCCAAAATATCTTCATTAAACTTTGCATATGTGCTACTAAGATAAAGAAGAAAATATTTATTCGGATAAAGCATCGGTTTAAATTTTCGTCACGAGATAAAATTATGGAACTTTAAGAACTTATATGAAATTTAACTTTGAAGGGTGAACCTTATAAGAACAAGCATATAATGGTAAAAAAAAGCATTAGACCTAAACACAGTGGCAGAAATATCTTAAGCCAGAAATAATAAAGCACTTGAAATGCTAAAATCCACATTATTGAAAAACTTTGGACTTGATAAAATGCAAATTATATTTAAAAATAAGAATTAAATATAAAAGTTTACTTTATACTTTAAAATTTACATTATACTTTAAAATCCGTTTTTTGCTTTATTAAATAGAAAATATTACAGCTCTATATTTAAATAATGAA
The DNA here is from genome assembly GCA_963978545.1 of Linyphia triangularis. Lineage (NCBI taxonomy): Eukaryota > Metazoa > Arthropoda > Arachnida > Araneae > Linyphiidae > Linyphia > Linyphia triangularis. The sequence goes on from OZ021733.1 coordinate 28,074,354, forward strand.
AATATTCTTCCATTTAAGTACATGAAACAAAGATGTCAACAAATTATTTTCATATGGGTTTAGTTAATACTGATACGCAAATTTTCTTTATATAATTATAAATATTTCTTTTAAAGTTCTATGTTATGATATTTATTTGTAAACAGCAATAATACAGGCTGGACAAAGTTGGAAATGCCCGAGTCAATTAAGAAATTTCGAAATGTTTCGAGTGTGTCGGGAGCGCTAGATCGATTACTCCGTAATTATCGATCGGATTTCAATATATACACATGAAAATATTCAGCTATTTTTTGGCATAGTATAGCCCGAGTGTTGCCCTTGCGCCATAAAACTCAACCAATCAACCGAATTTTTCGAGAAAGTTCCCACAGGCTGCTATAAATATCACCACTGCTTGAAATCGGAGTTCATTTGAATTTTGGACGCTGCTTTGACATGAGCCGAATGCTTTGTTTACTTTCGTGGTGCCTGAATTATCAATGTATCGAAGTTGCTTTGTTGAAGCTTGATAGCGAATTTACTATTTTCAGATAAGTTATGTAAGCCTTTGAGAGAAGAATAAATTATAGTTTTTATTTTATAAAAACTGCGTTATTATTTCCTCTAAGAAAAGTATTTTTCTATGTACAATACTTTTCGATAACATTTCCTATCGTTATCAATGACTAACCACGATGACCTTGATTTGTATCAATATAGTACACTCAGCCGATGGATACTTATAGAGCTTAAACTAATTCATCAGACTGTTTTCGTAATCCTTAAGCACTCAGAATAGTCTATACAAATGAAAGTCTTAAAATAGCCGGCCAAATAAATCAAACGTGCAGGTCGCAAAATGAGTTAAAGTGATACAATAAAGATCATTTTTACAATAGACTTCGTCATTAACCAAGATATCGATTGCATCACTAATAGATATGTCAACTAGTATCACTTTTCTCATTTAAGAATAAATTGATATTAATGTGGAACAAGGTAACTTAGCTTTATTTCTGCGATAAAATAGGCCTGACGTTTTGATAAATTATATACTTTGTCACATAACATTAACAGTGACGTGGAATTAAGAGGCAAGAATATGCTAGGACGTGACAAAGTTAACCACTGAATTGCTGCATGAATATTAAACAAGTTGAGGAAGTGGCAGAATTTTAAATGATTTTTATTTTTAAATGTGTAGGTTTTTATATATTTTATATCCAGGTTATACTATGAAAAATACTTTATGATTTGAGTTTCGCATCTTAAGTCTTTTGACCCGACATTTATAAAATGAAAATTTAACTTTGAATAGTAGTTTAGTTTAATGTTGATAAGTCACCGGAAATTTATTAAAGCCGGCATTTTATAGAATATCTAAGTATTTTATATAATGCCGAAAACAGGCCGGCAAAGTATGAAATGATCAAGCATTTCACACATTACTTAGGCATTTTATAGAATGCCAAATGTCAAAGTATGAATATACCTGATTTCGGCCGACGTTTTTAGGCAAAGTACGAAATATTATATACTTAACCTCGGCCTTGTATAATGTGCATAATGCCTAGGCATTCTATAGTGTAGAAAGTATGAAATATGAGAATTATTAAATACTTAACCTAGGCATTGTAAATAATACCTAGGCATTCAATAGAATTCCTTTTGACCCATTTTTCATAGTTTGCCTAAGGAGCATTTGTCATTATATAGAATGCTTAGGTAAAGTATATAATAATTATCATATTTCATACTTTGCCTAAAATGCCTGGGTATTTTATAGCATGCCGGCTTTTCATATATTGCAGGTAACAGATATGCTAAAAGGCGTATACAATGAATTAGTTTGTAACTTTTTCCGTTTCCTGGAAGAATCCTAATCGTATAGTCGATTGGGATACTATATCTCAATCATTTAATTGACTGAGACTATTTATCGCAATCATTTAAGGTATAGTTATATACATAATCTTATAGTAATTTGATCACTGATATACTCACTTTCAAAAGTTAAGCACGGAGAGGAAAATTTTAATTTCCGTAAGCCATTCTGAATTAAAAAAGCTGAAATTTGCTTCAAAAGTAGAAGGAAGTATGCAAATATGTTAGGTAACAGCCAATCACGGTTTAGCGTCGAGGAATATGCAAAACAGGCAGTCGTATATGAAGCCGGCATTGTGGAGGGTTACAGAAGTTGCATGTTAGTGCCGATGAAAGGTGTTTAGAACATTCGTACGATTTGTTTTCAAGCTAGACGTGTTTTTATATCTTCCAGAAGACGAATGCAAGATTCTGAGCGCTGGTGGACTATCGGACGCACTGAAGCAGAACAATCTATCACAGATGTTGCTCTTTTCTTTGGCGTTCATCATTCCGTCATTTTAAGATTATGGAAACAATTCCAAACCAGCCAAACAGTTGTCCAAGGTTTACGACCCCCGCGGAAGATCGACATATTGTTGTGGTAGGCCAAGCTACTTACTTGCAGTATTTCCTGTCAATCAAAGCAGTATTTGTCAATTTTTTCGCATTTTACCGCTCCGTGCTTAACTTTTGAAAGTGAGTTTATATAGTTACACTGTTAAATATGATTAGGACAATAGATCCAACAAAAACCGGAAATGTTTATTCCCATTTGGGCTGAAAGGGTTAATTTAATGAAAAAGCAGGGCAGGATTTTCTCTTAATTTGACCTTGACAGCAAAATTCAATTATACAGAAGATAGCTACAAGGAATGAAATTTAAGATCGATATATAGAAGCGGCTAATTTTAGTGGTGTGCTATATCGTACGAAAGTCGAACTAAACATAAATTGTGGCTTTATTTAACAAATAATTTTACGCTTTTACGATTTTCTTACGCTTATGATGTGTTTAACCAAATTTTTCATTTACGCAATTGTTCTTCTGGATGCGAGATATGGTTTTAAAGATAGAAATCTAGACTAACTAACATTCATTACTCTCAGTGTTCATTGCATGTTAAACAATTGATCTGATTTATTGGCGATCATTGAATGGAAATTGTTATGCGGAGTAGTCATGTGATGGATTAAAATTCCTTTTATAATTCGTAATAAAATAATTTTCTTTTGCATAAGAAATCTGTATAACTTTTCATATATTGTACAAAAAATGAAACACGTTTCACATTTAAGTTTTTTGTAATTCGCAACTATTTCTTAGTTCGCGTATCAAAAACAGTTGAGTGTGAAATTGTTTTTTATGGAATCAAAAAATTAATCGATTGTTTACGCAAAACTATAAATATAATCTTATAGTGAACCTCGAATTTGAAATATGGCAACTCAGTATCTCAATTCGCATTCCTTAAGCCTGATTTACACGCTACCAGTCGGGCCTCCAGTTCAGATCGCCAGTTCTGTGACGTCAGCTAGGCTACCGTTGCGCCGTCTATCGGTAATCACGGAAGAGCGCACGTGATTGGTTGATCGGAGTCGCCGGAGCCAGTAAATAGAAAATATTTGGTTTACTGGAACCAGTAGCCTGGTGATGTCATATGACGTCACTGCCTGGCGATCTGAACTGGAGGCCCGACTGGTAGCGTGTAAATCAGGCTTTAAGCTGGATTTACACGCCACCAGTTGGGGCTCCAGTTTAGATTGCCAGTCTGTGACGTCACCTGGCTACTGGTTCCAGTAAACCAAACATTTTCTATTTAATGGCACCGGCTATTCCCATCAACCAATCACGTGCGCTCTCCAGTGATTACCGACAGACGGCGCTGTGGTAGCTCATATGACGTCACCTGGCAGCTGCCTCCAGTATATAAAACATTTTCTGGTTTGAACATTTTCTTTTTTTGGCGCCGGCGACTCGCATCATCCAGTCACGTGCGTTCTCCCATGAACACAGACAGGCGACGCAGCTGTCGCTTTGCTGACGTCACAGATCTGGTGATCTCAACCTGTACGCTGACTGGTAGCGTGTAAATCAGCCTTTAGCCGATATTTAGAGGAACACTGTTGCGAAATTTGCAGGGACTTTATAATAGAATTAACTAGGCGGACAATTGACATGAAAAAGAAAGTTGATAAATATTACACTTAACACACTTAACATTGTTCTTGATAATTTGGATTACTTTATTCAAATATCAGGTAAGCAAGATAAGTAATGCATAGCATTGTGATTACCTGCTTTTGCAAAAAAAAAAAGGTCCTTTCTAGATTTAGTTACATAATGAAAACTGAGCCTATTTTTATCTGCTATACATAAAAAAAAAATTCTACGAATAAACAAAAAGCGAAACATTCAGTTTAACTTAACTTTCCTCAAATCGTTTAAAACCATATCCTTTAAACAGTAGAACCCATTTAAAAACACACTACAAAAATAAAGTAGTATACGTTTAACAAGTGGCTAAAATACATGGTACCACAGAAAACCTCACCTCTTCACAGGTAAAAAGTCCGCCCCTAACTTATTGAATCCGGTGGAAACAAAAAATAGTTTGAGGTATAAAATAGAATAATAACAATAATTAACAGTAAACAGTGGTTGGAGTATAGCACCCCAAACCAGCTGCCACTGGCTACTTCGTGAGCACAGACTTGCTTAAACACCTGAGGGGGAGAGGGATCACTGCGATTATCTTTTTGGCTCAAATGAGCCACATTTGGCGATGGATTTTTTTTCTTTGTCTAGAGAAAACAACTTTTACACAATTCTAGAGAGTTGAAACAGGGTATTTTTACTTTCACTGTGTTTAAAGTGAGTTGGATTAAAATAATTAATTACAACGAGTTCGATTAAAGTGAATTTTCTTCATTGAAATTAAGTGAATTTTCTTCATTGAAATTAAGTGAATTTTCTTCATTGAAATTAAGTGAATTTTCTTCATTGAAATTAAGTGAATTTTCTTCATTGAAAATAGGTGAATTTTTCCCATCGTGCTTAAATGAATTTTCTTTATTGAAATTAAGTGAATTTTTCCCATCGGGCTTAAATGAATTTTCTTCATTGAACTTAAATGAAATTTCTTCATTCGACCAACACAAATTAGAATTAGATATTAAACTGACTTTTCTACTTTTATAAATTTTCTTGTATTTCTTCATTCGGTTAGACAATTTTGTTATTCGATTAAAATTAGTTAAAATTCTTTATTTTACGTAATTTCGATTTTTTATTTGATTAAAAATGCAAAAAAAATTATTATTATTATTATTAATTTCATTGCAATTTTTAGATTGATGCCATTGTAAACATCTTATTCATTTCATTGCTACATTATTATCGTTTTTCAGACTTATTTTATTTTTCATTTTGTACTGACTTTTCATTACTTTTGTGCATGAATTTGTGATTTGTATCATTTTGTATTTTTCATTTATATTCAGATATTTATTTCTTAAAATACTTTATTAAAAACCAATATACTAAACAGGCCGTCACGTATGCTGCTAATCTACTATAAGACAAAGCTGTTTGTACAAATTGCTCATAAGTTTTTCAGTAAAAAGTTGTAAAATACTTAAAGTTGTACAAAAATGTATTTTCGGTGACATTAAACATGTTACAGGCTCAAACTTTGAAAAATCTTTCCCACCGAGAGCCAATAAAATCAAGAGAAATTACGAAACCTGGTGAATCCCAAATTTAACGAACTGACTCATCAGCGTGCCGCCTGTTTACTTGCCTATCATGCCATACATTTAATCATAGTAAAACATAAATATTTTCCCAATTAACAATAATATCAATGTTTATAATTAAATTTTTCAATTCCGAACAGTCTGGAGTCAGTAGGAATAATCATATTTTAAAACAATCTTCATAAAATATTTAAAGAAAATTTTCATAAAATAATGCAAAGTTGGCTCTGGAATCCGTATCCCGTAAAAATTATGCATACAAAAAAATAAATGTCAGTTCAGATGTTTGTCACTAGAGGGAAATCTTGCACTTTTAGAACTTATATTAACTATATTTGCAAGTTTCTGGTAAAGTTCAGGGGGTAAAGCTTTATATCAAACAGAAAAACAATGTTATAAGGTTTTCAACATCTGTCCTGTAGTAATTGATTTAAATCATCACTTGTGATAATTTGATGCAACCGGCTTCAAATAAATCAAAAACGAATCACTTTAATTATGAACACCACGTGCTACAGATAAAAAAAAATTACTCATGGCTACATATTTGGTTTTATACGTCTTAGAGTTATTTATATGTCTTGTTTACTATTTTCTTGTTTACTCTTGTCTTGTTTACTATTTTCTTGTTTACTATTTTCTATTGATCTGTATGAAGCAAAAAAAAAAAATTCTGGTGGTTTTTGGATTATATAGAATCTAATGAAGACTTTTTTTTTTCTTTAATTTTTATTTATGAAATTTTAAAACTTGTTTTATAATTTATTTTAATTTAATGTAAAAAATATACATTTATGACACACTTTCTACTAATTACAACAGTACTGTTTTTCTTTCATCAATTAGAACAAAAGTATGGATAGAATTGATACTATTATATTTGCCTACTGTACAACCTTAAAATTCATATAAAATCCATCAACTTATAGAATTCATACACTTTTTTAAATAAAAACTTGCTAAATCTCTATCTACTTTTTTTTATCAGGAAAAATAACCAGCTGGCTTTCTTTTGCTTCCCTATATTATAAATTTAAACTACAAAAGACAAAAGTACTTTAAGATTATCTTTACCTCACGCCCATTTGTTCCTCAACGGAACTATAATGAATTATTGGCGACGTTTTTTCTATCGAAATCGCCCAATCCGGTAACCCTGGACTCAAAATAACCATGTTTAACCCCCTAATGTTCTCCTTTATTATGATATAGACACAAAAGAGTTTGCGCGTGATTTAAAAATTACACCCTCTTACCTAAACTACTGAGCAGGTGTTTAAACCGCAGGGATCTGTTTAAATTGGAAACTTGGCTGATTATTGGAAGGATTTTTTTCCAATACTGCTTTTCTTTCTCGGCCATGTTGTTACTCATGGAGCAAAGCAAATCACACTTAGCTAGATTTGGTTATCTGAAATCGTGACTACATGTACGGTACAGTTCAGCTGCTCTGTTTTACTTCATGGTACTTTATTGTGTCGTTTGGTTATTTTAGTTGGTTTGTTTGTTTTGGTTGATTTTATATAGAGTATGATTAGATTGTTACCTGATAAATTGAATTTTTATATTCTAGTGTTAGTCACAAGAGGGTTATACTGCGCCAGAACATCGTTAGGGCAGAATCTGTGTGAAAAGAGGATTGCCTTCAATGAGGTCTTTCAAAGGGAACTGCCCGCATTTGCATCTCGAACGGATGAAAAACCAGAAAACTCCCACAAGGTAGCCTGATGACCCACGCGATACTGTGCGTCACGATTGCTGCTCTTCTCACTTTGAAAGGGAGACAGTAGATGAATAGGCAAGGTTCGATCGCGAAACCTCTGGCACGGACTCAATGACGTCTCGATCACAGACCTCTGGAATGTTAGGTACGAGGAATTGAGAAATTTTATGTAAAAAGCAGGTTGGCTGTAGAGATAGCTTTGCGCTTATTTACTGTAATTTGTTATATTAGTAGTGGTGGCTCAAGGTTAAAGTTTTTCCCCCTTTTGCCTGAGACTGTAATCAATATCATGCCTTCGAATACCTAATTTAATTATTTTAGATAGAATTTATAATTGAATATATTTTAGCCCCATGGAAAACATATTGGCTGCACAGGTCTAACATTGAGCTTGTCTATGTAATTTGTTGTATTAGTAGTGGCGGCTCAAGGCTAAGATTTTTTTTCTCTTTCGCAAGAGACTAATCAATACCAAGCCTTCGAATAGCTTATTTAACTATTTTAGACAGGGTTTATACTAATGTAATAAATAATTTGCAACTGAAAAACATTTAGACCCACTGTTGAATATCTTTATTAATTTATTTAACGTTTTCTTTTTATGGGCATTGACAAACTCATAAATAGAGCTATTCCACACCTACATTTTTACAATTTAGAGAACACACAGCTTCTAAATGTGTATCAAAACTGTTTACCTAACAATAATAAATAAAAACACCTACAAATATTTCCTAACTGAGTAAAACTTAACGCAAAACTATGTAGATCCGCCAAAGAATATTTTTCAAAATGTGTGTCACGGGGGTATATTCCGTCAAGGATTCTAAACAAGCGTGCACTATGGCAATCGGGCTGATCTACTCCACAATCCACCCACCTGCTCTTTCAAAAAATCACCCTACACAACACGAGCAGGGGGTCCAAATACACCACCTAAAAACGGTTCACCAGGTGAAACCACCCCTCAAAGTTTGACCCCCTGTTTATACTTCCACCGATACCAAAGCGCATCTTGAAATCCTGCTAAAAAAAACTACCATGAACTGACCTCATGGCTCTTGAACAAAGAAAATAAAAAAGATTGGGGCACATCTGCCTCGAGATTTCTTCTGTGGTGCATTATGGACCCCTGAAGATAGTTCTGACCCCCGTTTTATTTGGTCCGCGCGTGCCGGTCGTGATCGTTATGGTTTTGCCACCTGCCTTGTCATGTTGATAGGCCTGTTTTGTACAACAACGCAGCTGTTTTTGTTTCATGGAGTAAAAGACGTATCATAATGGAATTCGATTTAAAGAGACTTTTTGCAGATGCTGAATTCGGCATAACCTAGTTTGGCATCAAGTTAGATTTATTAAGTTTGTGGTAATATTTCTTGAGCTGTCTTGAAGGTTTGTCGAAATTGTCATTAGCTAGTTGTTTTTAAATCCAGCATTGTAATTTTTTTTGTTTAAGCAAATTGTTATAAATTCATTTAAAGGATCAAAGACACTTGCTTTCAGCAGCATTTGTACGCACATTGAAATTAGTAACATTTGCGTAAAAAAGGCAAAGCGTTCTTTATGTTATTGGGTGCAAGATAAGGGAGATTTCAAGCAAAACACTAGATTCACCCCAAACATTGCAATCAGACTTCTGACAAGAAATATTTAAGTTTTTTTGTATTATAAAATCTTTGTATATTCCCTTTTCCTATTTTGCTATAATAAACTACAGTTAATTCGCTATAACTCGAAGTCGAATATTCGTTTATCTCGAAGTTTTCATTAGGGCCCAAGAATATGCCTTGAATAAAAAAACCCCAAAAAAACACTTTTGAAAAGTAGAAGAACCACCAACCTCAAAAACACAAAAAACTTTCTTACAGTAAAAAAATCATAAACATGATGAAAATTTTCAGCCACAAACACAGTGATATAAAAAAATGGCCCAACCTCTGATTAGAACTCTCTGTTGTGACTCGCTTACGAATGTATGCTTACTTAATTTATTTTTAACATTTAAGTTCCGCTCCCATAAAAATTTACGCTGCTTGAGGTTGGCGCCCGTCATAGGAATATTAACAATGCTTGCGTTTAAACTAATTTATGGATGTTTGCACGAATATTTGAGTTTATGATTTCATTTGGATGGGTAGGAAATACAAAGTGGTGTAAATATTCATGCTCGTGTAATTTTCAAAATAGTATAGAGAAACTGTGCTCAAACGCTTGCATTTGAATCGTTATTAAGAATTTTTTAAGTTGGAAACTAAAGTGTTTCTGGTAAGCTTTTGTTTGGTTGATACATACATTTTGGAAAGTTTTTATGTGTGGGGGGTTTTAAAGGTTAGTAATTAAGACGGGCGCCAACCTCAAGCAGCGTAAATTTTTATGGGAGCGGAACTTAAATGTTAAAAATAAATTAAGTAAGCATACATTCGTAAGCGAGTCACAACCGAGAGTTCTAATCAGAGGTTGGCCATTTTTTTATATCACTGTGTTTGTGGCTGAAAATTTTCATCATGTTTATGATTTTTTTATTGTAAGAAAGTTTTTAGTGTTTTTGAGGTTGGTGGTTCTTCTACTTTTCAAAAGTGTTTTTTTGGGGGATATCATAAATTTTTTTTAAACACTGACGACTTCTCTTTTTTGAATTTGTCCGTTTCATCGTTTTTCTATTTATCCCCTATGGTAAACCTGGTACCAGGGATATTCATAATTCTTCAAACTGAGTTCGACGATACCTTACATGCAATAATTATCTTTAAAATTGATAAACCGAAAGGGGTACCAATAGCATACCTGGTACTTTAAACATTCATAATTCATCAAAAAAAATATCCAACATGCCATATTTATCTTGGAAAATGATAAACCGAAAGTGGTACTACCTATGCTATACCTGGTACCTTAAACATTCATAATTTTTCAAGACAAGTCTAACGACACCCAACATGCCATATTTATCTTCAAAATTGATAAACCAGAAGTAGTACCACCTATGGTACACCTGGTACCATGAATATTCATAATTCTTCAAGTTGAGTTCAATGATATCTTGCATGCCAAAATCTACTTGAAAATTGACAAATTGGTTGAATGCGGACGGCAGTAACAATCAAAATCTACCACGAACGAGTACTAGAAACTTGTGTATGGCAACTCAACTCCCAAAACTTAAAGAAATACGTTGCCATTGACAAAGATCCTGTCTGCCAAGTTTCAGCTCGATTGGTTAGTTTGTAAGCACAACGACCTATTTTGGTGCATAATAACGACTAATCAGTTCGGGACCCACAGCTTAACGTGGATTCCGAATCACAACGAACATCCACACCTAACACAGGAATCAAATCCGGCACCTTTAACTTACAAGGCCAGAGCGTGCATCCCATTGAAAGTTTATACTAATAAATTGTTACAAATAAATATTACAATTTTTTTACAGTCTAATAAATATTGCAGTATAAATTATTTTTATTATACCAAGCATTATTTTGGTTCACATAATAACCCATTGATATTTGACAAAATTTAAAATATTTTCTTAACAACAATTTTAAAATTCACTATGAAATTACAATTTTGATGATATATGATTCTACAATTTCATTTTACAACGGAAAGTAAAAATCAACACATCTTTAAAAAAGAATGACATTTTTGCAAATTCCATTAGCCAATCGCAATGCGTGGTTCATTTAGTCCTCTGTAATGAGTTGACTGTGACGTCAGCTCGTATAACCTCCACATTTATACTTTGCCCATAGTATCTTGCAACAAAATGTGATTGTTTTCATTTTTCAATGGAGATTTCCCGAAATTAAAATGTTTTTGAAAGTTAACTCTCTCTAAATTGTCATACAGTTCAAATAACACATGCAACTTAAAGAACAAATATTTCTCTTTAATTCTGTCTCTTCAAAAATTAAATTATTTAAATTTTAAAGATGTTATAAGCCATATAATTATAGTCCAATTCGTTCTCCTATACTTTAACATTAGGTTAAAACTCACTTAAGCCTAACATGTCGGAAAAACTAACTTCCAAATGATAGCAAACCTGTTTGGCAACTTTTGGCATATATATCTGAACCTCAATTACAAGCTGATCGCCTTTATCTGTCGCCAAATTATGAAATGAAAAAAAGTGGTTTTAAATTAATTAAAAATAGAAAGAATTATTTAATGAAGTTCAAACCAGCGTAGGATTTTAAGTTGAAACATTCCGCATCCTATAATTCAATCCGTTTGAAGATCTATAGATTAGTTAGGGCTGTACGTTTGTCTAAATTTTTACATCAAAATCGGGCTAGAACTCGTTTTTTTATTTCGTTTTGGAATTTTCAATATTTTTTTTTCTTCGTTGTCTTTTGTCCTAGGTACTCATTTTTTTTTTCTTTGAAAGATATCACCGAGACGAATCTATGGTATTTTTTGTATAATTATGTGAAGTTTCGTAAGCGCGCTAGAAAATAGTCAATTTCGGCTTTTTCGCTGGAAGTTATGCAGAGAATAGATACTTACTGTCGTTTCTGCCTTTTTTAAGGTTGGCGGCGAAACGACCGTTTCGTCTGATAACTACAGAGTGACTCTCGATAACTCGTACTTCGGATAACTCGAAGAATTTGGCCAGTCCCTTGTACTTCGAGTTATCGCGAGTTAACTGTATTAACAATTAGACTATACATTGTATATATTTTTAAAAATTACATACATGACTCTTTCCTTCATCAAAGTATATTACAAGATTGTTGTCCGTTTTTCGTTCATTCAACTTCAGTAAAACATTTATTATTATTTTCACCTATAGACTGAGAGGCTACTACAAGTATACGTACCCCCATCGATTGTCATTCTGAATTATTTATAGAATATAGGGATGATAGTAGATTATGAATATACTATACTAGAAGACAACATACACTGAGCTTACTGAATAGCCTACAACAATGGCAGAACCGGTTCCTATAGAGTATTCAGTGCCCTCAGGGTATGTTGTCTTCTATACTAAACTTTAACTAGAGATCAGTAAAAGGCGTGAACCGGTTTCAGCAGCGGTGTGATTCCATTATGTGACGTCATCGAACAGCAGGGAGGTAGGCTTTCAATAAGTTGATTGGTTTGGTTGGTTTTATTTCTGGCGCAAGGGCTTCACGTGGGCCATACTGCCTCAATAAGTTGAACTAAATCCAATTGGCAAATGTCATAACTTGGCCATATATTGAGCATTCTATTTTATTTAGTAACCTACCATTCTTTAATTTCATGAGAAAGGATGCAGGCAACTTGAGATATCTGGCGTCGAATACTCGCATCTTTTGTGAGTCAAATTCGAGTCATCTGGTAAGTCATCGGTGACGTAATAATTAATGCCAAATTGGCTCACTTTTAGAAGATGCAAATATTCGGTTCCAGAGATCTAAAATCGCCAGCATCCTTCCTCATGTAAAATTAAAGAGCAGTGGGTTACTAAATAAAAAAGAATGTTCATTATTTGGCAAGTTATTACATTAAAATTAATTTCATGTAATATTGTTTATTTATTGTTGCAAACGAATTATCTTATGTTGAAGCAGAGCTGCAATAAACGAAAAGTTTTGGTGTTATTTGCAAAAAAAAACCTATGCCGAAGCTTTACACTTCTTACATGTGCACTTAAAAGGACACACTTTTGAATAAAATACACAGTATTTTATTTTTATTTTTATGGTCAATTATTTTTATGTTATGCAGAGAGAAAACCTTAACTATTTGCACATATTTTTCAAAAATTTGTAACCACAGATGGATTTTCTTACAAACCAAAATTTACGGAAGTTGAACAAAATTTCAGAATATTTAAAATTTACGGAAATCGGAATGTCATTATTACTTTCATACTTTATACCAACAGAGGCATGGACTTATATTTACATTTCCTCTTGCCGAAACCCACCTGATGGCTGTGAGGTTAACACTCTGGCCTCGCATGCCAAAGGTTCCGGGTTCGAATCCTGGGCTATACTAGAGGACAGGATTAGTTGAGCTCACTGAATAAGCAGTAGGAGCTGGTTCCCCTAACGTTGTAGGGTATTGAGTGAGCTCAAGTCATCCTGTCCTCTAGCTTAGGCATGGATGTTCGTTGTGGTTCGGAATCCACGTTAAGCTGTAGGTCCCGGCCTGATTAGCCATTATTGTGCAAAAAAAAATAGGTCGTTGAGCGTACAAACCAACCAACCTTTTGCCGAAAATTCAAACTGATGACTTGTTCCACTATGACTTTTAACGGATCAATTCCTCCATGTGGCGAGAATATTAAAGTTAAGTTCACCTTGATGGATTATTCCATAATACCAAGTCTGATTGGTAACATTCCGATTGTTGCCGAAAACAGAGTTGGCAGCTGTCGTTATAAAAAGGCGTGCCAAGCAAGGTTCATGACACAAAACAATATCCGTCTTTTCAGTCTCTGTTCACTAGAAACAATCCATCATTTAGCTTCAAGGGGATAGTTCAATAAATGATTTCTAATCAAATTGGATCGTAGAAGCATTTTCTATTCTTTAGAATGACTGTAGAGAGGTATACTAGAGGGTGGTTGGAAAAAAAGTAACTTTTTATTTTTGAAGCGCATGAGGTAAAAAAAGTTGATACACATCTTGTTAAGAAAAAAATGCAAAAAAAAAAAAAAAAAAAAAAATGGAAACAAAAAAAAATATCTTCCGATCGCGCATTCACCTCAAAATTTGTAGAAAATACAAAAAATAACTATTTTTCATAAATTTTTTAAAATTTCTAAACGTTATATATTTGAAAGACAATAGTTTGCAATGTGTAGTGAAAAGGTGGTATAACACAGGAAAACACTATTTTATGCGTTTTAAATTAATAATTAAAAATACTCAAATGTAAAATTTTTTGTAAGTAAATTTTTGGTATTTTCTCCAAACTTTGGAGGGGAATGCGTGATCGGAAGATATTATATTTTTTCAATTTTTTTTTTTACAGTTTTTCTTATTAAGATGTGTATCAAGTTTTTTCACCTCATGCGTTTCAAAAATAAAAAATAAATTTTTTTTTCGAACCTCCCTTGTATAATACTACAGACTCAGATAAGTAAAGGTTTGGTTTAAGAAGGGTAAATATTATTTCACAGAGAACAAATGCAATATACAACAGAATAATCTTCTTTGTCAGATTATCAAATTACTAAAAATAATGGAGGTGTAATATCAAATTGTAAATTGGAATTATTTTCTATTCTTTTGAATGGGGATAGTTTGTACTTGCAGGTTGAGTACGCAAAAAAAAAAATCCGAACGATGGCTATATCTTGCATTCTAATTAATGAAATAACAAAAGTCAAGTACCACTGTAAATCGTGGAAGGTCTTTATTAATTGTATATAATTTTATCTATCATGAAGGGTTATCTATATATTAAAACTAAACCAAACTTTAAAAAGTTCAACAGCAATCCCATAATATTACACCATATTTAGATTAAAAAAAAAAAAAAAAAAAACCGTCTAAGTACAAAATTTCATAATTTTCCAATGAGTGGTTAGTAATTTAAATGTTGTCAAAAAAATTACAAATTAATGTTAAAAAGCAAATTTGTTTTTTTGGCCATAAATTCTTATATAGTTAATATATTATAGCAATTTTTATTTCAAAGGATAGTTTGTTTAAGGCCAAACATAAATAACATGTAATTTTTGTATTAAACAGTTTTTAATAAATTAAGTTTAAAATTTTTTTAAAATAGAAACATGTATTTTTCTTCTTCTCTTAGAATTATCATGGTCGAAAACCCCTCCAGAATTTTTTTTCTTTCCATTTTGACTTTTGGTTCTCAAAATTTTAGCAAAAATGTAAAACTTTAAGGGACCGTATACTAAGATAATGCATTTTTAACTAACGCATTTAAGAGAGATAGGTTGTACGTTTCTGATCCATGTACCATACACATTTTTTTTAAACAAGGTTTCCATTGTATTGATTCAAATATAATATTGTCTACTAGATAACAATAGTGTAGAGGATTTTTCGCAGAAGCAATGATGACGCAGTTTTTATTAGATAAAAACAATTACTTATTCTCTCTTCAAAGGCTCACAAAATTTATTCGAAGAACAGTGCAATCATTATCAAGCTTCAACACATGCTTCAATAAAAACAATTTTTAACCCAGCGATAATTCAGGCGCACCAAAAAAAAAAAAGTAAACAAAGCTCTCAGTTTCTTTCAAATCGACGCCCGAAGTTGAACTGATTTCTTCCGATCTGCGGTCTTATATTTATTGGTGCGCGTGGGGACTTTCTTGAAATATCTAGTCGACCGGTCAATTGATAAAAACGAAACATCTCGAAAATTTCTCGATTGCTTTAGATATTGCCACATTTTTCTAACCAGTTTTATCGCTGTTAACAAATAAAATGAGATAAAATAAAATATAACTTTGACATAAATACGTCACTATTTACAGTGAACATTTCCCGCATTTTTTTTTATTATTTTTTTTATTCAATTATAAATGTTTCGAAAAGGCCATAAACATAAAAATTTCTGCTCGATGTGCTTTTTCTTTTTTTTTAATTTGTGATCAAAATTGCCTTACAGTCGGCCGATAAAATAATGGAGCACCGTGACCCTTTCAAAAAAATTTCAAAAAAGGAAAACGGCCCTTGTGAAAGGCCTTTTTTAAAGCCAACGTGGGTATGTAGTGGCTGCAAGGTTGGAAAATGTTTTTTTAAAAAAAATAAACACACATGGGTAAAACAATACATGTTTATTGACATACTAGTTATTTACATATGCGTTTTACATGGTTACAGATTATTGGTACGCTGTACTGACAGATCTAGGGGTTCTTTACACAGGTAGGTTGTTTTGGGTTTGGGGTATCGTACAGCTGGAGACAAGTCCAAAGGCATATCGCTGGCAAAAAATTCGTCCAGCCCTAAGGTATTAAATTGTTCTTCTGTAAATACAGGAATGTCTTGAAAGAGGTCGGGCATGGACAGTTCAGGGGTTGTAAAGTATGTTAATAGTTGCTCATCGGTTACTGGTTGTAATTGTTCATAGGTGGGTTGCGGTGATTCTGCTGGTTGTTCAAAACTGGGATGTGGGGATTGTTCACAGGGCACACGAATTTGTTCCATGGACTGCTGAACTGGCACATGGGGCACTTGAAACTGTTCTTGGGGCACATGGGGAACATGTTCTTGGGGAACTTGAAACTGTTCTTGGGATACAAAACACTGTTCTTGGGGCACATGGGGAACATGTTCTTGGGATACAAAACACTGTTCTTGGGATACAAAACACTGTTCTTGGGGCACATGGGGAACATGTTCTTGGGATACAAAACACTGTTCTTGGGGCACATGGGGAACATGTTCTTGGGATACAAAACACTGTTCTTGGGGAACTTGAAACTGTTCTTGGGATACAAAACAGTGTTCTTGGGGCACTTGAAACTGTTCTTGGGGCACTTGGGGCACATGGTCTTGTGACACACTGGAGGACGCATGAACCTCTGGCACACACTGCTTTCTGGGTGGTTCCTCTAGCTGCTGAATATGCGACTTGCGTTTAGGAATACGAAATGTTTCCTTTGGCTCTTCTGACATCCGAATGCGGTCTTCTGGCATCAGTTTGGGAATAGGTTTCTCTGGCATCCGCTTGGGAATACGAAAGTGGGACGTGTGTTTAGAAGAATGGCTTGAAGAGGAAGAATGGCTTGAAGAAGAATGGTCCTCAGGACGTGGTGTAGGTGGAGGCACATTGTACGTAGACTGCTGAAACAACCGATCAGAGTTGTAGGACACACTGTTCATAACAGGGTTTTCCACCACATCCACGGAAAACACCGTTTTTTGGGCAGCCATCACCATATAACGAATGCCAGGAGGGATAAAGTAGATGGTATGTGGCTTAAACACGTACCTCTTGTACAAAAATTGATCATGGGCAGCAAAAGAGCGTCGGTAAACGGTCGGTTGGCTTTTTGAATTGACACTGGACTCTGGCAACTGGTAACAAATCATAGGAGCATGGCTTGTCTGGTAGATGTGGTACTGTCCCTTTGGTACTTGCCAGTGTCCAAAGGTGAATCCATGCTTGACTAAAAACATGTTGCCCAGACGAAAGGCCATTCTGGTATCCGAGTTCTTTAGCATTCTGTCCGGACTTTTGATTAAACGATTGGCAATCTTTTCCCACTTGATGGCGTCAGGCTCAAAAAAATTGACATGCTTGGCCTCTGACAAACACCTCAGGCATGTTTCCAGGTAATTCCGATGCCAGTCCTCAGGTAGCACCTTGTGAAAGATGCGTTGGTATTTCGAGTTCTCCATGTAGGAAATGAACGCTGTGACCCGGTTGGAAAGAATGTCCTTCTCCCACAAATCCAAATCCACGTACAAACGCTCGACGACATCGGACACGTCTTTCGGGAACAAATCCATGGCATGAAATGATTTCGAGTCACGGAAAGCCATTCCTTTTATAGCGAAAAGTCTGGCAACCGTCCAAAAGAATGTAGCCTTGAGTTGGTCCCAAGCTTGAGTTGGTCTGATGCTTGCACCAAGATTGTGTTGGTCTGATGAATGAAACCCAAGATTGTGCTATGCTTGCACCAAGATTGAGTAGTGTTGGTCCCAAGATTGTGCTATGCAGGCACCAAGATTGAGTAGTGCTGGTACCAAGATTGTGCTGTGCGATGTCTGGTTATCAAGATTGGGTGGTGTAGTCACCAAGATTGTCTGATGACCAACGTCGGGATGTACTTGCAAAGCAGGCTGGAGGGGAAAGCAACCTCTGGATCAGGAGTACTTGCAAAGCAGGCTGGAGGGGTAATTGACACGAATAGTATGCACTCAAGTGGATGTACTTGCAAAGCAGGCTGGAGGGGAAAGCAACGTCTGGATCAGAGGTACTTGCAAAGCAGTTGACACGAATAGTATGTACTCAAGTGGATGTACTTGCAAAGCAGAACAAGCAGTAGTCAGAGAACGTCTGATGCCTGAGCTCGCGATCCGCTGAGTTTTATAGGACTATGAAAAAAAAAAAAAAAAAAAAAAAAAAAAAAAAAAAAAAAAAAAAAAAAAAAAAAAAAAAAAATTTTTTTTTTTTTTTTTTTTTTTTTTTTTTTTTTTTTTTTTTTTTTTTTTTTTTTTTTTTTTTTTTTTCACAGTCCTAGCTGTCTCAGAGTTTCAGCCAGAAAATTTTTTCTTGAAATCTTTTGAGAGGGGCTCACTCCTTTAATTCATACATTACATGTACATCTCCTTGCTGCACCCAAATTCTTTTGGGCAACTGGTTCGGTTCGATAAGAAGCCAGTCCCCTGATTTTAACTGATTGATGGTACGCATCGTAAACACTTGTGCAGGGTTCTCTTCCGGGGGGCTTTCATATAGGTCGGTCTGAGTTCCTACCGCAACAGAACCTATGGTGGATTCCATGGGTTCTTGCTTCACGGTCGCCATGGTGGGTTCTTGCTCCACGGTCGCCATGGGTTCTGGTTCCACAGTCGCCATGGTGGAAGCCATGGGTTCTTGCTTCACGGTAGCCATGGGAGTGGTGGATTCCATGGGTTCTGGTTCCACGGTGGGTTCTTGCTTCACTTCTTGGACATCTTGACGTAAACTCCGAAGGTATTCTAAATCAGTGGCAAACTGATTTATCCACTCCGGAAAGGAAATGATACCGTCTGGATGGAGCGTAAGGATAGGCCCATGCGAACATTTTTGAACGAACGGTTGGTGAGTGATAGTAAGGAATCCCCGACCGTTCTCTAAAGCCTGTTGAAACATTTCTGCCGCTTCCACGTTCTCTCGATACAATAAACGGTACGCGTGTTGGCTCGTACAGAGTTGTATCCGTTTGTTCATGCACGGAGTAGGTTCGGGAATCACATCGCATCCACAAATGTGTTGGCTGAAACGGCTTGCAAAAGTGTACGGATTCTTTTTCCCCAGAAATGTGCCAATGTCCACGATCCGCCAGAACAAGTCATACTGGGTACCATTGGGTGCAACCAATGCACCTAATGGAAGGCTAAAAGCTCCAAGCTTCAATCGGAACCACATGGTAAGAAGAAGTGTTGAGAGTAAGAAATGTTGAGAGCGTCTGATGCTCCCAGCTCGGAGATGGCTGGTTATATAGCCAGACAAAAAAAAAAAAAAAAAAAAAAAAAAAAAAAAAAAAAAAAAAAAAAATTTTTTTTTTTTTTTTTTTTTTTTTTTTTTTTTTTTTTTTTTTTTTTTTTTTTTTTTTTTTTTTTTTTTTTTTTTTTTTTTTTTTTTCATAGTCCTAGCTGACTCAGAGTTTCAGCCAGAAATTTTTTTCCAGACTGACCTTCATGAAAAAAGTTTTTTGGAGAGTTTTCCATTCAGTTAACATTACCATTGCTTTAACATGGGACGATGGGTACCATTCCCTCAAGTCCTGATGGTACGACCAATTTTTGACCAGCCACTTTATCAGATTGTGGGTACACAGGGTTTTCAGTATCATATCATGCATTGTGAAATATTTTATGTATGGGTCGCTGTATTAATTACCATTTTGGTAACTAATCCCACCACCACCCCAGCGACCACCATCTTTTAAATTGGAAACCAAACCATTTGGACAAAGAAACCATTTGGACAAAGAAACCATTTGGACAAAGAAACCATTGAAAAGAAACCATTGGAAAGAAACTATTTGGACAAAGAAACCATCGAAAAGAAACCATTTGGACAAAGAAACCATCGAAAAGAAACCATTTGGACAAAGAAACCATTGAAAAGAAACCATTTGGAACAAGACAAACCTTTGGAAAGAAACCATTTGGACAAAGAAACCATCGAAGAGAAACCATTGAAAAGAAACCATTTGGAACAAGACAAACCTTTGGAAAGAAACCATTTGGACAAAGAAACCTTTGGAAAGAAACCATTTGGACAAAGAAACCATTTGGAACAAGACAAACCTTTGGAAAGAAACCATTTGGAACAAGACAAACCTTTGGAAAGAAACCATTTGGAACAAGACAAACCTTTGGAAAGAAACCATTTGGAACAAGACAAACCTTTGGAAAGAAACCATTTGGACAAAGAAACCATTTGGAACAAGACAAACCATCGAAAAGAAACCATTTGGACAAAGAAACCATTGAAAAGAAACCTTTGGAAAGAAACCATTTGCATTACATAATGCCACACAGCCATTCATACCAGTGTTGTTGTGTGAAATAAATGACACAGGACACAGGGTTTTCAGAATCATTTATTCATATCATGCATTGTGAAATATTTTATGTGTGTATCATGCATACAGGTCACTGTATTAATTACCATTTTGGTAACTAATCCCACCACCACCCCAGCGACCACCATCTCTTAAATTGGAAACCAAACCATTTGGAACAAACCATTGGAAACCAAACCATTTGGAACAAACCATTGGAAACCAAACCATTTGGAACAAACCTTTGGAAAGAAACCATTTTGGAACAAACCTTTGGAAAGAAACCATTTGGACAAACCTTTGGAAAGAAACCATTTGGACAAACCTTTGGAAACCAAACCATTTGGACAAACCATTTGCATTACGTAATGCCACACAGCCATTCATACCAGTGTTGTTGTTGTGTGAAATAAATGACACAGGACACAGGGTTTTCAATATTCTTTATTCTCATCATACTTACTGAAGGCAGGCAGCTTGTGCAGATCAGCTTGCGAGTCATGTGGAAAAGCATTATGCCTCTAACATGGAAGAGTTTACCTTACTAGCCCTGCAAGCAGGGACACGTTTTTCGGGCCTCACTCAACCACGCGCCTTGCTAATGCTTAACCAACACAACCCCCTCTGTACGCCCAATACGCAGATGGAACGAGTCCAACATGACAGTATGGGAATCTTCGGGCCACAAATCACTCGAAAGTGAAGAGGATGCCCAGCTCCACAGACAGAGCTCGGCCCACATGAATCCCAAAAAAGGGCTTCAATAGGGAAGTGAAAGCAGCATGTACAAAAAATCAGAAGAAATTCCTGTTAAGGAACACTAAAAAAATCCCCACACGTAATGGCAAACCACCATTTCCTATGGCTACCACTCAGACTGTGGGGCGAAAATCTGGGCCAGAAGCCTCAAAAAAACACCAATACTTACGTGTCAGCTTGCAAGTCATGTGGAAAGCATTCTGCCGATAACATGGAAGAGTTTACCTTACTAGCCCTGCAAGCAGGGACACGTTTTTCGGGCCTAACAACAACCACGCGCCTGGCGAATGCTAAACCATCACAACCCCTCTGTACTCCCACTACGCAGATGGAACGAGTCCAACATGACTGTACGGGAACCTTCATTCTGTTCTTCGGGCCACAAATCACTCGAAAGTGAAGAGGATGCCCAGCTCCATAGACAGAGCTTTGTTCCACACAAGGGGAACGGAAAGAGTTTTCTTGGCTCCCCGGATGGGTAAAAAAAGGTCCATCAAAAAAAACATGGGGAATCTTCGGGCCACGAAACCACAAGAACGTGGAAACTTATGCCCAGCTCTTTAGTAGAACTTGGTCCCACATGAATCCCGAGCGGGCTTCAATACGGGAAAAGAGTTGGTTGTAAAAAAAATCAGAAGAAATTCCTGTTAAGGAACACTAAAAAAATCCCCACACGTAATGGCAAACCACAAGGGCTACCACTCAGACTGTGGGGTGAAAAAATGTGGGCCAGAAGCCTAAAAAAAACACCAATACTTACGTGTCAGCTTGCGAGTCATGTGGAAAGCATTCAACCGATAACATGGAAGAGTTTACCTTACTAGCCCTGCAAGCAGGGTTTTTCGGGTTATAACAACAACCACGCGCCTGGTGAATGCTTCACCATCACAACCCCTCTGTACTCCCACTACGCAGATGGAACGAGTCCAACATGACTGTACGGGAACCTTCATTCTGTACTTTGGGCCACAAATCACTCGAAAGTGAAGAGGATGCCCAGCTCCATAGACAGAGCTTTGTTCCACACAAGGGGAACGGAAAGAGTTTTCTTGGCTCCCCGGATGGGTAAAAAAAGGTCCATCAAAAAAAACATGGGGAATCTTCGGGCCACGAAACCACAAGAACGTGGAAACTTATGCCCAGCTCTTTAGTAGAACTTGGTCCCACATGAATCCCGAGCGGGCTTCAATACGGGAAAAGAGTTGGTTGTAAAAAAAATCAGAAGAAATTCCTGTTAAGGAACACTAAAAAAATCCCCACACGTAATGGCAAACCACAAGGGCTACCACTCAGACTGTGGGGTGAAAAAATGTGGGCCAGAAGCCTCAAAAAAACACCAATACTTACGTGTCAGCTTGCGAGTCATGTGGAAAGCATTCAACCGATAACATGGAAGAGTTTACCTTACTAGCCCTGCAAGCAGGGTTTTTCGGGTTATAACAACAACCACGCGCCTGGTGAATGCTTCACCATCACAACCCCTCTGTACTCCCACTACGCAGATGGAACGAGTCCAACATGACTGTACGGGAACCTTCATTCTGTACTTTGGGCCACTTTTTATAAATCTTCGGGCCACCAAGTCTTCGGGCCACAAATCACTCGAAAGTGAAGAGGATGCCCAGCTCCATAGACAGAGCTGTGTTCCCATATGAAACCAGAGCTTCACAGGGAACGGAAAGAGTTTTCTTGGCGCCCCGGATGGGTAAAAAAAGGTCCATCAAAAAAAACATGGGGAATCTTCGGGCCACGAAACCACAAGAACGTGGAAACTTATGCCCAGCTCTTTAGTAGAACTTGGTCCCACATGAATCCCGAGCGGGCTTCAATACGGGAGAAAGTTGGGTTGAGTCGGTTCGCCATAGCAACTTCACCATAACTGCACCCATCCAGAAAAACACCGCCTAAAAGGCATGGTGTCTGTGGTCACTATAGCCTACTTGCACGTGTTATAGGGTCGTATCGGAACCATGCCATCAGAGCCCAACACAATGCGTTCGTCAAGTGACAACGTTTCTGGCTTGGAACATTACGCAAAGTGAAGCCACGTTCTCAGACTTACCAACTCGAAAAAAAAAATCGGAAGAAATTCCTCTTAAGGAACACTATGCTGCCCTCCTAGCGAGAGCAGAAAAAAAATTTACAAGTCAAGACATACTTACCATAGTTGAGCCACATCTGCTTCAGTCACCTGATATAATCCCCAGGGACAGGGTACCCGGTTATCCCCCCAGGCACTGGGCACCTAGTTTAGTCGCCTTGTACGACACGCATAGGCTACGGTGGGACAATTCTTGAGACCCGGTCACCACACGGGTACATCAGACAATGATGAAGGGAGCTCGGATCCTCGCTCTTATATAGCGCTCAAAAAAAAAAAAAAAAAAAAAAAAAAAAAAAAAAAAAAAAAAAAAAAAAAAAAAAAAAAAAAAAAAAAAAAAAAAAAAAAAAAATTTTTTTTTTTTTTTTTTTTTTTTTTTTTTTTTTTTTTTTTTTTTTTTTTTTCAGTAGCATAAGGAGCCGAGGTTGGTCATAGTAACTTCACTCACTCATCAAGAAGTCAGACCAACAACACGGCACACAGTTATTTTGAAAACTGGCTTACCGTATCCAAATTAATATTCCATCTGGCCGGAAATGGTTAAAATCATGTGCGGAATGTGTAACACATCACCATTCACTCAAACACATCCAGAAACATCCATCGAGCTAACGCCATCACTTGAAAATCATCACATCAAGCGATGTAAACAACAGAGCTCTCCGATGAACGACCGCTCTCGTTGAGATCCAAGTGCAGAATGACTAAGTCCAGCACTGCTTCCCGCCAAATGACGTAACGTGTCACGTGATCATGTCCCGAATCGCCGAGGTGGATTTCACTCACTTGCCTTCCAGCCACCAAAGAGAGCAGACGTGTTGTTCTGCTTGTGCGTATGGGATTTCGAGGCACCGACGGAGAACTGGCGTGCGTTCGTTATGCTGTTCAGCTGCGGAATGATGGGTAAGTGCCACAAGGGGTCCTTTTATACTCTGTAATGATGTCATGGTGTCACGTGATCATGTCCCCAACAGCCGCTGCTGCTTCAAGTCATTTGCCATTCAACCAGCAGACTGGTCGGACGCTTCATACTACTGCTCTGGCATTGCGGTTGATATATGGACAATATAGTGCCAAGATTGTATGTATTAACTATATGCCTCATAGTAGGTCAACCTGGGGGGTCCCAGACCCTGTTTTTAAATTTCAAGATAACCATGGCTTGTAACATATCGTTGGACTCGTAAGGAAGAGCACATATGGAAAATGGGATCCCCGACCCTCCCCAGGGGGTATTTGGGCAAAGACCCTCCCATGGGGGGTCCAGACCCTCTTTTAAATTTCGAGATAACCATGTCATGTGACATATCGTTGGACTCGTAATGAAGAGTACATATGGAATATAGGACCCCCGACCCTCCCCTGGGGGTATTTGGGCAAAGACCCTCCCATGGGGGGTCCAGACCCTCTTTTAAATTTCATGATAACCATGTCATGTAACATATCGTTGGACTCGCAATGAAGAGTACAACTGGAATATGGGACCCCCGACCCTCTCAAGGGGTTATTTGGGCAAAGACCCTCCCATGAGGGGTCCAGACCCTCTTTTAAATTTCATGATAACCATATCGTGTCACATATCGTTGGACTCGTAATGAAGAGTACAACTGGAATATGGGACCCCCGACCCTCCCATGGGGGGTCCAGACCCTCTTTTTAAATTTCATGATAACCATGGCTTGTAACATATCGTTGGACTCGTAATGAAGAGTACTGTTGGTTTTTCGGACCCCCGACCCTCCCATGGGGGGTCCAGACCCTTTCTTAAATTTCATGACAACTATGGCATGTCACATATCGTTGGACTCGGAATGAAGAGTACAGTTGGTTTTTCGGACCCCCGACCCTCCCATGGGGGGTCTACATCCGGTTTTTAAATTTCATGATAACTATGGCATGTCACATATCGTTGGACTCGTAATGAAGAGTACAATTGGTTTTTCGGACCCCCGACCCTCCCATGGGGGGTCCAGACCCTTTTTTAAATTTCATGATAACCATGGCATGTCACATATCGTTGGACTCGTAATCAAGAGTACAATTGGTTTTTCGGACCCCCGACCCTCCCATGGGGGGTCTACATCCGGTTTTTAATTTCAAGATAATCCTGTCATGTCACATATCGTTGGACTCGTAATCAAGAGTACAATTGGTTTTTCGGACCCGCGACCCTCCCATGGGGGGTCCAGACCCTCTTTTAAATTTCATGATAACCATGGCATGTCACATATCGTTGGACTCGTAATCAAGAGTACTGTTGGGTTTTCGGACCCCCGACCCTCCCATGGGGGGTGTACATCCGGTTTTTAATTTCAAGATAACCATATCGTGTCACATATCGTTGGACTCGTAATGAAGAGTACTGTTGGTTTTTCAGACCCCCGACCCTCCCATGGGGGTCTACATCCGGTTTTTAAATTTCATGATAACCATGGCATGTCACATATCGTTGGACTCGTAATGAAGAGTACAGTTGGTTTTTCAGACCCCCGACCCTCCCATGGGGGGTCCAGACCCTCTTTTAAATTTCATGATAACTATGGCATGTAACATATCGTTGGACTCGTAATCAAGAGTACTGTTGGGTTTTCGGACCCCCGACCCTCCCATGGGGGGTCCAGACCCTTTTTTAAATTTCAAGATAATCCTGTCATGTTACATATCGTTGGACTCGTCATGAAGAGTACAGTTGGTTTTTGGCAACCACGACCCTCCCACGGGGGTCCAGACAATCCCTAACGAGTTATGATAGCGAGTAATGTTAAGTCAATGGGAAGCACCAAAACAATGTTATCATGAAACTCGGTCCGGAAAAAAATTTCTGGCCGAAACTCTGAGACAGCTAGGACTATGAAAAAAAAAAAAAAAAAAAAAAAAAAAAAAAAAAAAAAAAAAAAAAAAAAAAAAAAAAAAAAAAAAAAAAAAATTTTTTTTTTTTTTTTTTTTTTTTTTTTTTTTTTTTTTTTTTTTTTTTTTTTTTTTTTCATAGTCCTAGCCGTCTCAGAGTTTCGGCTGGAAAATTTTTTCCTGACTGGCAGTTTTGTGTTTCTGGTTTTTTGGGACTCCCATTGACTTAACATTGCATGGCCAGAATTTCTGTGTTTCAGAGTTTCGGTCATGAAAATGTTTGCCAGGACATTTTTTTCAGGGACATTTACACGTCCCAATAAGGATTGGGGCCGCGTTGAAGGTACAATTTATCAGCCACATGTCTGCAAATGGCCAGAACATCTGGCTTGTCTGTCAAGAGTTCCACCTCCAGGATTTTGGCTCCCATGAACTGCAAGCCCTCCAAAAATTCCTTTAGGTAATAGTAGGTAGCCAAGTCCGTCGTGGCGACTCCAAAGAGCCATTTGTTGGACTCGTTGAGGCCAGGAAGAAATGCATTCTTTAAATAATCCTTAAAGTGGTTCACGTCCACTTCTTTTATGTTGTCTGGCTCAGGGTCTTTGGAAAAAGGGTTGAATGGCATATTCAGGTTCTTCTGGATATCATCGTAGGTAAATTGGGTCAGCGAGGCACCCTTTACTTTGACCCCACAAATGTTATTGGAGTCGTGCACTTCAACAAAGTACACTTTTCGAGGGATAAATTGGCCTCTATAGCAAAAGAACTCTGCGTGGCACACGTAATCAAACTCGCAAGCTTGGGACATGTTGGCAAGTTTGGTAATTCAAAGCACTCCAGTACAGTTGAAGAGGTTGTGGTGAATGAAGAAAATTCTCTGGGCTCCCGGTATTTGTATGGAATATGAAAAAAAAAAAAAAAAAAAAAAAAAAAAAAAAAAAAAAAAAAAAAAAAAAAAAAAAAAAAAAAAAAAAAAAAAAAAATTTTTTTTTTTTTTTTTTTTTTTTTTTTTTTTTTTTTTTTTTTTTTTTTTTTTTTTTTTTTTTTTTTTTTTTCATAGTCCTAGCTCTCTCAGAGTTCCAGTCAGAATTTTTTTTCCCAGCTGAAATTTTTCCACACACGTTAATGTGGTATCATGTCCATGGGAACTGGTGTCAGTCTTTGTATACCTCCTACGATAGCCAAATAACGATGGCATCTGGGTCTGCGACACGTTGTACAAAAACTCAGGTCCGGTTTCACTATGGTTTCCGTCTCAACGATGGATGTATCACTGACATAATTGTTCCAACGAATTTTGGACTCGACATCATAACACCATAGTTTGGAAGGACTCAGTTTTTCAAAACTTTGGTACACATAGGGACCCAAGTATTGTCGGTGATCATAGTCCATGGAATACGTCAAGAATCCATTGGTTATTGTAAATCCATCTTCATGCCAACACAAGACAGCCCATCCACCTGTATGAAAATAACCGATGGTAGGTACATCAGATTTCTTGGGGTTCTTTATCGTAATGGTGGGACGAGATTGGTTAGGCTTGAACCGTTTGCTTTGGTGTGAATGTTCAGGACTGCGTTGGTGTGAACTGCGTGCCTTCTTGTGTGAAGGTTCAGAACTGCGTTGGTGTGAACTGCGTGCCTTCTTGTGTGAAGGTTCAGAACTGCGTTGGTGTGAACTGCGTGCCTTCTTGTGTGAAGGTTCAGAACTGCTTGACGATGGACTATGTGCCTTCTTGCGTGAAGATTCAGGACTGCGTGAACTACGTGCTGCCATCCTGAAATATCTCGATGGTGGTATGCAACATTCCCTAATGTTGTCATTAGTCAACGGCAATTCAATATCAGGCATATCCATGGTAAAGAGGAACTGCACTCGTCAAGAAGTTGTAGCAGAATGAAATACCCACAGCTCCAGCTCAGACTTTATAGGGAAAAAAAAAAAAAAAAAAAAAAAAAAAAAAAAAAAAAAAAAAAAAAAAAAAAAAAAAAAAAAAAAAAAATTTTTTTTTTTTTTTTTTTTTTTTTTTTTTTTTTTTTTTTTCCACAACTCTGCGCTGGCTTTCAAGTTGCCCAACAAAATTTTTTTGCAGACATGATATTAATGATGTATCAGTTCCACAGGGATGGGTAACAATTGGGACACACCACCAGCTACAGCTATGAATCGATGACAACGTTCATCATGGCAATAGGGGCACACACCTTCCAACCCCTTCTTTCGTTCAATGATGTACGTTTTCACTGGCAAGTAGGTGTTAATAGTTTTCCATCGTAACTTGGTGGCCACATCCGTGAAAAACAGGTGTCCCACATTCATGGTCTTGACACTTTCCAACACGATGCTGTGCACATCAGCCACGTTGTCCACCGAAAATGAAATGAAACCATTCGTCAGTGTAAAAGAGTTATCACGTAAGCATATCACGGCAAGTCCATTGGCGTGGAAATGGTGTATGGC
The DNA here is from genome assembly GCA_963978545.1 of Linyphia triangularis. Lineage (NCBI taxonomy): Eukaryota > Metazoa > Arthropoda > Arachnida > Araneae > Linyphiidae > Linyphia > Linyphia triangularis. Next base: position 28,103,054 of record OZ021733.1, read on the forward strand.
CGTGTCAACAGGTTTCATGTTGTCCAAAGTTTTGTCAGAAGAGGTTTGTGGATCAAGCGTTTTGGGTGCATCATGGCTGACGCTTGTATCAGGCTTCTTGGGTGTATCATGGCTGACGCTTGTAACAGGCTTCTTGGGTGTATCATGGCGGACTCTTGTATCAGGCTTCTTGGGTGCATCATGGTTTTTATTGAATCGTGTATCAGACCTCTTGGGTGTACCATGGCGGACTCTTGTATCAGACCTCTTGGGTGCATCATGGTTTTTATTGAATCGTGACCTCTTGGGTGTACCATGGCGGACTCTTGTATCAGGCTTCTTGGGTGCATCATGATTTTTCCTGAATCGTGGATCAGACCTCTTGGGTGCATCATGATTTTTCCTGAATCGTGGATCAGGCTTCCATTTGAAATGTCTGTTTGAATTATAGTAGTTATTGAAAGGTTTGCGTGGCTGGAAATGTCTGGGGGAATCAGCATAGTAGTTATTGAAAGGTTTACGTGGCGTGAAAGGTTTGGGAAAACATTTCTTCTGCTCACATGGCGGCTCCTCAGATAGGTCAGGTTCTGGTGTTCCAGGACTATACTCTGGTGATTCAGGCAACGGTGACATGCTGAATCCAAGAAACTCGTTCAACTCCAACGTACTGTCCATCATGCAGAGAGGCTGTTGTCTGAGCAAAACGTTTTATCCAAATGGCAAACCCTTGGCTGGTACCACGTCTTTTATACAACTCGGAAAAAAAAAAAAAAAAAAAAAAAAAAAAAAAAAAAAAAAAAAAAAAAAAAAAAAAAAAAAAAATCCCAATCTTGGTTCTTTTCTGTTGGCTTGTTTGGATGAAACCAAAGTTGGCTCTTTTGATGGTTCTTTTGGTTTGTCTGACCGCCAATGTTGGTTCTTTGGACCCTCTCTAGCTGTTGGCTTGTTTGGATTATACCAAAGTTGGCTCTTCTGATGGCTCTTTTGTCATGTCTCTTTTGCCATGATCCCTATGTTGGCTCTTCTCACCAAGGTTGGTAGGGTTGTTGATCCAAAAAAATGGGAGAGAGCAGAGTACGCAAACGTACTCAAGCTCTCTCCCATTTTTTTGGGTCCAAAGGGAACATGTCAATAGGAGATGATGGCTGACCTGCAGGACGGACAGGTATTATGGTCTTGTAACCATTTCATGAGGCAGCCTGAGTGGAACCCATGGTTACATGCCGTGGTATACCTGGAAATGGCGATGGATTCCAGGCATATGCTGCAAATCTGGTACGGATAGAAATAAGAGTCCGGCCACGGGTATCCAAACACCAAACTGATGATACGCTGACCAACAGTTTGGATAAACTCCATTGGTAGGCGCTGTGGTGAAATGGTCCACTGTTTGTACAGCCAGGCATACAGTTTTGGCACTATCTTGTCCAAATATATGGCTCGCAGGGTCGGATATCTGTAGTCGGCATATTTTTCACACAGGGGTTCAAGGTCTTGAGCATAAAAATCGTCCCTGAAAAAGTTGTATGCTCTCATAGCCAACGCATACGAGTCAATGTGAGAGTCACCCATATAAGTGTAAAAGAATGGGACATCAAACTCCCACTTTTCTTGTATCACAATCACATCATCGGGCTCCACAGAGTGCAACACTGTACTTACATCCAACATCCAATTCGTAAACTTAATGATATCTTGCATACAAGATGTCTTTGAACAAAACGAATCAATAACAGCATTACGGTGTGCGTCCGTCGGAAACATCTCGGCAAATGATCAAAAACCCAGTGAACGCGCTGCTTATATAGGTCTGAGTGGGCGTATAACGCCACCAAGGTTGGTGGACTACATGCTGCACACGGATTGGCTAAAGGGTATTTGACGTCATACACTTTCTGACCAAGCTTGGCAAAATTATTCCGTGACCTAAAAAAATTCTGACTGCAAATACCCAATGTTGGCCGAGCATGTTTTTTCCAACGATGAATGCGTCAGTCGGTTATGATTCAAAAAATCTGGTGGTGTTCGGGTCATAAAAAAGAATTCCCAAGGTCGGGGGTCCCATATGTACTCTTCAGTCCAACAAATGGCCCTTTGGAGTCGCCACGACGGACTTGGCTACCTACTATTACCTAAAGGAATTTTTGGAGGGCTTGCAGTTCATGGGAGCCAAAATCCTGGAGGTGGAACTCTTGACAGACAAGCCAGATGTTCTGGCCATTTGCAGACATGTGGCTGATAAATTGTACCTTCAACGCGGCCCCAATCCTTATTGGGACGTGTAAATGTCCCTGAAAAAACAATGTCCTGGCAAACATTTTCATGACCGAAACTCTGAAACACAGAAATTCTGACCATGCAATGTTAAGTCAATGGGAGTCCCAAAAAACCAGAAACACAAAACTGCCAGTCAGGAAAAATTTTCCTACTTGAAACTCTGAGACGGCTAGGACTATGAAAAAAAAAAAAAAAAAAAAAAAAAAAAAAAAAAAAAAAAAAAAAAAAAAAAAAAAAAAAAAAAAAAAAAAAAAAAAAAAAATTTTTTTTTTTTTTTTTTTTTTTTTTTTTTTTTTTTTTTTTTTTTTTTTTTTTTTTTTTTTCATAGTCCTAGCCGTCTCAGAGTTTCGGCCAGAAAAATTTTTCCGGACCGAGTTTCATGTTAACATTGTTTTGGTGCTTCCCATTGACTTAACATTACTCGCTATCATAACTCGTTAGGGATTGTCTGGACCCCCGTGGGAGGGTCGTGGTTGCCAAAAACCAACTGTACTCTTCATTACGAGTCCAACGATATGTGACATGCCATGGTTATCATGAAAATTAAAAGAGGGTCTGGACCCCCCATGGGAGGGTCGGGGGTCCGAAAACCCAACAGTACTCTTGATTACGAGTCCAACGATATGTTACATGCCATAGTTATCATGAAATTTAAAAGAGGGTCTGGACCCCCCATGGGAGGGTCGGGGGTCTGAAAAACCAACAGTACTCTTCATTACGAGTCCAACGATATGTGACATGCCATGGTTATCATGAAATTTAAAAACCGGATGTAGACCCCCCATGGGAGGGTCGGGGGTCCGAAAAACCAACTGTACTCTTCATTACGAGTCCAACGATATGTGACACGATATGGTTATCTTGAAATTTAAAAGAGGGTCTGGACCCCCATGGGAGGGTCGGGGGTCTGAAAAACCAACAGTACTCTTCATTACGAGTCCAACGATATGTGACACGATATGGTTATCTTGAAATTAAAAACCGGATGTACACCCCCCATGGGAGGGTCGGGGGTCTGAAAAACCAATTGTACTCTTGATTACGAGTCCAACGATATGTTACATGCCATAGTTATCATGAAATTTAAAAACCGGATGTACACCCCCCATGGGAGGGTCGGGGGTCCGAAAAACCAATTGTACTCTTGATTACGAGTCCAACGATATGTGACATGACAGGATTATCTTGAAATTAAAAACCGGATGTAGACCCCCCATGGGAGGGTCGGGGGTCCGAAAAACCAATTGTACTCTTGATTACGAGTCCAACGATATGTGACATGCCATGGTTATCATGAAATTTAAAAGAGGGTCTGGACCCCCCATGGGAGGGTCGGGGGTCCGAAAAACCAATTGTACTCTTGATTACGAGTCCAACGATATGTGACATGCCATGGTTATCTTGAAATTTAAAAAAGGGTCTGGACCCCCCATGGGAGGGTCGGGGGTCCGAAAAACCAATTGTACTCTTCATTACGAGTCCAACGATATGTGACATGCCATAGTTATCATGAAATTTAAAAACCGGATGTAGACCCCCCATGGGAGGGTCGGGGGTCCGAAAAACCAACAGTACTCTTCATTACGAGTCCAACGATATGTTACAAGCCATGGTTATCATGAAATTTAAAAAGAGGGTCTGGACCCCCCATGGGAGGGTCGGGGGTCCGAAAAACCAACAGTACTCTTCATTACGAGTCCAACGATATGTTACAAGCCATGGTTGTCATGAAATTTAAAAAAGGGTCTGGACCCCCCATGGGAGGGTCGGGGGTCCGAAAAACCAACAGTACTCTTCATTATGAGTCCAACGATATGTGACATGCCATAGTTGTCATGAAATTTAAAAAAAGGGTCTGGACCCCCCATGGGAGGGTCGGGGGTCCCATATTCCAACTGTACTCTTCATTACGAGTCCAACGATATGTGACACGATATGGTTATCATGAAATTTAAAAGAGGGTCTGGACCCCCCATGGGAGGGTCTTTGCCCAAATAACCCCTTGAGAGGGTCGGGGGTCCCATATTCCAGTTGTACTCTTCATTACGAGTCCAACGATATGTCACAAGCCATGGTTATCTCGAAATTTAAAAGAGGGTCTGGACCCCCCATGGGAGGGTCTTTGCCCAAATAACCCCAGGGGAGGGTCGGGGGTCCTATATTCCATATGTACTCTTCATTACGAGTCCAACGATATGTCACATGACATGGTTATCTTGAAATTTAAAAGAGGGTCTGGACCCCCCATGGGAGGGTCTTTGCCCAAATACCCCCAGGGGAGGGTCGGGGATCCCATTTTCCATATGTGCTCTTCCTTACGAGTCCAACGATATGTTACAAGCCATGGTTATCATGAAATTTAAAAACAGGGTCTGGGACCCCCCAGGTTGACCTACTATGAGGCATATAGGTAATACATACAATCTTGGCACTATATTGTCCATATATCAACCGCAATGCCAGAGCAGTAGTATGAAGCGTCCGACCAGTCTGCTGGTTGAATGGCAAATGACTTGAAGCAGCAGCGGCTGTTGGGGACATGATCACGTGACACCATGACATCATTACAGAGTATAAAAGGACCCCTTGTGGCACTTACCCATCATTCCGCAGCTGAACAGCATAACGAACGCACGCCAGTTCTCCGTCGGTGCCTCGAAATCCCATACGCACAAGCAGAACAACACGTCTGCTCTCTTTGGTGGCTGGAAGACAAGTGAGTGAAATCCACCTCGGCGATTCGGGACATGATCACGTGACACGTTACGTCATTTGGCGGGAAACAGCGCTGGACTTAGTCATTCTGCACTTGGATCTCAACGAGAGCGGTCGTTCATCGGAGAGCTCTGTTGTTTACATCGCTTGATGGGATGATTTTCAAGTGATGGCGTTAGCTCGATGGATGTTTCTGGATGTGTTTGAGTGAATGGTGATGTGTTACACATTCCGCACATGATTTTAACCATTTCCGGCCAGATGGAATATTAATTTGGATACGGTAAGCCAGTTTTCAAAATAACTGTGTGCCGTGTTGTTGGTCTGACTTCTTGATGAGTGAGTGAAGTTACTATGACCAACCTCGGCTCCTTATGCTACTGAAAAAAAAAAAAAAAAAAAAAAAAAAAAAAAAAAAAAAAAAAAAAAAAAAAAAAAAAAAAAAAAAAAAATTTTTTTTTTTTTTTTTTTTTTTTTTTTTTTTTTTTTTTTTTTTTTTTTTTTTTTTTTTTTTTTTTTTTTGCGCTATATAAGAGCGAGGATCCGAGCTCCCTTCATCATTGTCTGATGTACCCGTGTGGTGACCGGGTCTCAAGAATTGTCCCACCGTAGCCTATGCGTGTCGTACAAGGCGACTAAACTAGGTGCCCAGTGCCTGGGGGGATAACCGGGTACCCTGTCCCTGGGGATTATATCAGGTGACTGAAGCAGATGTGGCTCAACTATGGTAAGTATGTCTTGACTTGTAAATTTTTTTTCTGCTCTCGCTAGGAGGGCAGCATAGTGTTCCTTAACAGGAATTTCTTCCGATTTTTTTTTCGAGTTGGTAAGTCTGAGAACGTGGCTTCACTTTGCGTAATGTTCCAAGCCAGAAACGTTGTCACTTGACGAACGCATTGTGTTGGGCTCTGATGGCATGGTTCCGATACGACCCTATAACACGTGCAAGTAGGCTATAGTGACCACAGACACCATGCCTTTTAGGCGGTGTTTTTCTGGATGGGTGCAGTTATGGTGAAGTTGCTATGGCGAACCGACTCAACCCAACTTTCTCCCGTATTGAAGCCCGCTCGGGATTCATGTGGGACCAAGTTCTACTAAAGAGCTGGGCATAAGTTTCCACGTTCTTGTGGTTTCGTGGCCCGAAGATTCCCCATGTTTTTTTTGATGGACCTTTTTTTACCCATCCGGGGCGCCAAGAAAACTCTTTCCGTTCCCTGTGAAGCTCTGGTTTCATATGGGAACACAGCTCTGTCTATGGAGCTGGGCATCCTCTTCACTTTCGAGTGATTTGTGGCCCGAAGACTTGGTGGCCCGAAGATTTATAAAAAGTGGCCCAAAGTACAGAATGAAGGTTCCCGTACAGTCATGTTGGACTCGTTCCATCTGCGTAGTGGGAGTACAGAGGGGTTGTGATGGTGAAGCATTCGCCAGGCGCGTGGTTGTTGTTATAACCCGAAAAACCCTGCTTGCAGGGCTAGTAAGGTAAACTCTTCCATGTTATCGGTTGAATGCTTTCCACATGACTCGCAAGCTGACACGTAAGTATTGGTGTTTTTTTGAGGCTTCTGGCCCACATTTTTCACCCCACAGTCTGAGTGGTAGCCCTTGTGGTTTGCCATTACGTGTGGGGATTTTTTTAGTGTTCCTTAACAGGAATTTCTTCTTATTTTTTTTTACAACCAACTCTTTTCCCGTATTGAAGCCCGCTCGGGATTCATGTGGGACCAAGTTCTACTAAAGAGCTGGGCATAAGTTTCCACGTTCTTGTGGTTTCGTGGCCCGAAGATTCCCCATGTTTTTTTTGATGGACCTTTTTTTACCCATCCGGGGAGCCAAGAAAACTCTTTCCGTTCCCCTTGTGTGGAACAAAGCTCTGTCTATGGAGCTGGGCATCCTCTTCACTTTCGAGTGATTTGTGGCCCGAAGAACAGAATGAAGGTTCCCGTACAGTCATGTTGGACTCGTTCCATCTGCGTAGTGGGAGTACAGAGGGGTTGTGATGGTTTAGCATTCGCCAGGCGCGTGGTTGTTGTTAGGCCCGAAAAACGTGTCCCTGCTTGCAGGGCTAGTAAGGTAAACTCTTCCATGTTATCGGCAGAATGCTTTCCACATGACTTGCAAGCTGACACGTAAGTATTGGTGTTTTTTTGAGGCTTCTGGCCCAGATTTTCGCCCCACAGTCTGAGTGGTAGCCATAGGAAATGGTGGTTTGCCATTACGTGTGGGGATTTTTTTAGTGTTCCTTAACAGGAATTTCTTCTGATTTTTTGTACATGCTGCTTTCACTTCCCTATTGAAGCCCTTTTTTGGGATTCATGTGGGCCGAGCTCTGTCTGTGGAGCTGGGCATCCTCTTCACTTTCGAGTGATTTGTGGCCCGAAGATTCCCATACTGTCACGTTGGACTCGTTCCATCTGCGTATTGGGCGTACAGAGGGGGTTGTGTTGGTTAAGCATTAGCAAGGCGCGTGGTTGAGTGAGGCCCGAAAAACGTGTCCCTGCTTGCAGGGCTAGTAAGGTAAACTCTTCCATGTTAGAGGCATAATGCTTTTCCACATGACTCGCAAGCTGATCTGCACAAGCTGCCTGCCTTCAGTAAGTATGATGAGAATAAAGAATATTGAAAACCCTGTGTCCTGTGTCATTTATTTCACACAACAACAACACTGGTATGAATGGCTGTGTGGCATTACGTAATGCAAATGGTTTGTCCAAATGGTTTGGTTTCCAAAGGTTTGTCCAAATGGTTTCTTTCCAAAGGTTTGTCCAAATGGTTTCTTTCCAAAGGTTTGTTCCAAAATGGTTTCTTTCCAAAGGTTTGTTCCAAATAGTTTGGTTTCCAATGGTTTGTTCCAAATGGTTTGGTTTCCAATGGTTTGTTCCAAATGGTTTGGTTTCCAATTTAAGAGATGGTGGTCGCTGGGGTGGTGGTGGGATTAGTTACCAAAATGGTAATTAATACAGTGACCTGTATGCATGATACACACATAAAATATTTCACAATGCATGATATGAATAAATGATTCTGAAAACCCTGTGTCCTGTGTCATTTATTTCACACAACAACACTGGTATGAATGGCTGTGTGGCATTATGTAATGCAAATGGTTTCTTTCCAAAGGTTTCTTTTCAATGGTTTCTTTGTCCAAATGGTTTCTTTTCGATGGTTTGTCTTGTTCCAAATGGTTTCTTTGTCCAAATGGTTTCTTTCCAAAGGTTTGTCTTGTTCCAAATGGTTTCTTTCCAAAGGTTTGTCTTGTTCCAAATGGTTTCTTTGTCCAAATGGTTTCTTTCCAAAGGTTTCTTTGTCCAAATGGTTTCTTTCCAAAGGTTTGTCTTGTTCCAAATGGTTTCTTTTCAATGGTTTCTCTTCGATGGTTTCTTTGTCCAAATGGTTTCTTTCCAAAGGTTTGTCTTGTTCCAAATGGTTTCTTTTCAATGGTTTCTTTGTCCAAATGGTTTCTTTTCGATGGTTTCTTTGTCCAAATGGTTTCTTTCCAATGGTTTCTTTTCAATGGTTTCTTTGTCCAAATGGTTTCTTTTCGATGGTTTCTTTGTCCAAATAGTTTCTTTCCAAATGGTTTGGTTTCCAATTTAAAAGATGGTGGTCGCTGGGGTGGTGGTGGGATTAGTTACCAAAATGGTAATTAATACAGCGACCCATACATAAAATATTTCACAATGCATGATATGATACTGAAAACCCTGTGTACCCACAATCTGATAAAGTGGCTGGTCAAAAATTGGTCGTACCATCAGGACTTGAGGGAATGGTACCCATCGTCCCATGTTAAAGCAATGGTAATGTTAACTGAATGGAAAACTCTCCAAAAAACTTTTTTCATGAAGGTCAGTCTGGAAAAAAATTTCTGGCTGAAACTCTGAGTCAGCTAGGACTATGAAAAAAAAAAAAAAAAAAAAAAAAAAAAATTTTTTTTTTTTTTTTTTTTTTTTTTTTTTTTTTTTTTTTTTTTTTTTTTTTTTTTTTTTTTTTTTTTTTTTTTTTTTTTTTTGTCTGGCTATATAACCAGCCATCTCCGAGCTGGGAGCATCAGACGCTCTCAACATTTCTTACTCTCAACACTTCTTCTTACCATGTGGTTCCGATTGAAGCTTGGAGCTTTTAGCCTTCCATTAGGTGCATTGGTTGCACCCAATGGTACCCAGTATGACTTGTTCTGGCGGATCGTGGACATTGGCACATTTCTGGGGAAAAAGAATCCGTACACTTTTGCAAGCCGTTTCAGCCAACACATTTGTGGATGCGATGTGATTCCCGAACCTACTCCGTACATGAACAAACGGATACAACTCTGTACGAGCCAACACGCGTACCGTTTATTGTATCGAGAGAACGTGGAAGCGGCAGAAATGTTTCAACAGGCTTTAGAGAACGGTCGGGGATTCCTTACTATCACTCACCAACCGTTCGTTCAAAAATGTTCGCATGGGCCTATCCTTACGCTCCATCCAGACGGTATCATTTCCTTTCCGGAGTGGATAAATCAGTTTGCCACTGATTTAGAATACCTTCGGAGTTTACGTCAAGATGTCCAAGAAGTGAAGCAAGAACCCACCGTGGAGCAAGAACCCACCGTGGAACCAGAACCCATGGAATCCACCACTCCCATGGCTACCGTGAAGCAAGAACCCACCGTGGAACCAGAACCCATGGAATCCACCACTCCCATGGCTACCGTGAAGCAAGAACCCATGGCTTCCACCATGGCAACTGTGGAACCAGAACCCATGGCGACCGTGGAGCAAGAACCCACCATGGCGACCGTGAAGCAAGAACCCATGGAATCCACCATAGGTTCTGTTGCGGTAGGAACTCAGACCGACCTATATGAAAGCCCCCCGGAAGAGAACCCTGCACAAGTGTTTACGATGCGTACCATCAATCAGTTAAAATCAGGGGACTGGCTTCTTATCGAACCGAACCAGTTGCCCAAAAGAATTTGGGTGCAGCAAGGAAATGTACATGTAATGTATGAATTAAAGGAGTGAGCCCCTCTCAAAAGATTTCAAGAAAAAATTTTCTGGCTGAAACTCTGAGACAGCTAGGACTGTGAAAAAAAAAAAAAAAAAAAAAAAAAAAAAAAAAAAAAAAAAAAAAAAAAAAAAAAAAAAAAAAAAAAAAAATTTTTTTTTTTTTTTTTTTTTTTTTTTTTTTTTTTTTTTTTTTTTTTTTTTTTTTTTTTTTTTTTTTTTCATAGTCCTATAAAACTCAGCGGATCGCGAGCTCAGGCATCAGACGTTCTCTGACTACTGCTTGTTCTGCTTTGCAAGTACATCCACTTGAGTACATACTATTCGTGTCAACTGCTTTGCAAGTACTTCTGATCCAGACGTTGCTTTCAAAACCAGCCTGCTTTGCAAGTACATCCACTTGAGTGCATACTATTCGTGTCAATTTCCCCTCCAGCCTGCTTTGCAAGTACATCCACTTGAGTGCATACTATTCGTGTCAATTACCCCTCCAGCCTGCTTTGCAAGTACTTCTGATCCAGAGGTTGCTTTCCCCTCCAGCCTGCTTTGCAAGTACATCCCGACGTTGGTAATCAGACAATCTTGGTGACTACACCACCCAATCTTGATAACCAGACATCGCACAGCACAATCTTGGTACCAGCACTACTCAATCTTGGTGCCTGCATAGCACAATCTTGGGACCAACACTACTCAATCTTGGTGCAAGCATAGCACAATCTTGGTGCAAGCACAACACAATCTTGGGTTTCATTCATCAGACCAACACAATCTTGGGACCAACTCAAGGCTACATTCTTTTGGACGGTTGCCAGACTTTTGGCTATAAAAGGAATGGCTTTCCGTGACTCGAAATCATTTCATGCCATGGATTTGTTCCCGAAAGACGTGTCCGATGTCGTCGAGCGTTTGTACGTGGATTTGGATTTGTGGGAGAAGGACATTCTTTCCAACCGGGTCACAGCGTTCATTTCCTACATGGAGAACTCGAAATATCAACGCATCTTTCACAAGGTGCTACCTGAGAACTGGCATCGGAATTACCTGGAAACATGCCTGAGGTGTTTGTCAGAGGCCAAGCATGTCAATTTTTTTGAGCCTGACGCCATCAAGTGGGAAAAGATTGCCAATCGTTTAATCAAAAGTCCGGACAGAATGCTAAAGAACTCGGATACCAGAATGGCCTTTCGTCTGGGCAACATGTTTTTAGTCAAGCATGGCTTCACCTTTGGACACTGGCAAGTACCAAAGGGACAGTACCACATCTACCAGACAAGCCATGCTCCTATGATTTGTTACCAGTTGCCAGAGTCCAGTGTCAATTCAAAAAGCCAACCGACCGTTTACCGACGCTCTTTTGCTGCCCATGATCAATTTTTGTACAAGAGGTACGTGTTTAAGCCACATACCATCTACTTTATCCCTCCTGGCATTCGTTATATGGTGATGGCTGCCCAAAAAACGGTGTTTTCCGTGGATGTGGTGGAAAACCCTGTTATGAACAGTGTGTCCTACAACTCTGATCGGTTGTTTCAGCAGTCTACGTACAATGTGCCTCCACCTACACCACGTCCTGAGGACCATTCTTCCTCTTTAAGCCATTCTTCCTCTTCAAGCCATTCTTCTAAACACACGTCCCACTTTCGTATTCCCAAGCGGATGCCAGAGAAACCTATTCCCAAACTGATGCCAGAAGACCGCATTCGGATGTCAGAAGAGCCAAAGGAAACATTTCGTATTCCTAAACGCAAGTCGCATATTCAGCAGCTAGAGGAACCACCCAGAAAGCAGTGTGTGCCAGAGGTTCATGCGTCCTCCAGTGTGTCACAAGACCATGTGCCCCAAGTGCCCCAAGAACAGTTTCAAGTGCCCCAAGAACACTGTTTTGTATCCCAAGAACAGTTTCAAGTGCCCCAAGAACACTGTTTTGTATCCCAAGAACAGTTTCAAGTGCCCCAAGAACACTGTTTTGTATCCCAAGAACAGTTTCAAGTTCCCCAAGAACATGTTCCCCATGTGCCCCAAGAACAGTTTCAAGTGCCCCATGTGCCAGTTCAGCAGTCCATGGAACAAATTCGTGTGCCCTGTGAACAATCCCCACATCCCAGTTTTGAACAACCAGCAGAATCACCGCAACCCACCTATGAACAATTACAACCAGTAACCGATGAGCAACTATTAACATACTTTACAACCCCTGAACTGTCCATGCCCGACCTCTTTCAAGACATTCCTGTATTTACAGAAGAACAATTTAATACCTTAGGGCTGGACGAATTTTTTGCAAGCGATATGCCTTTGGACTTGTCCCCAGCTGTACGATACCCCAAACCCAAAACAACCTACCTGTGTAAAGAACCCCTAGATCTGTCAGTAAAGCGTACCAATAATCTGTAACCATGTAAAACGCATATGTAAATAACTAGTATGTCAATAAACATGTATTGTTTTACCCATGTGTGTTTATTTTTTTTAAAAAAACATTTTCCAACCTTGCAGCCACTACATACCCACGTTGGCTTTAAAAAAGGCCTTTCACAAGGGCCGTTTTCCTTTTTTGAAATTTTTTTGAAAGGGTCACGGTGCTCCATTATTTTATCGGCCGACTGTGTGATACCTATGGAATGGACTGTGAAACGGGGCAGTGAACAAGTTTCACAGTCCATTCACTGTACAAGTCAAGGAGTAGAAGGCAGGGAATCTACAAGTTAGTTTTTCGAAAATGGGCAAGTGTTACGCCTATGGAATGGACTGTGAAACGGGGCAGTGAACAAGTTTCACCGTCCATTCAGTGTACAAGTCATGCAGTAGAAGGCATTGAATCTACAAGTTTGTTTTTCGAACATTTGCAAGTGTTACGCCTATGGAATGGACTGTGAAACGGGGCAGTGAACAAGGTTCACAGTCCATTCACTGGGCATTGAATCTACAAGTTAGTTTATCGAAAATGGGCAAGTGTTACGCCTATGGAATGGACTGTAAAATGGTCCGAGAAATTGTTTGGTATGCATCGGTAGACTGGCCGCGGGGCCCAAACAATCTGGCACAACACATTGTGACGGAATGATTCAGACGAACGAGTTATGATCCGCCCATGTTAAAGCAATGGTAATGCTAAGTCAATGGGAAACACCAAAACAAGATTATCATGAAACTCGGTCCGGAAAATTTTTCCCAGCTGAAACTCTGGGACAGCTAGGACTATGAAAAAAAAAAAAAAAAAAAAAAAAAAAAAAAAAAAAAAAAAAAAAAAAAAAAAAAAAAAATTTTTTTTTTTTTTTTTTTTTTTTTTTTTTTTTTTTTTTTTTTTTTTTTTTTTTTTTTTTTTTTTTTTTTTTTTTTTTTTTTTTTTCATAGTCCTAGCTGTCTCAGAGTTTCAGTCGGAAAATTTTTTTCCTGACTGCCAGTTTTGTGTTTCTGGTTTTTGGGTTTCCCATTGACTTAACATTACCATTGCTTTAACATGGGACTGATCGGAATTTCTTTGGTTCAGATTTTCATCGCCCCAGACTGGTTGGGCTGATTACCATACTGCTGTTCAAGATCTTTGCAAGAAAAAAGCTCCAGACTTCTTTGCAAGGCATTTCACAGTACTTTCCATAGGTGCTAATGTTAATATTCTTTAAAAGTGGTGAAATGGTATCCGCATCTTTAAAAATGGTATCCGCATTCAAGACCGTGGTATCCGCACTTATGAGCGTGGTTTCCGCACTTATAAGCATGGTTTCCGCACGTATGAGCCTTTTGAAAACGGTGTGAGCCACTTCAAAACGGTCTCATAGAAAAGGACTAAAGTGTCCCATGGTCGGTATGCTTTCAAGTGGCCTTTGGGAAAAAAATCACAAAACTGCTTGCCGACGTTGGGTATTACTGGTGCGAGCATGGTATCAACACGAATGGTGGAGCACAGAATTCTTCTGGCTTATGACACAAGTAATCACACGATTTGGTCCAACAGTATCCGTTTGACACAATCTTTTGAATCTGGAAAAGTTTGGCGGTACTCTGTGTTTAACATGATTCCTGTGAAACATCCAAAACTCAGCCAACAATATTTTGCCTGGTCTGGTAATTCTGAAATCAGTGCCATTTTTAACTAGGATGTCGGATGTGGGCAATGGTAACGTTAAGTCAATGGAAAGCCCCCAAAACACATTTTCATAAAAGTCAGTCTGGAAAAAATTTTCCAGCCAAAACTCTGAGACAGCTAGGACTATGAAAAAAAAAAAAAAAAAAAAAAAAAAAAAAAAAAAAAAAAAAAAAAAAAAAAAAAAAAAAAAAAAAAAAAAAAAAAAAAAAAAAATTTTTTTTTTTTTTTTTTTTTTTTTTTTTTTTTTTTTTTTTTTTTTTTTTTTTTTTTTTTTTTTTTTTTTTTTTTTTTGAGATATAAGAGCTGCCGCAGAATTTCAGCTGGGGAAAATTTTTCCTGACTGGCGTTTTTGTGTTTCTGGTTTTTGGGTCTTCCCATTGACTTAACATTGCCATTGGTTTAACATAGCCAAGATTTCTTTGGTACGTTGAACTTGTGTGTTGTCTGGCTTCCCAACGCATTTCAAGAGACCCCGTGGTTGGATCCTTATAATGTTTCATATTGGCTAGCCATGGTTGGATCCTGTCAACTGGATTACCGTGGTTGGGTCCTTGTAACATTTCAAGAGCCCCTATAATATTTCATGTCAATACCGTGGTTGGGTCCGTGCAACATTTCAAGAGCCCCCGTCCCTATAATATTTCATGTCAATACCGTGGTTGGATCAAATGGTACTCAATGTTGGAACAAATGAATACCTGATATTTTTTTCTTGTCAGACATGACGTCAAATAGCCTTCAGCCAATAGGAATGCAGCGTTTGATTCACCAACGTTGGTGATGCTGACGCCCACTGGATTTCGTTGACACCCACTTGACGTAGTCATATAAAAGCTGTTTGCTCAATCAGACTTTTATTATTTGCCATGTTTCCTTACGACCGTCACCGTGATGCCATTATCGAGGAGTATTGCACGTCTCTTTCTTCTGAAAGTATCCAGTTTATAAACTGGATGATGGATGTCAGCAGCATCTTGCATTCCGTGGAACCTGAAGACGTTATTGAAGTCAAAAAAGAGTGGCCCTATGACTTTGAATTGTTTGGACAGTTGATACCCGGCTTTTCCAAACATACTTGTCTGCAGAGTTGGACTTACACTTTCCACACCTGGCATTTTTGGTCAGACAGTTTGGCGTATGCAGCGGAGCCCATGTGTTCCAAGTACGCACATCATCGTTATCCAATTTTGCGTGCCATTTTTTTGGAAACGCTTGTGCCCAAGATGTACACTTTTCTGAAACTTTTGTGGGTTGTGCACCCCAAACGCATACCTCTGAACATTATTCAGCAGATAGGTGTCACTGTGATTACTTCGGTGTATGGATTCAAGTGGCCAGAACACTTTTTCGAGAAGGCAAATACCTGTGCCATATGCCTGGATGATATTTACGTTTCCATGTTTACTACAAACTGCCACCATGAATTCCATACCGATTGCATCATGAAATGGCTAGATAAGCACGACTCGTGTCCGTCTTGCAGATCAGTTGTCAATGTTTATTGATGCAAGATGGACCCAAAAAATGGGAGAGAGTTTGAGTACCTTCGGGTGCTCGGCTCTCTCCCATTTTTTTGGGCCAAGTGTATAGCCAACGTTGGAACCAATCGTCTTTAGCATTCCATGTGTTTCAAGTGGAAATCCAACGTTGGCGTCTTCAAACTGAGTCTTTCATGTGTTTCAAGTGGAAATCCAAAGTTGGCGTTTTCAGCCATCCATTTTTTTCCAAGTGAAACTTGTGTAGTTTACCAAGGTTGGCAAGTCAAGTGACCCAAAAAAATGGGAGAAGACCAGGCAAAAGCCCAGCCTTCTCCCATTTTTTTGGGGGTGAGACACCAGTTCAGTTTTCAAAAAAGGAATATCCACCCATGTAGTTGAATTTTTCCGCCAACGCTATAGCAATAGCCAGTGAGTCGGGCTTATTGCTCAACAGTTCTGATGGCACCATACCTGCGCCTGCATAAGACACGTGCTCACCCACAAAAGTCTCCAAGTAAAAATATGTGGCCATGTCTGCTGTGGCAATCTTACCGTGTCTGGTAAGATCGGTCAAGAATTCCTCCAGAAACAATTCAAAATCGTCATAGGCAACTTCTTGGGTGTGAGTGACATGAGGGGCCGGTCCAAAGGGGTTTTCAGGTAATCTCAAATTTCTTTGGACGTCGAGAAAAGTGAGATTGGTCAAAGAATCCTCACGCAGGCTCACCATGAAGCGTTTAGTCGGATCTTGAATTTGAACAAAGACCAAGTGCTTTGGGATGCACTGGTCTTGATAAAGCATGAATATCGATTGACATACGTACTCCATAGCAAGCTCAAAGAGTTGTGATGGCTCTCGCTTCAACCCATTCGCTTTTATACGGAACCTCACGCATGCGCGCCTTGTGTTGGGCAACGTTCCAAGATTTCTTTCCAACGTTGGCTGGACTTGTGGGGCCTGAAATCCCATCGTTGGTTAATTTAACAAAATGAAAAAGCTTCCAGAATAATGTGCCCCGGCTCGTCTGTAACCAACCATGGAGCTTTGGATATCAACAAGCCATCAGAGTAACCAAACATGAAAGCCTGATATACTGGGTCATGGTAATGTTGAGGCATCAAAGCCAGTCTTGGAAATTTTTTGCTGGAGTCTGGAAATTCTGAGCAGCCTCAAAGCATTGCAATTTTTAACTAGGATATCGGATGTGGCATCAAAGCAAACAACCAGTCTTGGAAATGTTTGCCTGCTGTAAAGTCTGGAAATTCCGAAATCATTGCAATTTTTAACTAGGATATCGGATGTAGGCAATAGTAATGTTAAGGCAATGGGAAAGTCTCCAAATACATTTTCATGAAACCCGGACCTGGAAAAAATTTCTGACTGAAACTCTGAGACAGCTAGGACTATGAAAAAAAAAAAAAAAAAAAAAAAAAAAAAAAAAAAAAAAAAAAAAAAAAAAAAAAAAAAAAAAAAAAAAAAAATTTTTTTTTTTTTTTTTTTTTTTTTTTTTTTTTTTTTTTTTTTTTTTTTTTTTTTTTTTTTCATAGTCCTAGCCGTCTCAGAGTTTCAGCTGGGGAAAATTTTTCCCGACTGGCGTTTTTGTGTTTCTGGTTTTTAGGCTCTTCCCATTGACTTAACATTACCACCCGATATCCTAGTTAAAATTACACTCATTTCCAGACTCCAGCAAAAACATTTGGGTCTGACTGAATTCATTCACAAAGGCCGATATCCAAACGGTTGCCAACGTTGGGTGGTGCAATCCAATGTTGGGAAACCGAACCAGGAAGTGATGACAGGAAGAGATAAGCCCTGCGCTGGGTATAAAAAGGCGTGCGCGAGACCACCACAGACACTTGTTCGACGAGACAGCAATGTACGACTACGTGTGCCAAGCCGAGTTCATGGTGTATGGCGGGCGAGTGATGCCCCGCAAGATTTACTTTGTGGCCGTAAAAGACAGCAACGATGTCTTTTGCGTCAAGGTGAAGGAGGATTCCTTAACCTCCTTCACGTACGATGATGTACAACAGAACGGATTTTTGCCAATCAATCCATTTGTACCTGGTCCCGAGCCTGATAACCTGCATGCTGTACCTGTCGACGAGCTCAATGACTACCTGAAGAATTCCCTATTCAACGATATCATCAACGAGGTTGGCTGGCCATCCACAGTGGCTACATTGGACTCTGCCACGTTCTTTTACCTAAAAGACTTGCTCATTGACCTCAAATTTATTGGGGCCGACCTGCTCGAGGAGAAGGTTGACCTGCTTACCAGTCAGCCAAACGGACTTGCTATCTGCCAAGCTGCCTCTGACAAATTGTTTCTTCAGAGGCAAGCTGGCCATCATGGATATTGGGACCATTGTACTCAATAAACGTATTTTTTAAAAAAATTGTTGCCTAGTCTTCTTTTACACCAAAAATTTGGGAGAGAGCCCTTGGTGGCTCTCTCCCATTTTTTTGGGTCAATTGACTTGCCAACCTTGGGCTTTCACCCAAAGTATTCTCCGTTGATCCAACTATGACTGGAATCATTTGGATGTCAAACCTTGGACTTGGCAAACTTGGGAGCCACGGGTTTTATAAAGCATGGTAATGTTATGGCATCAAAGCCAGTCTGGGAAATTTTTGCTGGCAGTAAAGTCTGAGAAGCCTCAAAGCATTGCAAATTTTAACTAGGATATCGGATGTGGTATCAAAGCAAACAACCAGTCTGGGAAATTTTTGCTGGCAGTAAAGTCTGAGAAGCCTCAAATCATTGCCATTTTTAACTAGGATATCGGGTAATGTTAAGTCAATGGAAAGCCCCTAAAAAACATTTTCATGAAACCCGGCCTGGAAAAAAATTTCTTGACTGAAACTCTGAGACAGCTAGGACTATGAAAAAAAAAAAAAAAAAAAAAAAAAAAAAAAAAAAAAAAAAAAAAAAAAAAAAAAAAAAAAAAAAAAAAAAAAAAATTTTTTTTTTTTTTTTTTTTTTTTTTTTTTTTTTTTTTTTTTTTTTTTTTTTTTTTGAGTTATAAGCTGTCTCAGAATTTCAGCTGGGGAAAATTTTTCCTGACTGGCGTTTTTGTGTTTCTGGTTTTTGGGGCTTCCCATTGACTTAACGTTACCATTGCTTTAACGTGTCCCATCCGATATCCTAGAAAAAAATTACACTGATTTCAAAATTTCTCCAGACTCCAGCAAAGATTGGGTCTGACTGAATTCATTCACAAGGGCCGATTTGATACTGGACTTTACAAGGAAATTTTTTGGGTCTGCCTGAAAGTTTTTCCTGGCAGCGTATGACCAAGTTTGCAGAGGCAACATTTCAAAAGTCCATGTAAGCCTGCATTTGTTAAACTGACAGTAATCCAACAATGAAATGTCATTTCACAGTACTTTCCATTGAACGTAATGTTAATTTGCTTGGAAACTATGCGTATGGTATCTGCATCTTTAAAAATGGTATCCACATTTAAGACCGTGGTATCCGCATTTAAGACCGTGGTTTCCGCACTTATAAGCATGGTTTCCGCACTTATAAGCATGGTTTCCGCACGTATGAGCCTTTTGAAAATGGTGTGAGCCTCTTCAAAACAGTCTCATAGAAAAGCACTATGGTGCCCCATGGTCGGTATGCTTTCAAGTGGCCTTTGGAAAAAAATCACAAAACCCGACATTGGGTGGTGCAATCCAATGTTGGGAAACCAAACCAGGAAGTGATAACAGGAAGAGATAACAGCACTGCGCTGGGTATAAAAGGCGTGCGCGAGACCATCACAGACACTCGTCAACGAGAGCAACAATGTACGACTACGTGTGCCAAGCCGAGTTCATGGTGTATGGTGGGCGAGTGATGCCCCGCAAAATTTACTTTGTGGCCGTATACAATAGCAACGATGTCTTTTGCGTCAAGGTGAAGGAGGATTCCTTAACCTCCTTCACGTATGATGATGTAATACAGAACGTATTTTTGCCAATCAATCCCTATGTACCTGGTCCCGAGCCAGATATCCTGCATGATGTACCTGTCGACGAGCTCAACGACTACCTGAAGACTTGCCTGCCCAATGACATCCTCAACGAGTGTGGGTGGCCATCCACAGTGGCGACTTTGGACTCTGCCACGTACTTTTTTCTAAAAGACTTGCTACCGGACCTCACCTTTATTGGGGCCGACCTGCTCCAGGAGAAGGTGGACCTGCTTACCAGCCAGCCAAACGGACTTGCTATCTGCCAAGCTGCCTCTGACAAATTGTTTCTTCAGAGGCAAGCTGGCCACCATGGATATTGGGATGTGTAACCATCAATAAACGTATTTTTTTGAATTGTTGTCCAGTCTTTTTTTAAACCAAAAATTTGGGAGAGAGCCCTTGGTGGCTCTCTCCCATTTTTTTGGGTCAATTGACTTGCCAACCTTGGATACATACTCTGAATTGGTTTTGCAAGTCCAACGTGGATCCAATTATGGTCTCTCTGACAACAAACCTTGGAGTTGCCAAATTTGGTCCTGTTGAGAGCCGAGCTTGGTTATGTCACACTGAATGGAAAGCGCCCATGTTTTCATGAATGTCAGTCTGGGAAAAAATTTCTGACTGAAACTCTGAGACAGCTAGGACTATGAAAAAAAAAAAAAAAAAAAAAAAAAAAAAAAAAAAAAAAAAAAAAAAAAAAAAATTTTTTTTTTTTTTTTTTTTTTTTTTTTTTTTTTTTTTTTTTTTTTTTTTTTTTTTTTTTTTTTTTTCCTATAAAGTTCCTGAGCCCAAAAGATTTTTAGCCAGACGCTTGCTCACCAAACTGGTTGCATCATGACTGTGGACTATGTCGTGTTGATGGACAATAGCAACACGTTTTACTTTATGGATGTCAGGCATTATGCCAACAAGTGTAGTGCACCCGAGGACAATATGTATGGAAGGCCCCATCGAAACACCGTCAAAGCACACAAGCATCCCTTGTTTAGGATGCCACAAGCTTACGTGGACTTGGTCCTGATCCTGAATTTTTCAAAGTGTTTGCCGACACAACACGGTGGACCTGCAGTGCTTGCAACCAACGACAAGGCTACTTTGTTGTATTTAAAGCACCTTGGGATACTGATCGAAAAGTACATCAATGAAGAATCGCTTGACCAATTTTCCATTGAGGACCGACTCGGTGATCTGGTATTCAGTGTCCTTTACAGTGAATGGCGTACAGATTCTAAAGAAGTGCAGCAGCTGACCAGAACAGGTTCACCACCACCACTGTACCCTTACAACCAGGTTGTCCGAATTCCTTTTCGTCAAATGGTATGGCCAGATCCCAAGTATGTGGACTTTGTCGTGCTGAAGGATAAGACCCAATTTTACTTTATGGAAGTGACCTATTACACGTATTTGTACAATTGTTTTACCGACTCGACGTTTCATTTCATGGTCAAAGTGCCACATGATTACGTGGACTCGTTCCTCACTCTGCATTATAAGAGGTGCTTACCCACACTACACGGTGGGCCTGCTGTGCTTGGGACCAACGACGAGTCCATTTTAAAGTTTTTCAAGTTCCGTGAGTATCCCATCCAGTGGGTAAATGTGCGTTGGAATTCCGATCGGGACATTGAGACGCAGACTTGTAAATTGGCGGAAGGGGCTAACGGCTTGAGGACACTGGATTTTCCACTCACAAAGCCAATTTATAGTTCCATTGCGTGTGTAAAACGTTGCAGGAAAAAAATTCCGTACTCGATGGAAAGCCCTCCAAATTCATGAAAGCCAGTCTGGGAAAAATTTTCTGCTGACTGAAACTCTGAGACGGCTAGGACTATGAAAAAAAAAAAAAAAAAAAAAAAAAAAAAAAAAAAAAAAAAAAAAAAAAAAAAAAAAAAAAAAAAAAATTTTTTTTTTTTTTTTTTTTTTTTTTTTTTTTTTTTTTTTTTTTTTTTTTTTTTTTTTTTTTTTTTTTCCTATAAAGTTGCCGAGCCCAGAAAATTTTCTTCACTCGCTCACTGACTGCCACAAGAATTTTTTCCTCCAGACAGTTTGGGCCATGACTGTGGACTATGTCGTACTGATGGATGGTTGGTTCACCTTTCATTTTATGAATACCGAAACCAATGTCATCAGTACTTTTCCGGACCTTCCCAACTTGAAACTGCCACATAGGGAATCATATTTTATACATTGTTTTTATCCTGCACTTGCACCACACGGTGCTGTGCTAGGGACCAACAATGACAGCACTTTGCATTTCATGAATGACCGTGAGCTACCCATCGAGTGGGTGCATGTACTGCCAACTCCCGACTTGCCCATCGAGACCCAACTCCTTCGACTAGCCCAACGAGTCAAAGAACTGGCTTGGATCGATCGCTTGAGTGAGTCAGTTTGTCATGATGACACGTGTGGTAAGGGGATCAAACTGCAAATCCCTGTGCGTCGTAAAAATTAGCAGTTTCCGATTGCCATTCACCACGTACCCTGGTTCAGGTAGCACGACCAAGTACATGTCCTGACCCTTATATTCAAACCACGGGTCTTCTTCTTCCCCTTTTGGTAGGACTGGAAACATGTTGAACCCACTTTCCAATAGTTCTGGATGCAGGCCCCAAGTTCCCACGAAAATGGTGGAATGGGGGGACTCGAGGGCGTCACGCAATAATTCCAAATCCATGACTTGGTTCTGGAAAGACAAAGCATGAACCGATTTACTCCTTACAAGGTACCTCGAAGTAACCGTGTCGTGGGTTTGGCAGAAAATCATTTTAAAAAGGAACTGAACGTCAAATGGCCAGAGAGAGATCCCAATAAACCGAGACCCATGGCCATTGTGAAACCATCCAACTTTTCCATGAACGACTCGCATGGGGAATCATCATGGGAATCATTCGAAAACATACACGACCCATGGCTTACAGAACGCACAGAAATGCCAGAGCCAACGGCCCCACAAACTATGCCTCGACAATCCAACAGACCAAGGACTTTGGGGAATGGTACCTTGACACCCATTGTGGAATAAGACCCACCATGTTAAAGCAATGGTAATGTTAAGTCAATGGGAAGCCCTCAAAACAAAAATTTCATGAAAGCCAGTCTGGGAAAATTTTTCCAGCCCGAAACTCTGAGACGGCTAGGACTATGAAAAAAAAAAAAAAAAAAAAAAAAAAAAAAAAAAAAAAAAAAAAAAAAAAAATTTTTTTTTTTTTTTTTTTTTTTTTTTTTTTTTTTTTTTTTTTTTTTTTTTTTTTTTTTTTTTTTTTTTTTTTTTTTTTTTTTTTTTTTTTTTTTCATAGTCCTAGCCGTCTCAGAGTTTCAGTCGGAAAATTTTTCCTGACTGCCAGTTTTGTGTTTCTGGTTTTTGGTCATGTCCAATTGACTTAACATTACCATTGCTATAACATGGGCAGAATTTCTGTGTTTCACATTTTCACCACACCGCGTTTTAAAATACGGCATCAGTTCTGAACAGAGTACCACAACGCTGGTTAACCAACGCAGGCAAACCAACGTTGGGTTTTCAGTAAGAGTTTTCAGTCCAACGTTGGGATTTCAGTCCAATGTTGGAAATTTTGATAGCCACACCTGTTTTGATACCGCCAGCTGATCAGATAACGCTACATCCGTTGTATTCGCTATAAAAGGAGTGGGACGTTACGGACCACAGACACTTGCTGACTTGACATCAGACGAACAACATGTCTTGTGATTTTGTGTGCCACGCAGAATTCTTTTATTACGGGGGCCAATTGCAGCCCCGAAAGATTTTTTTTGCAAGTGTCCACGACAATAATGACGTGCTCACAGTAAAGGTAAGGGATGATTCCCTTACCGCGTTCTCTTATGAAGACATACTGAAGAACCTGGACTTGCCGACGAACCCCTTTGAAGCAACCAAAGAAACAGATGGCCTCAGGGAGATGGGGCTATCCGAGCTGCCATCGTACCTTGGGAAAGATCTCATGCTGGATCTCAATCCCAGTGGCTGGCCCTCCAGCGTGGGAACCCTGGACTCTGCAACGTACTACTTTTTGAAGGAACTTTTGCCCAACGACCTGCTATTACTACCTGTCAATCTGCTGGAAGAGCAGGTGGACCTATTGACTGAAAAACCAAACGGACTTGATATCTGCCAGGCTGCTGCCGATAAATTGTATCAAAAGCGGCAGTCTGGCGATAATCCCTATTGGGATGTGGAATGAATCATGTACCTGTCAGGATGTGGAATGAATCATGTCAATAAATATCTTGTTTTACGTTTAAAAAGGTGTCTGTGTTTCTTGTACCAAAAAAATGGGAGAGAGCCCTTGGTGGCTCTCTCCCATTTTTTTGGGTCAAGTTACTTGCCAACCTTGGTATTGTAAAAGTATGCAAACTCCAAGTATCTGGCCAAGCTTGAATAGCGGCACTCATGAGGGTTCCAAGCTTGTACAATGACACGCCAGCCGAGCTTGAATGGTGGCACTCATGATGGTTCTCAACAAATGAAATGTTTCCAAGCTTGCCACCAAGTTAGACACGATTACAAACTTGGCACAAGACGTTTTTGACACCCATTGTAAGACCCGCTATGTTAAAGCAATGGTAATGTTAAGTCAATGGGAAACCCACAAAACAAAATTTCATGAAAGCCAGTCTGGGAAAAAATTTCCAGCCGAAACTCTGAGACGGCTAGGACTATGAAAAAAAAAAAAAAAAAAAAAAAAAAAAAAAAAAAAAAAAAAAAAAAAAAAAAAAAAAAAAAAAAAAAAAAAATTTTTTTTTTTTTTTTTTTTTTTTTTTTTTTTTTTTTTTTTTTTTTTTTTTTTTTTTTTTTTTTTTTTGAGATATAAGCTGCCGCAGAATTTCAGCTGGGGAAAATTTCCTGACTGGCAGTTTTTGTGTTTCTGGTTTTCTGTCGTCCCATTGACTTAACATTACCATTGCTTTAACATGGGACTTGCCACAATTTCCTTGTTCCCCGGGTTACGGCATCAGTTCTGAGCAGACAACGCTGGCAAACCAACGTTGAGTTTTCAGTCCAACGTTGGGATTTCAGTCCAATGTTGGAAATTTTGATAGACTTGGGCCACACCGCCAGCTGATCAGATAACGCTACATCCGTTGCTATTCGCTATAAAAGGAGTGGGACACTGTGAACCACAGACACTTGCTGACTTGACATCAGACGAACAACATGTCTTGCGATTTTGTTTGCCATGCAGAATTCTTTTATTACGGGGGCCGATTGCAACCCCGAAAGATTTTTTTTGCAAGTGTCCACGACAACAATGACGTGCTGACCGTAAAGGTAAGGGATGATTCCCTTACCGCCTTCTCCTATGAAGACATTCAGAAAAACTTGGAGTTGCCGACGAACCCCTTTGAAGCAACCAAAGAAACAGATGGCCTCAGGGAGATGGAGGTATCGAAGCTGCCTTCGTACCTCGGGAAGGATCTCATGCTGGATCTCAATCCGAGTGGCTGGCCCTCCAGCGTGGGAACCCTAGACTCTGCCACCTATTACTACATGAAAGATTACCTGCCCAACGACCTGCTATTACTACCGGTCAATCTGCTAGAAGAGCAGGTGGATCTATTAACTGAAAAACCAAATGGACTTGATATCTGCCAGGCTGCTGCCGACAAATTGTATCAAAAGCGGCAGTCTGGCGATAATCCCTATTGGGATGTGTAATGAATCATGTACCTGTCAGGATGTGGAATGAATCATGTCAATAAATATCTTGTTTTGCTTTTGAAAAGGTGTCTGTGTTTCTTGTACCAAAAAAATGGGAGAGAGCCCTTAGTGGCTCTCTCCCATTTTTTTGGGTCAAGTTACTTGCCAACCTTGGTATTGTAAAAAAATGCAAACTCCAAGTATCTGGCCAAGCTTGAATAGCGGCACTCATGAGGGTTCCAAGTTTGTACACGCCAGCCGAGCTTGAATTGTGGCACTCATGATGGTTCATAACAAAT
The DNA here is from genome assembly GCA_963978545.1 of Linyphia triangularis. NCBI lineage: Eukaryota > Metazoa > Arthropoda > Arachnida > Araneae > Linyphiidae > Linyphia > Linyphia triangularis. Next base: position 28,128,514 of record OZ021733.1, read on the forward strand.
GAAATGTTTCCAAGCTTGCCACCAAGCCAGACACGATTACAAATTTGGCACAAGACGTCTTTGACACCCATTGTAAGACCCACCATGTAAAAGCAATGGTAATGTTAAGTCAATGGGAAACACTCTGAAACAAAATTTCATGAGAGCCAGTCTGGGAAAAAAATTTCCAGCCGAAACTCTGAGACGGCTAGGACTATGAAAAAAAAAAAAAAAAAAAAAAAAAAAAAAAAAAAAAAAAAAAAAAAAAAAAAAAAAAAAAAAAAAAAAAAAAAAAAATTTTTTTTTTTTTTTTTTTTTTTTTTTTTTTTTTTTTTTTTTTTTTTTTTTTTTTTTTTTTTTTTTTTTTTTTTTGATATATAAGCTACCGCAGAATTTCAGTCGGGAAAATTTTTCCTGACTGGCAGTTTCTGGTTTTTGGGTTTCCCATTGACTTAACATTACCATTGCTTTAACATTGCCAGAATTTCCTTGTGTCGGTTTTTCATCGGAGCAGAGTTACAATACGTTGGCAAACTGATGCTTTGACCATAACGTTGGGACATCTGTTTTGATAGCTGATCAGATAACGCTACTCGCGGCGTGTGTGGACCACTTGCTGCCTCAGACAATCATCATGTCTTGTGATACAGTTTGCCAAGCAGAATTCTTCTTTTACGACGGCCGATTTCAGCCCCGCAAGATTTATTTTGCAAGTGTTCGTGACAGCAGTAACACGTTCACCGTAAAGGTTAAAGACGATTCCCTTACCTCGTTCTCGTATGCGGACATACAAAAGAACCGGGACTTGCCGACGAATCCCTTTTTGTGTACCGCCGAAACAGACCTCCTGAAGGAGATTGAGGTATCCCAGATGCAATCATACCTCAAGAACAATCTCATGGAGGATCTGCATCACTGTGCCTGGACCCCCAAAATGGGAACCCTGGACACTGCCACCTACTACTATATGAAAGAACACCTGCCCTACGACATAAAGTTACTGGGGGCCAATCTGCTGGAAGATCAGATTTTTATCTGGACCGAACAACCCTATGGACTTGAAATCTGCCAGGCTGCTGCAGATAAATTGTATCGCAAGTCTGGCATTCGTTGGGGCCGTCCATAATTTCCAAGCCCCCAGCTAACCCCGGCACTTAAGCGTAATTTGAAAGTGTGGTTATGGAAGCGTGATGGCCGAAACTCTGAGACGGCTAGGACTGTGAAAAAAAAAAAAAAAAAAAAAAAAAAAAAAAAAAAAAAAAAATTTTTTTTTTTTTTTTTTTTTTTTTTTTTTTTTTTTTTTTTTTTTCTTCCTATAAGTTGCCGAGCCCAGAAAATTTTTCCTCACACGCTCACTGCATCATCTGGCTGCCGGCTGCTGATCACAAGAAATCCCACCATGGTACGTTTCGAGTACTCGTTGGATTCGGATGCTCTGGAGCCCGTATTCCAACCTCCAGTGATTACCTTGTATTGTCCCAGGAATACCACATTACCGCCCAAGGAATTTTTCATCCTTGATACGGGTGTCATTTTTCGTATGATCCCAGATATCTACGAGTTGGTCTTGCACCAGTCGCATGCCATTCATACGGACGAGCGCATCCAGGTGGAGTTACGCAATGACACTGACCAGCCGGTTCGTATCAACCGTGGTACGCCCGTTGGCACAATCATTATCAAGCGCAAACCAGGTGAAAAGGAATCCAGCTCGGTTGAAGGTCCAGCTGATGTCCAAGCTACGACAAGTGATTGCAAGCTCATTGTATAAGACCCGCCATGTAATGACCACCCAAAAAACATTTTCATGAAAGCCAGTGTGAAAAAATTTTCCTTGCTGAAACTCTGAGACAGCTAGGACTATGGAAAAAAAAAAAAAAAAAAAAAAAAAAAAAAAAAAAAAAAAAAAAAAAAAAAAAAAAAAAAAAAAAAAAAAAAAAAATTTTTTTTTTTTTTTTTTTTTTTTTTTTTTTTTTTTTTTTTCCCTATAAAGCCAGCTCGTCGAGAGCTCAGGCTTCATTCAACTCTTCTTCATCATGCCTTTCATACCACTTGCCTTCTCTCTGCATTCCACAGATGCTCTGGTCCCCACCATCTTTGAGGACAAATACATGCAAGGGGTTGACTTGTATTGTCCCAAGATTACACAACTGGCACCAATGCAACGAGTGGTCATTGATACGGGTGTCAGCTTTCGATTTGCAGACCACTTTAAAGGCTTAATTATGGGCAAGCCGTTTCTTGCCACCTATCTGGAGCTCAAGACAACAGTCTGTCTTTTGGACAACCAACAGTCCATCAAGGTGGAGCTACACAACCCAACGAAGCAGACTGTTTATATCAACCGTGGTATGCCCATTGCACAGATGATTCTCATACAATGTTGGCCTAAAACAAATTTCGTCTACTCGTCCAAAATGAATTGTTGGATCCTGGATCCGTATTTTTATGATCCCACAGACTTTGACGACCGCACACCAGGGATTGACCTGTATCCACGCAAGAACGTCAAACTAGCACCTCATATGCAAAAGACGATTGAGACGCGTGAAAGGTATCTGTTCACAATGGGCCAGTTTGGAATTATCGTAAGCCCAACAGAAACGGCTGTTGTGGAAAACTCGCAAGACATTAAAGTGTTGGTAAGCAACCAAAGTGACCAGACTGTTTGCCTCAAACGGGATACGCCTATTGCTCGGTTGTTTATGACGCGAGCTTGGTCACCCATCTTGGTACGAGACGCCGAATGCTTCCTAGCTAAATTCCCAACTGAAGGTCCAACTGAAATCCCTGCTCATGTCCCTGCTGAAGTGTCAATTGAAATCCCATCTGATGGTGGAATCCCTGCTGATGTCCCAACTGATGGTGAAATACCTGCTGATGGTAAAGTCTCAATGTGTTAAGTTAAGGCCTCTGGAAAAATTTTCCTGGCTAAAAGTCTGAGACAGCTAGGACTATGAAAAAAAAAAAAAAAAAAAAAAAAAAAAAAAAAAAAAAAAAAAAAAAAAAAAAAAAATTTTTTTTTTTTTTTTTTTTTTTTTTTTTTTTTTTTTTTTTTTTTTTTTTTTTTTTTTTTTTTTCCCTATAAAGCCAGCTCGTCGAGAGCTCAGGCTTCATTCATCTTTCTCATCATGCCACTGTACTTTGCCTTGAGTGGAAATGCTGTCGAGCCTTCCAGATTTGATACGCAATCCGTAGGGTATGACTTGTACTGTCCCACCCACACACAAGTACCACCCAGGCAGCAAGTCATCATTGACACGGGGGTCACCTGCATGCTGCCACCAAAAACATACTTGCACATTCAAGACAAGTCATCCGTCGTCACCAAATTGCAACTCAAGGTCGAAGCAGGCATCATTGATGAGGGATACAGAGGACCCATCAAGGTCGTACTACGCAATCACAGTGACCACGCGGTTCACCTCGAGCACGGAACACCCATTGCACAAGTGATTCATGCTCCCGTGTTTTAATGCGAGTGGCAACGCGTAGATCACATTCCCACTGACACGCATCGAGGCACACGAGGATTTGGAGGAAGGAAATAATAAAGATGGCACTAGCCATACATTTTCTCGCGGATCAATATCCTCAAGTGGAGGTGTTTCCCACCATTGAATTGACCATGGTGTCCCATGGATTGGAGTTTAGATTGGATGTGGATGGATCCAGAATCTTTATATCCGTGGAAAATATTCCACACAACGATTTATTGCTGTTGTTTCTCAAAAAGTTTGGTGAAAAGGCCTCACCCATTATATACAGAAACGCATGGTTCTTGAATATGAACAAGATTAACCACAAAGAATTTACGATCGAAGCCATCAAACTGTATTCCCAATACATTGTGAACAACATGTTTCCGACGAATGGTCCAACTAGTGCAATTCCAAATGATTTTACTGGTGAAATGCCATACAGTAAGAGGGGACACCGAATGTACAAATCATCCATTCTCCCGCCTTTCAATGCGAGTGACAACGCATAGATCACATTTCCACTGTCACGCATTGAGGCACGCGAGGAAGGAAATAATAAAGATGGCACTATCCATACGTTTTGTGGCGGATCAATATCCTCAAGCTGAGGGGTTTCCCACCATTGATATGACCATGGAGTCCAATGGATTGGTGTTTAAAATGGATACGACCGGATCCCAAATCGATCTGTTAGTGGAAAACATTCCTCACAACGATTTATTGGTTTTGTTTCTCAAAAAGTTTGGTGAAAACGTGGCACCCAACACTTGGCTCTTGGATATGAACAAGATTAACCACCAGGAATTTACGACCGAAACCATCAAAATGACGACTCAATCCTTTGTCGACTGTGTGTTTAAGACGCTGCAAGTAAACGATGGTCCAACTGGTGAAGTTCAGACTGATGATGAAATAATTGATGAAATGACAACGGATGAGGAAATGCCAACTGGTGAAGTTCAGACTGGGCCAAGTGAAACTCCAACTGGTCCACATGGTGAAATGCCACATGATTTGGATAGTGTACCCACCAACTAATAATGTGACCACAAAGTCTGGAAAAAAAATCCTGGCTGAAACTCTGTGACAGCTAGGAATATGAAAAAAAAAAAAAAAAAAAAAAAAAAAAAAAAAAAAAAAAAAAAAAAATTTTTTTTTTTTTTTTTTTTTTTTTTTTTTTTTTTTTTTTTTTTTTTTTTTTTTTTTTTTTTTTTTTTTTTTGTTGCTATAAAAGGCCCACGTTCAGGCCGCACTTCATCATTTGCTCTTGATCCACCAACCTGACTGCAATCAAGATGGCTACTTCTCTTGACTGGGCTACCGATGTACCTACCCGTTTCAGGGCAGACTCGCCGACTCTTCATGGAGTGAAATTACGCTCCAGATTTTCACCTGGTGACTTTGCAGCTGTGGCGATTGCACGCCACAAGTGTGCCGTTGTAACTGGCCCGTTCTTTTTTGATGTTTCACTTTACGACCCACAATGGCCCCTAGTCGTCATGAAGGTTTTGGAGGATTTGCAAGTCCAAGACGTGTATATACACGGTCTCTCGGCCAAATTGAAACGTGCAGCACCCGACTGCATTGACGTACATCAAGACCGAAACCCCCGTGAGCAACAGCGGGAATGCAACGTGTGCCATAAACTTGACTGTGCCTTTCAGCAAGCCTTTTTGCTCTGGCGCAGGATCAGTAAAAGGACCCAGTGTAACCTGTCACATGAGCCTTGAAATAAAGATGGCATTGACGGTGCATTTTGTAAGAGATTTTGCAGACGAATTATTACACTTTCCTGAAATGAACATGAGTATGGATGACTTGGGGTTAACTGTGGACACGGCTGGTTCCCAAATCAAAGTCATCGTGGAAAACATTCCGCACACTTTTCATAATTTTCTTCAACAGTTTGGCCAAAACTTGGAGTCCAACACATGGCTCTTGGATCTGAAAAACATTGACATCCAAGAGTGTAATGCGTTTTTTCAAAAGTTTGGTCAAGACGCCACCATATGGATCAGGGAAATGAAACTATGGCTCATACAAATGGGGTTTCTCGTAGTGAATGCACGTAAATCTCTAAAGGCTATTGACTTGAAAAACATGGTGGATCACAAATGCGTCTTGGAATATGTATGCTCAATGCTCTTGGATACGTGCAGTTCCCTGGTGAAGGAGAACTATATGACGGATCCTTGCATTGAGGTCTTGGATGATATCTGCTCACTGCTCTTTAAAACGTGCAATATATTGATAAAACATCGCTTCCGTCAATTAGCCACCGATGTGAAAGCGCACGTCATGTTGGAAACGTCAGACAAGGAATCACAGGGAAACCAACAGCATTTAAAATAAAGGTCATGAAATCCCGAATGAGTGACGCAGATCGTGCCATTTCCAAACAAAAGCGTCTCGAGCAAGAACGTACACGGAAAAGACTTGCACTTTCCAAACCTGGAGAGCGAGACCGTCTCAATAACCGACGACGTGAGGTTCGGAAGCTCATGAATGGCTCAATGAATCTCACACCATCAATAATGGCAAACTGGTCCACCCCATCGGATTTTGTTTTCCGGCTTTTACCAGCCATGGTTATGATGTTTATGCTTTGGATCATTCGCAGCTTATGGACAACATGGTGATGTGTGGTCAGTCCCATGTTAAAGCAATGGTAATGTTAAGTCAATGGAAGAGCCCAAAAGAATTTTCATGAAAGCCAGCCTTTAAAAAAAATTCTGCCTAAAACTCTGAGACAGCTAGGACTATGAAAAAAAAAAAAAAAAAAAAAAAAAAAAAAAAAAAAAAAAAAAAAAAAAAAAAAATTTTTTTTTTTTTTTTTTTTTTTTTTTTTTTTTTTTTTTTTTCTTCCTATAAGTTGTGAGCTCTGGAAAATTTTTCACCACTCGCTCACTGACTGCCATGGACCTCACTTGCTCAAACATGGATGAACCCATTTTACAAGAAGACCCTCAGCGGTTTGTCATCACGTTTCCACCCGATTACCCTGATCTGTGGAACATGTACAAGCAGGCTGTGGCGTCCTTCTGGACAGTGGAAGAAGTGGACTTGTCCAAGGATTTGGATCATTGGCATGATAAACTGACTGACCAAGAACGGTTTTTCATTTCCCGCATCTTGGCCTTCTTTGCTGCTAGTGATGGTATTGTGAATGAAAATTTGGTTCATCGGTTTGCCAGAGAAGTCCAAATCACCGAAGCCCGTTGCTTTTATGGTTTTCAAATTGCCATGGAAAATGTTCATTCGGAAATGTACAGTTTGCTAATTCAGACGTACAAATTGCCATGGAAAATGTTCATTCGGAAATGTACAGTTTGCTAATTCAGACGTACATCAGGGACCCAAAAGAACGGCACACTCTTTTTCACGCCATTCAAGAGCTCCCCTATGTCCAACGAAAAGCCGAGTGGGCTTTGCAATGGATCCAACATCCTAAAGCTACATTTGCAGAACGCTTGGTCGCCTTTGCAGCAGTCGAAGGAATTTTCTTCTCAGGTTCCTTTGCAGCCATCTTTTGGTTGAAAAAACGTGGCTTGATGCCGGGTTTGGGATTTTCCAACGAACTCATTTCCAGGGACGAAGGATTACATTGTGATTTTGCCTGCCAATTGATGAAGCATGTCCGAAACAAGCCATCACAGGCACGGATCCAGCAAATTATCAAAGATGCAGTACGCATTGAACAAGATTTTATGACAGATGCTCTCCCATGTCGTTTAGTGGGTATGAATGACCAGCTCATGAAAACGTACATTGAATTTATTGCTGATCGCTTGCTAAGGGAATTGGAGTGTGAGCCAGTGTATCGGGTACAGAATCCATTTGATTTTATGGAAAACATTAGTCTGGAAGGCAAAACCAATTTTTTTGAAAAGCGGGTCGGCGAATACCAAAAGTGTGGTGTCATGGCTGGTTCCAGGGAATTTGCAATGGACGTTGACTTTTAGCTTCATGCAGGGCAAAGAAAAAAATCATCCGCTGTGAAACCCAACTCATCAGCTGTAGGAAAAAAAAAAAAAAAAAAAAAAAAAAAAAAAAAAAAAAAAAAAAAAAAAAAATTTTTTTTTTTTTTTTTTTTTTTTTTTTTTTTTTTTTTTTTTTTTTTTTTTTTTTTTTTTTTCCTATAAAACAAGCTGGTAAGAAAACTTTTGGCCAGTTAGCAGCCTGACCATATGACTAGCATCAACAGGTTTTGCACCTCATACGGTATTGTCGTCAAAACCGTTGACGACCGTACCGTACTCTTGCAACGAAAAATACCATACTGTGTTCATGATTATTTCGTTGACAAGGCACAGAAAAATGAACAGCCACCCGACCAATTTCCAGCCATTCGGCAACAGTTTGAAGCTGAATGGTTACCCAAGTTGAAACCACATGAACAGCTGGATTACGAACGCTTCTTAAAAAACAAACCGTATGAAGACAAGTTTGATTTCCCTCATGGACAAATGCATCACAAACGAAAGCCGCCCAGCAAATACGCCATGTTTCGTGCTGCATATCGGGAATTTCAAGAAGAGTCTGGATTTCATTTCAAGTTCAGCAGAAAGGAAATTGAGCAGTATCCCATGGTACAAATACTTTTTGTGGGATGTGACGGGTTCTTGTACAAGCAACATTATTTCATCGTGGACAACGTGAGAGGACTCAAGCGGCATTCCTATTTCAGTTCGTTCAATGAATCCCTGGCTGGTCACAACCAAATCAAAACATGGGATGATGACCGCTTGGTGTACTATGGCCAACTAATACCCATTGACTTGGCGTATGAAAAACTGTTACATCAGCAAGAAATTAAGGCCGATTTGAAGCACCTGCTGTGTTTGGACACTGAAAAGTTGTTTGAGTCTGTCATTGGCCATGATAATGAGACTAGTTTGGTGTTGAGTGCCGTCTGACAATTTGGAAGAAATCACCGAGTGAAAAAATCTTGCAAATTTTCACCAGCCCAACTCGGAAAAAAAAAAAAAAAAAAAAAAAAAAAAAAAAAAAAAAAAAAAAAAAAAAAAAAAAAAAAAAAAAAAAAAATTTTTTTTTTTTTTTTTTTTTTTTTTTTTTTTTTTTTTTTTTTTTTTTTTTTTTTTTTTTTTTTTTTCATATAAGACTTGACTGCCTTACTGCTCACTTCAGCCAGTCTGACTACCAATTACTACATACCTAAAGAAAGGCCAGTCACAATGTTACCGCGTCTGGATGACACTTATAGTGATTTGGTTGTACGTCGATACCGTTTGCCGTTGGAGAATGACATTTATATGGACAGGAAAACGATGCCAGAGTTCTTGTCTGGTTGGGTGAGAAGCATACTAACTGACCCAGACCTCAAATTTTCTCCAGATTATTGGAACCGAGTGGATAAGGAATTCCATGGTCATAATTTACACTGGATGTATTGCAACTCCCAATTTCGCCAAGAAGGGTTGCAAAAGTTATTGGCATTGGTACAACCGGATCCAGACATGGATCGTTATAAAGCATCGTACCACTTATTAGCCCTCATGCTGTATTTCCGATTACAGAAACGCAAGTTTCCATATTTGTTTAAACAAATTCATGAAACAGGTGTGATGGCTGCAGAAATGTTTTTGGTCACAGCCCTCCCAAAGAGGAAATGGATATTGTCAAAACTGTTTATGGTTGGAATGAGTTTGGCCATAGTTGGTGTCTTGGGATTCCCACGTTTACAAACAATGTACCAATGATGAGCACGCACTCCAAAAAACGGAAGACCAAAAAATTCAGCTGACGTCCTTGACACCCACTGCAAGACCCGCCATGTTAAAGCAATGGTAATGTTAAGTCAATGGGAAACCAAATTTCATGAAAGCCAACCTGGAAAAAATTTCCAGCCGAAACTCTGAGACGGCTAGGACTATGGAAAAAAAAAAAAAAAAAAAAAAAAAAAAAAAAAAAAAAAAAAAAAAAAAAAAAAATTTTTTTTTTTTTTTTTTTTTTTTTTTTTTTTTTTTTTTTTTTTTTTTTTTTTTTTTTTTTTTTTTTTGCTATAAGAGAGTTGGTGGCCAGAATTTTTTTTCATACTTCATGATGCAGTCTGAGGAACCCACTTCTGCTGCTGCTGAACCCAGGCCATTTTACTTTCGCCGATTTGCCGAGTCCTTGGTGGCGGACGCGTATGCCGTTGAAACCATCACCGCTAACCAATACTCATTAATTTTACAGTGTTATGCCGAAGACAAATTCCTCATCGAAGGCCAAGAAGGTGTGGACATTTTGCGATCAGTCATTCCTGACATTGAAGAAGTTGGCTATAAGCCTGAGCAAGATTTGTACGTGATCAAGGTCTTGACATGGCCTTTCAATAAACTCATGAGCTTGAAATGTTGTACGATAAATCCTGCCATCTGGCAAATATGTGACGAAGAAGACAATGAACAGTTTCGGTACCATTTTGACACGTATTCAATACTTCGTCCAGCCACCACGTCGTCTGTAGACACCTCGGACACGTCGGACCATGGAAGCCAATAATTTATCAAAATACGTGTCGGGTAATGCATGAAATACTTGCAATACGTCTTCCCACAACTGATCTGCATTTCTGACTCCTTGGCGTGTGACGGCTATTCGTCTTACCAATTCGGCCCACACATTTTCCACTGGATTCATGTCGGGACCTTTAGGTGGCCAATCGTCCATCACCTTGATATTGTGTTCCCGCAACCATTGTTTCGTCTTACGACTCGTATGAATTGACGACAAGTCTTGTTGAAATATCAATTCCTCGTCAGCCAGCTCGTCTTCGATCGAAGGCAGCACGCGTGCCGTGTAATAGTCGGCATTCAACGTGCGTTGTTCAATCCGGTGTAATTTCCGCATATTCTTTCCAAATGCCATCCAGACGCAAATGGTAAACCGCGGCGTGCTCGATTCGGAGGGATTGGTTGAATGCGCCAAGTATTGTTCGTCGTACCGATCGCTCTTGTTTGGCCGATACACGCGTAGGGCTCCACGACTCGACGAACGAAATATTTTTTCATCCGAAAAGACCACACTCTCCCATGCTTCTTTTGGCCAGTGCAAGTACGATTGGGCATATGCAAAACGCATTTGGCGGTGAAATTCGGTCAAAAACGGTTTGCGTGCTGGTGTCCGGCATTTCAAACCGTGTTGTTTCAAACGATTCCGAACAGTGTCCACACTACACGTTGGTAGCAATTCCCTTTGAATGTCCACGGCCGACAGGAACGGATCTTTTACAGACGCCTGATAAATGGATTGGTCCTTGTCTGGATTGGTGACTCGTGGTCGACCTCGTTTAGTGTGGGCCTTTTGTCCATGACGCACGATCCAATAATGTACTGTCGATGGACTGATACCCAATTGTTTGGCAATTTCACGTTCCGACAAGTGCTTTTCCTCATACAAATGCAAAATGTCTTGACGCAGGTCCATGCTTTGTTCTGGAAAATCAAGTACCATGTCTGATATCATTCTGTACTGTCCCAAATGCAAATTACGTACCCCCACTGATTCGGTGGAAGCTCATCGGTCCAAGAATAACCGAGCCATGTGGAAAGGAAAATGTGTCGTGTGTCAGACCGTCAAGAGTGGTTTTGCCACGAGAAACAAGGACAGTTCAGCAGCATGAATTTTTTGAACCAAGTGAAGCATTTGCTGTGTCATGAACCCCAACATATGCAGGTGGTCAAGTTTTTTGAAGCTCACACGGGACTACGATGTACGCATTGTCAAAATCTGCCAATACCCAACATTTATGAATACATTTACAAGTATTCGGAACAAGATTTATTGGATGCATGTAATCTGGCACAATATTATTACGAATGGACGGGTGATAAAGCAATCCCAGTTCCTTTGGTCGTTGTGGGTATCCAAGGTATTTTAGCCAAACGTATCGATCACCAACCCTTGTATCGTCTTCAAACCAGTGTCCAGCTTTTGAAAGCTCTGAATGCACCTTTCAAGGAAAATGCAACACTGGAAAAGCCCGAACAAGACTTTATGGCTGATTACCTGCAAGCCATTGAACAAGCACAGCATCAGCAGTCCTTGAAACCCAACGAAAAAATGGTGTTGATGCAACTAGTGAAAAATTTCCATAAAGTGTTGGACACCAACGAATTTAAGGAAAACAAATTGGATTTTTATTTTGAAAAGTTGGTACCCTACGTCAAAGCGTGTTATGAGGAAAATCCCATCATATTGCAAGCTGATGATCCAAACGAAACCAATCTGATCACGCAGCTCAAGAACGAATTGTTGCGGTCACAGATTGTTCGCAATGCCTTTGGCAAATACAGTATTTCGTTTGATATTTTTCATGTGCTGATCAGCTGTTATGCATGTTGTGCCGATATTGATGTAGTGGCCAATTGGGCTTTAGACTTTATGGCCCGTTTGTGTCGTGGCAACTATTTTTGGACGAAATACGACAAGTGCAAGTTTGTGCAGCAAGTTATGCACATTTTAAAGACAGAAGTCACGTACAAGCGCAATACCGACCTGTATTATGTGATTAAACAAATTCAGCAAGGTGATGGCATCGAATGCTTATCGGAAAATATGGACAAGTTTGGTCAACTGGAAAAGCTGGTCCAATCCAAACTGCAGGTTCCACCAGATATGATTCAGATGGTCACTCAGCAAATGTTTCCGAGTGTACTGTTTCAATCCCATTTACACCAGTTGGCGTTTACCATTGCCATGAGCCATGTTGCCTATTGCATTGATCAAAAGACGGGTCAAGTCAAAAAGGGAACATTTGCCAAAGCACGACGCATGTACAAAGATATTTATGAACTGATTAAACTGATACAAGAATTTGATGCCAGAGGGGATTTACCCTGGAGATGGTGTCAGACGAAAATCTGGAAAAGCGTTTGACCGATATGGTGGCCAATGTATTTCAAGATACCAGCGAAGACGAAGAAATGGTAACATAACGAGCCAAGTGAAAAAAAAAAAAAAAAAAAAAAAAAAAAAAAAAAAAAAAAAAAAAAAAAAAAAAAAAAAAAAAAAATTTTTTTTTTTTTTTTTTTTTTTTTTTTTTTTTTTTTTTTTTTTTTTTTTTTTTTTTTTTCCCTTCCTATAAAAGCCTGAGCCAGGGATCATTCTCACCAGATACTTCATGACTTGCTCAACAGAGTGGTGGAATAAAGGTATTTGAAAACATGTCTTGCACCACTATGATTGCTGAAGCTTCTGAGCCCCAATGCCAGCTCGGCAAGGTTCTGGACCAGTGTTTGCTGGAATTGTTTCAGAGATGTGGTGACAATTTGACTTCCATGCAAACCCTAAAGTACCGCATCCTGAATGAGGTGGCTAAGGAATATGGCTTGTCGTTTGAGGACATTGGCCATTTGCTTCAGACCCATATCCCAGTTCATCTGGATGTGGCTCTGGAACTGAAAAAGTTGGCCAGCAAATTTGAATGTATCAATGATATTTTGGCTCAAGACTTTGTGGAACATGACAGGTTGCTCAAGCTCATCAAGTACTGTTTCAAGAACCACACCAATGAGGCTCATTACTTGCTGGCCATGGATGGTTTGAATGGAAGCAAACTCAACAACGGACCATGTTTGGATCCCAAACGGTATCTCGAAAACTTGAAATACGGAACATGTGGAACACCCAACCAATATGAAAAAGCCACGTTCCGAGGGTCCCATGCCTGGGCAGTGCGAAAAGTGTACCAAGAAATTGCCCAAACGGATTATGTTAAGCAGGTGTATGCCGTGTACCAAGTCATGTGCCAAGTTTTGAGAGTCATGGCTGGTATTGAAATGCCTGTGGTGGAAGACCTGCCTGCTTTGGATCCACAAGTGATGGAAGTGTGTGTCAACGTGTACCGAGAACACATGCCACTAGACCATTTCACTGCATGGGTGGAAACATTGAAACCCAAGATTGCACAGCCTGATGATGAAGAAGGACCAAGCACCAAACGAAAACGAGTGGTGGCGGAACCAAAAGAAATGGTGGAACCAAACGAAGAATAAACAGAGAAAATGAAGTACCACTCAATACGGGAGTGAATCCATTCAAAAACAAGAGTTTGGTTCCCGGCTAGTGGTACAACATAAAAAAAAAAAAAAAAAAAAAAAAAAAAAAAAAAAAAAAAAAAAAAAAAAAAAAAAAAAAAAAAATTTTTTTTTTTTTTTTTTTTTTTTTTTTTTTTTTTTTTTTTTTTTTTTTTTTTTTTTTTTTTTCCCAATACAAGTAGAAGAGCCGCAGAAAGATTTCACACAGACGTGATGGATCCACCACAAGACATGGCAGAAAAGCATGTGCATTTTGGAGTTGTCACTCATTACGGTTACGAGGTGGAGGAAGCCAATACCCTATCGAGTGACTGTCAAACTTCCCGTGATCGGTTACGTGCCGAGTGTGCTTCTTTAGGGACACGATCACGCAAAACTGAACTTGACAAGTCCACACAACTCTTTGAAACCTGTCGGACGGAAGACATTTTGATCGTGTATGGTAACCTGGGGCGCAAACCCGTACTCTTGACCTACTTCTTGGATTTTCAGTTTTCCAGCCAGGAATCGGTGGGTGTATTGGCACCATGGACCATTCCTTGCCCGTATCAAGTGTCGGAACCGTGCAACTTGGACTTTTTATTTATCGTTGAACCGTATTTTGGGTATCAATTGATAAAATTTGAAAACGTCAAACACATTATTGTGCTCACCAGCCATTTGTCATTCGGTTTTCCACCCTCGAGTCCAGTGATAACTTTGTTTGCGGGTCGATGCATCCAACCACCATCTGATTCTGCCAAAGGTCCACTCTTTAAACCGCCAATATTTCATAACGAAAAAATTTATCATTTAAAAGTTGGCACACAATTGGATGTGCGGAAAGCCAAATCAGCTCACGAGGCATTTTTACGGATCCTAACAGGTCAAGAATTGGTTCCAGATGGACCCTATGCAATTCTTGTGTCACCAAGAGATCAAGTGGTTATTGAGACGCATCGTTCCAAGACTGAACAATACTTGGAACGGTCATGAATCGATGTCGTTTATGCCGTTTGTCACTTTATAGTCGGACCATCTGGACGCTGGATTGTGAGCACGAATTTCATTTAAGATGTCTTCAGAGGAAACGTCTGAGCAAATGTCCAGTATGTAGAGATCCCCTGTCATGGCATGATCGAGACAATCTGTACACGGCCATCAGACAAATTTTTGATGCTGTGGCACCTCACATCCCTGCGGATGATTCTGGCTACAGTTCATCAGAATAAATGTAATCGTCAAACCATACCGAAAAGGATGCTGCATTCAATGGATCAGAGAAATTTGCCAACTCACGAACACCCTCTTCGTTGAGAAAAATACCACTCATGTAGGGTACCGTATGCATGATGTCTGGTGAAACGTAACGATGTAGGGCTTCATGTGGTACTGGATGCATCAGGCACCAGGCAATACAATGCCCAAAGAAATACAATTCATTCTGTGTGAAAACAACCAGCATTTCGTAAGGATGCTCGTTCTGTTGATTTGCAAAGGTGTAGGAAGGGAAATAAAAATGTTGCCAGGCGCCCTCCTCAGTGGGCATTTCATCTTTGTAGTATTCCACTGGGACATCCATGTTTGGAAAAACAATCTTGGTTTATTGCTCCGAAAAATGTTTGCTCGTAACTCTGGTACAACTCAGCCACCATGTAATGTAATGGGAAAACCAAAAAACAAAAATTCAGTCTGGAAAAAAATTTCTGACTGAAACTCTGAGACAGCTAGGACTATGAAAAAAAAAAAAAAAAAAAAAAAAAAAAAAAAAAAAAAAAAAAAAAAAAAAAAATTTTTTTTTTTTTTTTTTTTTTTTTTTTTTTTTTTTTTTTTTTTTTTTTTTTTTTTTTTTTTTTTTTTTTTTTTTTCCTATATAACCAGCATCCCAAATTTTTTTTCCCATACGCTGCCCGACTCTTGCTCAACAACTTTCCTCACTATGGCATATGTACATGTTGCATACGATTCCATTCGTGACCTGGTGGACCAGTTTCAGACGCTCGGTTTGCTCCGTGATGCAGCCTTGCCGGGTGCTACTTCCCGACAGCCTAATTTTGTTATGGTTGAACCAGTCAAATATTATGGGTGCTATGGTGGTTTGGTTCGGGATTCTGTAATGCAACAGTACGCATTACCCTTGCGTGACACCCATTCCGTTCACGATTCCATCGGATATGGATATAACATTGTATGGTGGAATACCTGCAACCCCCCTTTTCAGGGGGATTTATTTGCTTTAACTGCTGAAGGGCGGGTAGCCGTCACACCGAGCATGTTCGAGTCCATGCGTATCAATACCATTCGGGTGCACAAGAAACCTGTGAGCAGTTATTACACGACCAAGGCTTGGCGCATGAATGATGCGTCTTCCAACAATTGGGATTCCGAGTAAAGATTTCCGTCCAAAGACCTGTCCAACTTGGTGCCCGACACTCGATTGTGGATATTGAACCACAACTCTCGATATTGAGTGGTTTCACTCAACAGTTGGGGTTTTAATTCTTGGACAATTTTCCGCATGTGGCTCATACAAATGCCACATCGTAACAGGCGGTACAAGGATTCCGTAATCAACTGTCGCCACATGGTTTTTGCCATTTGTTCTTCCCGCATGTCCATGGCTTCAGCCATCCAGTGCAGCAAACGCCAAAAGGAAGACCCAAACTGAACAATCGTTAAGAAATTTAATTTTTCAAAATTCCGTTCGGCCTGTGTTATGGTGCCAGTCGTGTGAATGTTCAACTCTTGCTCCATAAAGTGTCTCAAGGCCTCACAGTTTCCTTCAAACACCAATTCCATGACCAGTTGATCGAGCTGGAAAGAATAATCTGGACCCCATTCGGCATTGTATAGCAGCGTTAAAACGGTATACGCGCAATGCTTGAAAAGTATTATCCAGGCTTGTATGGCTTTATGGGATTCTGGTTTTCCAAAAGTACGGAAATGGATTTCTTCTTTGATGATGGCTGCTAAACGCAGTAAAAAGGTCATGACTGTTTCTTCCAAACGTTCGTGAGGATTACCATTTCGGAATTCAGTTGTAAAGATTTGAGTGTTCCACGACGATACCTGCATGTACGTTTGCTTCGTAACGAGTTTGACGACTCGATTAAGGAATGGGTCTGTTTCATGTTCCATGGCTTGCTGCAAAGCCTCTCGATCCACGTGACCCAAATAAGCCTTCCTTAGGCATTGGTACGTTTGATGCTTCATCTTGTCTTGTCAGAAAAACCGGACGCCCTGGAAATTGCAACCCTCAGAAATCTGAAGAAAAAAAAAAAAAAAAAAAAAAAAAAAAAAAAAAAAAAAAAAAAAAAAAAAAAAAAAAAATTTTTTTTTTTTTTTTTTTTTTTTTTTTTTTTTTTTTTTTTTTTTTTTTTTTTTTTTTTTTTTTTTTTTTCCTATAAAAGTCCCAGCTCAGACAACCCTAGTCAGATGTGTTGATTGCTCTTGTTGGTTACACTACTTCATCATGCCTTATTATTGCTGTGAGAAGGAATGTTTTGAGAGGCCCATGGACCAGGTGGATGGTATGGCCTGCAGAAAATGCAAGAGTTTTTCATATTGTCGCTGTCATTGTGTGACGTACATGCAATGGGTGCTGGAAAATTATTGCTGCCAAAAGCTGTGTGTACGACGGGTACGTGATGTTTGCCTGCTGTGTCCAGATTATTGTCGTTGTCTCTGTGCATCCCAAACCCACGATGCTGCTGAATTGTGCATAATAAACCAACGCAAGATGTCTGTCGTTCCCAATCCAAAGCCTGATAGTTATTGCTGCCATCAGAAATGTGTTCGAGCTCCAGCACAATTGATCAGAGGGCTTGCCTGTACTCACTGTTTTTCTGTCAATTATTGCAAGTGTCAATGCAAAAATTGGGACAAGTGGAGTAAGTTTAGAGTATAGAGCCAACTTGTGGGGACATCAAGTTGGAATGAGTAATGAAAAGCTGCCATGGTAAACTTGAGGCAGAAAACCTTTAGTCATGACAAAAAACCCAATGTACTGAAACAAGGAAATTCTGGCCATGTAATGGTAACGTTAAGTCAATGGGACACAACAAAAAAACATTTTCATGAAAGCCAGCCCTGGAAAAAATTCTGACTGAAACTCTGAGACGGCTAGGACTATGGAAAAAAAAAAAAAAAAAAAAAAAAAAAAAAAAAAAAAAAAAAAAAAAAATTTTTTTTTTTTTTTTTTTTTTTTTTTTTTTTTTTTTTTTTTTTTTTTTTTTTTTTTTTTTTTTTTTTTTTTTTTTTTTTTGCTATAAAAGTCAGAGCCCAGAAATTTTTCTTCAGATGATTATGCAGTTCCTGACATTACTAGTACAAGTGCGTTGTCCAATCATTGCCTGGAACCGGTATTTGCTGAGCTACTACTTGGGGTCTTACTGCAAGCTGTACTTTCCGGATATCAAAAACTTTAAAGTGTTTCCAGGTCGGTGGAGACTTCAAGGATCGTTCATCAAGTTCCCAGTTTTGATCTTGTACAATGGCTGCTCAACTATACGTACAAACAGATCCAAGTCCTTTTTTAAAAATGGTTCACGACGAAAAGTACGTTACCGTGCACACCACTCCCATGCCACCCGGCGGGGGAATGTTTAAAAAGGATCAAGCTTGTGCTTGTACCCATCCATTGGTTGTTCAGGGTCGTTCCATTATTGTGCCTCGAGGATCATTTGACACGTACTCATATTATGGGTTACCGCGTGATTGTACCATCGAAGAACAATTGGTGGTGGTGGCTTGGTTGACCCGTTACATGTTTAATTCCTTTCATACAATCTTTAAGAAAGAAATTATGAATAAAAAGCCGGTAAGACGTATGTATCGCCTCACTGGACCCAATAAACTGTTTGAAATGGAGCTACATCCGACCTGTAATGCCTGTGAAGTCCATATCATGAAGAAAGAACCCGTGTTTTGCGGTAAAAAAAATGTCATGTCTGTTTTAAACAAAGGTCCCACCGTGGAAAGTGTTTTGAATGACGAGTAAACACGAATTACACCACGCTGTGCGGTATGCCACAGAACATACGCGCCTATTCATGATGGAGAAATACAAGACACTTTACCCAAACCTATATCAATATGCCTCGTTCACCACACGACGTGCCACCTCCAAAGATTTTTACATTCCCAGGAACCTGGCAAACTCATGTCTGGTGGTGGAAAATACAAAATTTCAGAAAAAGGGTTGTGATATAGCTGGGTGTTTTCCATTCACAATCCAAGGTGTTCCATGTAAACCCACTGATACTATTCAATGGATTCCCTTGGGGAATTCCCATACGTTAGCGTGTCAGTCCATGTGTCAAGCATCCAGCTCGACTGTGGATACAGAGTGGTGGAACAATGAATGCGTGATGGTAAATCCTTTGAAAAAAATTGTTGTCATGTTTCCAGAACGCGTATTTGGCATATCCACAGCCCACAGGTATCATGATGGCTTGTCGTGGGAAAAGGGCCAAGTGAAATTGAATGCCAATTATTGCAAAGCCTACGGTTTGGAATTTGATGGGTATGAATGTACTTCGTCCACTGAACAAACGGTTATGGAAGTATTATTTGGTACGACCGTTTACCGGTCCATCAAAACAGCATCCCTAAAACCTGTGGTCCCGAAAATACCTCCAGCCATAGAGCCCCATATGAATATCGTGATTCCACCCGTAACTGCGCAAGACATTACAGATGATACATCCGGCTCATCTGACTTGGCCAAGGAAATTGCCATAGAAATGAGTGTGGATTTTGGCGTGGATATCGGGTTACATGTCGTGGAAACCATTTTAAAGAAACGAGTCCCTAAGCTGGTGATGAAAGCAGCCACCAATATGGCTGTCAAAACAGCTTTAACTCAAGCCGTGTTGAAAAATTCTGTCACCCTAATTGCCAAATCCTTTGTCCAGATGGGCCGAACAGTGGGTACGGCCTCCACCATCCTAGCTCCTTACAGTATAGCGTCCTTGCTGGTGGATATTATTGATCCCAACATGTACAAATACATGCTGACGGGGGAAATGGTGGACAATTTAAATCGTCGTTTGGACTTGCAATACTTTCAAACAGAAGACCATTTCAATCAACCCGTCACGCCAGAGTACATCTGGGATTACGTGTTGGTCCAACCCGATGAGTCGGAACGGTACATGTTTATGGCAGAAAAAATTAATGAATACTTGCAGGCATTGCGTCCTACTGATACTATCCCAAAGCTACCCAAATCGGAATTTCATTATCGTAAACAACCTTCCCAAACATGGAATTGGACCATTCACTTGGTGGTTTTTGTCATGTTACTGGTTGTGGGAATCATTTTCGTGCAATGGGTTCATGTATGGAGCTGTCTCATACTGGTTGCGTTAATGTACTTTAAATGATGTGAGTAAACAATCTTGGACCCCACCCACAAGTCCCCCATGTTAAAGCATTATGGTAATGTTAAGTCAATGGGAAACCCTCAGAAACAATTTTCATGAAGGCCAGTCTGGAAAAAAAATTTCTGACTGAAACTCGGAGACAGCTAGGACTATGAAAAAAAAAAAAAAAAAAAAAAAAAAAAAAAAAAAAAAAAAAAAAAAAAAAAAAAAAAAAAAAAAAAAAAAAAAAAAAAAAAAAAAATTTTTTTTTTTTTTTTTTTTTTTTTTTTTTTTTTTTTTTTTTTTTTTTTTTTTTTTTTTTTGATATAAGTATGAGCCCACAGAATTTCCGTCAGACGTTTCTGGAGTTGGCACATCTGAAGAGTAACGTGTTTTAATGCCTAGTTAATTTCTTGACTGTAATGGTTGTTTTGCGTGGTAGCTCATCCCGTTTAACTGGATGTCGTTTGGAACAATGACTCAAAAGGTATCTGCACGGTTTATTGGGAACTCGTCTGGTTTTAAATTCCCCGTCTCTACTGACAAATTTTATTTTATTGGGGGCATTATCGTACACCAATTCATTTTTGGAAGCGCCCCATCGTAAATAGGGTGATCTTTGAATGGTGGTCCGATTTCTGGATCGTGCTGAAGTACTTCTGGATCGGCTTCTTGAACTGCTCCCAGAACTGCTAGAACTACTTCTTGAACTGGACCGGCTTCTCGAGCTAGCCGAACCACTTCTGGATCGCCTTCTGCTTCTCGAGCTAGCCGAGGTGGATCGGCTTCTTGGATGAATTGACCGGCTTCTTGAACTAGCTGAATTACTCCTGCTTCTTGAACTAGCCCGATTGCTGCTGCTTCTTGAACTAGCCCGATTGCTGCTGCTTCTTGAATTAGCCCGATTGCTGCTGGACCGTGTCAATCTTCTTTTTCTGATTGGTCCATTGGATGGTCCAGGGCTATGAGGTGTTGTAGGTCTTCTGTTCAAAGGGCTTTTGCCTCTTTTTCTTCGGACTGGGCTTCTTGATCGACTAGTTCTTTGGACTGGGCTTCTCGATCGGCTTCTTGATCGACTGGTTCTTTGGACTGGGCTTCTCGATCGGCTTCTTGATCGACTGGTTCTTTGGACTGGGCTTCTTGATCGACTGGTTCTTTGGACTGGGCTTCTTGATCGACTGGTTCTTTGGACTGGGCTTTTTGATCGGCTTCTTGATCGACTAACTCTTTCGACTGGGCTTTTTGATCGGCTTCGTGACCGACTGGTTCTTTGGACTGGGCTTCTTGATCGACTTCTTCTTTGGATTGGGCTTCTTGATTGGCTTCTTCTTTGGGTTGGGCTCGGGCTTCTTGGTCGATTGGGTACTGTCCCAAAGAAATTGTCCAAATCCAACGCGTCATTGTCGCTATCATACATGAACCCTGACGTATCTTCCAAATTAATAACAGGCGTATTTAATGACATCTTTATTCCTGAACACGATAAATGTTGGACGCCCAATGCTCCAAATTGTACATGGTAGCTGCTTTACATGCATCGGTCGGGTTCATGGGGGCAATGTACTCAACACCCACGAAACTGTACTTGGGAATATCAAACGTCTGATCGATACTACCTGATTTATAATAAGGTACCAGGGACAGCACCATGCCCAAATCAGTCACATTGCCATGATCAAACGTCTTGCAAAATAATGCGTCCAGACAATTTTGAGTAAACTGCTCAAAGGCCTTACGACCCTGATTGAATGGGAAACATATTACCCATCCTTGAATAAATTCCTTATTAGCCAGCATGTAATCAAACGCATCCCAAAAGGCCAAACTCATAATGAATGGATGAGTATGCTGAGTTAAATCCACAATGACATAGGTATTGGCAGTCGTCACAGGATCATCCATGCGGCCCGTCACGATATGAGGGTGGATGGCATTCACCTGCACGTTATTGACATTGTGTGTTTGAATGGACGTGTCCTGGATCTTGAGCAATTCTTGTGTGTTGCGGGCCAGATCCATAACGCTCAAAGCGTGAAAGTAACACGCATAGGTCCAAACTGTTTCTGGGCGACTAGTAAATGTAAAATGACTCGTAAATACCACACATCGAGCAGCATTATGTGGTTTTTCCACAGGCTTGTACGATTCTGGTTCAAGGACGATAAATAAATCACAATCTTTTACTGGAACCATGTATGTAATGACGTGAACCCGATCGTCTGGCGTGCTTGGACACATGTAAAACGGGGAATAAATGACCACACTCAACTGCGGATCTGCAGACACCATGTCAAACACTACATCGGGATTCCTACCCAAGTTACCAAAGACGGTAACGTTATCATGTCGTAACAGAAATTTCAACAAGTCTTGCGTGTTGTTCATCTTCTTGATTACTCAAAAAAAAAAAAAAAAAAAAAAAAAAAAAAAAAAAAAAAAAAAAAAAAAAAAAAAAAAAAAAAAAAAAATTTTTTTTTTTTTTTTTTTTTTTTTTTTTTTTTTTTTTTTTTTTTTCCTATATAAGCCCGAGTCGTGACACAGCTTACTCAGTGGATGCGTCGCTCTGGATGCAGATCAATCAGTCGGTACGAACAACTGCCGTTCAAGATTGCGGCAAATTGTACCATACGATTTAACGCTATATCAGCCTTTTGATCGTTACGAGCCTTGTCTTCGTTCAAATCATCCATCAACTCTGACAGCATTTCCCGATCTTCCATATTGATCTGGTAATAATCCCCATCAGCTCGTTTTTGCCTTAAAAATTCGCCCAAATTGAATTTTTCAACACGCCGTCTTTTTTGAGCTGGCAAGACTTGGGGTTTTAAATACTTTCTGGTGCTGGTATCAAACACTAGTTTTGGACATGTTTCACTGGGTTCATCTGTAATGGACCCGGTCAACAGTTGGTGATACTTGTCCAACACCCACTGGTTGTGAAACAGTGAAAAGTCGTGTGGGTCAGTGGGAAACGTTTCCTTATAAATTTTATCCACTTGTTCCTTTTCTTCTGGCTGTAAATTGGCATATTCTGTATACGTGTCATTAAAGAGCTTTTCAAAGACCTTGTCCTTGGCCAGAAGGATTCTGGCCTTTTCTTCAGAACTATCGGGATTCATCTTGTTTGTTATGGAAAACTTTACAGTATATGAAGCCACTATTCGGCGGCTGGCGTCCAAACCTATTCGGACCGTTCATTTCCAGCCGAAACAGGTCCATGTGGTCTTTGAAGACGGCCAGGAATGCATTCAGAAATATGATTTGGCATTGCGTTTGTTTTTCATCAGCTTACAGAACGTTCAATGCCGACGCCACGAGTCCACACCCGATTGCATATCAATCCCACTCGGGCATTTCCAGTTGTTGGGCTGGTCTCAAGGTGAAATCGTCGTGTTTGAGCGTGACAATTTAAAACTTGTCACTGAATTTTCATAGAGTTCACAATGTCATCCATCTTTTCACAGGTGTACCTGTATTTTAGGTACTTGAACGTCGTGATGGATATGAGCGCCACAAATATGACCAGTGTCAGAACGATAAAATGAATCCGAAATTCAGAGGTCTGGACTGTCAAGACACCAATCGAGTACAGCAAACCACCCACCAAGGCAAAAATGCCAAACGGCTCCAAATGTGATACGTTTAACATGTTAGCCGCTGTCTGGCTGTTATAAGGTTAACATGTACTTGTTTCCAAAAATTTTCATGTATGTGCAAGGAATTTAGTAATTGGTATTGAAACGCATTCATATTGGGTATGATTTGGGCTAAACTCATGATGGTGTCATGCATGTTGTCACACGTGTGCTGCTTGAGCCATGCTTCTAGAGTTTGCCACATGTGGGTCCATGTGGGGAACAGAGCATTTTTCTGATGGAGGTATTCTTGAAAATCTTCTGGACCCAACAACCCTTTTAAAAATTCTTCCAAGCCAGCATACGTAACTTGCATAATTTCTTCAGATGAGTAGGTCATGTTGCTTTATTTCCTTTAGGTAAAACAAGTATGGATTCTGCCTTGTTTTCTGAGCAAGAGCGTTTGGACTGGCTAAAGAAATGCACAAAGATAACAGTATGTTGTCCATCACCTGATGTGCATACCCAGCTGATCCAAGACAGAGCTATTGATGAACCACCCAGTGTGTATTTGCAATGCCGTAACTGTGGTCGGAGCAAGAAAAAATTTGATTGATACACAAATCTGAAGGGAAAAAAAAAAAAAAAAAAAAAAAAAAAAAAAAAAAAAAAAAAAAAAAAAAAAAAAAAAAATTTTTTTTTTTTTTTTTTTTTTTTTTTTTTTTTTTTTTTTTTTTTTTTTTTTTTTTTTTTTGTATAAATCGTGGTGACTGCAGCCATCCTCCATCAGTTGGTCTGGGTTGTTGCTGCACCTGTGTGTTACATAATAAGGTGCTTCAGCTTTTCAAATGTGCCAGAAAATGTAGTTTCCATCCACGTGCCCACGTCCTTCAGGTGTTGATCATTATGCGTGGTCATGTACATCATGTAGGCCATCAAACCCATAGTCAGGACAATGAGCAACAAGAATATCCATCGGCCTGTTAACACTGCAACGGCGCATAGGATGCAATTGATGTACACCGTGGTGTAAAACAACACGCCATTCACGACCTGTCGATCACTCATCTTGATTGAATGAAAAAATTGGGCACACTTGGTTTTGCTTCATAGTATGGAAAGTCCAACGGTTTCTTGGTGAACGCGGCTATTTTCATTAAGTAACCACCACCTCTAGGACTGAGTTCAGTAGCGGGAATACTGGGATGTATGTTTAGTACAACATCTGGGGGATGTGTAACGAATTTCTGTTTGTGCACAGTGACCTCCTGATTTAAGGTTTCCACAACAATGCTTCGAGTATTAGTAAGTTTATTGGGGTCCAAACCATCTTTTGGAATGACATGCACCTGACCATTTAATTTAATTGTTGCTTGTGGTACCGATGTGAATTTGTGTATTTCATTTTGGAAATAAGTCCGTTGCGAGTTGGGTGGAATGGTGTCACCTATGTATTTAGGGACACAATACCATCTGTTGTCGACGCGGTCCACAGTCTCGGTTTCTGAAGAAGGGCAAAATACAAACGGTTGAGCTGCATCACACGTGGCAAACATTGTCTGGTCCAACACAAAATTACCAGATTGCAAATGTTGACCAGGTTCACATGGATCTTCCCCCGTTGGTTCGGGTACTTTGCGCTGAGACCAATACAAATAGTGACTGGGTGTACTTTGTTTGACAATTTGTCGTGTGGGTTCATGGTACACACATTCTGACCCGTCCTTATGCCCAATCTTAAAAGCCATTTGGGATAAGAAGGGGTAATGCACGCAATCTGGGTGGCTACACAGATTGTACGTCTCATTCAATACGAAATTGGGATCTGTACAAGCATTTATGACGCCACTTATTTTGAAATAATCCCATGGTTTGATCCAGTGGTCTTCGGCCAAGCCATCTATGGTAAAGAAATTGATCCCTTGGTATGTAAAGGCATGTGGATGATTTGGCTGACACTCGATACCATTGAAAAAATGTTCTTTGGGACACGGTACCGTAATTTGCGCGTGGCAGTCATAATATGCCTCAACGTTTCCAGACACAAAAGCACGTGCATTATTGCTACAGGCAGATTCCCGTTTAAGGCGTTTACTGATCCGTTGACCAGGTTCCAACGCCACGCGTTTGCGGGTTTTGCCCTCGCAAGTGTACCCAGTAACTTGATCAAGCTTGCTTGAGAAACCCCAATTGCGCACGTATTTGGTAAATTCATGGATAGGTACAATGACATCAGGATCTGTGGGTGTAACATTGGTACACAATTCGGGTATCGTGCATTGATTTCCATCAAATACTTGGGGTAAAAAGGTCAACCGGTCACCCAGGTACCGATCCCATTGTGATGGGCACATTTCAGTATGGTCCACTTTATCGTCTTTGCAGACCATGAACCCTGGGGAATACTGGAGTGACAAGCTCGTTTCCAAAGGCAACGGTAATCGCTCTCCGTTCGCTTTACCCTCACAGGCATCCGACTCACATTTTGGGGAATCATCAAAGTAACGGAATCCAGGTGGACACGTTTCGTAGGTGACTTGGCCTTGGTCACATACCAGTAAAGTACGAAAGTTTAGCACGTGTGGGTCTGTATTATGTTGGCAATAATCGGCCACGCTTTTATCGCGGCAATTGTCGTGTACAAAAATTTGGTTGGGTAAACAATTGTGATGATAGGTTTGTTCGTCTTGACAGAGAAAGTATGCGCTCAAATCAAATGGGTCAACCACCTTGGTGAAATCGGGCTGGCCTGTACACAGGTTAATCTGTTCACATTGACCATTTTGAAAGAGGGTCCCTGGTGGACACTGATGTACTTGTTGGTTTTCAATCTGACCACCCTTACATGCGTAATAATAAATACGTTTGTCTTGGAGTGGGATCAATGCATCAGTTTGAAAGGGTTGTGCAGCAGCAAATGGAACCAATTGATCCTTTTGCAACAATTGGTACAAGGTCTGACCTGTAGCTGGAACTAATACGCCATCTGGCTGTCCGTAACAGGCGTCTTGTTGGACAATTTTATTGGCGTGAATAGTGTAATGCTCAGGCATCAATGTTGTCCATTCAGACTGGTTAGTCTGAACATGCAATAGGTTACCACCACGCCTACTAAGGTTTGTGGTCATGGGCATGGCTTGAAGCGACCGATACGATGTTGTTGGTTTGGTCACGGGGCTCGTATTGGACCATGTCATGTACCAGAAATATAAAAATATTAATACGATTGTCACAGCATCGGTAATCAGCATAATCTTGCTTATCACACCACCTGAGCCAAGAAGAAAAATTTTGCCTCCAAAACTTTTCCCGACGCTGGTCACTGAAAAAAAAAAAAAAAAAAAAAAAAAAAAAAAAAAAAAAAAAAAAAAAAAAAAAATTTTTTTTTTTTTTTTTTTTTTTTTTTTTTTTTTTTTTTTTTTTTTTTTTTTTTTTTTTTTCCCTATAAATACGCGGCCGTCGTGAGCACGAGCATCAGACGTTTTCTGATTTTTGCTGCAGACAGTCCTGTGACATGTTAGTACGATATGCTGTACTCGATACGCTGGGACAAGATTATTGTTCCGCGTTCCAACGTTATTCATATACAGACCACTTTTCTGGATGAACATGGTCGTGTGGTTCAAAAGACTCGAAAATATGAGGAATGGTTGGGAGTCTGTACCAACCACATTGACAAAGTCGTACGTGCATTGGACCGTCACTTTCCTTCTTGTAACATTCGGTACACCCGTTTGGGCACTACACGCAAAGTGTTGCCCTATTTCCCGACCCGATTGGAACGCAACCGTTTTGATTCCCCTGAAAAACCATTTTACAAGGTGTATATGCGTGGATGTCATGCAGAAGTGGGACGATTTTTCAAAAAGTACAAAATTAGTTATTACGACAAGGAGGATTGGCTTGTCCGACTGTACATTGACTTATGCACCCAATACAACACCAAAGGGTTTTTGTACAAATGGTATTCCGTGACTGACGACTCGCCCTGGTTGCTCGATTCATTTCAGATGCATCCAGAACGCACCGATGTGCCAGACTGGACTATTGCTGCTTTTGATTTGGAAACGGTACCCATGGATGGATCCAATCGCGTTCCCAATGGTTATGACCCATCTGATGAAATTGTCATGATCAGTTTGTACAAATGGAACCGTAAAGGCACGAAGCGATGGTTATTTTACCGATCGCCCGCAGGACCCGTTGACTTTAAGCATGGTGTATATTACGACTCGGAAAAAACCATGTTGAATGATTTTCATGCGCAAATTCAAGACTGCCAAATCTTGACGGGCTACAACATTAATGGTTTTGATCTCCCTTGTTTATTTGCTCGGTTGTTTTGGCTCAAAATGAACCCTATTCTGAGTCAGTATTCCTCGTTTATGGTGGGTCAAACCGTCGTAACCACGTTTCAACATAAGCTGGTGTTGGACCTGTACCTATATTTCAAGCGATTTTCCGAATACGATTTGCCCAGTTTTAAATTGGATGATGTAGCCCGTGTCAAGCTGAAGGAAACCAAAATTCCCATTCATGCCACTGGTATTTGGTGCTGGTACACACATCCCAAAGCACCATGTTTGATGGACCAACCGGTGGAAGTCTGCTACCAGGTGTTGAAACCCAAACGCATTCCAGTCCATCATTTTGGAACCTTTCAAGATTACATGACCTATTGTCTCAAGGATTCCTTACTGGTCAAGCGGTTATTTGAAAAGGAAATGGTACTCTCTTTTCTGGTGGAACGGGCCAATTTCACGGCGTGGAATGCCGTGAAAGCCTTATGCATGGGTAATTCCAGTTTTTTACTGGAATTGTTCAAAACGTACGGTACCATGCTGGGATTTTTTATCAATACCCATTTTTTCAAGAGTCCCATCCATCCAAGCAAGTACAAAAAAGTACATACCAAAAAGAATACGTATCAAGGTGCTTTAAATTATTGTCTGGCCGAACAATCGTTTGAAGACGTGTCCGTCTTGGACTTTGCGGGCATGTACCCGTCCGCTTTATTGAGTAGTAATTTGTGTTATAGTACGTGTACCATCATGACGCGTCAAGAATGGCTGTCGTGTCCACAAGCACACACAATGACGTGTTTGCCCTACCGCAACCACATTGATGACGATTTCAAAATCAATACGTTCAGCCACCCATTTCGGTATCCCTCGTTTGATCCTACTCTGCACGAGTTTGCCATTGTCATTAATGAAAAGACTAAAGCTTTTTTACCGTGTGTCGTCAGGCATTTCCACGCGTTGCGGAAGCATCATCAGGCTCAATACAAACAGACTAAAGACGTGTACCATTACAATGCCCAACTCTGCATTAAAATTTTGGTCAATTCCTTGTACGGCACCATGGCCAACAAGGATTCGTGTCTGGCATATGTACCCATCGCCATGACCATTGTATACTTGGCCAGAAACCAATTGTTGGGTTCGTACCACTACATCTCAAACTTAAAGTACCAAGTGTGTTATGCAGACACTGACAGTCTGATGGTGCATCGATGGCCTTACAATCATTGCGACGACGTCAACCAGCATTTAAATTTGCCCGATGTCGAGCTGAAATATGAAGGCCATTTTCAACGTTTGGTAATCCTATCACGCAAACGGTACGTGTACGAAACGGACGAGGGCAAAATTGTTCCAAAAGGATCTCAGAAACGCACGAATGACTTGTTACAATTTCTGACAAATGTGATTGTACGTACGTCGTGGTGTTTTATTTATGACACAGAGTTACCCGATCTGGAAGGACCGTGGTTGGAAAAGGGTTTAAGCCTGGAAAGCCGTGGTTGGTTGCTGTGGGCGTCACTATTACAACAAACACTGTACAAGTGTCGGGATCCCCAAAAGTTTTGCATTTCCCGCAAGATCAAACCATTGAATGAATACAAATCCAAAACGTGTCCAACGGTCCGTATGTTGCAACGATACCCAGAAAAAGCCAACGATTACATGATTGACTTTACATACAGTCGGGCAGACGTCGCTGAAAACGAAATCGGTAGCTGGGTGATGGATGTCCAAGACTGTCAGTGGGTAAATTACGAGAAATTAATCATTAGCCAAAAGAAAATGTTTTGCCGGTTACTTAACGTTGCTTTTTGGAAACGGCCACATACCCCTATGTTTCTGTGCAACATGGTGATGAACTCAATACGGTGGAAACAATTTATGCATGCCGAGCTCTTGTACCGAAAAAGAACCGGACGAAATATTGAACTGTTGGTGGAAAAGCGTACCACGTACACGTTCTGTCTCAATGAGCACAGGATCCAAACCAAAAAGAAAAAACGTAAAGCAAAGCAAGTGGGCCCTAAACGAAAAAAACAAAAAAAACAAAAAAGCAGTGCGTCCGATGACAGTAATAACTGAGAAAAAAAAAAAAAAAAAAAAAAAAAAAAAAAAAAAAAAAAAAAAAAATTTTTTTTTTTTTTTTTTTTTTTTTTTTTTTTTTTTTTTTTTTTTTCGTATATAAGTCAGACCATCAGCAGCATTTACTTCACAGTGTTGTCTGTTCTTCAAGCCTTGTAAAATACTGCTCCACCCAGTCCAAAGGTTATGATGTGCAAGACAGTCATTACATAAAACATTAGCTGGTGGCCCTTCACCATCTCTGAGCCAATTTTACTTGTAGCATCCTTCCAAATTCCGTAGGTCAGGAACCCGAAGCTCAAGGTGCTCACCAGGATCACGACCAACAGGGACGTTGTCAGCAAGGTTTTCAAATTCATAATTAGAGTACTTTATTAAGCCATCACAAATAGCACACCCAAAAGAGCCATACCGATCAGATTGCCCGCTGACGGTGCAACAATAAACATCTGGTTTGCAGACCAAAACGTTTGGGCATCCACACCTTTCGTTGTAACCTTATCGTTTTGATCTACCACGTACTTTTGGGACGTGGACAACTTGTACATCACGAATCCTTGTAGAATTGTTGACGCAAACAGCAAGACCAGCACACTGACAAAGATCAGATTTTTGATACCAAACATACTTCTTTGTTCCTTTCTTGCAAATCAAGCAGGATGGTGGTCCATGCAATTATTCATACGACTGGTGTGGTTCTGGGCAAACAGTACGTGCCTCTTGAACTGGCCTACATGGATGTCACGGGTTACGAAATAACGATGCAATTGAAAAGTCCCATGTCGTACAAGGATGCCAAACGGACTTTTCCCAATGCTTCGCCTGATGCCGTCATGAGTTGTTACAAGGGTATGTCCATGGACCAAACTATCCATTTCTTACACACCCGATACGAACAACTGCAGCAAGAATGCGGTCAAATGGATATTGTGTTTGGGTGTAAAGGAAAAAGCAATCAATGGCAATGGTTGAGCCAGGTTGGACTACCTCACGTGGTAAACGTGGAAGAGTATGGCGTTCCTACCATCAAAGACTTGAAGCAGATGTATCCGTACATTGTTTTGCCGAAATGTCCTTGGCACGTGGAACCCTGTACTACCTGTGCTCGATTGGTTGTGCGTTTACTCGCATTCCACATGTCTCAGCAAAATGCGGTTTTGACGCTCGGCCAACAGTAACTGTTCCGTCAATTGCATGATCTGTGTCGCAGGCTTAGGATCGGATTCCTTTGGAACTACGGTCCATAAGTCATCCAATTGTGCCAAGGCCAGCAATCTGTGAAAGACATCAATCATTTTGGGTGGCAAAGACATGACAGACACTTCTGGAACCAATTCATGGGCCACCGACACATTTTGTAAAAATGTTGCCACCTTTTCGTCCCGTTCTGTTAAACATGATGGATACTGGCCTGCCAAGAACTGATTCAAGGCTCGTCCTACGAGTGCCTGCACAGTTTTGGACAAGGCGTGTGTGGGACGTGCAAGAACAAACGCTTCCAAAAGTTCTGCAGACTGCCAATGCACAGCATTCACATACTCGGACGCTGGAACCATCTGCATAAACATTGGATCATAATTTTGACCACGTGTTTTGCACGTAATGTCATATAAACGGGCCGTTTTGTTCAGCTGGTCATTACTTGGAGTTGGCAAGGGAGCCAATTCTTTGGGAATGGATCGGCGATGGTTTAACCATTGTCGTGCCAATTCACCCCAAAAATGGGCAGACACATACGATACCGACGCATTGCCATCTTGAAGAATACGTTCCAGTGTGGACTTGTCGTCGTCATCTGGAATGGGATCTTTCCGACGTGCCAAAAAGGTCAACAACTGGTTGAAAAAATGGGTGACGCAGCGTGTCTTAAACGTCGGCAACTCTTTCTGATGATCCAAATAATCCAGCAGCACGTCCAGATCACCTTGGACTTGATAGCGGAACATGGTTAATCCACCTTGACGGACCATATCTTTCCAATGAATGCCATCCGATTCTAAACGTGCCACAAGTTTAAGGATGGCACATGGTGGAGCCAGAATACACGAATGTCCAAACAAAAGTCGGTCAAACCAATCGATCAACAAGGAACTGGACATCTTGGTTCCATCTGGGCAAATTCCAATGAAACGGTTGGGCTTGAACCGTGTAATATTGTACAAGATTCCTGGCCATGATACAGTGAATAGTGTACATGGATATGAACAGTAAAACGTATACGATCCACATAGTGACTTGATTGAGTACAGCAAGAAAAATTGTTTCGGTTCAGTTATGGAAAAAAAAAAAAAAAAAAAAAAAAAAAAAAAAAAAAAAAAAAAAAAAAAAAAAAAATTTTTTTTTTTTTTTTTTTTTTTTTTTTTTTTTTTTTTTTTTTTTTTTTTTTTCGTATAAATACTGGTGTCGGAAAAATTTTGTTCACTACTTGGACCGAGCTATGGGCATCACCAACTTTTGCAAGCTCATCAATCCGCTTCATGAACCGCCCAATCAGCCAGCGTTTTTCGATGCCATCCTGTATGATGTGCAATCCTTGATGCACATGGGTATTTCCAACGCTCTGGAAACTGAAGAACCCAAACTGTTTAAAGAAATATGCCAAGCGTCTTGGGCCAAACTGAAAGCCACTTTGGTGCAATTACTGTCGTTTGGTACCACCGATAGCCTCAATGTCATTTTGTCATTTGATGGAGAAGGCGTTCCCATGAAATGGCCGACTCAAAAGGAACGACGGTCCAACAAGGATGGCCTCCAAGGGAAATCCAAATACAGAATGGTCTTGTTTGGCATCAATATCCTTGCCCTACAAGTACAGCGCTATTTTGTAAATCAACTAAGACGCTTCCAGTTTCCGTCACGGCAACTGCATGTGTATATCAGTGGTTGTAACGTGGCCGGGGAAGGGGAACATAAACTGTTTCATATTGCCGAAGCTTTGAAAACGTGTCAGAATCCCATCATAGTGAGTGACGATCAAGACGTGTTTGTGTTGGCCTTGATGCGTTTGGAGCGCTATCAGACCATGCAAATTTACAGATATGGCAAATTTTATCAAGTCACACACTTGTATCGGGAATGTTTGCCCTACCCCATGACTCATTTGGAAGTGGTTTCCTTTTTATTTGGTAATGATTTTATTCCGGCTTTGGTCACCATTTCCCCTTTTAATGTGCCAACCATTAACCAATACCTCCTCATGGAAGACGTATCGGACCATCCAGCGGATATTTTGGCTTGTTTTATTCAAGCCATGAGTCCTCATTTACGTTATCAAAAAGTGACCCATATGGACGTGTTGTTGGTGGAATCCTTTTGGATCACTTTCTTGTGGCTCAAAGATTACTACACCCGATCCACGTTTCCCCAAAAGTATCTGGAAAATCCCATTTATCACCAATTTGACCGAAATGCCTTACTCACGGCTTTAGCCACACCGGACGTGTCCCACAAGTGTTTTGAACGCGCCCAGAATGCGTATCAACGTGTACAGCGCGATCCCGTGACAGCCAAACAAGCCGAGTATGCCGTGTTTGGACACGACGACGTGCTCGACCAACTCACTTCTTACTTTGTACCACCAACCGATACGACCTGCGTTGTATTACATTTAACCAAATCGTAGTCATCAGCCATCCCATCGCCAATACCACCAGCCAAATCCATTGTGACTTAAACAGTTCCACTGGAAATACACGAAACGGACCAAAAATCGTGTCGGCTGCCTCTTTGTACTGCAAACGTCGGTCCAATTGTATCAATTCCAGCACAGGCTCCGGTGCCATAACGACCCGTAAATCATGATCTAGGACAATGACGCTGCGTTCCCATTTCACATCTTTTAGCAGCTCCAAATTGAACACTTCAGCCGTTGGATATTGCCTGTATACAGGTAAAGCCGTGATGTGGGCCAAGAGTTGCATGGTAAAAATTTTATTCTTTGGATACGTCAGCACCAATCGGGAACGGAAAAAGGATTCATTGTAAGGAACCCACGGATCATTATACAAAATGTGTTCCAGGCTCGCCATGTTCTTGATTTGGAATGAAAAAATCAAGCAGAATGGAAAATGAGTATTGGGACGAAGACCTCTTTAATAATGGTGAGTTAATGCATTCAGCAGATCCCATGCTGGCTGGGAATTCGGATCTGAGTGAGCCTTTTGAACAAGATCCGGTAGAGGTCACACCTCCAGAGGTACCACCTCCGCTTCCAGATGCCGTGTTGGATCTGAATGCCTATGGACCTTTAGTACTAGATCTGGTAGAAGAGGCCATATTACCACCTGAAAATCACGATCCCATGTTGGCTGAAAAATTTGTTCAAGACCCTCCACCTGAAAATCGTGAGCCCATGTTGGCTGAAAAATTGGTTCAAGACGAATCACCTGAAGATCGTGAGTCAGATACTGATGAATCCATGGATGAAGAAGACAATAATAATCTTGATCCACCGCCTGAACAAAACAAAAAGGGTATCAAGCGCACTAATATTGTCAAGGCAATGGTGCGGGGTATTGAGAAAAGAAAGAAAATTCAAAAATTAAGACTCAAAAAAAGGCACATACGAAAAACCATACAAACCAGAAAAGAGCCATTGGACAACCGCTCCACCTTAACAACACCGAGGGCTTTAATAAAGACATCAATGGCGTCATATTCCCATAATAACCCAAACTTGAAGGAATGTTATTTGCGTTACAGAAATCAAATTCGGCAGCAGATACGCAGACGGGGCTATGTCCATTTGTTCCTGGGCAAACCAACATATATGGCTGATAGAGATCCTCAGAACATAATGAAGTTGTACAACCTCAATGACCAGGTAGCAGATGGTATTGCAAATACAGATATGGCCAAGTGTATCGTGCACATTAAAGAAATAGTACCACCAGAACCAGCACAAAGGCAGCCTGCTCGACTAGTACCTCCAAATCAGCAAGAGCAACCGATGAATGAATGAAAAAAAAAAAAAAAAAAAAAAAAAAAAAAAAAAAAAAAAAAAAAAAAAAAAAAAAAAAAAAAAATTTTTTTTTTTTTTTTTTTTTTTTTTTTTTTTTTTTTTTTTTTTTTTTTTTCCGCTATAAAAGTCCGAGGCAACATCCATGCTGCAATCAGTTGCTCGTTGGAAATCAAGATGGAATATTCCAAACTTATCCAGCGCGTGTTGGCCAACAATGTCTTGGGCAAAGCTATTCAGGACATGGCTGATGAGTCGGGTATGCTGAACCTGGTGGATCCCGACTGGCAGGCTAAATTGGATAACTTCCCTATTCATCAGATGCACAAGGAAAAACGAGTGACATTTTCCAAAGGCAATGCTTGCTGCCAAGAAGGGGCTTATGTGCGGAATATTTCTTTACCATCACAAACGTACAAAGTTATTTTGTTGGGAAGTTGGTCATGTGATCGCCCAAAGCCCAAGGACATGAGTAGCCCACCGAGTGAGGTGTCGTTTGTGGCTCGGGATTGTCCACCGTTGACAGCCATTGCCAATGCCATGGCGGAAAATCCAACTCAGAAACTACATGATGGAGCTCGATTGTTTATGGATGGTTGTATTTCAGCCTTGTGTTACCCATGCCGGGTGCAACACCTGAAACACAAAATTCCGTTTGATACCAATAGGAGGAATTGGTGCGTGACCAAAACACTAGTGTTTAATGGGGAAGAAATACAAGGTACGTTCAAGCACGTTATGGAGTCCATGTTGGAACGCAGTGGAGGATTCTTGGCCATATGTCAAGTACATATTGTAAGCCGCACCACATTTGGTGACGACAAATACAAGATTGGTGGCAAAATTAAGAGCATTATCGTATTTCAAGAGTCTTCCATCCAGCCACAGATGGGCATGAGCTTTTTGACAAACTGTCTGGCTCCTTCTGGAGACTTGCCAGCCATTGAATTCCCAACAGAAGCAGATGATGATGACGAAGTAATTAATGTTGGAGGCAACTGAAAAAAAAAAAAAAAAAAAAAAAAAAAAAAAAAAAAAAAATTTTTTTTTTTTTTTTTTTTTTTTTTTTTTTTTTTTTTTTTTTTTTTTTTTTTTTTTTTTTTCCTTCCTATAAAAGTCAGAGAGCTTGAGGCTTTGTCAAGCATTCATCCTTCATCAGCCAAAGGGTTGGTTTGTTACAGTACCTCAAGTTTTGGCCAGCGACTGTGCTTACCGTTTCCGGATTAATTGTCAGCGTTTCCATTCGGTTGTCTCGTGGCATCAGTATCGAGCCATCTTGTCCCACCGAATAATAAAACCCTGCTGCATTTTGGTGTCTGGCAATAAACCATTCCAGACTGGACTCGTTACCCATTTTATGGTAGCGGGACCATTGAATACAGTTCAACCAGTCTTGTGGATCCACGATTTTATCCACGTACAACGTCGTGACGGATTTAATCGGCGCTGGTGGTATTCGGGTCCCATTTGTGCCTCGGTACAAGTTATACAGATCCATTAAATACGATATTGCCACCCGTTCACAGGCCAATACATTGTATTCTTGACGTTGTGTACCAGCCACCAAAACAAGCGTCACATTCTTTAACGTACATTTTGGACAACCATGGCTCACAATTGGAATGGTCCCAGTTATGCGTCGGGGTTCCACGAACATATTACCACCTTGACACCAAGTCAACGAGCATTTCCTTGCTTACTTGACGAGTGGTTGCAAAATCCCACACGCACTTTGATCATGGTGGCAGGTGGACCTGGTTCTGGCAAAACTTATACGGTCACCAAATGTTTGGATCATGTCAAACTGACACAGCTGCGTATGGCTCCTACAGCACGTGTGGCCAGTAAGATGAACGGTCTCACGATTCATTCAGCGCTAAAACTGAATTGGGGCAATGGTTCCGTCTTGAACAAACTGGAAAAGGAACTAGAGTCAGAACCTGACGAAGCCAAGTGTATTGAACGAAGCAAGGTGCTGCTCAATGAATTTCAATGTGCTTACCAGCCTCAGATTGTGGTAATTGATGAAATTGGCATGGTACCTTATTGGTTGACCTATTGGATCATTCAATACTTTTTCCGATTCCCCAAACCCATTTTGGTTGTCGTGATGGGTGATCCCAATCAATTGCGGCCCGTGAAATCTGAACACAATGTTTTTAGTGCCACCATGCACTTGAACATTCAACGCATTGATTTGATGGAAAGCAAGCGGTTTATAGAGTCGTATGCAAGCATCATTACAAAATTACGCCAATATGTGGACACCAATGACGTGTCGGGCATGATGGGATACATTTGTGAGCATTTCCCAATTGTGGACCATATCGACACCAACATATTGAGGAAATGCACGCGAGCCATGGCGTATTTGAAAAGTACTGTCGAGACCTACAACAATTTTTACCTGAAGCATTTGGTCAAGGGTCCACGCATCCGTTTATGGAAACGCAATAGCAACACCTATGTGGATGTCAAACAAGGCTGCCACGTGTTTATCATTCAAAATGGCGTATCCTCAGCTTTAAATGGAACACCATTGATTTTTGATCGGTACGATGACGACAAGGATTGCGTGTATTGTACCGATCCAGCCAAAAACACAAGTGTGGAAATTCATCGTAATTCTTTTGGGGAATTTCCGATTGCTGTGGGTTATGCGGGTACAGTTCACAAGTTTCAAGGCGACACCATGGATGATGAAGCCATTGCCATCAATTTCAATGGCAATACCAACTTGCATTTAATTTATACGGCCCTAAGTCGGGTCAGATCCATGCAACAAATTGTGGCTATTGAATTGTAACCTGCAAACTTGCCAAAAAAAATTTCATGAAAACTGGCCTGAAAAATTTCCTACCTACCAAAACTCTGGGACAACTGAAAAAAAAAAAAAAAAAAAAAAAAAAAAAAAAAATTTTTTTTTTTTTTTTTTTTTTTTTTTTTTTTTTTTTTTTTTTTTTTTTTTTTTTTTTTTTTTTTTTTTTTTTTGCAATAAAAGTCAGAGTGCTTGAAGCTTTGTCATGCCAGTCCAAGAGTTACAGTATTTTGGCCAGCGGCTGTGCTGCTTACTAGCTGGTGCCAGATTTTTTTCCAGCTAGCTGAAAAACCGCTCAACTTGCTGGCATAGTGTTCATTGTTGCCAAGACTGTTTCCGCGGGTTCGGAAATGGCCAGCAACAGTGTCACCGCGTAATCACTCACTGCTTTCATTTGCTGGGTTATTTGGGCATATAAGGGATTGATCAATTGTACAGAGTGCTGGTCTTTTTCCAACACTTCGTGAATGGTGTGTAGTAAGCACCGCATTTCCAGTTCCGCTGGATTTTCACCTTGTTTGACGCTCATTTGATACGCACGATAGGCCCGTTTCAAGATATCATCTTCAATCACTTTGGACAGCATGGGTGTAATGATGCGGTCATGCATGTATCGGCACATGACTCCAGCCACCATGTCCACGATGGATTTCATGGCCTTGTGTTGCTTAACGATATTTATGGACGCTACAATGGTTTTGGAACCCGTGTACATGTACAGATAATTGTCACATTGGCCATTTTTCTTGACCGAATCCACAATGGCACTCCCCATAGGCAAGTCAACCGCTAATTTTGACATGTACGATGTGAAATATTCCTTTTGAGCATTTTTTATTTGCTGTTGGATGGAGTCGTTATCATTTTGGGTGAGGCCTTTTTGCAAATCCTGTAAGATGACCGTTTCTTGCGTGAGTACTGTCTTTGCAGCGGGTGCCTCGTCTTCGGAATCATTTTCAGACTCCAAGTCATCATGCTGACGCTTCATCTTTTTTTAAATCAAAAGGAAATTTCTTTTGGCATGGACTCGTACTCGTTGATATGATCTTGCAGGGTTTTATCATCCAAAGTGCCCTGTATCACATTCTCCAACACGGGGTTCGTGATCATAGGGACCATTTCTGGTATTGCGGCTTGAATATACGTATCAACGTTAAATTCTGGGGCAAAATCCAACACCCATTCCCCAAATCGGAATGTCAGCATGATGCCATTGAAACGCGGGTCTTTGGGATTGGCTCTATACGTCAAATGTAATGGGTTGGACACGTAATGACCTCGATATTGGGCTGGCGCCTCGGTATCGTCCGAGCTCACATAACACGCTGGAAACTCATACAACAGTGTGTAAGACCAATTCCGGATTTGATCCGTCTTGTAGGCCGATTGGTATTTCAGCAGTTGGTCATTCTCCAGAAAACGCACGTGACGGGTCAGGAATCGGCAATAGTCCATACGATTGGGTTTCATGACGCGTTCCTTCTTTTCTTGGATGTAATAATACGTATCAAAATGAAATTCCCGTGTTCGGGTCTGGTAAGGTTTCCGTTTCCTGAAAAACACTTGCATGTAGTCGTAGGGAAATTCTTGCACAACTTGAAGGTACCCATGAGTGGTCTGTTTCTGCAACGGTTCAATGAGTAGGTGTGTATTTTCAACCAAGTAATGCAGCATCACGATGGGTGGACGTTGCATGAGGTAAAAATAGGATGCAATGGTTACGGGAATCTGGTAATCGATAGGGCGTTTAAAAATACTGGCGCACGCACTGTAGCCTGGACCATTGATATAGTTGTGTTCCAGTCGGACACCAAATAAACCATAGGTCGGATCACATACACATCCCACACCTGATTCATAACGGGCATGTTTTAAGGGCAAGCCTGACAGAGCATCAAACGTACATGGACGCTTAAAACATTTCTTGTCCTGATGGCGTTGTAAATAGTCTGGATTGAACCCGTCTTCTGATACGATATCAGTAAAATGCACTTCGTCAGAGCCACAACTCGTATATTTCATGAGCTCAAAAGCCAGCACTTTTTGACACGTGGCTCCAGCCGGCACGTATCCTTCCATGCACTCGCAAGTTTGGGTAAACACGTTGTACTGCCCATACGGTTTGCAAGCCACTTGGACGTCACAATTACCACCGAAATATTTTTGAGACACTAATTCTGGGTCGTGACAAATACACGTGGCAAAATTCTTGCCCATGTGAGAAAATAGCGTCCACGCGCCAGTTTCTTCGTAACATTCTTCCCCACGCAACAATTGCGGGACACACGTTTGCTGTAAACACACGTGATTGGAATCACAATCACTCGTGGTTTGGCAAGTGGTTGAGGCCGAGATTGGGGTTTCTTGGGTCAACAGGTTCCATGACTGAATCGTAGGAGGGTTAAATTGCCACACGTGGAAAACTACTAGCAATATGTACAATACCAGCAAGACATAGTACTTCATTGCTTGGTTGTTAATAAATCGGAACGGTCTGATACTTTCGATACCGATACTCGAGTCCGATCGAGGGTCGTGCGGCGTCGTATTGTTTGAGCCATTGCAACAGGACCCATTTGGTTTGGAGGTTGTGCACGTTTGCCAAGTACAAATCCACACTATACATCTTGATTGATGCCATTAATCATAGTTTCCACCACCTTGAGCAGTTCCTTATCACACGAATTCACTTTGGTGTAAGGCTTGGCATGAATGCGTAAATCGTATTGGTCGTCCATATTTTCACTCACTTTATCGTCCACGGCGATCAAAAAAATTGTTTCGGGCTGATAAATGTCCCGAATGTGCGCCGACGCTTTCGGAACTTGGTAAAACATGCGAGCATAATCCGACTCGGATCGGGCAAACAGTTTAAAAGCGTGTTGTGCCAATTCGGGCAAAAATCCGTTCACGACACGCTGGACATAGTCATTGGTCCCCAAACTCCACAAGATTATGTCGGCCTTGATGAGTTTCAGGAACCGGATCAGGGTTTTAAAATGAGGTCTTACGTGAAAAGTGGTTCCTTCGTAAAACCCCAAGGTTTCGTCCATATCCAGGACGCAGACGTACTTTTGATCCATAGTGCTTTACTTTCTTCAAAATAAAGGCCATGAGTGCCCCCATCAAGCCCCCTGAAGAACGATCCAAACGGATTATCCGACACATTGACAATGTTAATTTTACGGCATCCGAGTGTGAAATTCATCCCAGGAAACCGTGTCTGTTGCTGTTGAACAATTACGACCACAATCGTTATCATTGTCTGTATGCCAATCGTTCAACCGTCTGGATGTCCTACACCATCAGCAAATCATGTGAGTTGCCCGAACATTTTTATGAACTGATTCAACTACACAAAAAGTTTGGGACGGAATACGTGTTGCCATTTTCGGGACACTTTCGAGAGTACTCTGGCTACACGATTGGCATGTTTCACCAACCGATTCAGTTGTATGCCCCACGAAAAATCCAACATCACACGTTAAAGGAGACGGCTTACGCGTTGATCGTATTCTTTTGTGCCGTGTGCCATCAATTGGGTGGCAATGTGCCAGATTTAAAACAATTTTTGTTTCTGTATACGGATCGGCATCCGGTGCTGTGTGATATGGGCAGCTACAATGTGGAAAATCGAGTCCGGCTGAAAGGTCACAAACCTCATTTGAATGAAAAGAAATGGCGGCGTGTCATGCAAA
Source organism: Linyphia triangularis (assembly GCA_963978545.1). Taxonomy (NCBI): domain Eukaryota; kingdom Metazoa; phylum Arthropoda; class Arachnida; order Araneae; family Linyphiidae; genus Linyphia; species Linyphia triangularis. Next base: position 28,169,799 of record OZ021733.1, read on the forward strand.
AAAAGACCATTCGGGACGTCATTCGGTACTTGAAACTGGAATTTAAATTGTTTTTCAATCACAAAAAGAAAAAAGGCCAGCGGTGCATTTTGAATGAAAAAGACGAGTGCTTTGATACGGAAACACATGAATTGTTGTGCCAGAGTCAACAAAAGAGCCTAGTGCAGGTATTACAAGACTTTTGTCATTTGATGCCCAACGATAATATTCGGAACAATATTGTTGGAGAATGGACAGCCACGTTGGGAAAACGATCGGAAGAAGTCATGGAAGATGAGTCGGAAGAAGAATCGGATGATGACGACGCCAAAAAATACCCCACGAAAAAGTTGAAATGAGTCATTATGGCAAGTCCCATGTTAAGGCAATGGTAATGTTAAGTCAATGGGAAGCCCTCAAAGAAAATTTCATGAGGGCAAGTCTGGAAAATTTTTCCAGCCGAAAAATTTTGGATGGCTAGGACTATGAAAAAAAAAAAAAAAAAAAAAAAAAAAAAAAAAAAAAAAAAAAAAAAAAAAAATTTTTTTTTTTTTTTTTTTTTTTTTTTTTTTTTTTTTTTTTTTTTTTTTTTTTCATAGTCCTAGCCACCTCAGAGTTTTGGCTGGAAAATTTTTCCCAGACTGCCTTTCATGAAATTTTGTTTTGTGGGTTTCCCATTGACTTACTATTGCATTAACATGGTGAGACTTACAATGGGTGTCAAAGACAAGTCCTATGTTAAAGCAATGGTAATGTTAAGTCAATGGGAAACCCTCAAAGAAAATTTCATGAGGGTCGGTCTGTAAAATTTTTCCAGCCGAAAAATTTTGGATGGCTAGGACTATGGAAAAAAAAAAAAAAAAAAAAAAAAAAAAAAAAAAAAAAAAAAAAAAAAATTTTTTTTTTTTTTTTTTTTTTTTTTTTTTTTTTTTTTTTTTTTTTTTTTTTTTTTTTTTTTTTTTTTTTTTTTTTTTTTTTTTCATAGTCCTAGCCATCCAAAATTTTTCGGCTGGAAAAATTTTCCAGACTGGCCCTCATGAAATTTTCTTTGAGGGTTTCCCATTGAGTTAACGTTACTATTGCTTTAACATGGGACTTGCCAGATTTTACCAGACAACCAAGTTGTTGGTTTACACAACATGGCTGTGGAATATCGGAACCTTGTGCTCGAGTTACTTGGGCAACGCAAGTATCCTGTCCTTCAAGACTTTGTCGTAATGGACATTCATTACAAACTCATTCCAGAGGATGCAGTTTGTGATGTCAGTCATAGTTATGATCGACGTATGCACGACCCGTTGCAAATTTGGAAACAGCACATGAATCCTTACCGCCTATCTTACTTGGTCGGTAACTACCCTCTGTTTTACGTGCATGAAATCAACCAGTTGGACACGAGTACGTTACCGATTGATTGTCAACGGATAAAACTGCCCAGATCGTTTGTGGATGCTTTGAGAAATCAGGTCAGCCAGACGTTTGAAGAAGAATTGTACCATTTCCTGACGCTGCTCAATTTCAACGTACCCAAACTAGCTCCATTACTCGACATGGATGTCATGACATGCACACGCCTACTGCCACAATTTATCAGATTGTGGGCGTACAAGTATGAGGAAAAGAGTCTGGCCCCTACTCCAGTCGGAACGCAATTGGCCCAATGCTTTGGACCACCAAAAGAAACTAGCATTTTACCAGTTCGTGTATTGCGAGGACAATTGGGACCGTGCTCTTCTCAATCGTGTCTTTTGTCGTTAAACAATGATCATGAGGCCAATTTACCCGGTCCCACACCCTACATCTGGCATTACAGTGTTCGGTACAAGAAGTTGATCCCTTTGGCCTACAACCCTTTGGAAAATCCCTTAATCGTACCGTAAATCAAAACGGTAGCGGTTTCGTTCACTATCATCTTTATCAAATTGACGGTACCGCCGATTTTCGTCATGGTACCGACACACCCGACGGATTCCTTGGCATACAGATTTGGGCAAGTTGACGTTGGTATCATCACATTCATCGTTGGATGGGTCAATGGACAACACTGACTCATCGGACGAAACGTCACTCATATCGGGTCTGCCCACAAAGGTTTTCAATTTCAAACGTTTTCGGTTGGAATCCATAAAGCGTCCGGCATAGGACCGCAGCCTAGGATTTTCATCTACAACGTCCGACCAGGACTGAGTAGGCACATCTTTCAGATACGTCGTTTTAAAATCTTGAAACGTACGAGCTTGACGGAATAATGGCCTGAGTTTATTTACAGGAACCAACAAGCCGTCATTCACTGCAATACGCTCCAAATAACTCATGGATACCAAACGGGTCATGTCTTCTGGATTTCGGATCTGATGATCCACCAACATTTCATAAGCATACACCAGGGGTACCTTGGCAGGTCCACGCGGTGCATGATAAACGGTTCGTCGTCGAGGCGGCATTGTTTCTTTATTGATGGTACACTAGCTGTCCGTAAAAATACATGTTGTAAAATTCCGACTCACGGACACGCATATGCGTATCGTAACCAGCATGCTGGTACTTGTCGTACGTGTCCCAATGAGCCATGAAATGCAGCGTAAACAGGAACAACAATTGCCAAGTGGTCGTGTGCTGGAAATATTCGGCTGGATTATGGATCGTTTCTTCCAACACTGAAAAGTTGATGATGCCACGGGCCTCATCCACCAACATGTGGTTGTTCCGATTCATGTTGTCAATCAAATCCCGCCGAATTTTGTTAAATTCATATACATTAAAGAAAATATGCATGTACCGCTCATTATTGACCCCGACATTGGGATCCATGTACATGTGCAAAATTTCCTTGGGTCCATGAGGATCATTGCAGTAGTAAAAATACGGAATGTATTGGTGCAGGGGGCTAATGGGATTGCCAAATATCCAATTTAAAATGGATATCCATTGCCCGAAAATGAGATGGAAATTCTTTAAATTGGTGGCCGAGTAACCTTCCACGACATTGGAGCATGCAGTCCAAGCGTCGCGCCATTTATGCACTCGACTTGCTGTAACACGGGCAGGTCGTTGGGAATCGTGATGATCAATGGTACGTTCCATAGTCTTCTTGACTAAAGAAAAGACATGTGGACTGCATGGCTGATATTTGCCATACTCTGGATGGGTTTTGCATGGATGAGTGTGTCTTCCCCGCCCGATACGTCATTTCCGTTTCAGATCCACAGTCCAATCTTTCAACAAAATTGTACATCCAAAACTGTAGCGTGCGTCGATGACTGCAGCTTTTTGTGTGTGGAAAATAATGCCCAGTGTAATGGCGGCATATGTAGGGTGGATCGACCAACTATTGCGTGCGATACGGAAAAGGGTGGTATGATCATGTTGAGCCAGTATCCAGCACCCCATTGGAAGTGTTTGTGCACTGACGAGGCCATTTGGTCAGGACCAGCGTGTAACACGTTAAATCCTGACGTGTGTGAGATGGGAGCATTCATGTACAAGAACCGGGACCATAGCGTGTGCATCTGCCCATATCCATATCAAAAAATTCAAGTGAATGGCAAGTGGCATTGTCTGGAAAAACATTTGGCCAACTTTTTTGAACCGGCATCCAGTGGACTGGCGATGGAGAAAATTGGCCCACCAACTAGGCGTCGAGTGAAACGTGTCTGACCAGTAAAAAAAAATATTGGTAAGTCAATGGAAACCCCCCAAAAAATTTTTCAAAAATCATGACGTGGAAAAAATTTTCCAGCTGAAACTCTGAGATGGCTAGGACTATGAAAAAAAAAAAAAAAAAAAAAAAAAAAAAAAAAAAAAAAAAAAAAAAAAAAAAAAAAAAAAAAAAAATTTTTTTTTTTTTTTTTTTTTTTTTTTTTTTTTTTTTTTTTTTTTTTTTTTTTTTTTTTTTTTTTTTTCATAGTCCTAACCATCTCAGAGATTCAGCCGGAAATTTTTTTTCCAGACTGGCGTTCATGGACTTTTGGATTTCCATTGCTTTAACATGGGGCCAACTTGATGGGTGGTGCAAACCATTTCTTATGCGTCAAAGCTGTCAATTGTTCTCGTCCAAGTGGACGCCAATCTTGTGGCCAAGCATCCACATACACTTGTGCCAACTCTTTGAGCACGTTGGCTGTCACTTTACGCACATCGTTATAATAGCTGGCATTTCGGTGCAAAAAGTTTTTCGCCCACACTTTGGCACTGTTAGCATACATGAAAATGTGCTCATCCAGCATGAGTTGCTGTAATTCGTCCATGTACAGCTGCAACAAAGCCAAAAACACCACGCAGCTAGAATCTGTTCCCGTCAAGCTGGACACGTCTGGCTGGGAATCAAACCATTCATACATGCGCCGTACAGCTATTGTATGCAATCTGTATTCATGTCGTACACATCGTGGATCAATCACACTGACCAAATAATTTTTTAAATCTTTGGACTCGAGACCCTCGAAACCGTCCACAGCCAATAACTGACAAATCAAACGATCCTTGATATCTGGGCCCAATGTATTTTGGCGTAACCATTGGGTCAAGAGACGTGTCCATTCCGACTCGTTTTGAGGTAACGTTTTGATATTTTTCATCAGTAGTTTGGCCAACTGGTTCCGTTGAATTTCATCTCGATGCAGGTCCAACACATCAGGAATATCGAGCCATTCAGCTACTTGGCTCAAAACATGCCACTGAGCCTCCCGAAGCGTTCCGTGGGTCTTTGAATACCGATCTACTACGTGTTGCATTAGCAAGTTTTTCAAATTAGGTACAGAGCTTGTCTCGGAATTCGTCTGGATGCACGAGGACGTACGGGCACTGCTGGTTCCACATAAATTTGACATTCCACGCGCGTACCACGAGTTTGGTTCTGGCGGGATCGTACTCCGTACTCCTTTCTAAATTGGCGGCTAAAGATTTCATGGCTAGTATGGACGGCAATCGGTCCCAATACCCTTACTTCCTTTTCCGTAAATAATGTAGCGTATTCCACCCGAACACGATACTTTTTAAAGGTTTTGATGATCCAGACCAAAGGCTTCTTGCTTATCTTTAAAGCTTTCTTCAGATCCTTTACGACTTCAAAAGAAATCGTCTGATTCAACAACACGACGTAGTCACACTGCTGAGGGGTCACACAAGTTTGGTTATTCAGTCGCTTGGCTAATTCCCACTGGTGCATACTAAATCAAGATGGAACGACGTGGTAGAGCCTTTACCACTGAGCAAATGCAAACCATTCACTCGCGAGTGGCCACTTGGAAGAATACCGATGAAATGGCTTTGTTAATTTTGTTGATTCTGAATACCAAATTACGAGTACAAGAATTGCTGAGTTGGTTTAACGTGGACCCAATCAGTCGTCAAAAGTACTTGAAGGCACACTACCCTGAGCAAGACTGGCTAGCAGATTTCGAGACAGCGCCCAAACTGTTTCCCAAAACACACCAGGCGTATCTGAATCAGTGGAAACGGGTCTGCAATCAATGGTTCGGCATCCAAGGATGCACGTTTGAAATGTTGAGAAGAAAACCACATACTGGCTCAACCACTGGCTGAGCTATGACTTTTATAGGAAAAAAAAAAAAAAAAAAAAAAAAAAAAAAAAAAAAAAAAAAAAAAAAAAAAAAAAAAAAAAAAAAAATTTTTTTTTTTTTTTTTTTTTTTTTTTTTTTTTTTTTTTTTTTTTTTTTTTTTTTTTTTTTTTTTTTTCACATCATCGTGCATCCTTCTTCACTAGGATTTGCCAAGTCCTCTTTTTGTGTTGTTACCCTGACGCTGTTGATGAATTCAATTTCCGGTCGACCCATACGCATCTCAATTTCCTTGTCACTCAGATGGATTTGGTTGGATCTCCTACTGTCCATCTTGGTCGTGTAACAAATCTTGTGTCTTGCCAATGTCAGAGCCATTTGGATCATTTTTACATCAATGGGAATTTGTTTGCCGTGTTCCAAATTGTTTTGAAACAGGTTGAGCCATTCGGACACTACTGGTGGCAAATGTTTTTGTTCTGCATACCGGTGGGTATCTTCTGCATGTGAAATACACCATGCTGGATACGGGACGTCCTTGTGCTGGATTCGGTTCAGGGCATATTTATCATTGATACGGAATGTTTCATTTACTTGGACGTCTTCCAACGTTTTGACAGGTGTAAACAAAAATTCCAGATTCCGACCCGATTCATGGGTCGGTCGGCCTTCCAACACTGGATTGCTAAAACAATAAAATGAACCATTGTACACGTACCCTACAACCACGGAATCCACAGACACTTTGACCATGTCCATGGGCAACTTTAAGAAGGTGGGCACAAATTGAATAACCGTCCGCGGCTTTTCCCATGGAATGATATCAAATTCAGAGTACACATCATAAGGACTGCGCACGAAAAGCATCCGATTGGGCTTGCGCGTATTGATGGATAGTACCACATATTGTTTGTTATCATCATATCCAGTCGTTCGGGCTCCGTCATAGGTCAAAATCAACGGCCATTCCAACATCAGACACAACAACACTTTGTGATCTGGGTTGTTGCGGTAATACGACAGGATAATGTCTTGAATCAGACAATTTGGATCTTGCATAGACAACCGTTTCTGGATACATCCCTCACCCATTCCAGGGACATCCACCAAATTGGGTGGACCCACCGGATGAAAGGGAATCATACATGGGTTTGCCAGCGTGGCTACGGTCATAAACGGAATGATTAATACATCCCGTCGGGATCGCCATTCAGATGCCACGTTTATCACCTCGTCCACGGGTTCTTGGCTCAACAGACAGATGCGGTACAAGGTTTCATTAGGTGTACGAGTCTTGAAATAACAACCCCCTGGGTGCGGTAAATCTTCCTTGTCCAAGAACAACACACAGTTTTTGTACAGGAAAATGTGATCGGATGCACAAAAAGCCAAACCTTGCAAGTATTCGTTAATGGATGTTGGATCATTGACAAAATAGGGTGTGGCATACATTTGAAAAGTGGACTCTTTTTCCATCGAGGGCATAATGGTTTTGGTATTGCCCAACAAGGCGGACCACGATCCATTTTTACAAAACACAGTGACGGGCGACTCTGATTTAAACAATAGCTTGCACGCTTGCATAAATTGTTGGGTGGCATTCATGGCAATATGATCGTATCGGACCATGTGCAGAATGGACCAAGGATCAAACGCCATGTCCGCAAAATCCAGAATGATAATGTCTTGCTCGCTGCGGAATGACTGGCACCCATGAAAACGGCTGTATAGCGTGCAGTATCTTGGAAAATTCATACTTGCTTTATTTGGTTCGGTTACGCAACAGGCGCTTGGGTGCCGCAATTAAGTGCGCATGACCTTTGGATCCTTGCAAATAATAATCCACTATAATCCAATACATGTCGGGATTAATGAGCAGCACAAAAAAGTACAGCAATTCCACACGAGTGATTTCATACACCAAAGTGTCTTCACAGCCATAATTCTTGGCCATTTCATTGAGTTGGTTGACAACCGCGTCAAACCGGCCACACTCGATGGCAAATTCCCCTTTGAACTGTACATTTAACCGGACTCGTAGATTTTGGTCCATCAAATAATACAAGTAACCATATTTTTCCTTGTTGGTCAAGAGTGCCTGAATATAGTCCTTGGCCGCCTGTTGATAGGTGGGATTACGTACAATGTCCAGCGTGACACGTCTTTGGAAAGGTTTGTTGGGCTTGTAGGTAGGAATTTGATCCACGTTTACGGCATATTTTTTCCGTAAGTGGTGAACGAGTTGGTCCACGGGCAAAGGAAACTGATGCTTAAACGTATTCATGGTGTTCTTATTTTCTTGTAAAGACTCAGCCCAAGCCACAACGCCAGGAATGCACCGACAATGCCCAACACCCATGCTATCCATGGAAAAATATTATCCAACATATCCCAAACAGAAGACGTCAATTGTTGGGCATAATACCCTAATGCTTCTCCAATCGTGGGTCGCCGACATTCCATAGTTTGGTGCGGTAAACAATCATTGTACTGACAATCACAAAACTTGCAGCATGATTTATCAGCGTCTTCATCAAACCCAAGACATGGATCCGGCTGAAATGTTTTCAAGGTACAAAAGGGTACGTTATCCACAGCCTCGGGCTGGCAGCAACTCAGCGCTTGAACTTTGCACACCGTATCGTGGCTCTTTAAAAAGCATCCTGAATTGGATTGAATGTAATTGTTTAAGTACGATATCCCAACACCCACGATCGTAGCACCCACCGTGAGTTTGACCGTCGTTTTATTGAAAACCGTCTGGATAGCTGTGTGTAAAGCCTTGTTTTTCTTGACCAGGGCTTTCAAATGCCCGATATTTTTAGCTGTTTTGGTGAATGACTTAAACTTGCGTACCGCTTTGGCTGGACGCAAGACAAATTTTTTCCAGACCGCCATTCCTTGCTTTGAGAACCATAAGACAAGTATGGAACAAACTGTGTGCTACCTAGGTCCTCCGAATGGGTGTACTGGACCAAAAAACTCTCATGTTCAGCATCTGTTATGTGGCAAAGATTTGAAGGACACTTTTGGTATGACAATTACGTCTTCCCATATTGAAACGGCCACAGAAGTGGTAGCTGTGGGTTTTAATTTGAAACCAGCACCAGGCGTCATTTTCCATGTCAATGATGTCATTCTGCCGGTAAAGACGCGGTATGACAAAACGTACCGTCCCAAACAGGTGGTCCCCTTACAAGAGGATAAAGTGTATCGCATCAATCCCATAACCGATCAATTGATGCGACGAGCTGTAGGTCAAGGCAAAATTTCAGCCAACAACCGATTACAGTACGAATTGATCCGGAACTTGTCTGAACCAATGGACAGTATAGACGTAAATCCTTCCGAGCATTGTGAAAATAATCCTCAACCAATTGCATTCATTCGGTCCAAACGAGCCGTTTCGGAAACGTACATTGAGAAATACATGGACATGAGACGAATAACGGGCATAACGTTGCAAGTAGGCAATGAACAAAGGCAATTGAGTGCAATGAACGATTTGTCTTTGAGCTACAAGTACTTTCTCTCCAGAATGGAATATTCAACACACATGGCATTTGATTTGGCCGACAACAATAAGGAATTGCAACGTATGACTCCCAATGCCAAATTTGTACCAGGAACTGGGTTGGTAGCCATCTCAGAAATTAGTGACCCAGACTCAATCGTAGTACATGGTACCACTCGAGGCATTAGCGTTGGCACGGATACTAACTGGTATGATGAAATTGTCGTCGTAAAACCAAAACAAATGGTGTACCACGCTGCCCATCCAGGTGCAAGGCTAGCATCAGCACACAGAGCATTTACATCAAGCTGTCTGTGACTTGATGACTGGAAAAAATTTCCAGAACTCCAGACTATATAGGGAAAAAAAAAAAAAAAAAAAAAAAAAAAAAAAAAAAAAAAAAAAAAAAAAAAAAAAAAAAATTTTTTTTTTTTTTTTTTTTTTTTTTTTTTTTTTTTTTTTTTTTTTTTTTTTTTTTTTTTTTTTGAGGTTGTCAGGCTGAACAGAAATTTTCAGACTGACCAAAATTTTTTTCCCCGGTCTGCATTTTTGCATCTTCCATTGGCTTAACGTTATTGGGTTGTCGTTCGGGCCAATTAATCAAACACTATGGATTCCTCCACCACGCTAATTTCTTCAGGTTCATCCCGTTTTGTAATTTTCCGTTTGGGAATAGCATCAATAACCTCTTCATCGTCAGAATCATCAGCTGGTCGTTTTTCAGACTGCTCATCAGGTTTCCAAACAGGCAAATAGGACAAGGACAGTTTGGGTCTTACAGTCATTAAATTGGACTCGGGGAAAGCAATCATTGTAAAGGCTTTTCCACCAATGCGCACACGATTCTTGTTGGGCACGTCTTTTATTGGGTAAAAGTACCGCACGTTTAATTCCACGCTCACAATACCAATAAATTTTGTCGGAAAACAACTTTTGAATTGAGGTGCAAAGCAATGATCCAGCTTTTCACCATCAAACGTTGCCAAATGATGAATGCATGGCTGGTTAAAGTCAAATGTAACGGTAACACCCTTGTTCTTCATTTCTGCCAAGGCCTCGATGCAGTAACGACAACATCGAGTGCAGGTTCCGAAATTCAGTTTAATGGAGTCGGCCAATTCCACCGTGTTACGATCCACATCACTGGTCCAAGCCGTTGCCAGCATATTGATGGGTGTGCAATCTTGCATGGTCACAGAAAATGCTTGCCTGTGAGCTTGTGGACCTGGATAAGGTTGGTATACATTGCACATGCCAGCAACAATCATCTGATAGGGTCCATTCTTGACATTTTGGACCCGAAAAACATTGGACTGTCGGCCTGGATTAAACATGTGCTCAGCATTATCTTGAAAGTCTGTATACAAGAAGCTGCTTTTCAAGCGCTTTTCCCAATCGTCAGTTACCAAATTCAAAGTATCAGACTCTGAGACCCAGTCCTGGATACGTTCCACCAGCTGTGGGACTTTGAGAATTTTCTGAACGAGCGCAGAGTAATTATCCATGTTTCCACACTTGATTGAGGTAAGGACTTGGCAACGGTCAGAAGAAGTATGGTTTGCCATCTCCTCGACGACTGCTTATATAGCAAAAAAAAAAAAAAAAAAAAAAAAAAAAAAAAAAAAAAAAAAAAAAAAAAATTTTTTTTTTTTTTTTTTTTTTTTTTTTTTTTTTTTTTTTTTTTTTTTTTTTTTTTTTAATACGGTTTGCGTGGCCTGCTGCGTTTACTGGTTTTTACTTTGACCACATCTTGTATGGTTGGACCTTTCCATTCTCGTCCGTTGCTCAGAATGGCATCAACTTGCTGCCACGTGTTACCTGTTAAGCGGTCGTTCCGTTTGCGTATCACTCGACCCGTGTCAATGGACACTTCATACACGTGACCGTTTTTCATTTCACTCTTCTTTTCCTGACATTGGAACCGACGACTCAAGTCTGGTTTGTCTTTGGACGGCAACCAAAAATACCCATTCATAAAGACCACGTCCAACGAATGAGTGGGTTTCAACTTTACAATCTTGTCGGTGCTGGTATCATGCATAATGTACCCATCCGTTTTTAAATGGGTTTTGGGTAAGGCCTCTATCGATTCCCGATACTGTTGAACTTGAAATCCGTCTGGTAACACCAATTGTGGTAAAAATTCCAGAAAAATGGTGCGCCGACACGTAGTAGGGTGTCCTTGAACAAGATAAACGTCCAACAATACGATCGTGTTTTCCATTTTTTCGGCCGCAAACACAATGCCGTCGCCAAATGACAAGCCTTCGTAATGTGTCTGGGTGCCATCTTCCCATTTGGTCTTGACATGGGTCGCATAACTGTACACAAATCCAAATGTGCCATCCATCTTGTGAGCAGTCAGTGCGTCAGACGTCAGTAAAGTACACGAGACTGGTTTTCGGCTGACTGATTCATTCAATACATACGATGGTGAGGAGAATCCTCGGAATCGGCTAAATACTTTCCAATATCGATCCAACTCGGGCAATAAGGTGTCGACGGGTAGGTCAGTCAAGGCTTTGGGAAACGTACCATATTCCCACTCAAACACCAACCGATAGTGGTCGTTGGCATATTTAAACGTGTACACTTGGGCTTGGTCGTCCAATTTCAGCAAGTGGCGTTTTTCCGACCGAAACGGACAGGCAAAATTTTGTATCGCGTCCACCCACTTGTGATGAGTATTTTGAGTCCATTGCTTAAAGGGAACTTCAAGAGAATGAACCCACTTGAACCAAAAAGTTTTGTAATACACAGCGTGCGTGGACTGAATGGTTTTGGTTTCGAGCCGTCTGTGTTTGTATCGGAAATGTGGCTTGACATACTTGACATGCTGAATGTCAATAGTACCTGAACCCCAATCACGGGCAATGGTTTCCAACAGATCTGTAAACGGTTGATGGTGTTGGACTACCAGCCTAAATTCGTATTCGTTCATTGTACAAGGTCTTTAACCGCTCGTTCAGCGTGATGATCCAATCCAAACGGTACTGAATGATAAATACAATCGTAGCCAAACAAGCGGCCAGTAACAAAACACCCAGGTAAATATTTTTACGAAAGTATTGGAATACGAGGGGAATGGTTATGGATGGTACGGTTACCAGGGCCAAAACAGTATGAGCCACTTGCTGCTCACTGACCCCTAAATATTCTTTAACTTTATCCAAATCGTCGGCGGCCAAGATTCCTTCGAGCTTGGAGGTTAAGGCATTCATGTCTTTATTCCATGGTGTGGTGATAAAACCCGATGCGTTGAAATGGGCATCCAGAAAACAAATGGTGAAACTGCGGACGCAGTCTGACTGATATAGTGCAAAAAAAAAAAAAAAAAAAAAAAAAAAAAAAAAAAAAAAAAAAAAAAAAAAAAAAAAAAAAAAAAAAAAAAAAAAAAAAAAAATTTTTTTTTTTTTTTTTTTTTTTTTTTTTTTTTTTTTTTTTTTTTTTTTTTTTTTTTTTTTTTTTTTTTTTTTTTCAAATACCTTATCCTGACTTTTGGTTTGTGAACCGTGAGTTCCTTGTAAACATAATCATTACAGCAATGATAAATATTACCACTATGGACGTAGTGATTGGCAGTGTGTGTGTGTTTTGTGAATTTACACGCTGTGCTAAGGGGTTTGGTCGCGCAGCAGATATAGGTGGTCGCGCAGCAGGTATAGGTGGTTGTGCAGCAGGTATGGGGGGTTGAGCAGCAGGTATGGGGGCAGCAGGTATGGGTGGTTGAGCAGCCGGTATAGGGGGTTGTGCTACAGGATTTGGTGCAGGAAGAGGTACTGGTAAAATATTGTACTTAATAATGGTTTTGCTTCGTGTATGTCTCGTCGATTTCACATTGGTGATGTAATCTCGATACCCTTCACCGTCACGATACAACATACCCACAATGTTTGTTTCATCCATTTTGGGTGCCCAAATTTTCTCAAAATGAGGCTTTTTATTGATTTGTGGTACGATCAGCAAATTGTCATTGGTAATTGGATACCCCACTGGGAAAATATTCTTAGCATTTAGCAATACGTACTCGTTACCGTTTTCATCCAGTGGATACATGGGCTCTGAGCTCTTCATTACAGCGTATCGGTTGTGCATACTGATCTCTCTGTAATTGGAGTTTTGGGTCCTTTCCTTTGGATAAATCTCATTCCCATCCTTATCTTGCGCATACCGATGTAACATGACACCAGCTGCATACAACTCGGCTGAATGAGTCGTTTTGTGTTTCAAGTAGTATTCATTGCCGGAACTGTTCTTTGGAAATATGGGCTCACCTGTAGCTGTTAATGCGTAAATGGGGGTTCCGTTGGAATGATACCCTATTTGATTTTCGGATGGATAGTATTCGTCGTACAGCCCTGACAACACATTTTTGCGCCGAGCATACACAGGAATTCCAATTACGTTCTTTCCCAACTGCAATTTTCCATCGCTACCACGCAAATACTCTTCATCGCCATTAGGACTTTTGGGGTATATCGGATCCCCGTTCACGTCCAAAGGGTATTTAATGGAACCATCCTTGAAAACAATGTACTGATTCATGTAAACTACTTCATTGGCATCTGGATTCTTTGGATAAAAATCCTTTCCGTCCTTATCACGGGCATATCGGACATTGGTACCAGTTTGAAATGGTACCTCTCCACCGTCCTTGTCTTTGGGATAATACTCATTGCCGTGTTCATCTTTGGCGTAATACTTGTCTGGATGGGAACTAATGGGTATTTCAGCACCCTGAATTACCGGATAAATTTCCTTTTGATGCCGATTTTTGGCATAATAGGGAACACGATTGCTTAAAGCAAACAATTTCTTGACATCCGATATTGGCAGGTATTCTTCGTCGCCATCCGCATTTACGGGGTATGATTGATGTCCACGGGAGTCTGTATCATAATGATTTTTTGCCATCTTTATTGAAGGAAATCAAGGCATGATTGTAGTGATGGTATGGATCGTCGTGTTGTTTGCATGCTGGAACCACCGATTTTACAAAGCGTATGCACAACTGACATGGCACACCTTGTATCAACAAGTGAAACCTGAGGCCTGGCGTAAATTCATGATTCAAGAAAAGCTATCATCTGGATGGATTCCATAGTGATTGGCACTATTGTAGCTAGTGGGACGTATGCCGTCTTTATGATTGGTTTGTGCGTCCTACTTACGAGGAAATGGTACATGATATTACTGTTCATCATAAGCCTGGTAGGTTTTGTCGTGTTGGGCATTGGGTACATCAGGAGGTGGCCACCCTTACGCCAGATGGGACATCAAGTTGACACTTGCCATTGGTTGTGCACGATTGCACTGTGGACTGCGTAAAGGGACAACTCGGAAAAGCAGCCAGACACCAACTGCCAAAATTTTCCAGAACCACAGTTTATATAAAAAAAAAAAAAAAAAAAAAAAAAAAAAAAAAAAAAAAAAAAAAAAATTTTTTTTTTTTTTTTTTTTTTTTTTTTTTTTTTTTTTTTTTTTTTTTTTTTTTTTTTTTTTTTTTTGTAGCTGTGGAATTTTCAAGTTGCATCGTCACAAGTGTTGTCCATCTGTTGGCTAGTGTTATCCAAATGCATTCTGGTGTATTTAATGCACGTGTTGATTAATTGAAATTCCTTTTTGACATCTGGCATGCTTGCCAACAAACCCTCAAACACACTTGGATCCTTCAAAATCGTTCGCAGCTCATGTTCCACGTATTGGGTCAGTACTTTCAAAAGGTCACTGGGTCTGATTTTCTGGGTTACTGCGTTCAAGATATCCAATTTCTCTTGAATTGCTGTGGTATGCGGCCAAGTATTGCTTTTTTTCGTCAAGAGTTCAAAGTGGTGAATGAACAATGCCACAAAATAGGCCCTCATAACGTCGGGAGCCAATGTTTCTTCTCCATCGCTTTCATCCAACTGAGTACGTATGCGTTTTCGGGTGATACATTGTTGATCCGTTTTAAATTCTGGATCAGTTTTACTGTTCAAAATACTCATTTGCCGCAACAACTCTTTCTTGTCATTCTGTAATTGGGTTAGCGATTGATGCAATCGGTTAACTTCTGATTGTAGTGCATCATATGTCTGTTTCAGTGTTTCATGGTTTTGATTCAGTGTGTCGTATGCTTGTTGCTGAGTTGTCATTCGTGTTTCGTGTTGTTTTGTCAGTCGTTGTATGGTTTCATCAGTCTGTACTTTATGACTGTGATTAACATCTTCAGAAAAGGTTGACGGGTTAAATCCAGGCAACAGAAGCATACATTGTGTGTGTAATGTGTCATATTTTGTACGGACTGGGTCATATCTTTTATATAACTCATGATGTTGTGCTTGCAGGCTTTCATATTTTGCTTGAAGGTCATCATATTTTGCTTGAAGGTCATCATAATTTGCTTGAAGGTCATCATAATTTGCTTGAAGGTCAGATGTTTCCTCGATTGGGTAATCAATGGCTGGAAGGTTGGACACGTCTTCAATGGCCGCCGTATTGCTTCTTTGAAGTGCACAAGCCAATTGTTCTTGTGTGTGTATGATGGCATCTTGCAGTTGTTTTATTTGGTTTTGAAAAATATGCACATCTTGAGGTGTTTTGTTGGCGCATTCAGCATTCAATTGGGCTATTTGCAACATGGATTTTTGTAAATGATCATAATAGCTCTTCATTCCTGTGTCCATTCTTGTAATCTGGGTTTGCTGTTCCATGACAAGCCCCATGATGCCTTCATTAAGAGTATTTTCACTCAGTTGCGGCAAATTAAGCGTCGTTTTCAGCGTATGGATTTGAGCCAAGACCGATTCATGCTTTTTTCGCATGTTTTCAATTTTATCCATAAACTCTTCTTCCCATTTTTCTTTCAATGCAATGACTGGGTAATTTTGCTTGCAATATTCCTTCAATATGCATGTACCTTTGGCTATTTGGGTGTCCTTTACCATGTTACTATCTTCCAACGCATCCAATCGTTCCAAAAGTGGTAACAGTGACATCTGCCCGCTACACAATCTGGATAATTGCTGAATGGTTTGTTTTACGTGTTTGCTGACACGTTTTTCAGTTTTGTCCACCAATGACTTAATTTTGCCTGGAATGGCAGATGATTTTGATTTGCTGTTGAAGGTATTGAAGGTATTTGCAATGTCCAGTTTCAAACCCGAAAACATGATCTCCAAATTAAATGTTTTGAGGATTTCTTCCAACTGATCATTGGACATCAGACGGCCCAAATAATTATCCAGTTTCTCAATAATCGTATTACTGAGAGTATCCATGGGCCGATCCAAAATTTCATTCAGTTTGGTCAGTTGGTCTTGGGATACAAAACATTCCTTTTTCATGGCATCTTTCAAGCGTGTTACGAGTTCTTTCAAGTCATCCAAATCACCGCGAGAACTGTTCATCTGAGTGGACATGTCTGCTTGGAAATTGGACAACAATTCCTTTAACACGGATTTTAATTCATCAGTGGTTTGTAATTCTTGGACGACAGGTGTCGCGAGTTCTTGAGCACCTCCAAACAATCCAACGGGTGGCATAATGCATCGCTGTTCAGCGGCTAGTGGATCCCGATTTGTAAGAGCTAGTTGAGCCTGGTTATTAAAGGCTAGTGGATCCCCATTTGTAAGAGCTAGTTGAGCCTGGTTATTAAAGGCTAGTGGATCTCGATTTGTAATGGGAGCCTCGTTGTTAAAGGCTAGTGGATCTCGATTTGTAATGGGAGCCTCGTTGTTAAAGGCTTGTGAACATTGAACGGCATTTTGCTGGGTAGTCAGTCGACATACCTTTTCCTTTAAATTCTGAATTTCTTCAAGCAATTCCCGTTCATTTTCCTTCCACTTGGTCTTTAAACGAGTAGTTTCCTCGTTGTGTTCACGTTGGCGTTCGTTCAGCTTCCGTTTTAAACGCTCAATTTCGTCTTTCTGTGTGTTGTCCGGTGTCGTACAGGCTGGTGGTAGTTCTGTGCAGGATCGTTCTGTACAGACTGGAGGTAGTTCTGTGCCACACAATTGAAATAAAAAATCCACAAAACTGGTACTGTTACGATACAAGTCTGGATAGCGATCCACCAAAGGCCTGCTCAGTGTAAAAGCTTCAGTCACATCGTGTGACACGTTCTGTTTTAATGTTTGAACCAATTGCACATGTAACAGATTGTGAGGCTCACGGTGGGATCGCAAGATGCTTTGGACTAAAGTTTTTAAGACCATCTTGGTTTCAAGCTGCCAAACAAAATATGATACACTTGCCTCAAGTCGGTATACATACGAACGTACGGTTCAGCAGTTTGAAGGCTTATCCAGTCAAGAATGTGGGTCAAACTGATCATGTTGTTCCTATAGTTTGACATGTACCACAGCAGGCCAAAATGTTCCCACGTCACCTTATCCTTAAACAATGGAAACCAATGACGACACATAACATTACGATAATCTTCACCAAAACAGCAAGACATGTTATTGGTGTCCAAATACCATTCTTTGGTGTAAGACACAATCATGACAGACACGTATTCCACCTTATCATTTACAAAGCGGCAAGCAATGCCGACTGGTTCCGTCTCACTCAAAGTGGTTTGACACATGTAAAAGTCTTCCGGTGGATGGTCAGGCCAAAGCACGTGCATCTCAGACCGTTTTTGAATTTGGAACAATTTGCGTCCAAATTCATTAGTCGGGATGTGGTGGAAATGAAGATTCATGTTGTTTAAGGCCATATGGTAAGCCAAAGGATACCAGGTATTAAATTTATCACTTGGTCCGGGACAATTTCGGTTGAAATGCCGCATCAGGGCCGCTTCTTTCATTGTAAATGGTATCGTTTTAGCAACACAGCTGTCAAACAGTCGGGTCAGAGCACGGAACACGATCCCTTTACGACCCAGTTTCCAAAACGACTTGAAGGGATTGTAATGCGTAATGACAAATAAAGTCCGGACGTGGAACGCACTATACAAAAAATCTTTCCGCGGGAAAAAGTCTGTGAGTAATTCCAACTCCAATTGCTTTGTTGTCTGCAAGCCCTTGACATGAAATATCATGCCACCATCACTGTGTTTAATGTTGAGGTTACCAGGATGGTTACTATCCACGGCAATACAGGTTCCTTCTTTAAGCCGGATGGCATTATTGGTGAACCCAAAGTTTTGTTGAACGACAATTGGATTCTTGAAACGGACAGCTATGAAAAATAATCTGCGGTATCGGTTGCCATATACATCCAAATGAGTGGATAGTTTATTCGGTGGCACATCATTTGCTTTGGGAACAGAAGCAAGTGCCAAGTGTTCTGACAACACAATATTTTGCTGGAGAGCAGGTTCTGGAAGTGCTTCCATGACTACTTTCACCTTGATTGACCAGCAGGCAAATGATATTGCCAGGGAAAAGATGGCACTTATATAGAAAAAAAAAAAAAAAAAAAAAAAAAAAAAAAAAAAAAAAAAAAAAAAAAAAAAAAAAAAAAAAAAAAAATTTTTTTTTTTTTTTTTTTTTTTTTTTTTTTTTTTTTTTTTTTTTTTTTTTTTTTTTAACGAAATGTTGTGAGTTGAGTATTGCTTCGTTCTGGTTGCAACTCCAAGCGTCGTACACTTCTGGGTGGAACTGCAGGTACGTCATAAAACTCATCGTATTCCACCACGCCCGTTGATTGGGGTGCATACATGTTTATGTACTTATGTTCCTCAGGTGTCATAATGTGGTCGCGGCACAATTCTTGCAGCAATTGTTTGGTGTACCAAGTTTGAGCTCGGCTCGTGGCGATCTGCATGCACCACCACATGTTGATGCGCTCGATACGCACTTTGCATATCTGATACAAACGGTACCCAAAGCAGATAATATGTATCCCAATCAAAGCACCCAGTATGGCGTAAATGGCCCAAAATACTTTTCGGTACACGGTACTGAGCGGCAACAAACATCTGACTCTGGCAAAAGTTTGCAAGCCACCGGAATAATAGTTGTAAAAGCAAGACGCTTCTTCTGGAAATAATGTGGGTATGGCTGTTGGAAACCAGTGGTTCGCAGACCAAGTATGGTGGAAAATAAAATTCCACAGCCAAATATGGAATCCCAAATGTAACCCGTACAGACATTCCAATGCAAACGTTTTCCAAAACAATTCATTGCCTTTGGATAAAGTCACCACTTTTAAAACTCGGTCACAAGCTTCTTTGTCCACAATTTTGGTCGTGAGTTCATTCAAGTAATAGCTCATATGTTTGTACCAAATTCGGCATGGTAAATGGAAACTCATGGCATGTAGTAATAACAGAACCGGAATCCATTGGTAATAGTCATGGTACAATTTGATGGTAACACCATCATAGGTCACATTGGTATGGGTACTATTGATCAAACATTTCATGTCGAGATATGATCGCTCAACCTTAAGTCCATCACGTTGGCAGTTGATATTGTCCCCAAAGAATTGTCTGGCCAGGGACATTCCAAATCCAAACAGAAAGGCGTTCCGTATATGAATTTGGATAAAATCCACCAACAAGCTGTAAGAGCGTACGGGCCCATCGCTGGACCCTTTCCACTTGACGAGATGGAGCAACGGCAACATCTTGGTTTTTCATGCCTCAGCCCTAACCAACCCTCAGGTACTTATAGCAAAAAAAAAAAAAAAAAAAAAAAAAAAAAAAAAAAAAAAAAAAAAAAAAAAAAAAAAAAAAAAAAAAAAAAAATTTTTTTTTTTTTTTTTTTTTTTTTTTTTTTTTTTTTTTTTTTTTTTTTTTTTTTATTATGCAAACGTTTTATCCAGCAAGTGTTGGAAGCCCTCCTCAGACATAACGTCCGTGAAATGTAAAGTGTTTAACACGTCTTTTTCAACCACCGAGTCACCATCCATTAAACAGCCTCTGTAATCCACGTGTAACCCTTGCAAACTGTGTACCATTTTGGAATAACTATAGCCAGGTTCCCAAATTTTACTGGTTTTACTTAACGCTTCTGTCGCCGTCTTGGCATGATGAATTGCCTCTCTGACATTCAGCCCTTCCCAAAAGCAATGGTCAATGTGAACACCATTCTGGTATCCGATAGAGCCAAACATTTGGTACAAATGCTCAAAGGAACCTTTGGCTCCCGACATGACTTGGGTCACCAGACATCCATGGCTGTCCATGGCCTTTGTCTTAAATTCTTCCAACGATCCACGACCCCAGTTGTACAAGTTTTGGATTTCTTCCAGCGTCAGAGCAAAACACATTTGCCGTTGCATCACATCCAGATAAAACTGACGCATGCGGTCAATATATTGAAATGTTTGTTGTGAGCCGTAAATATCATACAACACCCGGAACGTTTTGACCAAATTCGGATGTTTGTAAGGCAAAAAATCAATATCGTGGTACTTGACGAAATAGGCCACCAACATGTCTTGGGTGGGTGTCAATTTGGGACCTTGCATCACAAAACAACCCAATTGGGACTCTGGATTCAGAATAGTGGCACATTCCACCTGAGACATGATGTTGGGTACCAAGTACAGGTTGCACTCGTCCCCATCAAAATCAGCATTCATGGCCTGCACAATTTCTAAAGGAATTCCAAAACAATCATAGTCCCAACCTGGCGAAGCCACTTGCAAAGCAATAAAATTGCCGGGTTGCAAGGACGGCATACGATTTAAAATGATCCATTTGTTTTGGATATGAAACGTCTGGACAATTTTGGAGGGCAATTGAATTTGGTTGGGTCGTAAACTGGCATCAGGCACAATCATGGCGCGCATGGCCAATGTACATCGCTTTCCAAAAGCCATTTGCCTCAACAAGGTATTTTTACCACAGGAACGACGTTGTAGGCTCCCATAATTCAAGGGAACTTCCAGCAACTGTTTGTGAAACATGTCCACTTTGCTGGGTGAAAGAACAAGTTTTGTCCGATTGGTCACAGGCATCTTTTGGACAAACTTCATGACTTTTTCATAAGTCAACGTGGACGTGAGTTGCCAGTATATGGGATCGGGTACCACTAAAAACTCCTGATTGGTCTTAATTTTGGCTTGGCGCATCAACCGTTTCAAGACGGGAAGTCCAAAGACAAAGTCGGGCGTCGGTACGGCAATAAACTGAACAGGGTACGTTCGTACGTGGTTATTGTAGTAAAACTGTTGGCAGCATGTGGTGTATGGTGTGTCTGAAAAAGTCAGGTCAGTCTGGCAGACAATACACGTGTTGTGGAAACTGTGGTGCTTTCGCCAGGCTTTCAAAAGCTGTATGAGGTCGTTGGGTGACATTTGTATGCGACAGTCATCAAGAGACAAGAGAGTGAGTGAATAGTCGTTGACCGCCATGGTGGTCAAGCAATATCCCAAACGCAGGAATGGCGATGAATATTACACCAGTGCTGGGTTTTTGAAGGACCCGGACGGTGGGGAAATGTACGCTCAAGACCGAACAGGAAACGAGCTGTATCCCAAACGTCAGAAGAATTTATTTGCCAGAGACAAAACTCTTAAGGAATATTACGCTCGAGACAGTGTGGGAAATGAATTTTATCCGTGTCTGCATGGACAATCAATTGTCATTCCCGGCAAATTGGCTCAGTTTGCCAACGGTGACCAGCGTTATCCAACAGATGCCAAAGGAAACGAATACTATTTGAAAGAGAATGGTAAACCACACGTATTGCTACAACGAGATGGCTCACAGTACTGGGCACGAAGCCGTAGAGGGATTCCAATGGTACCTTGGAATGCGTTAAATGTGACCGATGACAAGCCTTTTATATGTACTAAAGACGCAGCAGGAAACTGTGTCTATGTGCATGAAAGTGACTTGCCCCAAGTGCTAAAGGTGATCTGCAATTGCCTGTGTCACTGCGTATCACTCTGCCCACTCAACTGTGTACGCAACTTGATCGGTGTAGCAGCTTAAAGGGGTGATGCTGCATCGGTGCAAGTAACAAGCACACTGATTTTTTTATTCCACCGCTCATGGTTATATAGAAAAAAAAAAAAAAAAAAAAAAAAAAAAAAAAAAAAAAAAAAAAAAAAAAAAAAAAAAAAAAAAAAAAAAAAAAAAAAAATTTTTTTTTTTTTTTTTTTTTTTTTTTTTTTTTTTTTTTTTTTTTTTTTTTATTGTGAGCACGCGGGAGTTCTTGGGCACGCTGATATGTTTTTGGGTACTGCGTCATTCCAATTTATGTGTATGGCATATTGATGGTCCTTGTTGCAGTTTGTCAAGTATTCAATTGTGACCCAATTGCTGTGCTTGTTGTTGATCAACAACGCAAAAAACATGAGCAAGTACAAGCACGTGGCATCGTAATGGTCTGTATCCGCGTCAGCAAACTTTTTGGCAATTTGGTGTACTTCATGAAACACAGGACCTTGTATCAGTGGAAAATCTTCCCATTTCAAGTAAGCGGCATACGACGCCAGATCTTTTTGTTCAATAATGTTGTAAAGATATCCATACTCCATTTTGTTGCCAATCACCTGTTTCATGAACGCTTCAGCTTCTGCTCGAAATTCCCTCACCAAGTCCGGCGTAATTACTTTGTACCCATAGAGGGTCGTACTTGGGGTATTGTAGAGTTGGAGTCGGTAAGCATTTCGGTTCGTGACCATATCCACCAGCCGGTCCAAACGGTGGTTTTGTTTTCTTAAAACATTGATATCGTAATAGTCCTTGCGTGTGGGCACAGCACAAGCCATATTCTTTAATTTTCATATGTCCTGCGCAAGTTCCGGATCACAACATTTTCGTAATACACCCCAGTGTCTTGCACTTTGGCCAGTTTGGGTTTCTTTTTCACGGGCTCAGCCACCAATTCATCATCGTCCAATGAGCGTTTCCTTGATCCCTCGTCCAGTTTGGTTTTCTCGGGCTCATCCAGTTTGGATTTCTTGGACATTGGTTCATCATCATCATCATCGTCCAATGAGCGTTTCCTTGATCCGGACGCTTCATTCGGTTTGGCTCTCTTGGATGCTGGTTCATCATCATCATCATCCTCATCGTCGTCCAATGGGCGTTTTCTGGACTCTTGTTGTAAAAGGGCATTTTCTACAGTCAGGGTCAAGGTCGGCTGATCCAAGACACTACTGTACTGCATGCTACCCAATTGCAAGTCAGAACGTCGGCACTCGCTAAATTCTTCTGCGAATTTCAAAATGATATCCGTTTCAGGTGTCGTGTTATTTTTGGTGCTTTTCAAGAATTGGCGTACGGCTGACCGCAAATCGGTCATCGTGGTAAAGCAGTCGGTACCCATTTGTACATCCATATGAGTCTTGAACTGGTTGTACACGTTAGTATTGAGCAAATACAAGTGGGTGTATTCCAGCACACTGGGTGGCGGGTCTCGGGAATGCAACAAGCCATCCTTAACATCCATAAATTTCTTTAAATGATATGACAGCATTAAAAAGCAGCCCATGTAGGACTGCTCAATCACGTACTCGTCTTTGCTGTACTGGTTCAGTCGGACTTGTTCCTTTGTGGTGGTAGGGGCCTTGTTGACGAACCGGGACATGAAAGGAATGGCCACCACCCGATCTTGAAAGGCTTCACTGGATTTGCAATCGGGTATATTATTGGTGGTGGTAAACAATTTGGCGGTTGGAATGCCCCCTTGACTGGCCTCGTACATGTTTCGGAAGGTGACACAAGAATTGCCAGTAATTTGCTTGACACGGTTTTCGTTCAGTTTGCCTTCCAATTCCTCAGTGGTGACAATACGACAATTGAACAGCGTAGCGGCCAAATCGGGTGAGGGACCGTTATTGGAATTGCCGGGTTTCAGGTTGTCCGATTGAATGCAATGATAATAACCACCAAACACTTTACCCAAGATTTCAAACAATTTGCTTTTCCCATTGGCCGTTTTCCCTTTAAACACAAAAAACTTGCGTTCGTAATTGGTGGCAATGAAAATGCTGGCCAAAATGTCCATCAAGTACATCATCAGATCGTGCTCAAAGGCCGAAAATTTACACATATGGACGTAAAAATGCATCATTGAAATGGCATATTTATTATGCATCAAGTCGGCGTTTTCCATTTGTATGATTTCGTACAATGTATCAAACAAATCATCGGTCTGATCTGTAAACAGGGCCTTGAGGTACTTTTGGAAAAATGATTTTTGAGTGATGAGCCCATACAATTGTTCCAAGTCTTTGGAACGATTGTACAATGTGGCCAATTCTTGACGCGTAACGTCAATGCCTAATTTCCGATCCGACAAGAACAATTCTGGTACAGTGCTACCAACATGACCTGTCAGAATGTCCAGTAATCCGTCTGACGTCCGAATAAACCATTTATGTCGGTCCATTTGGACTAGTTTGCGTTCAAAGCTGGCATCACTCGTAATCATGTTCAACACGTTCGAAATGGTAAATTTCTGCACTACGTCCTCTTCGGGACCGCCAAAATTGCCTGATTTCCGGTATTCCTGCAACCAGTTGCGGATCGCGAACCACAAGTTGGTGATGTGGGAATCCTTTTCCTTTTCCGCCAGAATTTCTTGCCACGACTCGGTCAAGCTGTTCCAAATAAACTGGCTGCATTTCCGCAAAGAATTGGACAATCGTAACATTTGAATAGGAAAATGGCTTTCTTGTAGTCCACGGATTAATTCGGCCAAGTCACTGACTGTCGTACAACTCAAAATGATTCGTTTGGAGTCTTGGATAATTTGTTTCAACTTGTCACGATGCCGTTCAAACCGAGGACACAGATTATTGCCACAAAACTTGATGGTCTGCTCGGTAAAGTCCCTCATAGTGACTTGGGTATGGGTTTCATCCACTTGCTCCAGACG
Source organism: Linyphia triangularis (assembly GCA_963978545.1). NCBI lineage: Eukaryota > Metazoa > Arthropoda > Arachnida > Araneae > Linyphiidae > Linyphia > Linyphia triangularis. The sequence continues at coordinate 28,194,581 of OZ021733.1, forward strand.
GTTCAGTAACGGTGAAAATTTCTTGTCCAACATGCCTCTGAGGTGATGGATCATCATGTTGGACGAAATGGCGAGAATATTGCACAATGCGTAAAAAACGGGTAAAAAATACGACCCATCCTCAAATTCCAAGATGGTTTTAAGAGGATTGGGATCATCCGCAAATCTGGCATTTTTTTCCCGCAACGTCTGGTTCAGAGGATCAAAAATAGGATTGCTTTGCGCGTTGATCTGACGAGCCGACTGCTTCGTTCATACCACTTTTTCAAAGCCCAGTTGTTGGTTTCAAAGGATGAAAACAAAAACGTGTTGAACCGCAAGAAATGGAACGCTTTCAAGAAATGGGAGCCAGCCAGAACCAACTGTTTGCCTTTACAAATGTATCCAAGTTCATTGGCCGGTCGCTTGGTAAACGTGGCAATGTCTTCCGTATCAGTGGACTCGGTCGGAATGTTTCCGATGATGGTAGCAAATGCCAGTTTGTACAAGGCCGGAAACGGGGTGGGTACGGGCATCATATACCGCAACAGATACTGCTGAGCTTGCTGTTCTTCCAGAAACAACAACCGACGGAAATAGGACCCATCGTTTTCCTTAACACGCTTAAAAGTCTTTTTAAGCCTGGCCAATTGTGTGGGTATAGAAGAATGCTGAAAGTCCAAAGAATAGGTATTTTTTTCATCAATATAAGTCATTTGAAAGGGTTTGTAGGGGCTTTGATCCGGTTTGGAGGAACCAGCCAAGGTGACATTTTGCAAAGTATCCAACATATAGGACCCTTTGCCAGGAATGTCGTGCCGTAAAGTAAGGTTCAAGTTTTTGCACAGTAAGATGTAATCATCGTGTCCGATGATACATTCTGGCAAATGCACGTGCACACCGGCCCCACCCTTACGAGCAGCAACAATGTAGGTGAAATGCTTCACGAGGGGCAAGAGTAACATTTTGAGCGTGGATTGGATCAAAGGAAATATGGATTCGTGGGGCTGTTCGAGGGGTTGGGCAGCAGGACGAAAATCCAAATCCAAAATGACACAATGGTGATCGGCCGACGCCAAATCCATGACAACAGGATTAAATGATCCTTGTCGGCTCCAGAAATGCGCAAAGTCTTGGTAATCTGTACGATTAATGTAATAAATGCCATTTTTCATATTGTAAAGCAAATACAATTCTTTGTCAGGGGCTTCTTCCACCGAATTGAGCTTGTGCAGGTATTGGCTCATGACGCTTGTTTTCCATCCGACGACCAAGTGACAAGTGTTGCAGACCCCGCTCAGGTCTGGCTCTTATATCTGACAAAAAAAAAAAAAAAAAAAAAAAAAAAAAAAAAAAAAAAAAAAAAAAAAAAAAAAAAAAAAATTTTTTTTTTTTTTTTTTTTTTTTTTTTTTTTTTTTTTTTTTTTTTTTTTTTTTTTTTTTTTCATAGTCCTAGCTGTCTCAGAGTTTCAGTCAGAAATTTTTTCCAGGCCGACTTTCATGAATTGCTTTGATGCCATTTCCGATACCCTACGTGATATGATTTTTTATGGCATCGATAAAGTTACCAAACCTATATACGGACGTCTCAAACTTTAGCACTTCTTCCCCCTCAGGACAAAACAGCGAGCTCTTGGCCCAAGACAACTTGTTCATGCAGTCCACTCGTCCAATCAGCCTGTCTTGATCCACACGTGTCCTTTCCAACACACACGGTGATCTGTTATCGTTGGGGTCTTGATGCATGTAAAATTCACATTCACATGCTGTTCCTGTAAAGCCCATGGAGGGTAATGGATTTGTAAAATCTTTGATGCAATGATCCACCGAACACACGAATGGTATGGTCGCTACCAAGGGTTTGCCACGAATGTCATGAGAATCACACTTGCAGCGGTATCGTAAAGATCCGTCTGACAAAGTGTCATAGAGATATTCCACGTCTTGAGCTGGTTGGTTTTTGAGGTAATCCCACAAGATATTTTTGCTGTTGTCCACCGCTTCGTCATTCTGGCAAGGTACCACAGTTTCTTGGCGGGAAATGCATTTCCAGCCCGCCGACGTAAACACGTGGTATGACGTTTTTTGATTGCACGTTTCAATTCCTTTGGGAAGGCAATACGTGCCGGGCGACAGTTGGCGATCCATCAAATAAATGGGTTCATTGGCCAAGACTCGGAACGGGACAAAGGTTCCATTCTTGCAAAGGGCTTCACAATCACAAGCATCATCTGTCGGGCATTTTAATCCGTACAATGGGCAGGTGGATGTCCTGAGGCCAGAACTGAAAGGTCCTATCGACGGCAACGTGGCCACGGTGTCATACAGCCACGACTTGTAAAAGAGGTTGACCAGACTCACGACAAAAATTAAGAGCAAGATTAAAGAAATGTATTGGATTTTTGTCATTCTTGGTCTTTTATTACTGCTCTTCAACTTGGAACCAATCCCTGGACGCCCAGGCCACAATCACTATGCAATGATATGGACGTGGAAAAACTTTAGGCTGATACGAATCATGCCCCAAGACTGGTACGTCTTGGTGGATGGAAAGACTTTGTACTTGTATATGGACACGGAATCCATGGACACGTATATTCAAGCCATACGGCTGGATTCCCGTCACGAGTACAACATTTTACATTATCGGTATGTATTGGATTGGGTCAAGCAGCCACCGTCGATCCGTGTGTATCCACCAACCACACACAACGTGATTGACATATTAAATTACATCCGTGCTTCCCTTTGACACACGCTACGAAAACTTGCAAATGATTTAGGCCCATAAATATCCAAATCGGTTTCAGACAGCTCAGTGGGAATTTTCCATACTTTCAAGAACCCCACACGCCGGATTCCAGTCAATTGCAAGTACATCTGAAGCAATTCCAAACCCTCACGACTGCAAAACGCATAGTCTTTGTGCTGGACCTTGAATGGGTACAGCGGAAAAATACTGACCCGCCTCAAGGGTGGAAATACTTTGGTGTTGGAAAAGGGAACCACCAACACGCCAACGGCTTGGGGCACCAACCTATGTAAGACGGGTACAGAAGGCTCAAACGCAACAAAATTGGGATGCTTGGAATAAATATCAAGAATATCCATCCATCGTTCACAAAACCTCTGCAGGTCTTGTGGCTTGTGGTAATCACGCAGAATTCTGTAGTAGTGGTCGGCAATAAACGACCGATGCCTTTGCAAGTCAAACATGACACACCAAGGGGTTAATAAGTCAGCATTGAAAGCCAGAAGAAGTCTGATGCTTCAGCTTACAACCTGGTGACTTATATAGGAAGGAAAAAAAAAAAAAAAAAAAAAAAAAAAAAAAAAAAAGAAAAAAAAAAAAAAAAAAAAAAAAAAAAAAAAAAAAAAATTTTTTTTTTTTTTTTTTTTTTTTTTTTTTTTTCTTTTTTTTTTTTTTTTTTTTTTTTTTTTTTTTTTTTTCATAGTCCTAGCTGTCTCAGAGTTTTAGCCAGAAAATTTTCCAGGCCTTCTTTTTTCAGATACTGAAAAAAATTCTGTGGCCCCATTTTACATTTCCATGGGTGATCCACTTGCATTTTGCTCAGCCAGTTTTTCACTGCTTATGTATTATTTCGAGTTGGCCAATCCGCTCAGTTATTTTTTCCGTTTGGGTAAGTTTGCTCAGTTATTTTTTCCGTTTTGGTAGGTCCGCTTACATATTTTGTCTGCTCGGGTGCTCATATATTTTTTCTGCTTATGTCTTTTTGCCAGTTGGTACCTGTATAACAGTAAAACCGAAAAAATACATGAGCAGAAAAAATATGTAAGCAGGTCTGCTCAGCTATTTTTTCCGTTTTACTGTGCTACAGGTACCAACTCGAAAAAAGACATAAGCAGAAAAAATAGCTGAGCACCCAAACAGAAAAAATACATGAGCAGAAATGCACCAAACGGCAAAAATACCTAAGCAGTTTTGCTTACATATTTTTGCCGTTTGACAGTACCCACATAAGTCGGTACTGTTAAACGGCAAAAATACCTGAGCAATTGTGCTTACATATTTTTGCTGTTTCACAGTACCAACTTGAGTGGGTACTGTCAAACGGCAAAAATACTTGAGACAGTAATGTACTGTGGAAAACGTAGGTCGGCAACTGGAAAAAATACATGAGCAACAGTTTTAAACTGGACTGGTTCCGTAAACTGCCAATGGACGTTCAACTTTAAAACTTGTAACGGACTTTTAAAGTTTGAGCCCTAGTTTGCCTCGGCTTTTAAAGTTGAACGTGTAATTTTTTTCTGTGTACCGTTAAACTTTAAAAGCCGGCATAAACAAGGGCTTAAACTTTAAAAGTCTGGCCTGACTTTTAAAGTTGAAGCCCCATTTGCACCACGATGTTGAGGCCAAACTTTAAAAAAAAATTTTCGTTACAACTGAACACTTTGACTGGTGTTGTATGACAAATTGCATTTGAAAAACCGTGCATCTTGTTGGACCACTTCCACGGACTTTGGCAGCGTTGGATCCGTGTTATTGTAAACCCGATCGCCATGCTCAAAAAACTTTTCCTCAAAGCAGGCTGCCAGACCATTGCCACGCAATCCATTCATGAGTTCCATATTTCCCAAACGCATACCACCTCCACGAGACCGTCCTTTGACAGCCTGGTTCATGATTTTATCGATGGTACATTTCCGTGGCGCGTAAAAGTGTTCTGAGGCCCAATACGCAATTGGAAAGTAAAACGTATCGGCATAAAAAGCTTTGGTATTGATCACAACGTCCCCTGGTCGTATCTTTTGAGCATCTTTACCCTTCTGGGCCTCCCCTTCCTTTACTTGACCGATCGTCATGCGGAACATACAGTACGGATTGACCAATAAAACAGGTTGAATGCTGTCATTCAAGATGGGTAAGGTTTCCATGACCCGCATCACTCCTTTCTGACCATGAAAACTGCACAACTTGTCACCCGTGCTGGTAAAATGTTCCGTTTCCACACACACACTCAGCGTCGTGTTTGTTAATGCATGGGTCAAAACCCGAAAGGGTGGCTTGGTAAACACCAGACGAATGCATTGCGGAGAAATGGCTTCGGTGTGAACATGGATGGAAAAAGGTTCCACGTGTAAGGGTCCAGATCCAAAATGAATCACGGTACCCAACACACCAGATGTGTCAGGATCTCCTTGAATTGGATGAAATCGTACCAGGCCATCGGCTTCAATTTTGACCCGAATGGTGTAAAATCGGCAACAATCAAATGCGTTGACATCTTTCCGACACACGATGCCGTCTTCTTGCGTACAACCCTGGAAACTCATGTACGCCACTGTCACGCGAGGAACTTTGAGTACAAAATGAGGTGAAATACCATCCTCTACAGGTTTCAACACGGTTTGATGATACGGAGTGACATGGTGGCAATAGGCTGACATGCTGTCCATGAAATACAGATGGTAACGGTTATGAATGGCCAAGACGGCATTTTTTAAAGCATTAAAGGCCAAAATGTTTTTGGAGAAGGCATTGTGTCTAAAGTACGGATTGAGATCCACGTGGTAACTGGTAATGAAATTGAACCCAAACTGGTCTGCAATATCTTCCACCGTGTCCAACTGCAGCAATCGTTTGGACCAATAGGTGATGTCTTTGGGAGTCACCCACACGTCTGTACCAGGCAATTGTTTATAAATGAGTCCCATTTTGTACCGTATATAGATGAAAGGGTCTTGCTGAAAGCATTCCACGTGCACAAACTGACGTTTCAGTTGGTGTAAATCCATATTCTGGTAACATGCTTTGGTGACTGGAATGCAGGCTTCATTGACGACGACAAAGTACTGAGAAGGGCCTGGTTCGAGCTTTAAATGGTCCCATAAAGCAGACTGGTCATGAAACACTGGATCTAGGTCATTGCACGACGACACAACCGTGTTCCGTACCATCATGCTCGTGCGGCCTACATTTTTGGTTTCAAAACAACCCAATATGCACAAGTAACCCAAATAACTATCGTGGAATGACGGTACCGAGTTGCTTTTCACCTTGTTGGACATTTGACGGACAATCATATAAGCTAAATACGGGTTCAAGGGATACGTTTGCATATTGACTTCCCGATAGCACCCAATGGATTTTTCCATAAACACTTCACCATTGGCTCCAATTTCCCGATGGGATTCCTGAGGCGTGGTAGTCATTTTGCCGGCAGACTTTCCTTCTTTGAAGTACACCGTTTTCCTGGACAAGACGTGTAGCAAACAGCCCGTTTCAATGGATTTCGAGACCAACGCCGCTTTGGACTTGATGGCTGACCAATTACCATCTCGCATGGGTCCATACAGGTATTTCACAAAGAGTTTGGTGAATAAATGCCCTGGACTAACAACGATCTTGTTGACTAACGAGTCAATATCAAAATGGTTTTCTCGGTATACGTGAGCCATGTACGTGACCGAATCGGTGGGATACGGACAAAAATCAAAAAAGGACGTGACGTGATCGGTGGACTCGGTGCCGTCATTGCAGACCATCACCATATCCCCACGTTTCTTGGTCTGATAGTCATGCAGATAGTAACTCAATTCTTTTCCCCGATCATAGGCGTCATACGTAAAGACACGCACCAGTTTCTTTTTCACTAAATGTGTTTGGGTGGGATCATTGGTAAAAAAGTAGGGTAACTGGCGCAAGAAACCCGAAATGATGAAAAATCCACGTCCAATGTCTGCGTCTTGAAAGGGTACGTCAGTCATCTCTGGAAAAGGGCCATAAAATGTTTTCATTCCCTTGTGCCGAATTGCCAGATCGAGTTGAGATCCCAACATGATAGGAAACACGTCCCGTAAGACTTTTTGAGTAGGTGTGTACCGGACAGAACAAGCATACATTGTCCTATCATGAATATGCTGTTGTACGTTAGTGGGTCCGTCGTAAAACAGGGTGCAAAACACCCGCGTTTGTAAGAAATGTATAAAGTTTTGGACGTGGGCATCATAATTTTCCAAGATGGGTGCCATCATTTGCGGCACATTGAGGGAGTCAGGTGCATTATCCACGACGGGCGCCATCATTTGTGGCATATTTGATCCGTAAGGCATGCACACGTTGATCAAAGGTTCTGGCACACTCTTGACTGTACGAGTGGGCAGTGTATGCGCATAAAGACACCACCAGCGTAACGACAAACAGGCAATACAAATGTATGCCGTGTAAGTATGAGTGGTGCAGCGTATAGTGGCTTCCAAATAGGGACTTGAGGAAGGAATGATAAGACATGCTGAGAGCAAGGCTTTATATATGTACGATAAAAAAAAAAAAAAAAAAAAAAAAAAAAAAAAAAAAAAAAAAAAAAAAAAAAAAAAAAAAAAAAAAATTTTTTTTTTTTTTTTTTTTTTTTTTTTTTTTTTTTTTTTTTTTTTTTTTTTTCATGCGCTACGAAGCTCAAATTGGTATCCAGTCCCTTCATTAAACTGCTGCCCAAAAAATATTTTGTCAGCTGAAGTCTTGACTGGGTACGTGCCTTCCGGTTCAGTACTCAGTCGAGCAAAATTCTTCTTGGGTGCTTCAAAATTTAAAATTTCTATGGGTGATCGTTCTGGGTTCTTGACCAACCCGTCTCGTGTCAAGGGTAAAGGTTTTCCTGTCCGACATTGGTATTTCAAGACCGTCAACACGTCTTGAGCATACACGGATTTCATATCGGGTAACAATTGCCGATGCACCACGTTGATTAAATTGAAATAATGGCTGACTAACCCACATTTATGAAACATGTACCGAATATCAGAAATGCCTACGATACAATCCACCTTGAGATGGTACAACAAAACTTGCAAGTCTTTAAAGGACTTGTACAAGATTTGGTTCGGCACAATGATGAATGAAAATGTACTCAGGTACTTGAATTCTCCACGACAGTTTTTCCCTTTATGAAATGGTCCCCCACGTTCCAAAAGCCCTGCATTGGGAAGTCGAGTCATGAGGTCCATCACACTGTAATGCCTCGTGTATATGCTGGCGTATGTGCGCGTGGTGGCCAATTCAAACACTTGGGTATGGTTGGTAAACAAATTTAATTCGTACCTTAAAGCATGATCCACATTGAATGATACGATATGGTCGGAAGACCGGAAATGTTTGCTATCCAACGTGCCTTGTGTATTGGTTTTTGTGAGTCGGCAGGTTAACTGGATGCCAAACGCATCACCCGGATTGGGAAATTGCCGTCGAGCGGCCACGACAAATTGATAGCACAATTCTGGAATCCGATCCAAATGGTCATGAAAGATGCGTAAATCTTTTACAGCGTGTTCCAAATGGTGCTGAAAGAGCCGCAACACAGCCTCCAAGGAATGTGGCTGAATGATGTGTAGGATACGCTGATACGTATCGGGATCGACGCGTTGCACATAATTAAACAACCTTTCTGCAACAGTCATGGGCAGTTGGTTGAGAGGCCTTGTTGTTACTAGCCCAAAGAACCAGCAGCGTGTGGCAAAAAATTTCCAGAGGTCTTGACTATATAGGGAAAAAAAAAAAAAAAAAAAAAAAAAAAAAAAAAAAAAAAAAAAAAAAAAAAAAAAAAAAAAAAAAAATTTTTTTTTTTTTTTTTTTTTTTTTTTTTTTTTTTTTTTTTTTTTTTTTTTTTTTTTTTTTTTTTTTTCATAGTCCTAGCTGTCTCAGAGTCAGAACATTTTTTTCAGACTGGAATCTCCAAGAGTTCCAACCAAAATTTTTTTCAAGGGTACCAGTCCCAGGCACCTTAACCATTATCCTATGTAATGTACTGTGAAACGGCTTCATTCTTGGGTTTCACAGTCTTTTACTGTATCTTCCACTTTGCGTTTTTTCACAGGCTCATCTTGCTTCTTTTTCATTTTATCACCCTGTTCACGACGCCACTCGGCCAACTGAGCAACCGCGTCCATGCCACCTACCAATTCCACATATACGCCTTGTTCATGGCCATCATAAATGTCTTCCAACACCTGTTTCATCTGATTGGGTGATTGCACAACGTCTCGATACAACCGACGTACAGCTCGAACATGTTTGCCTTTCAACTCATCAGGTCCATACTTTAACGCTTCCACATAGCGTTTAGGATCGTCACCAAGAAAGCCATCCACAGCAAACCAGATCCATACGTCTCGAGGATCGGCAAATTTGGACAGACACCCTGCTAATTTGAGTAAATCAGTGGCCCGTACGTAATCCCTACCAAGGATGCGTTCGACACAGTGTTGCTCGTCCAACGTAACGGGCTTGGTGCGAGCTTGCCACAGGGTTTCCAACGACTCGTGCAAGTCCGGATCCACTTGGCAATGTTTAGCCGAGTCGATCACCGTGTCCCAGGGCACGTGGAGCAACGCCGATATCCGTTTCAAGAGACGCAAAATGAGCGTTTCATAGGTCAAATGTGGATTGCGCACGTCTTGTAATTCTTGCAGCAAGACTTGGAAAGTGAGCTGTTGTAACGAGTCGTCCATCCCGAAAGGTAACCAAAGAGCAAATGGTAATCGGGGTAGTGGGTAGCCTGCTTTTATAGCACAAAAAAAAAAAAAAAAAAAAAAAAAAAAAAAAAAAAAAAAAAAAAAAAAAAAAAAAAAAAAAAAAAAAAAAAAAAAAAAAAAAAAAATTTTTTTTTTTTTTTTTTTTTTTTTTTTTTTTTTTTTTTTTTTTTTTCCAGAGATGGCAAAAGAAGTACCACGAGGCCTTTACCATCAGGAAAACTATCAACACAATTACCATGGCTACCAACTACAATAAAGAATGAATGAGGCTTTTGAACTAACGCTGATACGGGAACGCCAAAACATCCAACATGCTGCTCTCCACCTGATGGACTGTCTGGATAATTTTCTGTTGGGTTGTACGGACGAAGTCGTAAAACAAAAACTGACACGTGAGCGGCAAGTATTACAAAACTGTATCATTCAAACGTACTTGTCGCTGGACTATGTTAAGCAAGTGGTACGACCACCCGATTGGATCGAGCCAGTACATGAACGACACCATGAACGTGAGGAACCGTTGAAATGATTTTGTAATCATTTCTGAACATTTTCTTGGTTTTTGCTAAATCGTGTCAGCCGTCTGTCAGCTCGTACCCATTTTTGTACGTTCTCTGTTGGTAATTTGTCCAACGCTTGTTGCGTTTCATCCAGTTCTTTGAAACACGAGTCAATCAAGTCCTGCTCTTTAACGTAAGCAGCCAGTTGAAAGATGCGTGCCTCCACACTGGCCATACACGATGACGTGTACGGTATGTACTCAATGGGCAGGTGAAGAAAGCCATGAAAGTAATGCCAGGTATCTTCATCGTTTGTGCCCAACCGAGCAGGTCCACCGTGATGTGTTGCTAAACAAGTGGTATAAAAATAGTTGTGCAGAAATGTGTTGAGGTAAGGTTCTGGTACATAAAACCCTGACGATCCATAATTGATGGATTGGAAAAACTCATAGCTGAGGGTATCCAAAAACACAAAGGTGTTGGAATACTTGAGAACCACGTAATCCACAGACATGGTCGTGTAACAAAATGCAGGTATGTACGTATAACAAAACGAACTATGAATGAATCGTCCCAGTAGTTGTCAGGTCAGTGGATAACAGACGAATGATGAAATGCGTTCTGAGCTCGGGCCTTTTATTTAAAAAAAAAAAAAAAAAAAAAAAAAAAAAAAAAAAAAAAAAAAAAAAAAAAAAAAAAAAAAAAAAAAAAAATTTTTTTTTTTTTTTTTTTTTTTTTTTTTTTTTTTTTTTTTTTTTTTTTTTTTTTTTTTTTTTCCAGTTGTGTCATCTTGGTTTCAAGCTCTCAACTGATTTTTGCTTACTGATCCAACCGACTTCTTGTTTCTTGCCACAAGAAATATTTCTTTATTCGTCAGATTAACCCTTTCTGCCACATTAACAAGTTGCAACTCAGTGTCATACTTGGTATTCCAACGCACATCTGCCCATTGGATGGGGTACTCACGCTCCTTGAAAAAGTTCAGAACGGCTTCATCATTGGTCGCAAGCACAGCAGGTTCACCATGTACTGTGGGCAAACACCTCTTATAGTTATGGATCAGGACCGAGTCCACGTAATCATGTGGCACTTTCAGCATGAAATGTTCACTTGAAAAGATTTCCCAATTACAATATTGAAATTCTGAGTAACGTGTAACGTCCATAAAGAAAAATTGTTTGTCATCCATCAGCACGACAAAGTCCACCACCTTATGAGTATTACATGGTGCCATCACTTGTATGGGCGTCCTTGTTAGCTTACATTGTTGACACACGCGCTGGTTTTCTTCCAACCAGTGCAGTTCTTTGTACAAATCAGCATATTTCTCGTGAGGTTCTTTGATAATACGTGCATGACATTCGTCCGATATGACTCTGTGGGCAAGTTGAAAGAGTCGGTCCTCAATGGCATATTGGTTAAGATGTTGCACCTTCACATACTGGATAGGGAAATGACGATCCTTAAAAAACTTGAAGGTGTACTTGTCGTCGGTTGCAAGCACTGCAGGTCCACCATGTTGTGTTGGCAAACACATTTCAAAATTTTTAGCCAGGAATTCGTTTACGTAAACTCGTGGCATCCTGAGCACGGGGTGGAAATGTGCACTGTTACAATCTTTGGCATAGTGCTTGACATCCATAAAGGGAAATGTGGAGCAATACCTGATATCCATAAAGTAAAATATGGAACAACCGTCCATTAACACGACATAGTCCATGATGGCGCGACTCGTTGGTGCTGAACAAGTAAAGTGCTCAGGTTGCTAGCTGAAGAGCAAATGATGAAATGAGGACTGAGCGTAAAACTTTATAGCGCAAGGAAAAAAAAAAAAAAAAAAAAAAAAAAAAAAAAAAAAAAAAAAAAAAAAAAAAAAAAAAAAAAAAAAAAAAAAAAAAAAAAAATTTTTTTTTTTTTTTTTTTTTTTTTTTTTTTTTTTTTTTTTTTTTTTTTTTTTTTTTTTTTTTTCCCATAGTCTTAGTCATCTCAGAGTTTCAGGCAGGAAATTTTTTCAGGCTGGGTTGCATGAAATTTGTTCGGGGGGTTCCCATTGACTGAACATTACGTTATATGGGATTTTTTTCAGGTAAACACCGACGTGAATTGACAAGCGCCAACGTCCTTTTTTGTCATGCATTACCATCCCTGCATTCTTTGGGTTTTGAGCATTTTCCCTATGGCATCCAAATCTTCAGCAAAAATGTCTCGCTTGGCACACGAATGGCTTTCACACCACTCAGAGCACTTGTGTACCTCATCCCACCACTGTCGGTTGAGATTGTAAAGCTTTGGGAACCTGATTACCAGTTTTCTTTCAAACATCAGTGACAATACCCTTTCTGGTGTCCATTTTGGCAGTTGTGGCGGCGGTAACTTTTCTCCATACTCCATTTCAATTGCTTGCTGAAAACCTAGGCGTATCTTTTCCATTTCAGGTTCTTCACTTACTCTTTCATAAAAGAACCTGCTGTCGATAAAGTCCAGAAACGCTCTGTGTTCGGGATCCCGATGTATTTTTTTCCAAGAGTCCAGTGTGTCCGCGTTTACAAGATTTGCACGGCATACGGGACAGTCGTCACATCGGTTAGCCCACCATTTGGCAATACATTTTGAGTGGAACTGGTGGCTGCAGTCGACGATGCTTTTCTTGCAAGTCCCTTTTCGTAAACAAATACCACAGGTAAAGTGCTGATTGCATTTGAGGGCCACGTCCTTTGAAAACACACCACACGTTTTGCAATGTTCCATGGTGGTCAGTGAAACAATTGCAAGTGAAACTGCTGCTCGCTTCGGTGGCTTATATAGCGAGGAGAAAAAAAAAAAAAAAAAAAAAAAAAAAAAAAAAAAAAAAAAAAAAAAAAAAAAAAAAAAAAAAAAAAAAAAAAAAAATTTTTTTTTTTTTTTTTTTTTTTTTTTTTTTTTTTTTTTTTTTTTTTTTTTTTTTTTTTTTTCATAACTGTTGTCAGAACTTTTAGCTTGGCAAAATTTTCCAGATTGGTCAAACGCAAGTTTTTCTTTACAAGTCCGTCGTGTTAACCATCTCGACTTTCTTGTTTTGCTTTACACACGAATGGCACCACTCAGTACACTGGTGTACGTTATCCAACCACTTTCGGGTAAGATTGTAAAGAATTGGGAACTTGACCAGCAGTTTTCTTTCAAGCATTAGCGTCAGTACCCTTTCCGGTGTCCATTCTGGTAGTAGTGGCGGTGGTAACTCTTTTCCGTACTCCATTTCAATTGCTTGCTGTAAGTCCGAGCGTATCTTTTCAGTTGCTTGCTCCGAGTGTACCATTTCAACGTTTTCCTTAAAGAAACTACTGTCCATAAAGTCCAGCAACGCTCGATGTTCAGGATCCCGATGTATTCTTTTCCACGATTCCAGTGTGTCAGTGTTTGCAAGATCTTTATGGCAAATGGGACAGTTGTCACATCGTTTAGCCCACCATTTAGTAATACATTTCAAGTGGAACTGGTGGCTGCAGTCTTGGATATTTTTCTTACAAACTCCTTTTTTCAAACAAATACCACAGGTAAAGGGCTGCTTGCATTTGAGGGTCTGGCCAATATTTTCACACACTACACATTTTTTGCATTGCTCCATTTTTTGAATTGCCAGAGCAGCAAGTGAAACTGCTGCTCGCTTCGGTGGCTTATATAGCGAGGGGAAAAAAAAGAAAAAAAAAAAAAAAAAAAAAAAAAAAAAAAAAAAAAAAAAAAAAAAAAAAAAAAAAAAAAAAATTTTTTTTTTTTTTTTTTTTTTTTTTTTTTTTTTTTTTTTTTTTTTTTTTTTTTTTTTTTTTTTTTTTTTTTTCATAGTCCTAACTGTCTCAGAATTTCATCCATGAAAGTTTTCCCGTAGTTGTCGGCTTTTTGTTTTCCTTTGACTTAACATTACTTTAACATAGGGTGGTTTGGGACAAGTTGTTAGTTGCAGGGTACATTATCAAAATCAATAGGCATTTCACCATGTGGACTACTTGGACCAGTTGGAGTTTCACTTGGCATTTCCCCAATTGGGCCAGTGGGTATTTCACCTTGTGGACTACTTGGAGTTTCACTTGGCAATTCACCAGTTGAATCAGTTGGAATGTCACCACTTGGACCATTTGGACCAGTTGGACCATTCGTCTGAAGCATGTTGTTCACAAGGGATTGGGAAAACATTTTGAAGGCTTCGATCGTAAATTCTTTGTGGTTAATCTTGCTCATATCCAAGAACCATGTGTTGGGATTTAGGGATACATAAGGTGACGACTTTTCACCAAACTTTTTGAGAAACAAAAGCAATAAATCGTTGTGTGGAATCTTATCCACGGATATAAAGATTTTTGATCCGTCCACATCCAATCTAAACTCCAATCCATGGGACACCATGGTCAATTCAATGGTGGGAAACACCTCCACTTGAGGATATTGATCCGCGAGAAAATGTATGGCTAGTGCCATCTTTATTATTTCCTTCCTCCAAATCCTCGTGTGCCTCGATGCGTGTCAGTGGGAATGTGATCTACGCGTTGCCACTCGCATTGAAACACGGGAGCATGAATCACTTGTGCAATGGGTGTTCCGTGCTCGAGGTGAACCGTGTGGTCACTGTGATTGCGTAGTACGACCTTGATGGGTCCTCTGTATCCCTCATCAATGATGCCTGCTTCGACCTTGAGTTGCAATTTGGTGACGACGGATGACTTGTCTTGAATGTGCAAATATGTTTTTTGTGGCAGCATGCAGGTGACCCCCGTGTCAATGATGACTTGCTGCCTGGGCGGTACTTGTGTGTGGGTGGGACAGTACAAGTCATACCCTACGGATTGCGTATCAAATCTGGAAGGCTGGACAGCATTTCCACTCAAGGCAAAGTACAGTGGCATGATGAGAAAGATGAATGAAGCCTGAGCTCTCGACGAGCTGGCTTTATAGGAAAAAAAAAAAAAAAAAAAAAAAAAAAAAAAAAAAAAAAAAAAAAAAAAAAAAAAAAAATTTTTTTTTTTTTTTTTTTTTTTTTTTTTTTTTTTTTTTTTTTTTTTTTTTTTTTTTTTTTTTTTTTTTTTTTTTTTTTTTTTTTTTTTTTTTTTTCATAGTCCTAGCTGTCTCAGAGTTTCAGTCAGTCAGATTTTTTTCAGACTGGCTTTCATGAAAATGTTTTTTTGGGTGGTACCATTGCATTACATGGCGGGTCTTATACAATGAGCTTGCAATCACTTGTCGTAGCTTGGACATCAGCTGGACCTTCAACCGAGCTGGATTCCTTTTCACCTGGTTTGCGCTTGATAATGATTGTGCCAACCGGCGTACCACGGTTGATACGAACCGGCTGGTCAGTGTCATTGCGTAACGCCACCTGGATGCGGTCGTCCGTATGAATGGCATGCGACTGGTGCAAGACCAACTCGTAGATATCTGGGATCATACGAAAAATGACACCCGTATCAAGGATGAAAAATTCCTTGGGCGGTAATATGGTATTCCTGGGACAATACAAGGTAATCACTGGGGGTTGGAATACGGGCTCCAGAGCATCCGAATCCAACGAGTACTCGAAACGTACCATGGTGGGATTTCTTGTACAGCAGCCGGCAGCCAGATGATGCAGTGAGCGTGTGAGGAAAAATTTTCTGGGCTCGGCAACTTATAAGGAAAAAAAAAAAAAAAAAAAAAAAAAAAAAAAAAAAAAAAAAAAAAAAAAAAAAAAAAAAAAAAATTTTTTTTTTTTTTTTTTTTTTTTTTTTTTTTTTTTTTTTTTTTTTTTTTTTTTTCATAGTCCTAGTCGTCTCAGAGTTTCGGCCATCACGCTTCCATAACCACACTTTCAAATTACGCTTAAGTGCCGGGGTTAGCTGGGGGCTTGGAAATTATGGACAGCCCCAACGAATGCCAGACTTGCGATACACTTTATCTGCAGCAGCCTGGCAGATTTCAAGTCCATAGGGTTGTTCGGTCCAGATAAAAATCTGATCTTCCAGCAGATTGGCCCCCAGTAACCTTATGTCGTAGGGCAGGTGTTCTTTCATATAGTAGTAGGTGGCAGTGTCCAGGGTTCCCATTTTGGGGGTCCAGGCACAGTGATGCAGATCCTCCATGAGATTGTTCTTGAGGTATGATTGCATCTGGGATACCTCAATCTCCATCAGGCGGTCTGTTTCGGCGGTACACAAAAAGGGATTCGTCGGCAAGTCCCGGTTCTTTTGTATGTCCGCATACGAGAACGAGGTAAGGGAATCGTCTTTAACCTTTACGGTGAACGTGTTACTGCTGTCACGAACACTTGCAAAATAAATCTTGCGGGGCTGAAATCGGCCCTCGTAAAAGAAGAATTCTGCTTGGCAAATTGTATCACAAGACATGATGATTGTCTGAGGCAGCAAGTGGTCCACACACGCCGCGAGTAGCGTTATCTGATCAGCTATCAAAACAGATGTCCCAACGTTATGGTCAAAGCATCAGTTTGCCAACGTATTGTAACTCTGCTCCGATGAAAAACTGACACAAGGAAATTCTGGCAATGTTAAAGCAATGGTAATGTTAAGTCAATGGGAAACCCAAAAACCAGAAACTGCCAGTCAGGAAAAATTTTCCCGACTGAAATTCTGCGGTAGCTTATATATCAAAAAAAAAAAAAAAAAAAAAAAAAAAAAAAAAAAAAAAAAAAAAAAAAAAAAAAAAAAAAAAAAAAATTTTTTTTTTTCTTTTTTTTTTTTTTTTTTTTTTTTTTTTTTTTTTTTTTTTTTTTTTTCATAGTCCTAGCCGTCTCAGAGTTTCGGCTGGAAATTTTTTTCCCAGACTGGCTCTCATGAAATTTTGTTTCAGAGTGTTTCCCATTGACTTAACATTACCATTGCTTTTACATGGTGGGTCTTACAATGGGTGTCAAAGACGTCTTGTGCCAAATTTGTAATCGTGTCTGGCTTGGTGGCAAGCTTGGAAACATTTCATTTGTTATGAACCATCATGAGTGCCACAATTCAAGCTCGGCTGGCGTGTACAAGTTTGGAACTCTCATGAGTGCCTGCCGCTATTCAAGCTTGGCCAGATACTTGGAGTTTGCATACTTTTACAGTACCAAGGTTGGCAAGTAACTTGACCCAAAAAAATGGGAGAGAGCCACTAAGGGCTCTCTCCCATTTTTTTGGTACAAGAAACACAGACACCTTTTTAAACGTAAAACAAGATATTTATTGACATGATTCATTCCACATCCTGACAGGTACATGATTCATTCCACATCCCAATAGGGATTATCGCCAGACTGCCGCTTTTGATACAATTTGTCGGCAGCAGCCTGGCAGATATCAAGTCCATTTGGTTTTTCAGTTAATAGATCCACCTGCTCTTCTAGCAGATTGACCGGTAGTAATAGCAGGTCGTTGGGCAGGTAATCTTTCATGTAGTAATAGGTGGCAGAGTCTAGGGTTCCCACGCTGGAGGGCCAGCCACTCGGATTGAGATCCAGCATGAGATCCTTCCCGAGGTACGAAGGCAGCTTCGATACCTCCATCTCCCTGAGGCCATCTGTTTCTTTGGTTGCTTCAAAGGGGTTCGTCGGCAAGTCCAAGTTTTTCTGAATGTCTTCATAGGAGAAGGCGGTAAGGGAATCATCCCTTACCTTTACGGTCAGCACGTCATTGTTGTCGTGGACACTTGCAAAAAAAATCTTTCGGGGTTGCAATCGGCCCCCGTAATAAAAGAATTCTGCATGGCAAACAAAATCGCAAGACATGTTGTTCGTCTGATGCCAAGTCAGCAAGTGTCTGTGGTTCACAGTGTCCCACTCCTTTTATAGCGAATAGCAACGGATGTAGCGTTATCTGATCAGCTGGCGGTATCAAAACAGGTGTGGCTATTAAAATTTCCAACATTGGACTGAAATCCCAACGTTGGACTGAAAACCCAAAGTTGGTGTGCCTGCGTTGTCTGCTCAGAACTGATGCCGTAACCCGGGGAACAAGGAAATTCTGGCAAGTCCTATGTTAAAGCAATGGTAATGTTAAGTCAATGGGACGACAGAAAACCAGAAACACAAAAACTGCCAGTCAGGAAATTTTCCCCAGCTGAAATTCTGCGGCAGCTTATATCTCAAAAAAAAAAAAAAAAAAAAAAAAAAAAAAAAAAAAAAAAAAAAAAAAAAAAATTTTTTTTTTTTTTTTTTTTTTTTTTTTTTTTTTTTTTTTTTTTTTTTTTTTTTTTTTTTTTTTTTTTTTTTTTTTCATAGTCCTAGCCGTCTCAGAGTTTCGGCTGGAAATTTTTTCCCAGACTGGCTTTCATGAAATTTTGTTTTGTGGGTTTCCCATTGACTTAACATTACCATTGCTTTAACATAGCGGGTCTTACAATGGGTGTCAAAAACGTCTTGTGCCAAGTTTGTAATCGTGTCTAACTTGGTGGCAAGCTTGGAAACATTTCATTTGTTGAGAACCATCATGAGTGCCACCATTCAAGCTCGGCTGGCGTGTCATTGTACAAGTTTGGAACTTGGAACCCTCATGAGTGCCGCTATTCAAGCTTGGCCAGATACTTGGAGTTTGCATACTTTTACAATACCAAGGTTGGCAAGTAACTTGACCCAAAAAAATGGGAGAGAGCCACCAAGGGCTCTCTCCCATTTTTTTGGTACAAGAAACACAGACACCTTTTTAAACGTAAAACAAGATATTTATTGACATGATTCATTCCACATCCTGACAGGTACATGATTCATTCCACATCCCAATAGGGATTATCGCCAGACTGCCGCTTTTGATACAATTTATCGGCAGCAGCCTGGCAGATATCAAGTCCGTTTGGTTTTTCAGTCAATAGGTCCACCTGCTCTTCCAGCAGATTGACAGGTAGTAATAGCAGGTCGTTGGGCAAAAGTTCCTTCAAAAAGTAGTACGTTGCAGAGTCCAGGGTTCCCACGCTGGAGGGCCAGCCACTGGGATTGAGATCCAGCATGAGATCTTTCCCAAGGTACGATGGCAGCTCGGATAGCCCCATCTCCCTGAGGCCATCTGTTTCTTTGGTTGCTTCAAAGGGGTTCGTCGGCAAGTCCAGGTTCTTCAGTATGTCTTCATAAGAGAACGCGGTAAGGGAATCATCCCTTACCTTTACTGTGAGCACGTCATTATTGTCGTGGACACTTGCAAAAAAAATCTTTCGGGGCTGCAATTGGCCCCCGTAATAAAAGAATTCTGCGTGGCACACAAAATCACAAGACATGTTGTTCGTCTGATGTCAAGTCAGCAAGTGTCTGTGGTCCGTAACGTCCCACTCCTTTTATAGCGAATACAACGGATGTAGCGTTATCTGATCAGCTGGCGGTATCAAAACAGGTGTGGCTATCAAAATTTCCAACATTGGACTGAAATCCCAACGTTGGACTGAAAACTCTTACTGAAAACCCAACGTTGGTTTGCCTGCGTTGGTTAACCAGCGTTGTGGTACTCTGTTCAGAACTGATGCCGTATTTTAAAACGCGGTGTGGTGAAAATGTGAAACACAGAAATTCTGCCCATGTTATAGCAATGGTAATGTTAAGTCAATTGGACATGACCAAAAACCAGAAACACAAAACTGGCAGTCAGGAAAAATTTTCCGACTGAAACTCTGAGACGGCTAGGACTATGAAAAAAAAAAAAAAAAAAAAAAAAAAAAAAAAAAAAAAAAAAAAAAAAAAAAAAAAAAAAAAAAAAAAAAAAAAAAAAAAAAATTTTTTTTTTTTTTTTTTTTTTTTTTTTTTTTTTTTTTTTTTCATAGTCCTAGCCGTCTCAGAGTTTCGGGCTGGAAAAATTTTCCCAGACTGGCTTTCATGAAATTTTTGTTTTGAGGGCTTCCCATTGACTTAACATTACCATTGCTTTAACATGGTGGGTCTTATTCCACAATGGGTGTCAAGGTACCATTCCCCAAAGTCCTTGGTCTGTTGGATTGTCGAGGCATAGTTTGTGGGGCCGTTGGCTCTGGCATTTCTGTGCGTTCTGTAAGCCATGGGTCGTGTATGTTTTCGAATGATTCCCATGATGATTCCCCATGCGAGTCGTTCATGGAAAAGTTGGATGGTTTCACAATGGCCATGGGTCTCGGTTTATTGGGATCTCTCTCTGGCCATTTGACGTTCAGTTCCTTTTTAAAATGATTTTCTGCCAAACCCACGACACGGTTACTTCGAGGTACCTTGTAAGGAGTAAATCGGTTCATGCTTTGTCTTTCCAGAACCAAGTCATGGATTTGGAATTATTGCGTGACGCCCTCGAGTCCCCCCATTCCACCATTTTCGTGGGAACTTGGGGCCTGCATCCAGAACTATTGGAAAGTGGGTTCAACATGTTTCCAGTCCTACCAAAAGGGGAAGAAGAAGACCCGTGGTTTGAATATAAGGGTCAGGACATGTACTTGGTCGTGCTACCTGAACCAGGGTACGTGGTGAATGGCAATCGGAAACTGCTAATTTTTACGACGCACAGGGATTTGCAGTTTGATCCCCTTACCACACGTGTCATCATGACAAACTGACTCACTCAAGCGATCGATCCAAGCCAGTTCTTTGACTCGTTGGGCTAGTCGAAGGAGTTGGGTCTCGATGGGCAAGTCGGGAGTTGGCAGCACATGCACCCACTCGATGGGTAGCTCACGGTCATTCATGAAATGCAAAGTGCTGTCATTGTTGGTCCCTAGCACAGCACCGTGTGGTGCAAGTGCAGGATAAAAACAATGTATAAAATATGATTCCCTATGTGGCAGTTTCAAGTTGGGAAGGTCCGGAAAAGTACTGATGACATTGGTTTCGGTATTCATAAAATGAAAGGTGAACCAACCATCCATCAGTACGACATAGTCCACAGTCATGGCTGTCTGGAGGAAAAAATTCTTGTGGCAGTCAGTGAGCGAGTGAAGAAAATTTTCTGGGCTCGGCAACTTTATAGGAAAAAAAAAAAAAAAAAAAAAAAAAAAAAAAAAAAAAAAAAAAAAAAAAAAAAAAAAAAAAAAAAAAAAAAAAAAATTTTTTTTTTTTTTTTTTTTTTTTTTTTTTTTTTTTTTTTTTTTTTTTTTTTTTTTTTTTTTTTTTTTTTCATAGTCCTAGCCGTCTCAGAGTTTCAGTCAGCAGAAAATTTTTCCCAGACTGGCTTTCATGAATTTGGAGGGCTTTCCATCGAGTACGGAATTTTTTTCCTGCAACGTTTTACACACGCAATGGAACTATAAATTGGCTTTGTGAGTGGAAAATCCAGTGTCCTCAAGCCGTTAGCCCCTTCCGCCAATTTACAAGTCTGCGTCTCAATGTCCCGATCGGAATTCCAACGCACATTTACCCACTGGATGGGATACTCACGGAACTTGAAAAACTTTAAAATGGACTCGTCGTTGGTCCCAAGCACAGCAGGCCCACCGTGTAGTGTGGGTAAGCACCTCTTATAATGCAGAGTGAGGAACGAGTCCACGTAATCATGTGGCACTTTGACCATGAAATGAAACGTCGAGTCGGTAAAACAATTGTACAAATACGTGTAATAGGTCACTTCCATAAAGTAAAATTGGGTCTTATCCTTCAGCACGACAAAGTCCACATACTTGGGATCTGGCCATACCATTTGACGAAAAGGAATTCGGACAACCTGGTTGTAAGGGTACAGTGGTGGTGGTGAACCTGTTCTGGTCAGCTGCTGCACTTCTTTAGAATCTGTACGCCATTCACTGTAAAGGACACTGAATACCAGATCACCGAGTCGGTCCTCAATGGAAAATTGGTCAAGCGATTCTTCATTGATGTACTTTTCGATCAGTATCCCAAGGTGCTTTAAATACAACAAAGTAGCCTTGTCGTTGGTTGCAAGCACTGCAGGTCCACCGTGTTGTGTCGGCAAACACTTTGAAAAATTTAGGATCAGGACCAAGTCCACGTAAGCTTGTGGCATCCTGAACAAGGGATGCTTGTGTGCTTTGACGGTGTTTCGATGGGGCCTTCCAATCATATTGTCCTCGGGTGCACTACACTTGTTGGCATAGTGCCTGACATCCATAAAGTAAAACGTGTTGCTATTGTCCATCAACACGACATAGTCCACAGTCATGATGCAACCAGTTTGGTGAGCAAGCGTCTGGCTAAAAATCTTTTGGGCTCGGGAACTTTATAGGAAAAAAAAAAAAAAAAAAAAAAAAAAAAAAAAAAAAAAAAAAAAAAAAAAAAAAAAAAAAAAAAAAAAAAAATTTTTTTTTTTTTTTTTTTTTTTTTTTTTTTTTTTTTTTTTTTTTTTTTTTTTTTTTTTTTTTTTTTTTTTTTTCATAGTCCTAGCTGTCTCAGAGTTTCAGTCAGAAATTTTTTCCCAGACTGACATTCATGAAAACATGGGCGCTTTCCATTTTGTGTGACATGACCAAGCTCGACTCTCAACAGGACCAAGTTTGGCAACTCCAAGGTTTGTTGTCAGAAAGACCATAATTGGATCCACGTTGGACTTGCAAAACCAATTCAGAGTATGTATCCAAGGTTGGCAAGTCAATTGACCCAAAAAAATGGGAGAGAGCCACCAAGGGCTCTCTCCCAAATTTTTGGTTTAAAAAAAAGACTGGACAACAATTCAAAAAAATACGTTTATTGATGGTTACACATCCCAATATCCATGGTGGCCAGCTTGCCTCTGAAGAAACAATTTGTCAGAGGCAGCTTGGCAGATAGCAAGTCCGTTTGGCTGGCTGGTAAGCAGGTCCACCTTCTCCTGGAGCAGGTCGGCCCCAATAAAGGTGAGGTCCGGTAGCAAGTCTTTTAGAAAAAAGTACGTGGCAGAGTCCAAAGTCGCCACTGTGGATGGCCACCCACACTCGTTGAGGATGTCATTGGGCAGGCAAGTCTTCAGGTAGTCGTTGAGCTCGTCGACAGGTACATCATGCAGGATATCTGGCTCGGGACCAGGTACATAGGGATTGATTGGCAAAAATACGTTCTGTATTACATCATCATACGTGAAGGAGGTTAAGGAATCCTCCTTCACCTTGACGCAAAAGACATCGTTGCTATTGTATACGGCCACAAAGTAAATTTTGCGGGGCATCACTCGCCCACCATACACCATGAACTCGGCTTGGCACACGTAGTCGTACATTGTTGCTCTCGTTGACGAGTGTCTGTGATGGTCTCGCGCACGCCTTTTATACCCAGCGCAGTGCTGTTATCTCTTCCTGTTATCACTTCCTGGTTTGGTTTCCCAACATTGGATTGCACCACCCAATGTCGGGTTTTGTGATTTTTTTCCAAAGGCCACTTGAAAGCATACCGACCATGGGCCATCATAGTGCTTTTCTATGAGACCGTTTTGAAGAGGCTCACACCGTTTTCAAAAGGCTCATACGTGCGGAAACCATGCTTATAAGTGCGGAAACCATGCTTATAAGTGCGGAAACCACGGTCTTAAATGCGGATACCACGGTCTTAAATGTGGATACCATTTTTAAAGATGCGGCTACCATACGCATAGTTTCCAAGCAAATTAACATTACGTTCAATGGAAAGTACTGTGAAATGCCATTTCATTGTTGGATTACTGTCAGTTTAACAAATGCAGGCTTACATGGACTTTTGAAATTTTGCCTCTGTAATTTCAAACTTGGTCATAATCTGCCAGGAAAAACTTTCAGACAGACCCAAAAAATTTCCTTGTAAAGTCCAGCATCAAATCGGCCTTTGTGAATGAATTCAGTCAGACCCAATCTTTGCTGGAGTCTGGAGAAATTATGAAATCAATGTAATTTTTTTCTAGGATATCGGATGGGACACGTTAAAGCAAACAGCCAGTCTGGGAAATTTTTGCTGGCAGTAAAATCTGAGAAGCCTGAAATTTGTGTAATTTTTAACTAGGATATCGGGTAATGTTAAGTCAATGGAAAGCCCCAAAACATGTTTTCATGAAAACTGACCTGGAAAAATTTTCTGACTGAAACTCTGAGACAACTCAGACTATGAAAAAAAAAAAAAAAAAAAAAAAAAAAAAAAAAAAAAAAAAAAAAAAAAAAAAAAAAAAAAAAAAAAAAAAAAAAAAAATTTTTTTTTTTTTTTTTTTTTTTTTTTTTTTTTTTTTTTTTTTTTTTTTTTTTTTTTTTTTTTTTTTTTTTTTTTTTTTTTTTCATAGTCCTAGCTGTCTCAGAGTTCCAGTCAGGAAATTTTTTTCCAGGCCGGGTTTCATGAAAATGTTTTTTGGGGGCTTTCCATTGACTTAACATTACCCGATATCCTAGTTAAAAATGGCAATGATTTGAGGCTTCTCAGACTTTACTGCCAGCAAAAATTTCCCAGACTGGATGTTTGCTTTGATACCACATCCGATATCCTAGTTAAAAATTGCAATGCTTTGAGGCTTCTCCAGCAAAAATTTCCCAGACTGGCTTTGATGCCATAACATTACCATGCTTTATAAAACCCGTGGCTCCCAAGTTTGCCAAGTCCAAGGTTTGACATCCAAATGATTCCAGTCATAGTTGGATCAACGGAGAATACTTTGGGTGAAAGCCCAAGGTTGGCAAGTCAATTGACCCAAAAAAATGGGAGAGAGCCACCAAGGGCTCTCTCCCAAATTTTTGGTGTAAAAGAAGACTAAGCAACAATTTTTTTAAAAAATACGTTTATTGAGTACAATGGTCCCAATATCCATGATGGCCAGCTTGCCTCTGAAGAAACAATTTGTCAGAGGCAGCTTGGCAGATAGCAAGTCCGTTTGGCTGACTGGTAAGCAGGTCAACCTTCTCCTCGAGCAGGTCGGCCCCAATAAATTTGAGGTCAATGAGCAAGTCTTTTAGGTAAAAGAACGTGGCAGAGTCCAATGTAGCCACTGTGGATGGCCAGCCAACCTCGTTGATGATATCGTTGAATAGGGAATTCTTCAGGTAGTCATTGAGCTCGTCGACAGGTACAGCATGCAGGTTATCAGGCTCGGGACCAGGTACAAATGGATTGATTGGCAAAAATCCGTTCTGTTGTACATCATCGTACGTGAAGGAGGTTAAGGAATCCTCCTTCACCTTGACGCAAAAGACATCGTTGCTGTCTTTTACGGCCACAAAGTAAATCTTGCGGGGCATCACTCGCCCGCCATACACCATGAACTCGGCTTGGCACACGTAGTCGTACATTGCTGCTCTCGTCGAACAAGTGTCTGTGGTGGTCTCGCGCACGCCTTTTTATACCCAGCGCAGGGCTTATCTCTTCCTGTCATCACTTCCTGGTTCAGTTTCCCAACATTGGATTGCACCACCCAACGTTGGCAACCGTTTGGATATCGGCCTTTGTGAATGAATTCAGTCAGACCCAAATGTTTTTGCTGGAGTCTGGAAATGAGTGTAATTTTAACTAGGATATCGAGTGGTAATGTTAAGTCAATGGGAAGAGCCTAAAAACCAGAAACACAAAAACGCCAGTCGGGAAAAATTTTCCCCAGCTGAAACTCTGAGACGGCTAGGACTATGAAAAAAAAAAAAAAAAAAAAAAAAAAAAAAAAAAAAAAAAAAAAAAAAAAAAAAAAAAAAAAAAAAAAAAAAAAATTTTTTTTTTTTTTTTTTTTTTTTTTTTTTTTTTTTTTTTTTTTTTTTTTTTTTTTTTTTTTTTTTTTTTTTTTTTTTTTTTTTCATAGTCCTAGCTGTCTCAGAGTTTCAGTCAGAATTTTTTTTCCAGGTCCGGGTTTCATGAAAATGTGTTTGGAGGCTTTCCCATTGCCTTAACATTACTATTGCCTACATCCGATAACCTAGTTAAAAATTGCAATGATTTCGGAATTTCCAGACTTTACAGCAGGCAAACATTTCCAAGACTGGTTGTTTGCTTTGATGCCACATCCGATATCCTAGTTAAAAATTGCAATGATTTCGGAATTTCCAGACTTTACAGCAGGCAAACATTTCCAAGACTGGTTGTTTGCTTTGATGCCACATCCGATATCCTAGTTAAAAATTGCAATGATTTCGGAATTTCCAGACTCCAGCAAAAATTTCCAAGACTGGCTTTGATGCCTCAACATTACCATGACCCAGTATATCAGGCTTTCATGTTTGGTTACTCTGATGGCTTGTTGATATCCAAAGCGCCATGGTTGGTTACAGACGAGCCGGGGCACATTATTCTGGAAGCTTTTTCATTTTGTTAAATTAACCAACAATGGGATTTCAGGCCCCACAAGTCCAGCCAACGTTGGAAAGAAATCTTGGAACGTTGCCCAACACAAGGCGCGCATGCGTGAGGTTCCGTATAAAAGCGAACGGGTTGAAGCGAGAGCATCACAACTCTTTGAGCTTGCTATGGAGTACGTATGCCAATCGATATTCATGCTTTATCAAGACCAGTGCATCCCAAAGCACTTGGTCTTTGTTCAAATTCAAGATCCGACTAAACGCTTCATGGTGAGCCTGCGTGAGGATTCTTTGACCAATCTCACTTTTCTCGACGTCCAAAGAAATTTGAGATTACCTGAAAACCCCTTTGGACCGGCCCCTCATGTCACTCACACCCAAGAAGTTGCCTACGACGATTTTGAATTGTTTCTGGAGGAATTCTTGACCGATCTTACCAGACACGGTAAGATTGCCACAGCAGACATGGCCACATATTTTTACTTGGAGACTTTTGTGGGTGAGCACGTGTCTTATGCAGGCGCAGGTATGGTGCCATCAGAACTGTTGAGCAATAAGCCCGACTCACTGGCTATTGCTATAGCGTTGGCGGAAAAATTCAACTACATGGGCGGATATTCCTTTTTTGAAAACTGAACTGGTGTCTCACCCCCAAAAAAATGGGAGAAGGCTGGGCTTTTGCCTGGTCTTCTCCCATTTTTTTGGGTCACTTGACTTGCCAACCTTGGTAAACTACACAAGTTTCACTTGGAAAAAAATGGATGGCTGAAAACGCCAACTTTGGATTTCCACTTGAAACACATGAAAGACTCAGTTTGAAGACGCCAACGTTGGATTTCCACTTGAAACACATGGAATGCTAAAGACGATTGGTTCCAACGTTGGCTATACACTTGGCCCAAAAAAATGGGAGAGAGCCGAGCACCCGAAGGTACTCAAACTCTCTCCCATTTTTTTGGGTCCATCTTGCATCAATAAACATTGACAACTGATCTGCAAGACGGACACGAGTCGTGCTTATCTAGCCATTTCATGATGCAATCGCTATGGAATTCATGGTGGCAGTTTGTAGTAAACATGGAAACGTAAATATCATCCAGGCATATGGCACAGGTATTTGCCTTCTCGAAAAAGTGTTCTGGCCACTTGAATCCATACACCGAGGTGATCACAGTGACACCTATCTGCTGAATAATGTTCAGAGGTATGCGTTTGGGGTGCACAACCCACAAAAGTTTCAGAAAAGTGTACATCCTGGGCACAAGCGTTTCCAAAAAAATGGCACGCAAAATTGGATAACGATGATGTGCGTACTTGGAACACATGGGCTCCGCTGCATACGCCAAACTGTCTGACCAAAAATGCCAGGTGTGGAAAGTATAAGTCCAACTCTGCAGACAAGTATGTTTGGAAAAGCCGGGTATCAACTGTCCAAACAATTCAAAGTCATAGGGCCACTCTTTTTTGACTTCAATAACGTCTTCAGGTTCCACGGAATGCAAGATGCTGCTGACATCCATCATCCAGTTTATAAACTGGATACTTTCAGAAGAAAGAGACGTGCAATACTCCTCGATAATGGCATCACGGTGACGGTCGTAAGGAAACATGGCAAATAATAAAAGTCTGATTGAGCAAACAGCTTTTATATGACTACGTCAAGTGGGTGTCAACGAAATCCAGTGGGCGTCAGCATCACCAACGTTGGTGAATCAAACGCTGCATTCCTATTGGCTGAAGGCTATTTGACGTCATGTCTGACAAGAAAAAAATATCAGGTATTCATTTGTTCCAACATTGAGTACCATTTGATCCAACCACGGTATTGACATGAAATATTATAGGGACGGGGGCTCTTGAAATGTTGCACGGACCCAACCACGGTATTGACATGAAATATTATAGGGGCTCTTGAAATGTTACAAGGACCCAACCACGGTAATCCAGTTGACAGGATCCAACCATGGCTAGCCAATATGAAACATTATAAGGATCCAACCACGGGGTCTCTTGAAATGCGTTGGGAAGCCAGACAACACACAAGTTCAACGTACCAAAGAAATCTTGGCTATGTTAAACCAATGGCAATGTTAAGTCAATGGGAAGACCCAAAAACCAGAAACACAAAAACGCCAGTCAGGAAAAATTTTCCCCAGCTGAAATTCTGCGGCAGCTCTTATATCTCAAAAAAAAAAAAAAAAAAAAAAAAAAAAAAAAAAAAAAAAAAAAAAAAAAAAAAAAAAAAAAAAAAAAAAAAAAATTTTTTTTTTTTTTTTTTTTTTTTTTTTTTTTTTTTTTTTTTTTTTTTTTTTTTTTTTTTTTTTTTTTTTTTTTTTCATAGTCCTAGCTGTCTCAGAGTTTTGGCTGGAAAATTTTTTCCAGACTGACTTTTATGAAAATGTGTTTTGGGGGCTTTCCATTGACTTAACGTTACCATTGCCCACATCCGACATCCTAGTTAAAAATGGCACTGATTTCAGAATTACCAGACCAGGCAAAATATTGTTGGCTGAGTTTTGGATGTTTCACAGGAATCATGTTAAACACAGAGTACCGCCAAACTTTTCCAGATTCAAAAGATTGTGTCAAACGGATACTGTTGGACCAAATCGTGTGATTACTTGTGTCATAAGCCAGAAGAATTCTGTGCTCCACCATTCGTGTTGATACCATGCTCGCACCAGTAACGTCGGGTTTTGTGATTTTTTTTTCAAAGGCCACTTGAAAGCATACCGACCATGGGACACTTTAGTCCTTTTCTATGAGACTGTTTGGAAGTGGCTCACACCGTTTTCAAAAGGCTCATACGTGCGGAAACCATGCTTATAAGTGCGGATACCATGCTCATAAGTGCGGATACCACGGTCTTAAATGCGGATACCATTTTTAAAGATGCGGATACCATTTCACCACTTTTAAAGAATATTAACATTAGCACCTATGGAAAGTACTGTGAAATGCCTTGCAAAGAAGTCTGGAGCTTTTTTCTTGCAAAGATCTTGAACAGCAGTATGGTAATCAGCCCAACCAGTCTGGGGCGATGAAAATCTGAACCAAAGAAATTCCGATCAGTCCCATGTTAAAGCAATGGTAATGTTAAGTCAATGGGAAACCCAAAAACCAGAAACACAAAACTGGCAGTCAGGAAAAAAATTTTCCGACTGAAACTCTGAGACAGCTACGACTATGGGAAAAAAAAAAAAAAAAAAAAAAAAAAAAAAAAAAAAAAAAAAAAAAAAAAAAAAAAAAAAAAAAAAAAAATTTTTTTTTTTTTTTTTTTTTTTTTTTTTTTTTTTTTTTTTTTTTTTTTTTCATAGTCCTAGCTGTCCCAGAGTTTCAGCTGGGAAAATTTTTCCGGACCGAGTTTCATGATAATCTTGTTTTGGTGTT
Source organism: Linyphia triangularis (assembly GCA_963978545.1). NCBI lineage: Eukaryota > Metazoa > Arthropoda > Arachnida > Araneae > Linyphiidae > Linyphia > Linyphia triangularis. The sequence goes on from OZ021733.1 coordinate 28,224,025, forward strand.
TCCCATTGACTTAGCATTACCATTGCTTTAACATGGGCGGATCATAACTCGTTCGTCTGAATCATTCCGTCAGAATGTGTTGTGTCAGATTGTTTGGGCCCGCGGCCAGTCTACCGTTGCATACCAAACAATTTCTTGGACCATTTTACAGTCCATTCCATAGGCGTAACGCTTGCCCATTTTCGAAAAACTAACTTGTAGATTCAATGCCCAGTGAATGGACTGTGAAACTTGTTCACTGCCCCGTTTCACAGTCCATTCCATAGGCGTAACACTTGCAAATTTTCGAAAAACAAACTTGTAGATTCCATGCCCTCTACTCCTTGACTTGTACAATGAATGGACGGTGAAACTTGTTCACTGCCCCGTTTCACAGTCCATTCCATAGGCGTAACACTTGCCCATTTTCGAAAAACTAACTTGTAGATTCCATGCCCTCTACTCCTTGACTTGTACAGTGAATGGACTGTGAAACTTGTTCACTGCCCCGTTTCACAGTCCATTCCATAGGTATCACACAGTCGGCCGATAAAATAATGGAGCACCGTGACCCTTTCAAAAAAATTTCAAAAAAGGAAAACGGCCCTTGTGAAAGGCCTTTTTTAAAGCCAACGTGGGTATGTAGTGGCTGCAAGGTTGGAAAATGTTTTTTTAAAAAAAATAAACACACATGGGTAAAACAATACATGTTTATTGACATACTAGTTATTTACATATGCGTTTTACATGGTTACAGATTATTGGTACGCTGTACTGACAGATCTAGGGGTTCTTTACACAGGTAGGTTGTTTTGGGTTTGGGGTATCGTACAGCTGGAGACAAGTCCAAAGGCATATCGCTGGCAAAAAATTCGTCCAGCCCTAAGGTATTAAATTGTTCTTCTGTAAATACAGGAATGTCTTGAAAGAGGTCGGGCATGGACAGTTCAGGGGTTGTAAAGTATGTTAATAGTTGCTCATCGGTTACTGGTTGTAATTGTTCATAGGTGGGTTGCGGTGATTCTGCTGGTTGTTCAAAACTGGGATGTGGGGATTGTTCACAGGGCACACGAATTTGTTCCATGGACTGCTGAACTGGCACATGGGGCACTTGAAACTGTTCTTGGGGCACATGGGGAACATGTTCTTGGGGAACTTGAAACTGTTCTTGGGATACAAAACACTGTTCTTGGGGCACATGGGGAACATGTTCTTGGGATACAAAACACTGTTCTTGGGATACAAAACACTGTTCTTGGGGCACATGGGGAACATGTTCTTGGGATACAAAACACTGTTCTTGGGGCACATGGGGAACATGTTCTTGGGATACAAAACACTGTTCTTGGGGAACTTGAAACTGTTCTTGGGATACAAAACAGTGTTCTTGGGGCACTTGAAACTGTTCTTGGGGCACTTGGGGCACATGGTCTTGTGACACACTGGAGGACGCATGAACCTCTGGCACACACTGCTTTCTGGGTGGTTCCTCTAGCTGCTGAATATGCGACTTGCGTTTAGGAATACGAAATGTTTCCTTTGGCTCTTCTGACATCCGAATGCGGTCTTCTGGCATCAGTTTGGGAATAGGTTTCTCTGGCATCCGCTTGGGAATACGAAAGTGGGACGTGTGTTTAGAAGAATGGCTTGAAGAGGAAGAATGGCTTGAAGAAGAATGGTCCTCAGGACGTGGTGTAGGTGGAGGCACATTGTACGTAGACTGCTGAAACAACCGATCAGAGTTGTAGGACACACTGTTCATAACAGGGTTTTCCACCACATCCACGGAAAACACCGTTTTTTGGGCAGCCATCACCATATAACGAATGCCAGGAGGGATAAAGTAGATGGTATGTGGCTTAAACACGTACCTCTTGTACAAAAATTGATCATGGGCAGCAAAAGAGCGTCGGTAAACGGTCGGTTGGCTTTTTGAATTGACACTGGACTCTGGCAACTGGTAACAAATCATAGGAGCATGGCTTGTCTGGTAGATGTGGTACTGTCCCTTTGGTACTTGCCAGTGTCCAAAGGTGAATCCATGCTTGACTAAAAACATGTTGCCCAGACGAAAGGCCATTCTGGTATCCGAGTTCTTTAGCATTCTGTCCGGACTTTTGATTAAACGATTGGCAATCTTTTCCCACTTGATGGCGTCAGGCTCAAAAAAATTGACATGCTTGGCCTCTGACAAACACCTCAGGCATGTTTCCAGGTAATTCCGATGCCAGTCCTCAGGTAGCACCTTGTGAAAGATGCGTTGGTATTTCGAGTTCTCCATGTAGGAAATGAACGCTGTGACCCGGTTGGAAAGAATGTCCTTCTCCCACAAATCCAAATCCACGTACAAACGCTCGACGACATCGGACACGTCTTTCGGGAACAAATCCATGGCATGAAATGATTTCGAGTCACGGAAAGCCATTCCTTTTATAGCGAAAAGTCTGGCAACCGTCCAAAAGAATGTAGCCTTGAGTTGGTCCCAAGCTTGAGTTGGTCTGATGCTTGCACCAAGATTGTGTTGGTCTGATGAATGAAACCCAAGATTGTGCTATGCTTGCACCAAGATTGAGTAGTGTTGGTCCCAAGATTGTGCTATGCAGGCACCAAGATTGAGTAGTGCTGGTACCAAGATTGTGCTGTGCGATGTCTGGTTATCAAGATTGGGTGGTGTAGTCACCAAGATTGTCTGATGACCAACGTCGGGATGTACTTGCAAAGCAGGCTGGAGGGGAAAGCAACCTCTGGATCAGGAGTACTTGCAAAGCAGGCTGGAGGGGTAATTGACACGAATAGTATGCACTCAAGTGGATGTACTTGCAAAGCAGGCTGGAGGGGAAAGCAACGTCTGGATCAGAGGTACTTGCAAAGCAGTTGACACGAATAGTATGTACTCAAGTGGATGTACTTGCAAAGCAGAACAAGCAGTAGTCAGAGAACGTCTGATGCCTGAGCTCGCGATCCGCTGAGTTTTATAGGACTATGAAAAAAAAAAAAAAAAAAAAAAAAAAAAAAAAAAAAAAAAAAAAAAAAAAAAAAAAAAAAAAAAAAAAAAAAATTTTTTTTTTTTTTTTTTTTTTTTTTTTTTTTTTTTTTTTTTTTTTTTTTTTTTTTTTTTTTTTTTTTTTTTTTCACAGTCCTAGCTGTCTCAGAGTTTCAGCCAGAAAATTTTTTCTTGAAATCTTTTGAGAGGGGCTCACTCCTTTAATTCATACATTACATGTACATCTCCTTGCTGCACCCAAATTCTTTTGGGCAACTGGTTCGGTTCGATAAGAAGCCAGTCCCCTGATTTTAACTGATTGATGGTACGCATCGTAAACACTTGTGCAGGGTTCTCTTCCGGGGGGCTTTCATATAGGTCGGTCTGAGTTCCTACCGCAACAGAACCTATGGTGGATTCCATGGGTTCTTGCTTCACGGTCGCCATGGTGGGTTCTTGCTCCACGGTCGCCATGGGTTCTGGTTCCACAGTCGCCATGGTGGAAGCCATGGGTTCTTGCTTCACGGTAGCCATGGGAGTGGTGGATTCCATGGGTTCTGGTTCCACGGTGGGTTCTTGCTTCACTTCTTGGACATCTTGACGTAAACTCCGAAGGTATTCTAAATCAGTGGCAAACTGATTTATCCACTCCGGAAAGGAAATGATACCGTCTGGATGGAGCGTAAGGATAGGCCCATGCGAACATTTTTGAACGAACGGTTGGTGAGTGATAGTAAGGAATCCCCGACCGTTCTCTAAAGCCTGTTGAAACATTTCTGCCGCTTCCACGTTCTCTCGATACAATAAACGGTACGCGTGTTGGCTCGTACAGAGTTGTATCCGTTTGTTCATGCACGGAGTAGGTTCGGGAATCACATCGCATCCACAAATGTGTTGGCTGAAACGGCTTGCAAAAGTGTACGGATTCTTTTTCCCCAGAAATGTGCCAATGTCCACGATCCGCCAGAACAAGTCATACTGGGTACCATTGGGTGCAACCAATGCACCTAATGGAAGGCTAAAAGCTCCAAGCTTCAATCGGAACCACATGGTAAGAAGAAGTGTTGAGAGTAAGAAATGTTGAGAGCGTCTGATGCTCCCAGCTCGGAGATGGCTGGTTATATAGCCAGACAAAAAAAAAAAAAAAAAAAAAAAAAAAAAAAAAAAAAAAAATTTTTTTTTTTTTTTTTTTTTTTTTTTTTTTTTTTTTTTTTTTTTTTTTTTTTTTTTTTTTTTTTTTTTTTTTTTTCATAGTCCTAGCTGACTCAGAGTTTCAGCCAGAAATTTTTTTCCAGACTGACCTTCATGAAAAAAGTTTTTTGGAGAGTTTTCCATTCAGTTAACATTACCATTGCTTTAACATGGGACGATGGGTACCATTCCCTCAAGTCCTGATGGTACGACCAATTTTTGACCAGCCACTTTATCAGATTGTGGGTACACAGGGTTTTCAGTATCATATCATGCATTGTGAAATATTTTATGTATGGGTCGCTGTATTAATTACCATTTTGGTAATTAATCCCACCACCACCCCAGCGACCACCATCTTTTAAATTGGAAACCAAACCATTTGGACAAAGAAACCATTTGGACAAAGAAACCATTTGGACAAAGAAACCATTGAAAAGAAACCATTGGAAAGAAACTATTTGGACAAAGAAACCATCGAAAAGAAACCATTTGGACAAAGAAACCATCGAAAAGAAACCATTTGGACAAAGAAACCATTGAAAAGAAACCATTTGGAACAAGACAAACCTTTGGAAAGAAACCATTTGGACAAAGAAACCATCGAAGAGAAACCATTGAAAAGAAACCATTTGGAACAAGACAAACCTTTGGAAAGAAACCATTTGGACAAAGAAACCTTTGGAAAGAAACCATTTGGACAAAGAAACCATTTGGAACAAGACAAACCTTTGGAAAGAAACCATTTGGAACAAGACAAACCTTTGGAAAGAAACCATTTGGAACAAGACAAACCTTTGGAAAGAAACCATTTGGAACAAGACAAACCTTTGGAAAGAAACCATTTGGACAAAGAAACCATTTGGAACAAGACAAACCATCGAAAAGAAACCATTTGGACAAAGAAACCATTGAAAAGAAACCTTTGGAAAGAAACCATTTGCATTACATAATGCCACACAGCCATTCATACCAGTGTTGTTGTGTGAAATAAATGACACAGGACACAGGGTTTTCAGAATCATTTATTCATATCATGCATTGTGAAATATTTTATGTGTGTATCATGCATACAGGTCACTGTATTAATTACCATTTTGGTAACTAATCCCACCACCACCCCAGCGACCACCATCTCTTAAATTGGAAACCAAACCATTTGGAACAAACCATTGGAAACCAAACCATTTGGAACAAACCATTGGAAACCAAACCATTTGGAACAAACCTTTGGAAAGAAACCATTTTGGAACAAACCTTTGGAAAGAAACCATTTGGACAAACCTTTGGAAAGAAACCATTTGGACAAACCTTTGGAAACCAAACCATTTGGACAAACCATTTGCATTACGTAATGCCACACAGCCATTCATACCAGTGTTGTTGTTGTGTGAAATAAATGACACAGGACACAGGGTTTTCAATATTCTTTATTCTCATCATACTTACTGAAGGCAGGCAGCTTGTGCAGATCAGCTTGCGAGTCATGTGGAAAAGCATTATGCCTCTAACATGGAAGAGTTTACCTTACTAGCCCTGCAAGCAGGGACACGTTTTTCGGGCCTCACTCAACCACGCGCCTTGCTAATGCTTAACCAACACAACCCCCTCTGTACGCCCAATACGCAGATGGAACGAGTCCAACATGACAGTATGGGAATCTTCGGGCCACAAATCACTCGAAAGTGAAGAGGATGCCCAGCTCCACAGACAGAGCTCGGCCCACATGAATCCCAAAAAAGGGCTTCAATAGGGAAGTGAAAGCAGCATGTACAAAAAATCAGAAGAAATTCCTGTTAAGGAACACTAAAAAAATCCCCACACGTAATGGCAAACCACCATTTCCTATGGCTACCACTCAGACTGTGGGGCGAAAATCTGGGCCAGAAGCCTCAAAAAAACACCAATACTTACGTGTCAGCTTGCAAGTCATGTGGAAAGCATTCTGCCGATAACATGGAAGAGTTTACCTTACTAGCCCTGCAAGCAGGGACACGTTTTTCGGGCCTAACAACAACCACGCGCCTGGCGAATGCTAAACCATCACAACCCCTCTGTACTCCCACTACGCAGATGGAACGAGTCCAACATGACTGTACGGGAACCTTCATTCTGTTCTTCGGGCCACAAATCACTCGAAAGTGAAGAGGATGCCCAGCTCCATAGACAGAGCTTTGTTCCACACAAGGGGAACGGAAAGAGTTTTCTTGGCTCCCCGGATGGGTAAAAAAAGGTCCATCAAAAAAAACATGGGGAATCTTCGGGCCACGAAACCACAAGAACGTGGAAACTTATGCCCAGCTCTTTAGTAGAACTTGGTCCCACATGAATCCCGAGCGGGCTTCAATACGGGAAAAGAGTTGGTTGTAAAAAAAATCAGAAGAAATTCCTGTTAAGGAACACTAAAAAAATCCCCACACGTAATGGCAAACCACAAGGGCTACCACTCAGACTGTGGGGTGAAAAAATGTGGGCCAGAAGCCTCAAAAAAACACCAATACTTACGTGTCAGCTTGCGAGTCATGTGGAAAGCATTCAACCGATAACATGGAAGAGTTTACCTTACTAGCCCTGCAAGCAGGGTTTTTCGGGTTATAACAACAACCACGCGCCTGGTGAATGCTTCACCATCACAACCCCTCTGTACTCCCACTACGCAGATGGAACGAGTCCAACATGACTGTACGGGAACCTTCATTCTGTACTTTGGGCCACAAATCACTCGAAAGTGAAGAGGATGCCCAGCTCCATAGACAGAGCTTTGTTCCACACAAGGGGAACGGAAAGAGTTTTCTTGGCTCCCCGGATGGGTAAAAAAAGGTCCATCAAAAAAAACATGGGGAATCTTCGGGCCACGAAACCACAAGAACGTGGAAACTTATGCCCAGCTCTTTAGTAGAACTTGGTCCCACATGAATCCCGAGCGGGCTTCAATACGGGAAAAGAGTTGGTTGTAAAAAAAATCAGAAGAAATTCCTGTTAAGGAACACTAAAAAAATCCCCACACGTAATGGCAAACCACAAGGGCTACCACTCAGACTGTGGGGTGAAAAAATGTGGGCCAGAAGCCTCAAAAAAACACCAATACTTACGTGTCAGCTTGCGAGTCATGTGGAAAGCATTCAACCGATAACATGGAAGAGTTTACCTTACTAGCCCTGCAAGCAGGGTTTTTCGGGTTATAACAACAACCACGCGCCTGGTGAATGCTTCACCATCACAACCCCTCTGTACTCCCACTACGCAGATGGAACGAGTCCAACATGACTGTACGGGAACCTTCATTCTGTACTTTGGGCCACTTTTTATAAATCTTCGGGCCACCAAGTCTTCGGGCCACAAATCACTCGAAAGTGAAGAGGATGCCCAGCTCCATAGACAGAGCTGTGTTCCCATATGAAACCAGAGCTTCACAGGGAACGGAAAGAGTTTTCTTGGCGCCCCGGATGGGTAAAAAAAGGTCCATCAAAAAAAACATGGGGAATCTTCGGGCCACGAAACCACAAGAACGTGGAAACTTATGCCCAGCTCTTTAGTAGAACTTGGTCCCACATGAATCCCGAGCGGGCTTCAATACGGGAGAAAGTTGGGTTGAGTCGGTTCGCCATAGCAACTTCACCATAACTGCACCCATCCAGAAAAACACCGCCTAAAAGGCATGGTGTCTGTGGTCACTATAGCCTACTTGCACGTGTTATAGGGTCGTATCGGAACCATGCCATCAGAGCCCAACACAATGCGTTCGTCAAGTGACAACGTTTCTGGCTTGGAACATTACGCAAAGTGAAGCCACGTTCTCAGACTTACCAACTCGAAAAAAAAAATCGGAAGAAATTCCTCTTAAGGAACACTATGCTGCCCTCCTAGCGAGAGCAGAAAAAAAATTTACAAGTCAAGACATACTTACCATAGTTGAGCCACATCTGCTTCAGTCACCTGATATAATCCCCAGGGACAGGGTACCCGGTTATCCCCCCAGGCACTGGGCACCTAGTTTAGTCGCCTTGTACGACACGCATAGGCTACGGTGGGACAATTCTTGAGACCCGGTCACCACACGGGTACATCAGACAATGATGAAGGGAGCTCGGATCCTCGCTCTTATATAGCGCTCAAAAAAAAAAAAAAAAAAAAAAAAAAAAAAAAAAAAAAAAAAAAAAAAAAAAAAAAAAAAAAAAAAAAAAAAAAAATTTTTTTTTTTTTTTTTTTTTTTTTTTTTTTTTTTTTTTTTTTTTTTTTTTTTTTCAGTAGCATAAGGAGCCGAGGTTGGTCATAGTAACTTCACTCACTCATCAAGAAGTCAGACCAACAACACGGCACACAGTTATTTTGAAAACTGGCTTACCGTATCCAAATTAATATTCCATCTGGCCGGAAATGGTTAAAATCATGTGCGGAATGTGTAACACATCACCATTCACTCAAACACATCCAGAAACATCCATCGAGCTAACGCCATCACTTGAAAATCATCACATCAAGCGATGTAAACAACAGAGCTCTCCGATGAACGACCGCTCTCGTTGAGATCCAAGTGCAGAATGACTAAGTCCAGCACTGCTTCCCGCCAAATGACGTAACGTGTCACGTGATCATGTCCCGAATCGCCGAGGTGGATTTCACTCACTTGCCTTCCAGCCACCAAAGAGAGCAGACGTGTTGTTCTGCTTGTGCGTATGGGATTTCGAGGCACCGACGGAGAACTGGCGTGCGTTCGTTATGCTGTTCAGCTGCGGAATGATGGGTAAGTGCCACAAGGGGTCCTTTTATACTCTGTAATGATGTCATGGTGTCACGTGATCATGTCCCCAACAGCCGCTGCTGCTTCAAGTCATTTGCCATTCAACCAGCAGACTGGTCGGACGCTTCATACTACTGCTCTGGCATTGCGGTTGATATATGGACAATATAGTGCCAAGATTGTATGTATTAACTATATGCCTCATAGTAGGTCAACCTGGGGGGTCCCAGACCCTGTTTTTAAATTTCAAGATAACCATGGCTTGTAACATATCGTTGGACTCGTAAGGAAGAGCACATATGGAAAATGGGATCCCCGACCCTCCCCAGGGGGTATTTGGGCAAAGACCCTCCCATGGGGGGTCCAGACCCTCTTTTAAATTTCGAGATAACCATGTCATGTGACATATCGTTGGACTCGTAATGAAGAGTACATATGGAATATAGGACCCCCGACCCTCCCCTGGGGGTATTTGGGCAAAGACCCTCCCATGGGGGGTCCAGACCCTCTTTTAAATTTCATGATAACCATGTCATGTAACATATCGTTGGACTCGCAATGAAGAGTACAACTGGAATATGGGACCCCCGACCCTCTCAAGGGGTTATTTGGGCAAAGACCCTCCCATGAGGGGTCCAGACCCTCTTTTAAATTTCATGATAACCATATCGTGTCACATATCGTTGGACTCGTAATGAAGAGTACAACTGGAATATGGGACCCCCGACCCTCCCATGGGGGGTCCAGACCCTCTTTTTAAATTTCATGATAACCATGGCTTGTAACATATCGTTGGACTCGTAATGAAGAGTACTGTTGGTTTTTCGGACCCCCGACCCTCCCATGGGGGGTCCAGACCCTTTCTTAAATTTCATGACAACTATGGCATGTCACATATCGTTGGACTCGGAATGAAGAGTACAGTTGGTTTTTCGGACCCCCGACCCTCCCATGGGGGGTCTACATCCGGTTTTTAAATTTCATGATAACTATGGCATGTCACATATCGTTGGACTCGTAATGAAGAGTACAATTGGTTTTTCGGACCCCCGACCCTCCCATGGGGGGTCCAGACCCTTTTTTAAATTTCATGATAACCATGGCATGTCACATATCGTTGGACTCGTAATCAAGAGTACAATTGGTTTTTCGGACCCCCGACCCTCCCATGGGGGGTCTACATCCGGTTTTTAATTTCAAGATAATCCTGTCATGTCACATATCGTTGGACTCGTAATCAAGAGTACAATTGGTTTTTCGGACCCGCGACCCTCCCATGGGGGGTCCAGACCCTCTTTTAAATTTCATGATAACCATGGCATGTCACATATCGTTGGACTCGTAATCAAGAGTACTGTTGGGTTTTCGGACCCCCGACCCTCCCATGGGGGGTGTACATCCGGTTTTTAATTTCAAGATAACCATATCGTGTCACATATCGTTGGACTCGTAATGAAGAGTACTGTTGGTTTTTCAGACCCCCGACCCTCCCATGGGGGTCTACATCCGGTTTTTAAATTTCATGATAACCATGGCATGTCACATATCGTTGGACTCGTAATGAAGAGTACAGTTGGTTTTTCAGACCCCCGACCCTCCCATGGGGGGTCCAGACCCTCTTTTAAATTTCATGATAACTATGGCATGTAACATATCGTTGGACTCGTAATCAAGAGTACTGTTGGGTTTTCGGACCCCCGACCCTCCCATGGGGGGTCCAGACCCTTTTTTAAATTTCAAGATAATCCTGTCATGTTACATATCGTTGGACTCGTCATGAAGAGTACAGTTGGTTTTTGGCAACCACGACCCTCCCACGGGGGTCCAGACAATCCCTAACGAGTTATGATAGCGAGTAATGTTAAGTCAATGGGAAGCACCAAAACAATGTTATCATGAAACTCGGTCCGGAAAAAAATTTCTGGCCGAAACTCTGAGACAGCTAGGACTATGAAAAAAAAAAAAAAAAAAAAAAAAAAAAAAAAAAAAAAAAAAAAAAAAAAAAAAAAAAAAAAAAAAAAAAAAAAAAATTTTTTTTTTTTTTTTTTTTTTTTTTTTTTTTTTTTTTTTTTTTTTTTTTTTTTTTTTCATAGTCCTAGCCGTCTCAGAGTTTCGGCTGGAAAATTTTTTCCTGACTGGCAGTTTTGTGTTTCTGGTTTTTTGGGACTCCCATTGACTTAACATTGCATGGCCAGAATTTCTGTGTTTCAGAGTTTCGGTCATGAAAATGTTTGCCAGGACATTTTTTTCAGGGACATTTACACGTCCCAATAAGGATTGGGGCCGCGTTGAAGGTACAATTTATCAGCCACATGTCTGCAAATGGCCAGAACATCTGGCTTGTCTGTCAAGAGTTCCACCTCCAGGATTTTGGCTCCCATGAACTGCAAGCCCTCCAAAAATTCCTTTAGGTAATAGTAGGTAGCCAAGTCCGTCGTGGCGACTCCAAAGAGCCATTTGTTGGACTCGTTGAGGCCAGGAAGAAATGCATTCTTTAAATAATCCTTAAAGTGGTTCACGTCCACTTCTTTTATGTTGTCTGGCTCAGGGTCTTTGGAAAAAGGGTTGAATGGCATATTCAGGTTCTTCTGGATATCATCGTAGGTAAATTGGGTCAGCGAGGCACCCTTTACTTTGACCCCACAAATGTTATTGGAGTCGTGCACTTCAACAAAGTACACTTTTCGAGGGATAAATTGGCCTCTATAGCAAAAGAACTCTGCGTGGCACACGTAATCAAACTCGCAAGCTTGGGACATGTTGGCAAGTTTGGTAATTCAAAGCACTCCAGTTGAAGAGGTTGTGGGGAATGAAGAAAATTCTCTGGGCTCTCGGTATTTGTATGGACTATGAAAAAAAAAAAAAAAAAAAAAAAAAAAAAAAAAAAAAAAAAAAAAAAAAAAAAAAAAAAAAAAAAAAAAAAAAAAAAAAAAAAAAAATTTTTTTTTTTTTTTTTTTTTTTTTTTTTTTTTTTTTTTTTTTTTTTTTTTTTTTTTTTTTTTTTTTTTTCCATAGTCCTAGCTCTCTGAGTTCCAGTCAGAATTTTTTTTTCCCAGCTGAAATTTTTTCCACACACGTTAATGTGGTATCATGTCCATGGGAACTGGTGTCAGTCTTTGTATACCTCCTACGATAGCCAAATAACGATGGCATCTGGGTCTGCGACACGTTGTACAAAAACTTAGGTCCGGTTTCACCATGGTTTCCGTCTCAACGATGGATGTATCACTGACATAATTGTTCCAACGTATTTTGGACTCGACATCATAACACCATAGTTTGGAAGGACTCAGTTTTTCAAAACTTTGGTACACATAGGGACCCAAGTATTGTCGGTGATCATAGTCCATGGAATACGTCAAGAATCCATTGGTTATTGTAAATCCATCTTCATGCCAACACAAGACAGCCCATCCACCTGTATGAAAATAACCGATGGTAGGTACATCAGATTTCTTGGGGTTCTTTATCGTAATGGTGGGACGAGATTGGTTAGGCTTGAACCGTTTGCTTTGGTGTGAATGTTCAGGACTGCGTTGGTGTGAACTGCGTGCCTTCTTGTGTGAAGGTTCAGAACTGCGTTGGTGTGAACTGCGTGCCTTCTTGTGTGAAGGTTCAGAACTGCGTTGGTGTGAACTGCGTGCCTTCTTGTGTGAAGGTTCAGAACTGCTTGACGATGGACTATGTGCCTTCTTGCGTGAAGATTCAGGACTGCGTGAACTACGTGCTGCCATCCTGAAATATCTCGATGGTGGTATGCAACATTCCCTAATGTTGTCAGTAGTCAACGGCAATTCAATATCAGGCATATCCATGGTAAAGAGGAACTGTACTCGTCAAGAAGTTGTAGCAGAATGAAATACCCACAGCTCCAGCTCAGACTTTATAGGAAAAAAAAAAAAAAAAAAAAAAAAAAAAAAAAAAAAAAAAAAAAAAAAAAAAAAAAAAAAAAAAAAAAAAAAATTTTTTTTTTTTTTTTTTTTTTTTTTTTTTTTTTTTTTTTTTTTTTTTTTTTTTTTTTTTTTTTTTTTCCCACAACTCTGAGCTGGCTTTCAAGTTGCCCAACAAAATTTTTTTGCAGACATGATATTAATGATGTATCAGTTCCACAGGGATGGGTAACAATTGGGACACACCACCAGCTACAGCTATGAATCGATGACAACGTTCATCACTGCAATAGGGGCACACACCTTCCAACTCCTTCTTTCGTTCAATGATGTACGTTTTCACTGGCAAGTAGGTGTTAATACTTTTCCATCGTAACTTGGTGGCCACATCCGTGAAAAACAGGTGTCCCACATTCATGGTCTTGACACTTTCCAACACGATGCTGTGCACATCAGCCACGTTGTCCACCGAAAATGAAATGAAACCATTCGTCAGTGTAAAAGAGTTATCACGTAAGCATATCACGGCAAGTCCATTGGCGTGGAAATGGTGTATGGCCGTGTCAACAGGTTTCATGTTGTCCAAAGTTTTGTCAGAAGAGGTTTGTGGATCAAGCGTTTTGGGTGCATCATGGCTGACGCTTGTATCAGGCTTCTTGGGTGTATCATGGCTGACGCTTGTAACAGGCTTCTTGGGTGTATCATGGCGGACTCTTGTATCAGGCTTCTTGGGTGCATCATGGTTTTTATTGAATCGTGTATCAGACCTCTTGGGTGTACCATGGCGGACTCTTGTATCAGACCTCTTGGGTGCATCATGGTTTTTATTGAATCGTGACCTCTTGGGTGTACCATGGCGGACTCTTGTATCAGGCTTCTTGGGTGCATCATGATTTTTCCTGAATCGTGGATCAGACCTCTTGGGTGCATCATGATTTTTCCTGAATCGTGGATCAGGCTTCCATTTGAAATGTCTGTTTGAATTATAGTAGTTATTGAAAGGTTTGCGTGGCTGGAAATGTCTGGGGGAATCAGCATAGTAGTTATTGAAAGGTTTACGTGGCGTGAAAGGTTTGGGAAAACATTTCTTCTGCTCACATGGCGGCTCCTCAGATAGGTCAGGTTCTGGTGTTCCAGGACTATACTCTGGTGATTCAGGCAACGGTGACATGCTGAATCCAAGAAACTCGTTCAACTCCAACGTACTGTCCATCATGCAGAGAGGCTGTTGTCTGAGCAAAACGTTTTATCCAAATGGCAAACCCTTGGCTGGTACCACGTCTTTTATACAACTCGGAAAAAAAAAAAAAAAAAAAAAAAAAAAAAAAAAAAAAAAAAAAAAAAAAAAAAAAAAAAAAAAAAAAAAAAATCCCAATCTTGGTTCTTTTCTGTTGGCTTGTTTGGATGAAACCAAAGTTGGCTCTTTTGATGGTTCTTTTGGTTTGTCTGACCGCCAATGTTGGTTCTTTGGACCCTCTCTAGCTGTTGGCTTGTTTGGATTATACCAAAGTTGGCTCTTCTGATGGCTCTTTTGTCATGTCTCTTTTGCCATGATCCCTATGTTGGCTCTTCTCACCAAGGTTGGTAGGGTTGTTGATCCAAAAAAATGGGAGAGAGCAGAGTACGCAAACGTACTCAAGCTCTCTCCCATTTTTTTGGGTCCAAAGGGAACATGTCAATAGGAGATGATGGCTGACCTGCAGGACGGACAGGTATTATGGTCTTGTAACCATTTCATGAGGCAGCCTGAGTGGAACCCATGGTTACATGCCGTGGTATACCTGGAAATGGCGATGGATTCCAGGCATATGCTGCAAATCTGGTACGGATAGAAATAAGAGTCCGGCCACGGGTATCCAAACACCAAACTGATGATACGCTGACCAACAGTTTGGATAAACTCCATTGGTAGGCGCTGTGGTGAAATGGTCCACTGTTTGTACAGCCAGGCATACAGTTTTGGCACTATCTTGTCCAAATATATGGCTCGCAGGGTCGGATATCTGTAGTCGGCATATTTTTCACACAGGGGTTCAAGGTCTTGAGCATAAAAATCGTCCCTGAAAAAGTTGTATGCTCTCATAGCCAACGCATACGAGTCAATGTGAGAGTCACCCATATAAGTGTAAAAGAATGGGACATCAAACTCCCACTTTTCTTGTATCACAATCACATCATCGGGCTCCACAGAGTGCAACACTGTACTTACATCCAACATCCAATTCGTAAACTTAATGATATCTTGCATACAAGATGTCTTTGAACAAAACGAATCAATAACAGCATTACGGTGTGCGTCCGTCGGAAACATCTCGGCAAATGATCAAAAACCCAGTGAACGCGCTGCTTATATAGGTCTGAGTGGGCGTATAACGCCACCAAGGTTGGTGGACTACATGCTGCACACGGATTGGCTAAAGGGTATTTGACGTCATACACTTTCTGACCAAGCTTGGCAAAATTATTCCGTGACCTAAAAAAATTCTGACTGCAAATACCCAATGTTGGCCGAGCATGTTTTTTCCAACGATGAATGCGTCAGTCGGTTATGATTCAAAAAATCTGGTGGTGTTCGGGTCATAAAAAAGAATTCCCAAGGTCGGGGGTCCCATATGTACTCTTCAGTCCAACAAATGGCCCTTTGGAGTCGCCACGACGGACTTGGCTACCTACTATTACCTAAAGGAATTTTTGGAGGGCTTGCAGTTCATGGGAGCCAAAATCCTGGAGGTGGAACTCTTGACAGACAAGCCAGATGTTCTGGCCATTTGCAGACATGTGGCTGATAAATTGTACCTTCAACGCGGCCCCAATCCTTATTGGGACGTGTAAATGTCCCTGAAAAAACAATGTCCTGGCAAACATTTTCATGACCGAAACTCTGAAACACAGAAATTCTGACCATGCAATGTTAAGTCAATGGGAGTCCCAAAAAACCAGAAACACAAAACTGCCAGTCAGGAAAAATTTTCCTACTTGAAACTCTGAGACGGCTAGGACTATGGAAAAAAAAAAAAAAAAAAAAAAAAAAAAAAAAAAAAAAAAAAAAAAAAAAAAAAAAAAAAAAAAAAAAAAAAATTTTTTTTTTTTTTTTTTTTTTTTTTTTTTTTTTTTTTTTTTTTTTTTTTTTTTTTTCATAGTCCTAGCCGTCTCAGAGTTTCGGCCAGAAAAATTTTTCCGGACCGAGTTTCATGTTAACATTGTTTTGGTGCTTCCCATTGACTTAACATTACTCGCTATCATAACTCGTTAGGGATTGTCTGGACCCCCGTGGGAGGGTCGTGGTTGCCAAAAACCAACTGTACTCTTCATTACGAGTCCAACGATATGTGACATGCCATGGTTATCATGAAAATTAAAAGAGGGTCTGGACCCCCCATGGGAGGGTCGGGGGTCCGAAAACCCAACAGTACTCTTGATTACGAGTCCAACGATATGTTACATGCCATAGTTATCATGAAATTTAAAAGAGGGTCTGGACCCCCCATGGGAGGGTCGGGGGTCTGAAAAACCAACAGTACTCTTCATTACGAGTCCAACGATATGTGACATGCCATGGTTATCATGAAATTTAAAAACCGGATGTAGACCCCCCATGGGAGGGTCGGGGGTCCGAAAAACCAACTGTACTCTTCATTACGAGTCCAACGATATGTGACACGATATGGTTATCTTGAAATTTAAAAGAGGGTCTGGACCCCCATGGGAGGGTCGGGGGTCTGAAAAACCAACAGTACTCTTCATTACGAGTCCAACGATATGTGACACGATATGGTTATCTTGAAATTAAAAACCGGATGTACACCCCCCATGGGAGGGTCGGGGGTCTGAAAAACCAATTGTACTCTTGATTACGAGTCCAACGATATGTTACATGCCATAGTTATCATGAAATTTAAAAACCGGATGTACACCCCCCATGGGAGGGTCGGGGGTCCGAAAAACCAATTGTACTCTTGATTACGAGTCCAACGATATGTGACATGACAGGATTATCTTGAAATTAAAAACCGGATGTAGACCCCCCATGGGAGGGTCGGGGGTCCGAAAAACCTATTGTACTCTTGATTACGAGTCCAACGATATGTGACATGCCATGGTTATCATGAAATTTAAAAGAGGGTCTGGACCCCCCATGGGAGGGTCGGGGGTCCGAAAAACCAATTGTACTCTTGATTACGAGTCCAACGATATGTGACATGCCATGGTTATCTTGAAATTTAAAA
Organism: Linyphia triangularis; assembly: GCA_963978545.1. NCBI lineage: Eukaryota > Metazoa > Arthropoda > Arachnida > Araneae > Linyphiidae > Linyphia > Linyphia triangularis. Next base: position 28,241,035 of record OZ021733.1, read on the forward strand.
AAGGGTCTGGACCCCCCATGGGAGGGTCGGGGGTCCGAAAAACCAATTGTACTCTTCATTACGAGTCCAACGATATGTGACATGCCATAGTTATCATGAAATTTAAAAACCGGATGTAGACCCCCCATGGGAGGGTCGGGGGTCCGAAAAACCAACAGTACTCTTCATTACGAGTCCAACGATATGTTACAAGCCATGGTTATCATGAAATTTAAAAAGAGGGTCTGGACCCCCCATGGGAGGGTCGGGGGTCCGAAAAACCAACAGTACTCTTCATTACGAGTCCAACGATATGTTACAAGCCATGGTTGTCATGAAATTTAAAAAAGGGTCTGGACCCCCCATGGGAGGGTCGGGGGTCCGAAAAACCAACAGTACTCTTCATTATGAGTCCAACGATATGTGACATGCCATAGTTGTCATGAAATTTAAAAAAAGGGTCTGGACCCCCCATGGGAGGGTCGGGGGTCCCATATTCCAACTGTACTCTTCATTACGAGTCCAACGATATGTGACACGATATGGTTATCATGAAATTTAAAAGAGGGTCTGGACCCCCCATGGGAGGGTCTTTGCCCAAATAACCCCTTGAGAGGGTCGGGGGTCCCATATTCCAGTTGTACTCTTCATTACGAGTCCAACGATATGTCACAAGCCATGGTTATCTCGAAATTTAAAAGAGGGTCTGGACCCCCCATGGGAGGGTCTTTGCCCAAATAACCCCAGGGGAGGGTCGGGGGTCCTATATTCCATATGTACTCTTCATTACGAGTCCAACGATATGTCACATGACATGGTTATCTTGAAATTTAAAAGAGGGTCTGGACCCCCCATGGGAGGGTCTTTGCCCAAATACCCCCAGGGGAGGGTCGGGGATCCCATTTTCCATATGTGCTCTTCCTTACGAGTCCAACGATATGTTACAAGCCATGGTTATCATGAAATTTAAAAACAGGGTCTGGGACCCCCCAGGTTGACCTACTATGAGGCATATAGGTAATACATACAATCTTGGCACTATATTGTCCATATATCAACCGCAATGCCAGAGCAGTAGTATGAAGCGTCCGACCAGTCTGCTGGTTGAATGGCAAATGACTTGAAGCAGCAGCGGCTGTTGGGGACATGATCACGTGACACCATGACATCATTACAGAGTATAAAAGGACCCCTTGTGGCACTTACCCATCATTCCGCAGCTGAACAGCATAACGAACGCACGCCAGTTCTCCGTCGGTGCCTCGAAATCCCATACGCACAAGCAGAACAACACGTCTGCTCTCTTTGGTGGCTGGAAGACAAGTGAGTGAAATCCACCTCGGCGATTCGGGACATGATCACGTGACACGTTACGTCATTTGGCGGGAAACAGCGCTGGACTTAGTCATTCTGCACTTGGATCTCAACGAGAGCGGTCGTTCATCGGAGAGCTCTGTTGTTTACATCGCTTGATGGGATGATTTTCAAGTGATGGCGTTAGCTCGATGGATGTTTCTGGATGTGTTTGAGTGAATGGTGATGTGTTACACATTCCGCACATGATTTTAACCATTTCCGGCCAGATGGAATATTAATTTGGATACGGTAAGCCAGTTTTCAAAATAACTGTGTGCCGTGTTGTTGGTCTGACTTCTTGATGAGTGAGTGAAGTTACTATGACCAACCTCGGCTCCTTATGCTACTGAAAAAAAAAAAAAAAAAAAAAAAAAAAAAAAAAAAAAAAAAAAAAAAAAAAAAAAAAAAAAAAAAAAAAAAAATTTTTTTTTTTTTTTTTTTTTTTTTTTTTTTTTTTTTTTTTTTTTTTTTTTTTTTTTGCGCTATATAAGAGCGAGGATCCGAGCTCCCTTCATCATTGTCTGATGTACCCGTGTGGTGACCGGGTCTCAAGAATTGTCCCACCGTAGCCTATGCGTGTCGTACAAGGCGACTAAACTAGGTGCCCAGTGCCTGGGGGGATAACCGGGTACCCTGTCCCTGGGGATTATATCAGGTGACTGAAGCAGATGTGGCTCAACTATGGTAAGTATGTCTTGACTTGTAAATTTTTTTTCTGCTCTCGCTAGGAGGGCAGCATAGTGTTCCTTAACAGGAATTTCTTCCGATTTTTTTTTCGAGTTGGTAAGTCTGAGAACGTGGCTTCACTTTGCGTAATGTTCCAAGCCAGAAACGTTGTCACTTGACGAACGCATTGTGTTGGGCTCTGATGGCATGGTTCCGATACGACCCTATAACACGTGCAAGTAGGCTATAGTGACCACAGACACCATGCCTTTTAGGCGGTGTTTTTCTGGATGGGTGCAGTTATGGTGAAGTTGCTATGGCGAACCGACTCAACCCAACTTTCTCCCGTATTGAAGCCCGCTCGGGATTCATGTGGGACCAAGTTCTACTAAAGAGCTGGGCATAAGTTTCCACGTTCTTGTGGTTTCGTGGCCCGAAGATTCCCCATGTTTTTTTTGATGGACCTTTTTTTACCCATCCGGGGCGCCAAGAAAACTCTTTCCGTTCCCTGTGAAGCTCTGGTTTCATATGGGAACACAGCTCTGTCTATGGAGCTGGGCATCCTCTTCACTTTCGAGTGATTTGTGGCCCGAAGACTTGGTGGCCCGAAGATTTATAAAAAGTGGCCCAAAGTACAGAATGAAGGTTCCCGTACAGTCATGTTGGACTCGTTCCATCTGCGTAGTGGGAGTACAGAGGGGTTGTGATGGTGAAGCATTCGCCAGGCGCGTGGTTGTTGTTATAACCCGAAAAACCCTGCTTGCAGGGCTAGTAAGGTAAACTCTTCCATGTTATCGGTTGAATGCTTTCCACATGACTCGCAAGCTGACACGTAAGTATTGGTGTTTTTTTGAGGCTTCTGGCCACATTTTTTTACCCCACAGTCTGAGTGGTAGCCCTTGTGGTTTGCCATTACGTGTGGGGATTTTTTTAGTGTTCCTTAACAGGAATTTCTTCTGATTTTTTTTACAACCAACTCTTTTCCCGTATTGAAGCCCGCTCGGGATTCATGTGGGACCAAGTTCTACTAAAGAGCTGGGCATAAGTTTCCACGTTCTTGTGGTTTCGTGGCCCGAAGATTCCCCATGTTTTTTTTGATGGACCTTTTTTTACCCATCCGGGGAGCCAAGAAAACTCTTTCCGTTCCCCATGTGTGGAACAAAGCTCTGTCTATGGAGCTGGGCATCCTCTTCACTTTCGAGTGATTTGTGGCCCGAAGAACAGAATGAAGGTTCCCGTACAGTCATGTTGGACTCGTTCCATCTGCGTAGTGGGAGTACAGAGGGGTTGTGATGGTTTAGCATTCGCCAGGCGCGTGGTTGTTGTTAGGCCCGAAAAACGTGTCCCTGCTTGCAGGGCTAGTAAGGTAAACTCTTCCATGTTATCGGCAGAATGCTTTCCACATGACTTGCAAGCTGACACGTAAGTATTGGTGTTTTTTTGAGGCTTCTGGCCCAGATTTTCGCCCCACAGTCTGAGTGGTAGCCATAGGAAATGGTGGTTTGCCATTACGTGTGGGGATTTTTTTTAGTGTTCCTTAACAGGAATTTCTTCTGATTTTTTGTACTTGCTGCTTTCACTTCCCTATTGAAGCCCTTTTTTGGGATTCATGTGGGCCGAGCTCTGTCTGTGGAGCTGGGCATCCTCTTCACTTTCGAGTGATTTGTGGCCCGAAGATTCCCATACTGTCATGTTGGACTCGTTCCATCTGCGTATTGGGCGTACAGAGGGGGTTGTGTTGGTTAAGCATTAGCAAGGCGCGTGGTTGAGTGAGGCCCGAAAAACGTGTCCCTGCTTGCAGGGCTAGTAAGGTAAACTCTTCCATGTTAGAGGCATAATGCTTTTCCACATGACTCGCAAGCTGATCTGCACAAGCTGCCTGCCTTCAGTAAGTATGATGAGAATAAAGAATATTGAAAACCCTGTGTCCTGTGTCATTTATTTCACACAACAACAACAACACTGGTATGAATGGCTGTGTGGCATTACGTAATGCAAATGGTTTGTCCAAATGGTTTGGTTTCCAAAGGTTTGTCCAAATGGTTTGGTTTCCAAAGGTTTGTCCAAATGGTTTCTTTCCAAAGGTTTGTTCCAAAATGGTTTCTTTCCAAAGGTTTGTTCCAAATGGTTTGGTTTCCAATGGTTTGTTCCAAATGGTTTGGTTTCCAATGGTTTGTTCCAAATGGTTTGGTTTCCAATTTAAGAGATGGTGGTCGCTGGGGTGGTGGTGGGATTAGTTACCAAAATGGTAATTAATACAGTGACCTGTATGCATGATACACACATAAAATATTTCACAATGCATGATATGAATAAATGATTCTGAAAACCCTGTGTCCTGTGTCATTTATTTCACACAACAACACTGGTATGAATGGCTGTGTGGCATTATGTAATGCAAATGGTTTCTTTCCAAAGGTTTCTTTTCAATGGTTTCTTTGTCCAAATGGTTTCTTTTCGATGGTTTGTCTTGTTCCAAATGGTTTCTTTGTCCAAATGGTTTCTTTCCAAAGGTTTGTCTTGTTCCAAATGGTTTCTTTCCAAAGGTTTGTCTTGTTCCAAATGGTTTCTTTCCAAAGGTTTGTCTTGTTCCAAATGGTTTCTTTGTCCAAATGGTTTCTTTCCAAAGGTTTCTTTGTCCAAATGGTTTCTTTCCAAAGGTTTGTCTTGTTCCAAATGGTTTCTTTTCAATGGTTTCTCTTCGATGGTTTCTTTGTCCAAATGGTTTCTTTCCAAAGGTTTGTCTTGTTCCAAATGGTTTCTTTTCAATGGTTTCTTTGTCCAAATGGTTTCTTTTCGATGGTTTCTTTGTCCAAATGGTTTCTTTCCAAAGGTTTGTCTTGTTCCAAATGGTTTCTTTTCAATGGTTTCTCTTCGATGGTTTCTTTGTCCAAATGGTTTCTTTCCAAAGGTTTGTCTTGTTCCAAATGGTTTCTTTTCAATGGTTTCTTTGTCCAAATGGTTTCTTTTCAATGGTTTCTTTGTCCAAATGGTTTCTTTTCGATGGTTTCTTTGTCCAAATGGTTTCTTTTCGATGGTTTCTTTGTCCAAATAGTTTCTTTCCAATGGTTTCTTTTCAATGGTTTCTTTGTCCAAATGGTTTCTTTGTCCAAATGGTTTGGTTTCCAATTTAAAAGATGGTGGTCGCTGGGGTGGTGGTGGGATTAGTTACCAAAATGGTAATTAATACAGCGACCCATACATAAAATATTTCACAATGCATGATATGATACTGAAAACCCTGTGTACCCACAATCTGATAAAGTGGCTGGTCAAAAATTGGTCGTACCATCAGGACTTGAGGGAATGGTACCCATCGTCCCATGTTAAAGCAATGGTAATGTTAACTGAATGGAAAACTCTCCAAAAAACTTTTTTCATGAAGGTCAGTCTGGAAAAAAATTTCTGGCTGAAACTCTGAGTCAGCTAGGACTATGAAAAAAAAAAAAAAAAAAAAAAAAAAAAAAAAAAAATTTTTTTTTTTTTTTTTTTTTTTTTTTTTTTTTTTTTTTTTTTTTTTTTTTTTTTTTTTTTTTTTTTTTTTTTTTTTTTTTTTTTTTTTTTTTTTTTTTTTTGTCTGGCTATATAACCAGCCATCTCCGAGCTGGGAGCATCAGACGCTCTCAACATTTCTTACTCTCAACACTTCTTCTTACCATGTGGTTCCGATTGAAGCTTGGAGCTTTTAGCCTTCCATTAGGTGCATTGGTTGCACCCAATGGTACCCAGTATGACTTGTTCTGGCGGATCGTGGACATTGGCACATTTCTGGGGAAAAAGAATCCGTACACTTTTGCAAGCCGTTTCAGCCAACACATTTGTGGATGCGATGTGATTCCCGAACCTACTCCGTACATGAACAAACGGATACAACTCTGTACGAGCCAACACGCGTACCGTTTATTGTATCGAGAGAACGTGGAAGCGGCAGAAATGTTTCAACAGGCTTTAGAGAACGGTCGGGGATTCCTTACTATCACTCACCAACCGTTCGTTCAAAAATGTTCGCATGGGCCTATCCTTACGCTCCATCCAGACGGTATCATTTCCTTTCCGGAGTGGATAAATCAGTTTGCCACTGATTTAGAATACCTTCGGAGTTTACGTCAAGATGTCCAAGAAGTGAAGCAAGAACCCACCGTGGAGCAAGAACCCACCGTGGAACCAGAACCCATGGAATCCACCACTCCCATGGCTACCGTGAAGCAAGAACCCACCGTGGAACCAGAACCCATGGAATCCACCACTCCCATGGCTACCGTGAAGCAAGAACCCATGGCTTCCACCATGGCAACTGTGGAACCAGAACCCATGGCGACCGTGGAGCAAGAACCCACCATGGCGACCGTGAAGCAAGAACCCATGGAATCCACCATAGGTTCTGTTGCGGTAGGAACTCAGACCGACCTATATGAAAGCCCCCCGGAAGAGAACCCTGCACAAGTGTTTACGATGCGTACCATCAATCAGTTAAAATCAGGGGACTGGCTTCTTATCGAACCGAACCAGTTGCCCAAAAGAATTTGGGTGCAGCAAGGAAATGTACATGTAATGTATGAATTAAAGGAGTGAGCCCCTCTCAAAAGATTTCAAGAAAAAATTTTCTGGCTGAAACTCTGAGACAGCTAGGACTGTGAAAAAAAAAAAAAAAAAAAAAAAAAAAAAAAAAAAAAAAAAAAAAAAAAAAAAAAAAAAAAAAAAAAAAAAAAAATTTTTTTTTTTTTTTTTTTTTTTTTTTTTTTTTTTTTTTTTTTTTTTTTTTTTTTTTTTCATAGTCCTATAAAACTCAGCGGATCGCGAGCTCAGGCATCAGACGTTCTCTGACTACTGCTTGTTCTGCTTTGCAAGTACATCCACTTGAGTACATACTATTCGTGTCAACTGCTTTGCAAGTACCTCTGATCCAGACGTTGCTTTCCCCTCCAGCCTGCTTTGCAAGTACATCCACTTGAGTGCATACTATTCGTGTCAATTACCCCTCCAGCCTGCTTTGCAAGTACTTCTGATCCAGAGGTTGCTTTCCCCTCCAGCCTGCTTTGCAAGTACATCCCGACGTTGGTCATCAGACAATCTTGGTGACTACACCACCCAATCTTGATAACCAGACATCGCACAGCACAATCTTGGTACCAGCACTACTCAATCTTGGTGCCTGCATAGCACAATCTTGGGACCAACACTACTCAATCTTGGTGCAAGCATAGCACAATCTTGGTGCAAGCACAACACAATCTTGGGTTTCATTCATCAGACCAACACAATCTTGGGACCAACTCAAGGCTACATTCTTTTGGACGGTTGCCAGACTTTTGGCTATAAAAGGAATGGCTTTCCGTGACTCGAAATCATTTCATGCCATGGATTTGTTCCCGAAAGACGTGTCCGATGTCGTCGAGCGTTTGTACGTGGATTTGGATTTGTGGGAGAAGGACATTCTTTCCAACCGGGTCACAGCGTTCATTTCCTACATGGAGAACTCGAAATATCAACGCATCTTTCACAAGGTGCTACCTGAGAACTGGCATCGGAATTACCTGGAAACATGCCTGAGGTGTTTGTCAGAGGCCAAGCATGTCAATTTTTTTGAGCCTGACGCCATCAAGTGGGAAAAGATTGCCAATCGTTTAATCAAAAGTCCGGACAGAATGCTAAAGAACTCGGATACCAGAATGGCCTTTCGTCTGGGCAACATGTTTTTAGTCAAGCATGGCTTCACCTTTGGACACTGGCAAGTACCAAAGGGACAGTACCACATCTACCAGACAAGCCATGCTCCTATGATTTGTTACCAGTTGCCAGAGTCCAGTGTCAATTCAAAAAGCCAACCGACCGTTTACCGACGCTCTTTTGCTGCCCATGATCAATTTTTGTACAAGAGGTACGTGTTTAAGCCACATACCATCTACTTTATCCCTCCTGGCATTCGTTATATGGTGATGGCTGCCCAAAAAACGGTGTTTTCCGTGGATGTGGTGGAAAACCCTGTTATGAACAGTGTGTCCTACAACTCTGATCGGTTGTTTCAGCAGTCTACGTACAATGTGCCTCCACCTACACCACGTCCTGAGGACCATTCTTCCTCTTTAAGCCATTCTTCCTCTTCAAGCCATTCTTCTAAACACACGTCCCACTTTCGTATTCCCAAGCGGATGCCAGAGAAACCTATTCCCAAACTGATGCCAGAAGACCGCATTCGGATGTCAGAAGAGCCAAAGGAAACATTTCGTATTCCTAAACGCAAGTCGCATATTCAGCAGCTAGAGGAACCACCCAGAAAGCAGTGTGTGCCAGAGGTTCATGCGTCCTCCAGTGTGTCACAAGACCATGTGCCCCAAGTGCCCCAAGAACAGTTTCAAGTGCCCCAAGAACACTGTTTTGTATCCCAAGAACAGTTTCAAGTGCCCCAAGAACACTGTTTTGTATCCCAAGAACAGTTTCAAGTGCCCCAAGAACACTGTTTTGTATCCCAAGAACAGTTTCAAGTTCCCCAAGAACATGTTCCCCATGTGCCCCAAGAACAGTTTCAAGTGCCCCATGTGCCAGTTCAGCAGTCCATGGAACAAATTCGTGTGCCCTGTGAACAATCCCCACATCCCAGTTTTGAACAACCAGCAGAATCACCGCAACCCACCTATGAACAATTACAACCAGTAACCGATGAGCAACTATTAACATACTTTACAACCCCTGAACTGTCCATGCCCGACCTCTTTCAAGACATTCCTGTATTTACAGAAGAACAATTTAATACCTTAGGGCTGGACGAATTTTTTGCAAGCGATATGCCTTTGGACTTGTCCCCAGCTGTACGATACCCCAAACCCAAAACAACCTACCTGTGTAAAGAACCCCTAGATCTGTCAGTAAAGCGTACCAATAATCTGTAACCATGTAAAACGCATATGTAAATAACTAGTATGTCAATAAACATGTATTGTTTTACCCATGTGTGTTTATTTTTTTTAAAAAAACATTTTCCAACCTTGCAGCCACTACATACCCACGTTGGCTTTAAAAAAGGCCTTTCACAAGGGCCGTTTTCCTTTTTTGAAATTTTTTTGAAAGGGTCACGGTGCTCCATTATTTTATCGGCCGACTGTAGATGTTAGCGAGAAAACGACTTATTCCGCTGGCATTGAATGTGACGTCACGGCTTCGCAAACATCTTGACTTGAAATGCAGAAGCGGAAACCAGATTTGCAAGTTTCTTACAAATCACGCCAACCTGTACGGAATGTGGCAATGGTCTACCAATTCCAATTATTTCAACGCCAACTATTTGGCCGAAACCTCACGATAACCATAGAAACAACAGGGTCTCTTTACGTCACGAATTTTGTTGATTGTTTTGATCGGACTGGTTTTGACTCGGTTTTGGGACATTTTCTCTCCTTAATATTTAAATAACTATTTTTTTTAAAGAACTTTTGTTTAAATATTTGGAATCAGAAAGAAATTTTTCATAAATATATACTAATTTCACTCGTTTTTAAAAAATGCGGTAATTGTCCATTATATACAGGAAATTTGTGTAACAATAGTTGAAGCTGATTAAGAAAATTTTTAAATAATAAAGTGAAGCTTTTATCACTATAAACATTTAGAAATTAATTTTTTTCTAAATCAGTTGAGCCACTTATTTAACAAGACATAAACACCTGCCATTTTTTAACTTTTATTTTTGAATAAAAAATGTATACTTCCATTAAATTAGCATTAAAATCTATAACGTTTCTATTTTTGTGTCTAGTAAAAATTTCATCCTTTAAAATAATATTTCTGAAACATAGTGTTTAGAAAAAATTGTATGCAATCGATATGGAGTAAAAAAATACTTTTCTGCAACATATTTAGGAGAAAATTATACCGAAATAAAATTAGTATTAAAAATTTGTGGAAATTACATTAGTATTAAAATTTGTAGTATTAAACATTTGTAGATTCTAAATTAGTATTAATAATTTGTATTTAAAATTTGTAGATATTAAATCGGTATTAAAATTTGTATTTAAAATTTGTAGATATTAAATCGGTATTAAAATTTGTAGGTATTAAATCAGTATTAAAATTTGTAGATATTAAATTAGTAGCAAAATTTTATAGTTATTAAATTAGTAGCAGAATTTTGTAAATATTAAATTAGTAGCAAAATTTTGTAAATATAAAATTAGTAGCAAAATTTTGTAAACATAAAATTAGTAGCAAAATTTTGTAAATATTAAAACTGGTATTACAAATTTGTAGATATTAAATTGTTATTACAGTTTTGCAGGTATAAAATTAACATTAAAACATCGTAGCTATTAAATTAGCATTACACATTTATAGATATCAAATTATTAAATCCATATAAAATTTTAATAATAAGTATTAAAAATTAGAAGAGATAAAATTAGCAGGTACAATTTTTAAAGATTGCATATTATTTTAAAGATTAGTATTAAATTGAGTGCATACTTGTATCTGATCAAAATAATCATCCTTTAGAATAACATTTCTGAAGACATTGGATGCAATCGATAAACTAATAATATAACCCATAAAAACAAAGTTCTTAAATATAAATCCTTTATTAGGCATGGCAAATTTTATATCGATTAACATAGAGCTGATTCTGTTATCAGCGTGTACTTGGTTTTTGCATCTAATTTTAAATATTAAATATTCACCTCCAAATATCTTTATTGTAATTAAAACAATTTTGACAACAGGAAAGAGTTTCAACAATGATCGGTTATATGGGATATATTAGTATTCCGAAGCGATTATAGAATCGTGTGTAAAAGCGACCATTTAGTGCCAGCCCTCAAAACTTAATAGAATGCATTGTCATCGACATCGAATCTATTTACCAAGTTTCAGCCGATTGGATGATGGCAAGTGGATTAACTAGACATCCGCAGATTTTCCCAGCAGGAACAAATATACACAAACTCCAAGTTAATAAAAATGATTAAAAAATAATACTGTTCTGCAGCATAAGAAAAACCGTTAATTACATCAATAATCGTTACAATTTTTTGATTTCGTTGCATTACATTCAGCATTACGTAGTCTTTTAAAGACTGATGTACTCAACAAAGCGTGTCCAAGTCTCCCATTAACTCTGATTCAGGGACAGGTGTTGAATCTTTCGTGTCATCCACAGTTTAAGAGTTGAAGCTCGTGGATTTACAGAGTTGGGACGGAAGCGGAAGGATGTTCAATAAGCAGGCATTGGGTTCCCCCCCCCCCCCCTCCCCACTCCAACAAGGGTTCTGCCCGAAATGTCGTTTCGAAATGGCACAGGTGTTTTGTCTTATTCGGAGCAGGTGGGACAAATTATTTCATTTGGATTCTATCGATGCGTTTTGGATGGGATATTTTTGAAATAATGAGTTTATTTTTTGTTTGAAATGGAGCTGTATATTGTAATGCAATTTATAGATTTATCAGATTTTTTTTTTTTTTTTTTTTTTTTGTGTGTGTGTGTGTGTGGTGTTTAATAAAAGAGTTTGAAACGGTTTGAAAAAACTGAGTCGCCACGTGATCGACAGACCGCATTTTATTATTTAACAGTTCTACAGTGCGGATCATAATTATAAGGACAGCAGGTTTTTCTGGCTTCAGCAACACTGAAAGCTATTACTACAACAAGTATATATTTGTTTATTTTTATATCATGTATAAACACTATTTATAAGCTTTAAACTCGATAATTTAAAAGTACAGATGAAAAACAGAAGTAATGGAGAATAAATGGAGGTTCAGAAATATAAGGACAGTACAATTTATTTTCATTATTTATACAATTAATACTTTGTTGCTGCTCCTTTTTTACTTAAACAATCAGACATTCTACTTGGCATACTTTCAGCAAGTTTCTTCAAAAATCCAGCATCGATACTGTCCCATACTGCATACATTTTGTCTTCTAGTTCTTCAAATGAATTGTACTGCTGACCTTGCGCATAAACATGCCTAACCATGTAAGACCAAACATTTTCCATAATGTTCAGGTCTAGGGAATTAGGTGGCCATGTCAAAAGATTGATCTTTCTTTCATCAAACCACTCTTTTGCCGCTTTAGAAGTGAGGCAAGAAGCTCCGTTTTGTTGAAAAAAGAAACTGTCACCTCCTAAAGGTGAACAATAAGCAAGTAGTTGTACTTCTAAGATTTACAAATACAACTATGTGTTCATATTACTAATCACAAGTACCAAATTCTTTTTTCCGTTGGCTGAAACCGCTCCCAAAACATACGCGATCCATCTTTAAAACGCCTGCTCCATCTGACTGCTTTTTCCTTTCTCAAATCATGCCAGTAACTATATATTCCAACAATCGGGGCCATCAAGATTGAAACGCTTTTCATCAGAAAATATGACATTTCTCCAGTTTAAACCGTCAGCAATCCACTTCTGCACAGCTTGTATTCGCTTCTTTTTATATTCAACCTTTAATGTCGGTTTTCTATTCATTTTAACGTACTTTGTGAAATCGCAGTTCTTCAAAACTCTTACAATTATTGGCTTTGAAATGTCTTTTTCAAAAGTACGCGCAATTTCAGAAGCAGACATCTTTTGAATGACAGCACGGCGTACGATGATTCTTCGATCTCTCTCAGTCAGTTTTGGTTTTGGACCAGATCTTTTTAATACCGAACCATTTAATCCATGATTGAGGACATTTTCAACAGCAGTTTTAGACCTTTTAATTTTAGTGGCAATACGCCGCATAGACATACCTTTTCCGCGAAGAAACCACACTTTTCTCACTTCAGAAGTCGTAAGTTCTTTCCCACGCGGCATTTTGACTGATGCTTGTGTCTGAAGTTTTCAAGCTTTATATATGGATTCAGATAAGGACCGTAGTTAAAAATAACCATATTTATCTGTAATATTTTGATCATATGTAAATTAAAGCAGGAAAATCTTTGATGTCCTTATAATTATGAACAGCTAAAATTTTATGAAAATTGTGATTTTATCCCTTTTAAACTTAATTTTTGATATTTAAAATTTGATAAAGGATAAAATTTTGCTTTTATGACAGATTCAACAATTATGTATTGCCTTTTCTTGTGCACAGTAAAGTTTTAATTCGGTATCCCAAAATAATCGACCGTCCTTATAATTATGATCTGCACTGTATTAACTTCTTATAAAGTGAGAGAATTGATACCAGACGGTTGAAATCGTAGATTCAGACGCTTTATCATTCACTGGCCGACCAAACGGTATAGTGGTTAGCGTGCTAGCTTCTAGACCGCGAGGTTGCGGGTTCCAGTAACGTGTTAGGTTGGTTGTATTCAGATTATCTGGCGCCGTCAGCAACACGAGGGTTATAATGCGCCGAAACATTCGTCATTAGACAAGCCAACATACATTTACAAACACCCATGCCTAACACGTTACGCCGACCAAACGGTATAGTGGTTAGCGTGCTAGCTTCTAGACCGCGAGGTTGCGGGTTCCAGTAACGTGTTAGGTTGGTTGTATTCAGATTATCTGGCGCCGTCAGCAACACGAGGGTTATAATGCGCCGAAACATTCGTCATTAGACAAGCCAACATACATTTACAAACACCCATGCCTAACACGTTACGCCGACCAAACGGTATAGTGGTTAGCGTGCTAGCTTCTAGACCGCGAGGTTGCGGGTTCCAGTAACGTGTTAGGTTGGTTGTATTCAGATTATCTGGCGCCGTCAGCAACACGAGGGTTATAATGCGCCGAAACATTCGTCATTAGACAAGCCAACATACATTTACAAACACCCATGCCTAACACGTTACGCCGACCAAACGGTATAGTGGTTAGCGTGCTAGCTTCTAGACCGCGAGGTTGCGGGTTCCAGTAACGTGTTAGGTTGGTTGTATTCAGATTATCTGGCGCCGTCAGCAACACGAGGGTTATAATGCGCCGAAACATTCGTCATTAGACAAGCCAACATACATTTACAAACACCCATGCCTAACACGTTACGCCGACCAAACGGTATAGTGGTTAGCGTGCTAGCTTCTAGACCGCGAGGTTGCGGGTTCCAGTAACGTGTTAGGTTGGTTGTATTCAGATTATCTGGCGCCGTCAGCAACACGAGGGTTATAATGCGCCGAAACATTCGTCATTAGACAAGCCAACATACATTTACAAACACCCATGCCTAACACGTTACGCCGACCAAACGGTATAGTGGTTAGCGTGCTAGCTTCTAGACCGCGAGGTTGCGGGTTCCAGTAACGTGTTAGGTTGGTTGTATTCAGATTATCTGGCGCCGTCAGCAACACGAGGGTTATAATGCGCCGAAACATTCGTCATTAGACAAGCCAACATACATTTACAAACACCCATGCCTAACACGTTACGCCGACCAAACGGTATAGTGGTTAGCGTGCTAGCTTCTAGACCGCGAGGTTGCGGGTTCCAGTAACGTGTTAGGTTGGTTGTATTCAGATTATCTGGCGCCGTCAGCAACACGAGGGTTATAATGCGCCGAAACATTCGTCATTAGACAAGCCAACATACATTTACAAACACCCATGCCTAACACGTTACGCCGACCAAACGGTATAGTGGTTAGCGTGCTAGCTTCTAGACCGCGAGGTTGCGGGTTCCAGTAACGTGTTAGGTTGGTTGTATTCAGATTATCTGGCGCCGTCAGCAACACGAGGGTTATAATGCGCCGAAACATTCGTCATTAGACAAGCCAACATACATTTACAAACACCCATGCCTAACACGTTACGCCGACCAAACGGTATAGTGGTTAGCGTGCTAGCTTCTAGACCGCGAGGTTGCGGGTTCCAGTAACGTGTTAGGTTGGTTGTATTCAGATTATCTGGCGCCGTCAGCAACACGAGGGTTATAATGCGCCGAAACATTCGTCATTAGACAAGCCAACATACATTTACAAACACCCATGCCTAACACGTTACGCCGACCAAACGGTATAGTGGTTAGCGTGCTAGCTTCTAGACCGCGAGGTTGCGGGTTTCAGTAACGTGTTAGGTTGGTTGTATTCAGATTATCTGGCGCCGTCAGCAACACGAGGGCTATAATGCGCCGAAACATTCGTCATTAGACAAGCCAACATACATTTACAAACACCCATGCCAACACGGGACTCGGAACCCGCAACCTCGCGGTCTAGAAGCTAGCACGCTAACCACTATACCGTTTGGTCGGCGTAACGTGTTAGGCATGGGTGTTTGTAAATGTGTATTGGCTTGTCTAATGACGAATGTTTCGGCGCATTTCAGCCCTCGTGTTGCTGACGGAGCCAAATAATCTGAAAACAACCAACCAACTTTATCATTCACTGTGTAATAACTCAGTAACATTAAAAACGGCGACTCAAGGTCATTCAGTACCGCTTCTGTTCCCATTTAAGTTCACACAAAATACCGAATGTGTTCGACCCACCTGATGGCTGTGTGGATAGCGCTCTGAATTCGCATGCCAAAAGTGCCAAGTTCGATTCCTGGGATAGGCATGGATGTTCTTTGTGGTTCGGAAACCACGTTAAGCTGTAGGTCCCGGCTGTCAATGTGTATAAAAGTAGGTCGTTGAGAGTACAAACCAACCGAATTTGTAGACTAAGTTAACTTTTCTAATTGTTGGTTAGCAGTGCGCATGATGTAACCAATTCGTCACGATGTCATATGATCAACTCTTGAACTGACGTGATGAAGAATATTTAGTCTACTAAATTTTTGAGAGACTAAATTTTGAGTTGGCTAAATGAGTTGTTGACTCGGTAACTTTATCTTGCGAAATGGTAAAACTTGACCTTGAGTCGCCAGTACTAAAGTAACAGTTAAGACATTTTCCTAATATAGTTCATTCCTAGCTTAAACCTTGTTGTCTGATTGGGTTGGTTGTAAAGGAGTTTTCATAGCGCAAGAACCACACGAGATTTATTCTGGCCTCATTACTTAAAACGTCATACGTTAAGTTTTTTAAAAGCATAATTTCACCCTTTCTGATTCTTTCTTTAAAAATAATAATGTTCTCTAAATGTACGAATCTAATATCAAAAAAGTAATCAAATAACATAAAAAATGTGTTGTCAATAGACGATTCAGAAGTAGAAGAAGGTACATAAAGATAATTGTTACGAATTGTTCGGTTACGAAATCATTACGGTTAAAGGGAGTGGGATTTGCATTGTACTACTAACAAGAACTAAAAGTACCAATTAATATAGCAATTTATTTAAAATAAGCGTCTTTAAAATACATCTTTTTAATGAAATCTAGATATAAAGTATCGAACACATTTTCAAATAAGGAAGCTTTTATACCAATTGAGAAATTACAATGATTTTGCAGAAATTGCCCTGCTCTGTCATGTTCGTAAATAATAATGAGTTTTCATATTTCATGACTAACATATTTCATTAGTCATTCTGTGCTCAGTTTAGAGGTTAATGTTTCAAAGAAACGGTTGATGATACATCAGAGCAACTTAACTGTGAGTAATAGTTTTTTTTAAAGATTATAAAATTTTATAGGCGTTACTAAATGATTTTTTATTACACCTCAGGTATTCCAGCAATATTGGCCAATGTCACAAGGGTTCTAGAAAATTGGCGAATTCTGGCCGAAATTCGAGCATCGTTCCATAATACTGGATTTTTTAAAAAAATAAACTGGCCAAAAACGTCACACAACATATTTTTGACTTCCGACATTTCTTATAAATAAAATATTGCAATTTTAAAATTGTGAATCAAAATTTAAAAACTTCCACTATATTTTATCCAGCATTAGCCGATATTGGTCAATATCAATATCCAGCGATCGATTTACAAAATTCCACATCGGTATTGGCCAAGATCGAGCGATGTTGGCCAAAGTTGTAATACTACTGAGGATATTCCCAATAGATATGTACCGACCAAACGGTATAGTGGTTAGCGTGCTAGCTTCTAGACTGCGAGGTTGCGGGTTCGAGTCCCGTGTTAGGCATGGGTGTTTGTAAATGTATGTTAGCTTGTCTGATGATGAAAGTTTCGGCGCATTATAGCCCTCGTGTTGCTGACGGCGCCAGATAATCTGAAAACAACCAACCAACCCAATAGATATGTGATAGTTAACACTAGGCAGCTCTTTGTATTGGTATTTTGAAAACAGTTATGTGATATAAAAAAATATAAATTTTCTGCAATATACCAATTTTAACCTATAAGTTTCAAGAAAGAAATTGAAAAAAATATTCAGCAAACATTTTATAGACATTTTTTAAGCACTTAATTATGGTAATCGAACTTTTTATCTATATGATTACTTGAAAGTTCAGTAATGTGTTTACATTAATGCCGTCGATTTTAAAATATGTTAAACAAAAAGAGTTTTTGTAATTTAATTAAATTATTAAAAAAATAATTAATTGAACATTTATGTGCAGATGGTATGATATTTATTGGTTTGACTTTACAAGGTAAATGTAATTAAACATTTAAAACTTTGACACCTTATTTGACAAAAAAGCGAGTACATGCAGCATCTGACAAAATATAATTCTACACTGTTAACAATTTTGTTCCACCTTGCACCAAAAATTGGTTCCCATTTAGCTGCCACCAACATTTGGTGCTTAGTTTCACGATTTAATGGTGCAACCTCGAACCGTAAGCACCATTAAATCGCGAAACTAAGCACCAAATGTTGATGGCAGCTAAATGGGAACCAAATTTTGGTGCATTGTGGACAATTTTTTTTAACAGTGTATCACAATTTTAATGATACCGCATCTGAATTTTTTTTTATTAATTTTTTTGACTAATTTAGTGAAAAGATTATACTCAGTGGCAGAAGTGGGGGGATGCCCAAAAGTTTGTGACAAGTATCCCCCCCCCCCCCCTCGATTTTAAATTTTACAATTTCGTGTCTTATAATAAAAATATTAACTAGCAAAGAAATAATTTATACTTCCTAACACTCATAATCAACCAAGGTTGGTTGGTTGGTTGTATTCAGATTATCTGGCGCCGTCAGCAACACGAGGGCTATAATGCGCCGAAACATTTCGTCATTAGACAAGCCAACATACATTTACAAACACCCATGCCAACACGGGACTCGAACCCGCAACCTCGCGGTCTAGAAGCTAGCACGCTAACCACTATACCGTTTGGTCGGCCCATAATCAACCAAGAGTCCAAAATTTATTGTATTTTAGTGAATATTCTGTAACTTTGTTTTTTTTATTTGGAAGTAAGAGATAAAGTGAAGTAACAGTTCAACATTATATACATAACTGTTTACTTAGATTTAAATAGTGCTTCCACATGTGTATACTTGCATGAAATTAAATTAATAGGGGACTCTTAAATGTATTTTTATTTTAAAAATAGTTTATCTCTTTATTAAACAAGAATAGAAATTTAACTTAAAAGAAGATTCCTTCAAAGTTAAAAGTTGACCAAGTGTAAGAGTATTTGTTAATAAAAATTCTTATATCGTTATACATAGTAGTGTAATACATTTTTATAATAGTACGATATACATGCCATATTTTTTAATTTTTTTTTCCATTTGAAAACTTTTTCTCAGTGTCACTACATTTAAAAGTTAAGGTTACTTTTTTTTATTAGTTCTTAGACGGATTGAGTGCTTTTAAAAGTGGGGGGGGGGGGGATAGATTTCAGTATTTTTAGAAGTGGGGGGACGCATGGGTATTTTCTTGAAAAGTGGGGAGACGCGTCACCCCACTTCTACCCACACTTCTAGCACTGATTATACTAAGAATGTGTTTATCTATGGTTAACATTCCCAGACAAAACTTAACTGTTTCACACGTGCTACAGACACGTGTGATTTATCAAATGAGAGATATCGGTGAGATAAGTTAACATGTTATAATTCTACCTGAAAAGTTGGAAATAGAGATCGGAAATTAATTTACAGTTCACTAAAGCTAAACTAAAATCGCTGCAGAAATGTACCATATATTAATTTAAAGGTCTAGATAAGATCAGAAGAATTACAAAAAAATTCAATCGGAAATTATGACAAGAGTGTTTCAAAATTTGTCATATGAAAAAAGTTTGCATATGTGTCACGTGAAAAGTGTTTCCCTAGTTGTCACGTGAAGAGTGTTTTCATAGTTGTCACGTGAAAAGTGTTTTCCTAGTTTTCACGTGAAAAGTGTTTTCCTAGTTTTCACTTGAAAAGTGTTTCCCTAGTTTTTAAGTGAAAAGTTACCCTAGTTTTTAAGCGAAAAGTTTCCATAGTTGTCACGTGAAAAGTGTTTCCATAGTTGTCACGTGAAAAGTGTTTCCATAGTTGTCACGTGAAAAGTGTTTCCATAGTTGTCACGTGAAAAGTGTTTCCATAGTTGTCACGTGAAAAGTGTTTCCATAGTTGTCACGTGAAAAGTGTTTCCATAGTTGTCACTTGGAAAGTGTTTCCATAGTTGTCACTTGGAAAGTGTTTCCATAGTTGTCACGTGAAAAGTGTTTCCATAGTTGTCACGTGAAAAGTGTTTCCATAGTTGTCACGTGAAAAGTGTTTCCATTGTTGTCACGTGAAAAGTGTTTCATTGTTGTCACGTGAAAAGTGTTTCCATTGTTGTCACGTGAAAAGCGTTTCCATAGTTATCACATAAAAAAAAAATCACAGGATCATTAAAATTAAAGTTCAGCTTTCAAAAAACAGTAAAATAAGAACCATTGGTCAGAATGACCTAATTTTGATCTGAATATTCGAGAAGAAAAGGGAAATGGAAGAGAAAAAAAAGAACTATTTCGGACTATTTTTCTTGTGTCATAATCAATTCTCCTCCTTAGCGTATATTTAGGTTAAATTTCAGATAATTCTAACAAGTGGTTCTTACTTTACTGTTTTTTGAAAGTGAAACTTTAATTATAATCACGCTGTACAACACACACTACATTAAACAAACATTGAAAAAGAATTTTAGTACAAAAATTGGGGGGAGTGGATATTTTTTTATGTATAGATATAAATATTGTAAAATACAAAAAAAAAACTCACAATGATGTATTTTTCAATAATAAAGTTCATTAGAAATGCCATTTAATTTACAACCATCGGAGTTCTAGGATGATTTTTGGAAAGGACGTAATATCTAAAAAAAACTTTGAACAATAATTAGCAGTTACAGAACAAAAATTTCCTCTTAATTCAAACGGTTTGGAAGAAACTTAATTTTGGATGCCAACTGTAAAATTTTAAAACTTCGGGATGAGCCATTTCCAAAATTTGAGATTCAATTGAAAATACATATCATATCTGAACTGATAAAACAGAACTTTCATGTTACCAAACATAATAAAGATAATTTCTTAAAGTATCAGATATATTTGAATTTTAGATTAAAAATCTAAAATTTCGCAACTCAATTTCAAGGTTTCAACAAAATGAATTAAAATAACATTTTAAAAGTTATATACAAAAAAGTTTTGTATTTTTGGAATCAATGGAAATTGTATTTTAAATTTATACTTGAACAAATTGTCTTTCGTATCAAACTCAATATTTTACTCAATATACCTGTACAAATTAAATATTTCAGGAATTCATTCCGTCCTTGTTTAAAAAATTCCAATTCCCTTGTTAAAAGTATTGATGATCAAAATTTTAATAGCAGGTGATTTAAAAAAAAAAAAAAAAAATCAAGTAAATTTTCCTTTTCCTTTTCACTAACCCCAAAAGCTCAAGTCCACTGGCCAATATCGACTCGACACTGGCCAATCCCAATGGGGACCGTTGTAAACTGGCCGTTGCTATGGATCTTGGCCAATCTCATCCAGTGCTGGGTAAAATATACTGGAATTTTTGAAATATTGAAGCAGAGTTTTAAAATTGAAATACAGTGTTACAAGAAAGGACGGAGGGGTAAAAAAAATGTTTTGTGGTGGTTTTGACACGTTCATTTAAACAAAAAATTGTGTATTTTGGAACGATGCTTGAGTTTCGGCATGAACTGGCCAATCTTCTCAGAACCCTTGTTTCCGACATTGGCCTGGAAATAGTTGATAACTACTTAAATTTACAATGTTAACATTGTACAGTACGCAAAAAAAAAAAGGCCGAATGATGGCTATATCTTGTATTCTAAAGGATGAAATTATAAAAGTCAAGTACCGTTGTAAATTGTATAAGGTCTTTATTAATTGTATATAATTTTTTTGATCATGATCTACAGTCATCTACATATTAAAACTAAACCCAACTTTAAAAAGTTCAATGGCAACTCCACAATAGTATATTATATTTAGGTGTAGAATCCAAAAAAAAAGTCTAAATATTAAATGTCCTTATTTTCCAATAAGTGGTTAGCAATTTAAATGATGTAAAAAAATTGATAAATTAATGTTAAAAAGAAAATTTGTTATTTTGGCGATAAATTCTTATATAGTTAATATTATAGCAATTTTTATTTCAAATGATAGTTTAAGGCCAAACATAAATAACATGCAACTTTTATATTAAACAGTTTTTTAATAATTAATAAAACATGTTTTACATTTTTTTAAATAGAAACTTATAATTTTTTTGCTTCCATCAAAATTATCATGGTCGAAAACACCTCCAGAATTTTTTTTATTCCATTTTGACTTTTGGTTCTCGATATTGTAGCAAAAATGTAAAATAGCTCACTTTAAGGGACTGCGTAATATATTACGTCTTGAAGCACGCACAACGTTCGATTCTTCCCCGTGATAAAGACATTTACCCTCAAGATCTTTCAAAACATTTCCGCTCTTAAGTGACGTGTTTCTCAACGTAATGAACTGAAATTTGGTATCCAAAGTAAACGAGGTAATATAAATCGAATGAAAACATAAAAAATAGGGGTTCGTATTAAAATTTTTAAAGATAAGAGTTAAATTTACTTAGTTTACAGCCCCCTAAGAAAAATATTTGCATAAAACATACAGAAAATCGAAAAATCAAAACATTTTGGTGTAAACCGTAAGATTCTGCGATAATTAGAACCGAAGATATATAGCCGTCGTTCGGATATTTTTTTCTTTCTCTTTCTCTTTTTTTTTTTTTTTTTTTTTTTGCGTACTGTACCTACAAACAATTTCTATTAGCATACCACATGGGAAATTTCCTAAACATGATTATGAACCACGGAATGTCTCAAAATTCTAAAGCAGGTGGCGCCTAAATTATTAAGTTTTACTACTAGATGTCACCCCATTCATATCAGAAAAAAAAATCCAATTCCTTGATCATAGTATTGGTACACGTAAGAGAATGTAGTAAAATTTTTTAAAAGAACAGGTGGTATCAAATTATCAAGTAACTTATACTTTTCTCATCACTAATCAATAAAATTAGGCAATATTAAAATGATACCTAAATTATTAACCAATTTTTAACTTGATTTCTACAAATAATACCAACAACATACATAACCAAATTTCCTAGACAAGGGAAGACCGTAGATTTCCTAGACTGTAGAATTCTAAAGTAGG
This sequence comes from Linyphia triangularis, assembly GCA_963978545.1. NCBI lineage: Eukaryota > Metazoa > Arthropoda > Arachnida > Araneae > Linyphiidae > Linyphia > Linyphia triangularis. Next base: position 28,263,472 of record OZ021733.1, read on the forward strand.
TGATACCTAAATAATCATGTTTTAATATTGGATTTCATTCCTTCTATATCTGAAAAAGAAATGCAATTCTCATGTCAAGTTTATTGATGGTAAACATTTTAAAAGCAGGTGATATCAAATTATCAAGTATAACATAATTTTCTCTCATCACTAATAAATACAAAATGGAAATAGGGCATTCTTTGCCAACCATAAAATCTTAAAGAGTAAATTAATTACAAGAAATTGTAAATTACAAATCTATAAGACTCTAATTTGACCAATGGTTTCTTATGGTGCAGAAACATGGGTCCTGTCAGATAGGGATGCAACTAATCTTCGAAATTTTGAAAACTGAATTTTAAGAGAAATATTTGGACCGATAAGAGAAAATGACCGATGGAGAACGAGACATAATCATGAAATTGAAAGACTTATTAAGGTATACGTATAGGTTTCAACATTTTTTTTTTAATTTTCAATTTAAAAATTAGACCTTTGCACCTTGGAAAATACATCATTTGTTAAACTGTTTCCAATAAGAATTTTTTTTTTATTTCTTTAATTTTAATAATTAGTTAACATTTAATCAACTAATTAGGCTAATTTCGAACGGTAATGACAAAAATTTTAATTAACCCACAGATACAATTTTGGTGTTCAATAATGCGGAATACTCTACTCTATGTTTTGACCTTATTAACAGAATTTTACAGTGTGTATATTTTGTGATATCTTACTTTAACTGAATCTATTAGAAAAATCCAAGTTTTTTTATACAGAATCTTATCTTTAAAATTCAATTAAAAAAATATTTATTTACAAATCACTTAGTATTTAGAGTCAAAATATTTAACAATGTATGCAGATTAAATAGCAAAAAACAAATTTCAAAAAAATATTTAAACTGGAGTTATTACTGTTTGAATGAAATGCAAAATAGAAAAAACTACAATCTGAGAATAACTTTTAAAAAAGTATTTTTTATATAAAAAACTGTTATTATTATACTAATTATTTTATATTTCCTTTTTAGTATACTCCTCCATCATAGGCTTTCCTTCTTTTGTGTTATTTTTATTTTGCATTTGTTTTTTACGGCCTTACAAATCTTCCCCGATTTTTGCGAGTTTTGCGATTTGAAGCCTATACGTATACCTTAAAGGAAAGAACATTGTAAAATTTATTTAGGCAAAAAGAATACTGTGGATGGGGCACGTTAAGAGAATGAGAGACACAGATATGCCTAAAAGAATTATGAAAGGTAAACTTTATAAAGCAAGAAAAAAGAGGTAGACTAAAATTCAGATGGTTTGACCAAGTCGAAGAAGATCTTAAAATTTTAAAGATAAAAAAACTAGACAAAGAAACCCAGTGAAAGAGGGATTTGGAAATCAATTGTAGAGAAAGCCAAGATTCACCCCGGGCTGTCACACTGGATAAGAACTAATAAATACAATTTAGTTCATATTAAAATGACACCAAAATTATCAGCCAATTTTTAACTTTATATTTTACATACGATTCCACCAAGCACATTTTCTTGACAAGAGTATTGACCGCGGCACGGGTCAGAATTCTAAAGCAGGTGGTACCTAAATTATCAAGTTACTGATTCAAGAAATAAAATGCAGCATACCATCATAACGAGATACACAGATAGCTAACTAGTTCTCTGCAAGTTATTAAGTTCGTCGTAGTAGTGTCAACGGTTTCGTATGTTATAAAAACAGTGCCGAAAGCTACTATTAAATGGGCCACGTTGAGAGAATGAGAGACATAGATATGCCTAAAAGAATTATGAAAGGTAAACTTTATAAAGGAAGAAAAAGAGGTAGACTAAAATTGAAATGGTCTGACCAAGTCGAAGAAGATCTAAAAATTTCAAAGATAAAAAAACTAGACAAAGAAACCCAGTGAAAGAGGGATTTGGTTGGTTGTATTCAGATTATCTGGCGCCGTCAGCAACACGAGGGCTATAATGCGCCGAAACATTCGTCATTAGACAAGCCAACATACATTTACAAACACCCATGCCAACACGGGACTCGAACCCGCAACCTCGCGGTCTAGAAGCTAGCACGCTAACCACTGTACCGTTTGGTCGGCGAAAGAGGGATTTGGAAATCAATTGTAGAGAAAGCCAAGGTTCACCCTGGGCTGTCACACTTTATAAGAAGAACTAATAAATACAATTTAGTTCATATTAAAAGGACACCAAAATTATCAGCCAATTTTTAACTTTGTATTTTACATACGATTCCACCAAGCACATTAGATGAGCAAATTTTCTTGACAAGAGTATTGACCGCGGCACGGGTCAGAATTCTAAAGCAGGTGGTACCTAAATTATCAAGTTACTGATTCAAGAAATAAAAGGCAGCATACCATTATAACAAGATACGTAGATAGCTAACTAGTTCCTTGCAAGTTATTAAGTTCGTCGTAGTAGTGTCAACGGTTTCGTATGTTATAAAAACAGTGCCGAAAGCTACTATTAAATAAATAAGACTACTAAGAAAATAAAGAACTTCGGCCATTGATAAGACCGTGTGTGGAATCTTAACTCTAATCAGGTTTTTTTTTTCCCTTGAACTTCTTTGGTACTTTTTTTTCATCTTCGTTATTTAACTTTTCATTGCTCCCTTATTACGTGAATTGTGTTTGTTATTTTTATCAATGTTAAATAATGTTACAGAGTTTTTAAAACTGGACTGCTAATCTCCTACTGATTTATGTTTAGATAATCGATGTATGCCATTAAGTAAACCCAGTGGATAGAAAGTAGTTCAGTGGTAAAAAAAGTGGTGTATTCAAAAGAAACGAAATAATAAATTTTGATATTTTAAATTTTTTGAAATGTTCCAATGAGTTTCAGTAAATCTCGATAAATATTTCAACTTCTGGTTTCAATTACTACAAATATTTCAACTTCTGGTTTCAATTATACAGCCTACATCGGCATTGTTTAAAAACCATACTATGGGTAAGGGTACATGGTTTAATCGTCAGGGTTTTGCTGTCTAAGGAGACAATTCAGTAAAATTTGTATAGTTTGTGTAAAAGTTAAACTGTGTACGTCATCTTTATGTTAGGTAATAAATTTATTTTGCAGAGCTGTCAACTTTTCTATGGAAAATTCGTAGTTTTCAGATTTTCCATAGTTTTCACAGATTTATTGTAGTTTTCACAGAGTTTCCGTAGTTTTCACAGTTTCCGTAGATTTTACAGATTTTCCATAGTTTTTATAGATTTTCCATAGTTTTTATAGATTTTCCATAGTTTTTATAGATTTTCCATAGTTTTTATAGATTTTCCATAGTTTTTATAGATTTTCCATAGTTTTTATAGATTTTCCATAGTTTTTATAGATTTTCCATAGTTTTTATAGATTTTCCATAGTTTTTATAGATTTTCCATAGTTTTTACAGATTTTCCATAGTTTTTACAGATTTTCCATAGTTTTTACAGATTTCTATGATTTTACGGACTTCTTTAAAACCTACGGAAAAACATATTTGAAATATCTTTTCTCAATCTTTTACTAATACTTTTGAAATTCACCAATACTTTCGTCACTGCCATTTTTAGGTTTCTTTCATAGCGTGTTACGCTGATGTAATAGTCGTTATCGTATCTATTATATCTCGAATTCATTAATCGAAATGTAAGAGTAGTGGCCATGGGTAAACCCTAAAAAAAGTAAAAGTCCATGGTTTACGCAATACTGAAAAAGGGTATTTTTAATGAAATTATCAACTTCGTATTATGGAAATATATAGGCAAATAAAACGATCTATTGGTTGATGTTTAGGCTTAAAATTTTTATATCAGTCTTTTAAAATAAAAACATTGTACATTTCTATTCCTAACTATATTAACATTCTACTTACAAAATGTGCCTATTACGATTACTTATGGTTGGTTGTTTTCAGATTATCTGGCTCCGTCAGCAACACGAGGGCTATAATGCGCCGAAACATTCGTCATTAGACAAGCCAACATACATTTACAAACATCCATGCCTAACACGGGACTTGAACCCGCAACATCGAGGTCTAGAAGCTAGCACGCTAACCACTATACCGTTTGGTCGGCACGATTACTTATGAAAAACACACAGTGCAGAAATATCATTTTAAGTATTGCCTTTTAATCTCTTGGCAAACAATTTCAAATTAAAACATAAATTCTTAGAATTTTTCTGCATGAAAAAGTGTAATTCCTAGATTTCTTTTTACTTTCAATTACCCATATATTTACATAGGGTAATGAAAGTATAGTATTAGGTAAAAAAAAAAAAAAAGACTGTTTTTGCAGTTTCTACGTTTTGGAACAGCCTGATTTCAAAAAAGTGGTATAAAAAAAATGTATGTGTATACATAGTTAGCATAACTCCGGAACAAAGTGATCTACGATGCTCAAATTTTGTGTGCCGGTTAGTATTGGCGATGGGACCTGTCATTGAGGTTTTCGTTAATATTGAGCATGCTCACTACATGAAAAAAAAATGAAATAAACATGAAAAACTGTTCAAACGATTTTCTCAAACAGCTCTGCGATAAAAGTGTACACAATTGAAAAACGAGCGACTTTAACACAGAGTCCTCTGCCCTTGAGCATCGCCCATCAACGATTGATTTTTTTCTGTTTCACGTACAAGAAAAAACAATGTAATGTCTACCGAATAAAATCACCAATTTCATCATCTTTGCTAATTTTTTTCGCCCATGCAAAAATTATTGCTACAAATATCGCCACACTGGCAATTTTTATTTAAATGAATGAAAATATGAAACGGTAAATATCACCATACATTTTAATGCAAGGACCAATATTAGAGCGTAATTGAAAGTTGTGTGACATTCTACACCCCTAGTTTTTAGCATAAATAAAGAAAATAATTAAATTGCTACCACTTTATTCCCTGATTATATTTGCTAAATACTGAATATATGAACCTCACAGTGATCTCTTATTGTAGTCAGTTTCTATTTGCTATATAAAATCTTATAATGTGTTTAACCCTTTTGGGACCAGCTATGCCAAACGGCATATATATTATATATTTCTAATTTGATTTTCCCCTTCAATTTTCTTCACTGCAAATATGTTTTGAAAATATTAAGATAATTGTACAATGCCGTCCTGATTATTAGGCCGACCAAACGGTATAGTGATTAGCGTGCTAGCTTCTACATCGCTAGGTTGGGGGTTTGATTCCCGTGTAAGGCATGTGTGTTTGTAAATGTATGTTGGCTTGTCAAATGACAAATGTTTCGGCGCATTATAGCCCTCGTGTTGCTGACTGCACCAGATAATCTGAAAACAACCAACCAATCTGATTATTAGACACGTTATTTGATGGTTTCTTTGTAAAATATTGATGATAAACTTATCTGCATCGGTACACTTATGATCTGCAAGTGTTAAGCATAGATTTTATACTTTATTTTATTGCTCCCTAGAGAGCCTAATATTATCGTTGAATAAAGTGAAATACTGTTTTGAAGAAATCTTGAATTTTAAACTTTCTCCAAGGAAAAAAATCTATGTTTGATTGTAAAGAACTAACAACTAAACCACGACCTAGAATTCGATAAAAATTTCGGACAGGAAGGGTGAAGGCGAGAAAAATACAAATTTATATATTTTATATATATACCTTTCTTACTAATAATAAAGTTTAGCCTAAAATTATAGAACTGTTTCCTATAAAAATAATTCCAAATAATAATGGCCAAAGGTGCCTGGTTCGAATTCCGGGTTAGGCATGGATGTTCATTGTGCTTCGGAATCCACTTTAAGCTGTAGGTCTCGGCCTGATTAGCCGAGACCTATGCATAACCGTGACCGTGCATGAGTACAGATCGTTGAACCCACAAATCAACCAACCAAATAATAATGAAAAATAATTCCAAGCTTCTCTACCACAAAAACTCAAAAATCAAATATGAGACAATCTTCTTTCAAAAGAATGAATAAAGGATTTACACATAACTCGCAAAATAAAAGTCGTGAACTGTTTTTGCTCGGGAAAACTCCCTAACATAACCTATACATCAGAAACATATTTTTTTTTTTTGCACGTATGCGAGATCGATATAACAGCTTCAAAAGAAAAGCGAATTATTTTCGAAAGTGAGAGAGAATCTCACACAGCGAGTTCTTGAAATATTTTCAAACGTGAGAGAAAATCTCACATAGCGAGCTCTCGAAATATTTTTCATGAGAGAAAATCTCACATAGCGAGTTCTCGAAATATTTTTCATGAGAGAAAATCTCACATAGCGAGTTCTCGAAATATTTTTCATGAGAGAAAATCTCATTTTGGCGAGTTGTGAAAATTATTTTAGAGCCTGAAAGAAAATCTCATATAATAGAGAGCTAGAAATATTTTTAACGCGAGAGAAAATTTCATGCGGTGAATTCACACAAATATAAAAAACGCGAAATTATCAGCATTACTTACTATTTTTTTTATGACGACTGAGTATTACTGTTTGTATCTACTACTTTTTATGTAATTCCCATTCTTCCCAAGCTCCGGCCTGATTAGCTGTTATTATGCACAAATATAGGTCGTTGAACGCACAAACCAAAACCAAACCAAACACCCATTCTACTCAACAAAACAAAACTACAGATTAAAATCCCTACAAAATGCAATTTTTGACCGTCCCCCTAGTATTTTCCCTCCATCCATCCCAAATCCGTGCAATTTATTAATTACGCGTGCTAGTCGCGTGCTAACACGAGGTAATAACCCAGTCTTCATTACAGCACAGCCCTTTCATTTGATTGATATCATTGGCACGATCAATTTTGATTGTATTTTCATTCTTTTTCCCTCTAGACGACTCTTCTTTTTATTGATATTTTAAGCTGATTATTCAATTGCATTTTATTGTTATTTATTAACCTGTTCTAAGGTTCGCGGAAAAGACGTTTTGGCGTCTTTGGGTCTTTAATGTTTGGGTCTGGGGGGCATAGGGGCTGATCGGAAAATAATTGGCAAATTGGCATGCCGAGTTATATTCTTTAAGGCTCATTAGATATCTCATTCTTTCATTCGAGTCCCATTTTAAGTGAGGAACCATGTTTGCAATTCCAATATTTGTTTAGGGGCATCATTTTATATGAAACAACTCAATTAGTCATTGGTTTCTGCGTCATGCGTAGTTTGAATAATTTATTGAACGAGTATAAATTCGTTAACTTTGGTACCGGGTCCACATTTAAAAACTTTTCATATTCAAGTTCCTATAGTTAAAAGTGTTAATAAAATTCAACTGTGCTTGAATGACGAATTTCACTAAGTTTTTAAGTAAATATTATATTTCATTAAATGCTATATTTTCTTTAAATATTTTAAAGTAATTACAGGTTTTTATGCTAATTTATTAAATTTTAATGTTTGAATTTCTATTTTTATAAAATAAGAATTTAAACATTAATACTCAATGTATTAGTAATAAAACCTGTAACTACTCTAGGAAAGTTTGAAGTACATGTTAACAAATACCGGTCAGTGGAAATTCACACTGTTAAAAAAAAAATTTCCACCTTCCACCAAAATATTTGGTCTTATTTTCCCGATTGAATAGTCCCTATTAGCACCATTAAATCGTGAAACTAAGCACCAGATGTTGGTTGCAACTAAATAGAAACCAATTTTTGGTGCAAGGTGGATCCAAATTTATAACAGTGCTTATAGCACACAATTCTGGTCAATGGCTCTTGTGAAGTTACCAAATGCCGGTCACTGGTGAGCCTCGCGATTCTTGTGAAGTTGCTAAATATCAATTGTTGTTGAAGTTACTAAATATCATTGGTGAGCCTAGCTGTTATTAGGAAGTTACCGAATATCGGTCAGCGGTAATGCATATAATGTTTACAAAGTAACCAAATGCTGGTCAGTGGCTCTTGTGAAGTTACCAAATACAGGTGAGCCTTGCTATTCTTGTGAAGTTACTAATTATCAACCATCGGTGAGCCTCACTTTTTAAATTTTTTTTTTTTATGAAGTTACCAAATGCTGGTCAGTGAGGACTTTCACGATGTGACGTGAGATAAAATTATTGACTCATATTAAAACTAAGTGCAAAACTCAATAAATTATTCGTGGCGAAAGGTACTTATCTTTCTGCAGCAGGAGTAATGTCATTTCCCTTGTTTTTGAAAATTCTACGCATCATCGTAATTTGCGTTAGGTTTATTTTGCACTGATAATCTTATTATCATTTTTATTTCTAAATTTGACAAAGATTCGCGGTCAATTGCATGGCAATTGATCAGGTCTCTTTATCCAGATAAGATTCTATATATGGAATCCACCTGATGCTAAGAAATGTTATCGCTAAAGGTCAACATTCATTCTGATACGAAGTCACCTGAGCAAATGTCCCAAGAAGTAAAAAATTGGCAAAATCCAAAGACACCACGTCTCCATGTTTGAAAATATCTGTAATGTTTGTCATAGTTTCTTTGTTTTCCATGTTGGATATATTTTCCAGGCATTACACAACTAATCGTGCAAATTCTTCTTTGATACCAGATTAGTGTGCTTTAAGTTGTTCCAACTTTTTGTTTACGTGTGGTCTAAGTCCAGTTATTTCTCTATTTGAATAAAATTTGAATTCATTGTATGACATTAATGCAAAGTAGAGATAATTATAGAGACGGGTTTAGAGAAGTGTGGAACCTTTAGATGTCAACAGATCAATGGGAAATAATCTCTAAGCAATTAAATAGTTAAAAATAAATATTTTTTTAAATATAAATGAAAAACAAGAATAAAAATAGTTTATGGAGTAAACCATGAGACAAATATATATATTAAAAAAGTTTTTTTTTTAAAGGGGATTGGAAGGCAAATTTTTTTTCTCGGAATCCATTTCGAGGTTTTTAAAGCGTAACAATATTTAAAATGTCATCTACAAAATGGCTTAACTTGGTGGGCAATACGCTTTTCTAAAGTATTTTTAAATATTTTTGAAAAAATAACATCACTGAAAAAACCCTTCTGCTTTGTACTTTAAACGTTGTTTTCTCTAAATGCTGTTTTTTCACACAAATGTACCTTTTCTCAGGATCTACTCAAATATTTGGTTTTGAATTTGTTTTACTGGTACATATATTTTTACACAGACATATGGTTTTACAGAAATGTTGATTAGTTTTTTAAAAAAAAATTCTTAACCATGCTTTTTTGGGTAAATTTTATAAAAACATTTCAAAACATAAATCCTAAGCAAAATTTTATTTTTACAAAAGCATATGCCAGTCTATGTAAAAGTGTTTTAATATTGACTGTACAAAATTTTAAACCAATGCTATGAATAGTTTATGAGAAAAAGGTACATAAAAAAGGCCTTTTTTACAAGGACTAGACCAGGGTTTCTTAACCTGTGGTTCATGGACCCCTTGGGGGTCCATGGGTCATATTTTGGGGGTCCGCCGACTGATCCTAATTTTTAAAATGTTTGCATCAATATTTAGCCAGCAGTGGTAACCCGGACCTACTTCATCCTTAGCGCGCTCTGTATGGCAACCCTGTTTCTTTTTCCGCTCCTCCGGAGAAGATAATTTTAGACGCTTTTTAGCGCATGCCCATTTATTTCTCTTTTGTTTTAGCCTTTTCATTGGTCGATAATTTGTTTGAGTTTGAAATAGCAGTATAATTTTAAACTTGATTCACGATTTTATTTCCGTTGGATCTGCCCTGGAGGTAAGACGCACATGAACGATATATGTCTTTCAATTCAAGGGCCTGATACAACAATTATAGATGCCACTGAGAAACTACAGGCATTTTTATTGAAAATGTCACTTTGGAAAATTAGAATTCAAAATGGGATATATGCAAACTTTCAAATGTTGGACAAAGTGCTTTTTGAAAATGGATCTCAGCAAGATAGTTTGTTATTGAATAACTTGAAAAATGAAATCTGTGAACACCTGGAAGTACTTCAAGTTTCATTTGAAAAATATTTTAATTCGGATGGAATAAATATAAAAGATGAGTTGTGGATTCGTAATCCTTTTCTTTGTGATATTGACCGTATCGATGACATGAACCTTGCCAAAGATGAGCTAATTGATTTGAAAACAAAGTCCTTGTTAAAAATGGATTTCGATTCAAAAACTCTTGGAGAGTTTTGGTCTTCTTTAAGAGAAGCCTACCCATTGCTTGTAAAACGAGCTATGGCAGCCATTATTCCGTTTGCTACAGTATATTTTTGCGAAGCGGGATTTTCCACACTTGTCACAATAAAAACAGAACATCGAAATCGACTGAATGTCGAACATGATATGCGCGTTGCTTTGTCGAAAACCATCCTTCAATTCAATCTGTTAATCAAGGAAAAGCAGCAACAGCCTTCACATTAAATATTTTAATTTCTTCAAATTTTTTATCCTATTGAAATAAAAATAATTAAATAATAAAACAGAATATATTTTGTAATAAATAATGTTTAAGCAATTTTTTTTTCACATAGGAGTCCGTGACATATTTAAAATTTTTAAAGTGGTCCATTGTGCCAAAAAGGTTAAGAAACCCTGGACTAGACAGAACCTTCCGAGCCCCCTTAAAACTTAATTCGTAAGTTTCCCTATTAGATTCAGACTGCAAAATTATAACTTCCATACAACCATAAAAATACCAAATTTTCATGTGGGGGAAAACATTTCCGATGTTATTAAGTTTATTATATTTCCTTCATATATCACTATCCCATAACTCAATAGTATTCATTCCGAATTTTATGAAGATATGTTAAATAGAGCAGGCCATATACATCTTTAAGTAGCTGCGGTTTTATTATGGTTACCATGTATAAAAAGTGTTTCTGTAATCCTTTTCCTGTAGAGTATATTTTAGAAAATATGTAAAAATGAAACTTAGTTTGTTACCGACATAATATATTCGTTTGGTTTATTTGAGTTTACTTGCACAAGAGCAATACTTGTGCCACGCTGCACCGATAAACGGAATAGAACACTGTATTTTCTCCTGCCCAAAGTCACTTCGGGCATTTTAAATTTAAGGCGGGTGAATTACCCGAATTGGATTCAGGTGACCCTGGAAAGGGGGTTAACATATTGTCTGTCCATCATAAGAATAGCTCCCGCTACTTTGTTTAACATTGTATTTTGTCCATGGAAACAAGACTATCTCCATTTCCACGAGAGGACTCCAGGTAAAAGAAATCTACATTTGCCGTATAGTATTGCAACCTTTTGGAACGCCAATCTCCTGCATACATCAACCCTATTCTAAATCGACGAGTATTGTTTCTATAGCGACCTTCACCATGCAAACTATCTGGCGGGGGACATTCACCTGATAAACAAGCAGTAGTACTTTTCATTTTCAAAAGTAAATCCCTCGTGCAAAATATGTCATTTTATAAGTGGTGACTACTAACCTTTAACTTTTAACACTTTTTTTAACACACACTGAAACAATTTTCATCAAAGAATGCATGGTCTTAAATGAAACTCCGAGTTGCCAAGGTCAGAGGTTAGCAGGTTAGACAAGGTCAAGATGGTGAAATCAAAGATAAGAGAAGACAAAACAACAATTGCGTTTTTGTTGAAAAAGATAATTTAATGACATGGATTTACAATAATTGCTTATAAAGAGCAACCGGTAATGAAAAGGGAGCAGCGGCGATGGCATTTGCATATATGGGGTTCTTCCGATAATTCACAACTTGAATGGCGTTTTGATGTTTGCGAAGCGGGCGTTTCCAAACGCAATAACATTTAGCCGTTTAATTTTAGACTATTCATTCTTGGAAGAAAATTGTTTTAGGGAGTGACTATACAACTTCGTTAAAGGGACTTGGTACCCCATGTTTTCACAAAAAATAATAAAAATATCAATTTGTATTTTTTGCGTGTATATTATCTTTGAAACCTCCTTATTCTGGCAAGTTTTTGAGCTGATCTGATAACTGAAATTTGAAGAAAACTGTATTCTTATGGAGAATTTAGCATTGCTGCAATAGCTCCTTTGATGTTTCGATCGCATTTTTCTCAGTTCGTGATTTTTAAAATTCTCACTTTACTCAAAATGCTAAAACTTCAGCAAATATGAATGAAATGACTTGAAATTTCGTAAGTTTCATTCTTAATATCTATTTGACAAAAATTAGCATGGATTTTTGAATAAAATAAAAACTTTTTACAAATTCAAATATTGAAAAATGTTTTTTTTTTTTTTTTACTCTTGTTTTACCTATAGGCATAGTTATAATTATTTTCCTTCAAAACTGTTTTACTTATTCAAAATCGGATACCTAAAAGTTTAGAATATATTACTAGGAGCAGTTTTTATTTAAAAAAAAAAAATCAAGAAAAAATATTGAAAAATGAAAAAAAAAGAAAATCAAATATGATTTTTTTTTTTTTTTTAATTCAAAATTTTGAAAATTTAGAGCACTATGTGAACTTTTTTTAATAAAATTTAGTTTTTACTTAGTAATACTTTCACATATGTAAAAATTATAATTTTAAAGGCTTAAATAAAAAAAAAGTTTGAAGGGTATCAAGTCCCCTTCGGTCTCCCTCTCCTTTATTTTAATTTTTAAATAGTTTTGGTTGAACAAATTACTAATAGATAGTATAGTCTAGTTTGAATGTTTATATTCAATCTGGCTAACTTTCAAGGCATCAGAACTAAATTTGGCCCACTTTTAAATGCATCCTGTAATTAGCAAATGCGAGAGTGATTAAAATCCTGTAAAGGTTTTTATCACATCCATCAAAATTAACAGACTAAAGAGCGACTAACGAGAACAGAATAAAGAGCGACTAAGAGAGACTAAACGAAAGACATGCTACGTCGTAGCATTCTAACAACATTTGTGGTGGTCTCGTGTTCCAAAGACAGATACAACACTAGTGATTACTTTTGCCTAGCTGTAGAGTATCTGTCTACGGATCTAGGTATCCCTGGTTTGACTCCCGTTAGCGCACATCGCCACATTGGTGACTACCGGACAACTGAATCATGCTGCCATTTATTGGCGCTTTCTAATACATGACTGCCACATAATCACTAACGCAACTTTGGCGATTCACTGCCAAACGCAACGAAACTCTTTCAAGCAATACACTGAACTCACACTCAAGCAACTCAATCGTTCGCCCCCTTCGCGACTCACTGGGAAGTGGCTATGTGGTGGTTTCGTGTACAAAAGACAGACACAACACCTAGGCACTAGTGATTATTTTTGCCTAGTCGTAGAGTATCTGTCTAAAGATCTAGGAGTCCCTGGTTCGACTCCCGTTAGCACACATCACCACCCATTGACTACTTTTAGAAACTGGTCAGAAGTCCAGATGGTGACACCTAAGCTAGCACCTCATTACCACATCTACAAGAGATCGGCGATATATCGATACGATATTTTTATCGATATTTCTAAAAATATATCGATATTAAAAATATCGATCAAAGTCACCGATATATCGATATTTTCAAACATTTTTAGTTTTTTGATGATCGTTTTGTAGTTCCATGTGTTTTCACGATTTTCTTTATTCCCTTTTCAAAAACTTCAAAACTAAAGTTTGAACTTGGCTGAGAGACAGTTAAAATGGCACCCCCAGTATAAAATATTTTCCTATACACTTAAAAGCTATTGAAAATTATCTGAATTTTTCTTAAAATCACTGCACCAATTCAGCGAAAATATAACTTTTTTTTTTTTGTAATAGATCCATTTCAGTTGAAAAAGTAGTCACCATACAAAAAAGCAATCATGAAAAGTAGAAATTTGCCCCGAAAAACTTTGTTTCTGGCAATATTGAAAATCAAATTAAAAAAAAATCATGTTTCGATGTATCGATATTTTATCCATATGTTTTTCTATGCAACGATATAGAATCGATATTTATTTTGGTCGATATTTCCGACCTCTAACATCTACACCACACAAAACGAAATAACATTGAAGCCTTGTGGGATTAGTTTGTAACATTCTCCATTAGTTTTACACTCCTGTACGTATTATGGTAAGGCGCTGTCTCGATCACGATTTCCAATTTCAGAGGTCGCTGCTAACCGAGCAATTAAAAGCTCCTTTGAAAAGTCGTATGAAATATTTTACTCGAAAAAAAGTAAGATTTTATTAATGAAAATAAAAAGGAAGACACACAGATTTAGAAAACAAAACTACTCAGGTAGAACAGTGGTATTGATCAAAGTCGAAAACGGGGATTCTAGAAAGACTAGCCAGTCTATGCCAAATCTCGAGCATCATTCCAAAATCCACATTTTTTTTTTTTTTTTTAAATAAACATGTTAAAACCATCACAAAACATATGTTTCACCCCTGGGGACTTTCTAAAAATACTATATTTCAATTTTAAAACTTTGCATCAACATTTTAAAACTTGTAGTATATTTTAATCAACACAGGGCGTGATTGACCAAGATCCGCAGTAACGGCCAATCTACAACGGTCAACATCGGGATTAGCCAATGTCGAGGCGATATTGGCCTGGGGATTTGTGCTACTGGGGTACTCTGCATTAAAAAATTCAACCGTAAAGACAAAGTTTTCACTACAAATCCTTTAAATGCATTGCCAATTTTTATGGTCAATCGTTATTCATTTAATCGATTTTTGGCTCAGGTTAAGTTTTTATAGTGTACGGCACATACAAAAAAAAACAACCACAAAACCCCTGTGATTTGCCATCGACGACGAGTTTATATGCCAAGTTTTAGTTCGATTGGATGACGGCAAGTAGGATAATTAGCCCTCCGAAGGTTTTTCCCACCACCAACAAAATCTAAAGTAATATAAGGAATTTAAAAACATCAATATAACAGGTTTTTCTTATCATATGCCGTCTACCTTAACAAAGAAAGTTTTATCCATGAAATATCGTCAAATTGTAATTGCTTGAATATGGCTAATACCTAGATTTGACGTACGACTGTAGAATATGTAAAAGCGGTCTTTTAGTGGCAGCATCCAAAACTTGAAAGAAGGCATTGTCACCGATAACGAGTCTATTTTCCAAGTTTCTGGTCGATTGTATGAAAGCAAGGGGATTAACAAGCCCTCCGAAAGTTTTGAATGACACAAAAAATGATACAATGGAATTTAAAAATGCTTCATTATTTTAAATAATTTCAATGTAATTTGATTTACCCTTTTAGATAAGTGTCAATAGGTAAATTTGATTTAAAAAATTTAAGAACTATGCATCAAAATAAAAAAAGACTAATAATTAAATAAAATTAAAACAGTAAAGTGAAAAGCATACTTTAAAATTTTCAGAATATAGCAATGTCAACATTTCCCCTTCAAATACACCATGGAAAATGGGCTAGTCTGGTTTCCATGGCAACAATTCACGCTAGACAACTTGGTGGGAACTATTCTTCTGATAGACATACAGTAACCACTAAAGTAAAGACAATAACGTTATTTAAAAAAAAAAAAAATCAAATATAAGATGTCCAAAAAAATTAAGGCTGAGAACTAGCACGTAACCATAGGTTTATTTAATCCTATAATTGTCCTAGATTGGCGCTCTTGTTTTCCTCCGAAAATCAAATGAATTTGTTTTTAAAAAATCAGGTATTAAATCAAGCGTTTATAAGCTTATGTAAAAATTCTTGATTCAATTATTAACCAACAGCCATTAACACTGTTACAAACGGCAAATTCTCTATTTACATGATTTGTCAGTGTCTGTTTAGAAAATTTCATTGCATTCAAAGTAGAAAATTAAAATCAAATACATACGACATATACAAACAAGCTTTAAAAATTTACGGGCATAATAAAATCACCATTTTTTATACATGAAATTTTTTTAATTAATCAAACATTTCTTGTTGGAGTTCGTTAGAATTTCTAATAAACTTAATGAAGCATTACATCAAGGACAATTAAGCTAAAAATCAAACAAAGTATTAACTGTAAAAAAAAAAAAAAAAATGCTATAGAAATTAAATTTTAAAAACCTAAAAAATTTAATAAAATCGCGATGCAGTGAGGTGTTATTGCAATAAAACAAAGAACTGCCAATTAAAACAGTTGGTGACATATTTCTATATGTGATCATGAACTTTTTGCTAAATTATACAATCTTTCGTCCCATAAAATAGGACTCTTAATAAGCACAACCCATCATATTAAAATAATTGTTTGCAGATAAGTTATTTCTTGCGCTTTGAAGCTTATTCGCAATAACAGTTATTTTCCCCAATTTTCATATATTGTAAATTCATTTTTAACTATGCAGAATCATGTTATAATAGGACCAGTAGTATTGATGGAATCTAAATGTTTTAAAACATTCGTTTTGTATTTCTTGTTTGGTCTCTACTTAGAACCATAATACGCTACTAGATGGCAGCACGAAATAACACAGTAAGATACAAATAACGAGATTCTATGACGTATGAAATGGTTTACTAAAAGAATCTAGAAAAATATTTCTATAAAATTTAGAAATATAATGCATTGCACACACTAACTTTACAATAACGTTTTAGTTACATTAAACCCTATACTTTCAAACTATTGTTTTAGCTATCTTTTCAGAATATAAACATTATTGATTTAATATTTTTTTTTTTTTTAATTTAACCAGTAGAGGTCCGTTTAATAATATTTGGTGTCCCTAAAGGGTAATAAAATAAATAAATTATTTTGCTATAAAAGATTGGGTAAAAGTTTAAATTGCTACAATGCTCCAGTTTTGATGTTTTAAAAATTTAGCAGTTATTTTTTTTTTTAACAGAAGTTAAGTTACAGAGTCTAAATGAATATACAACTTCCATATTGGAAGAAAGCCAATTACAAAATTGTCTTTAAAATTAACCAAACTATAACGATTTTAAAAGTGAGTGAACCGTATCTTTGTTTTGAAAAGTAAATTAAAATATTACCGATAGCAACTCTTCCGAGACATACTGTATTAAACGTCTAATTGAAACATTTTATTGGATAAAAGACTTGTTTCCAATCATGCTATCTAAGACTTAAATAATTAAAAATCTTTTTAATACCTTAGATTTGAAAATAAAAGTTACTTATTTGGTTAACGTCCCTATCTTCTCTTATCCCGCAGTTCTTTTAAAATATTGCAAGTCTTGCTTTCGAATGCGCTTTATTTCGGTTAATTTTTAAAAATAAAGTAGTGATTTCAATTAAAAAAAATAATGTGATTTAAATATTATTTTTTAATTATTTGAAGAAAAAAAATGAATTGTGATTTTATTAAGATAAATTTTTGTTTAAGGGGGTGCGGTACCGAAAATAAAAAAAACTTTATTTATGTACATTTTTACGTCAAAAATTTATTTTATGTATGAGATACTATTTATATATCTTTGAGAAAATGTTTTTTTTAAATATTGTGTTTTGTTATTTAAAAAAAATTTTAAAACCAAGAAAAATCCATAATAATAGATGTTTGCGTATTTTGATATAAGTCAAGAAAAAATAAAAAAAATTTCAAAGTGAAAGCTTTCTGTAATACATAATTATATAAAGAAAATGTTGTCTTTACAGAATTTTGATAGGTGAACTAAAAAAAATTAAAAAAATTCTCAAAGTTAAAATATTGAAATTTTTTTTATGTTATCTTTTAAGCTAAAAATTATATTTTAAAACAGAATTAAAAAAATAAAATTCTGTGAAGATAAAATATTTAAAACTATATAAATTAAATGCTCCAAAAATTTGAATAGCCAATTGTTAATGGTTCTGGAGATATATCGATTTGAATATGAAACATCTGTGAAAAACACTAGTGCTCGAAAAACGCACTTTAAGCAGACGCTTCAAGGTGTTACGCCCATTAGTGATGTTTAAATCACAGGAAATTTTGTAGCGTTCTAATCACCGGAGGAATAAGATAAAAACATCATTCTTTTCAGGAATGTCTGAACTATTTTTTAAAATCAGAAAAAAAATTTGGGATTTTTGAAGAAATTTCGGTACCATACCCCTTTAAGTTTTTAGAAATGTTTTACATTGTTGGATCAATAATAATTACAAATATAATATATTGACGTATTCGGTTCAAATCTTCTAATTCGAGATGCTCCAAAAAAAGACATATGGTCAGTCTCTAAAAGTTAATGGTGAAAGCTGCTCTAGAGACAGTATAAAAACTAGGGGTGTGGAACATCGCAAAACTTTCAGTTACACTATAATACTGACGTGAATTTGTGTCATCTACAGTATTTTTTTGCGATAATTTTTGTATGGGACTTAAAAAGAAAATCACCTCCGCCAAAATGATGATTTTGGCGACATATTTATTCATAAGGATAATTAAAAAAATGATTGATAAGTGAAACTGAACAGAGAAGAAAAAATTATCGTTGATGAGGTATATGCTCAAGGAAAGAGAACTCTGTGTTAAAGGCATTCGTTTTTCAGCTTCTTACTTCATGAAAGCATTTTTACTGGAATTTCGGGGGTGGGGATGTTTAGAACACCTTGAGAGGCATTATTACGGCAATTTTGAACAAAATCGTTAGAGCAGTTTTTTAGCAATTACTGAAAAATACGATTTTTTCAATGGCAGCTACCCTATGCGCATGCGCGATTTTGACGAAAACCTCAATGGTAGGTCCTTGTGCCATCACCAACCTGCGCACCAAATTTTAACATCGTAGGTCAATTTCTTCTGGAATTAAGTTGACCACATACACACAGACATTTTTTTGTTGTTGTTTTTTTCCAGATCACTTTTTTGAAATCATGATGTTCCAAAACGTGGAATAATGCAAAAAAAAATTAAAATTGATTTTTTACTATACTTTTATACGACTATACTTTTATTATTACCCTATATATAGATATGGGTAATTGAAAATCATAAAACAATCTTTAACTATTTTTTTAATAAATTACCCATGAAAATCATATCTTTATATGATTTCTTACCTTATTTTGAGCATTTTTGAAATTTTCATTAACAGCCTATTTCTAATATATTTATACACTATTTCAACTTATTTCTAATAATATCTCTAAGGATTTGAAACGGCTAGACGGAATTTGTTTCAATTATTCAAATTTATCAAACATTGTAATTTTAAGGATTTAGAGTGCGATAGAGGGTATTATAGTACATGCAGGTTATATAAATCCCATTTTAACTTAGACGAAGAGAAAACGTTTGTTATACAATAGGGAATGATAAATAGACCAATCTGCAAATAAATTTTACTTGAGTTAATAGTAGAAAAACAGTTGGTTGGTTTGTACGCTCAATAACGGCTAATTAGGCCGTGACCTACAGCTTAACGTGGATTCCGCACCACAACAAACATCCATGCCTAACTCCAGGATTCGAACCTCTCCCTTTAGCATGCAAGGCCAGAGCTCTAACCTCACAGCCGTAAAAAAAACCCGGTTCTATCTGTATTGGGGGATTGTTAAAGTGTTTTTGTATTTTTGGGACACTCGGTGTAAAGATGAATTAAAGTAATGAATGTAGATGGCAGCACCAAGCTAAATAACGAAAAGTTGGTAATGCTTAAAATTCAAAAGCAAGATCATTATGGATATGGATTTTAAAAAATTATATCAAGGAAAACAAAATCATTTCTAGAAATTTAAGGAGTTAGAAATTTGCATCTTCACAACTTTCTTCACTCAGGGAAAAATAACTACTCAAATGGATTTTAAATTTTTACTTGCGATATGTTTTAAATTACATAAATTGCATATTAATAAAAACATCATCCATAAACAATCATGTTTTTATAAAATTATTCAGTAATTTTTCGGTAAATTTATACAACAATTGCATGAGTAATTTTTTTAAGGGGCACACCTAGTGTGAAATTTTGAAAAAAAAAATCGATTTTTTTATATTTCGATAGTCTGTACCTTTAAAAATACATACTAAAATTTCAAATGAATATTTCAAATAGTTTTTGAGTTACAGCCTTCTAATATAGCCACTCAGGGATTAGAAAGTTAAGTTTGTTTAGGAGCCCACCAGAGTTATTGTTCAGGCTCTGTTGCCATCGTAAGCCATTATAATACGATAAATGAAGGTGATTTATATGAACCTGGAATAACAGATTAGCTGTAAGTATGATTTTTATCTATTAAAAAACAATGAAATCAATTATTTTATCTTTGAACGCGTTTTTCTCCAAACTACATTTTTCAAATTTGCTGCAGTTGTAACTCGAAGACAAATCATCCGATCGGTTTGATTTTTTTCCCCCTGCTGATTTTGTATATTGTTGTGTAGATGGGCTCGAAAGATTTGAAGCCAAAGCAGATCAAAACTTGCAGAAATTTATTCTGATATAACTCTTCGCAGATTCTCTTACAACTCCAGAACTTCTCGTTCTAGTAGACTCAATACGACTCTTTTCACAACAATAGAGCACGAAACAGCAGTTAAAAACTTGACAACACAACTGCTAAAATCGCTGCCAAAGACAATGCAATATAGTTCGCTTTAGAACTACTCTGAATGCTTACTGAGACTCAGTATCTCAACCCCTGCAATTCCAGTCAACTAACGTACTCAACTCACGGCCAGCCTTATATAGGAGTCAAACCTTCTTGAAACTTCTAGAGGTAGATATTTGGATAACTTTCCAGATCGTAGTCGAAAAGTCCTATACATGTACATGGGGACCGAAAATCGTCAACTTGGCTCTATCTCGTCAATTTGGCGAGATTGCCATTACCATAATGTTAAATGCCCTGCTCCTTGTAAAACTCGCTTCCCAGCGTTATCTCTGTAAAACTCGTTATCAAGCATTAAGACACACATTGCAGGAAAGCAAACTCTTGAACTGCCTTTTGCGAAATATACAGAAATTTATCTTTTTACATAATTAATGCTACGAAATATTTAAAAATATACAAAAATTCGTAACAATATGTTTCTCTGTACAACGACTCTCCAGTTTTTCGATTGTATGAAAAATTTAATTTTGGAAGTTTAACATTTTTATGATGCCATAATTTGCAAGAGTAGCATGAGATGCTTCAACAGTTAGGGTACCAATTCTGCTACTAATTCAGTGAATACGCAACTAATTCAATGGCTTAAAATATTTATTTTCACCCTCTGGTCTTCACTTAAAATAATCTCGAATATTGAACGTTTAAATTTATTTATTTGAATCCAAGATATGTCTATAAACTCAAACAATGTTCCTTAAAACTATTCATAATTATCTAATTTACTAATTTTTCCAAATGTCTGTTAGTAGGGAGGTTGGAGTTTACGACAATGAATTAGATGTTTTGTTAGAAAAATTTAATCAGCCACTTGTGTCATATTAACTATTGAAATACTCTCATTTTTCCATCATCCAAAACATAAAGTAATTAAAGATTTCTTATTGCAAATCTTTAAAAATATTGTTGATAAACTCAAACAATGTTCCTTAAAACTATTCATAATTATCGAATTTACTAATTTTTCCAAATATCTATTAGTAGGGAAGATAGAGTTTAAGACAATGAATTAGATGTTTTGTTAGAAATATTTAATCAGCCACTCGTGTTATATTAACTATTGAAATACTCTCATTTTTCAATCATCCAAAACATAAAGTAATTAAAGATTTCTTATTGCATATCTTTAAAAATATTGTTGATAAACTCAAACAATGTTCCTTAAAACTATTCATAATCATCTAATTTACTAATTTTTCCAAATGTCTGTTAGTAGGGAAGATAGAGTTTAAGACAATGAATTAGATGTTTTGTTAGAAATATTTAATCAGCCACTCGTGTTATATTAACTATTGAAATACTCTCATTTTTCAATCATCCAAAACATAAAGTAATTAAAGATTTCTTATTGCATATCTTTAAAAATATTGTTGATAAACTCAAACAATGTTCCTTAAAACTATTCATAACCATCTAATTTACTAATTTTTCCAAATGTCTGTTAGTAGGGAGGAGGGAGTTTAAGACAATAAATTAGATGTTTTGTTAGAAAAATTTAATCAGTCACATGTTTTATATTAAGGGGCTCTGGGACTCAAAATTTTTAAAATTCTAAAAAAATAATAATAATAATTTATTATTGTAAAAAATAGTACAAATATTTTTGTATAAAATGGCAGAAGAATTTTGTTTCTATCATTAGTAGAACTTGAAATATTTAAGTTTTTGTATAAAACTTGAAAGTAAGCTTAAAATATTAAGTATCTCAGACATGCTATCTTGAAACTTAGAAATTGTTTTTCTCGGTGATTGCTTTCTCTTTTTTGAGTTTAAATTGATATAATTTAAAAACTACTTGTTATAAATCGATGAAATTTCCACATTTATTTTTCATATATATTTTTTTAATTTTTCTTCAGGAATTATGTTTTTTTATTGAGCTTTTTTTAAAAAAGTTTTGGAGCTTTGCATACTATGGATTTTATGCAGTTTTTGCACAAAATATTTTTTTAAATTTTTTTTCTAATACTTTATAGAAAAATCATGAAGACTATTTTTATATGAATTATAATAAGTTATTTTATGCAGAAATGAAGTGATTTTTTAAAAAAGTTTTTTAAATATATCAAATTTAGGAAATATCAGAATTTTGTAAATTTTTTTTATTTAAAAAAAAAAAATTTTGATTTGAAAATTTAAAATAGTTTTTTAAGTTTCAAAGCATAATACATTACTGCAAATTTTTTTTCAGAAAAACAATTTTAAAAATAAAGATTTTAGAATTTTTACGCCAGAGTTCTTTTTAAATATTTCGGTTAAAAAAATTACATGGATTTTCTGCGGAAAGATTTGTGGAATACTTATTCGGATATTTATGGAAAATATACCTGGTGTCTAAAGGACGCTTTGTGGTTTATTTTTAGCAGAGATAAGAAATAAGATCAAATCACATGAATGCAAAAAAAGTAATTAAATTAACGTTATCTTTATAGTTTACTATTAAAAAAGAATGCAATAAATGAACATTGAAAAACGTTAGAAGATGGAAATCAGTCACTATTTCCAAATTGATTATGTTAATGGGGTAATGATTAATGATTTTTAAACGCATTCAATTTCGGCTAATTCTAATTTATTTTTTTTTCCTTCTTTTTTTCATAAATGCGACTTAAAGTACATGCCTATACGTTTGGAGTACTTTTTCAAAAATACTTTATGTAGGAATATTTTAAGTACCTTTTTATATTTAATACTACTATAGATTAGTAATACAGTGAAAAAATTTCAAATTTATTATTATTATTTTTCAAAAATAGCAATTTTGCATGACATTTTAATGAAATATTTCAAAAGCTTAAAATGAGATAAATGAAAAACTATTAAAGTTTTTAGGAAATAAAATTGTATATAAATAAACTACATGCTTATATCTAGGGCATATACTACAATAAGAAAATATATTCATTAAAACTTTTTTTTATGGATAGTCAAAAAATTAGTTAATGATTTTTTTAACAATTTCACCTTGTTTATATTCAAACTAAAGGCAGTATTTTATAAAATAACCATCCAATCTCAATTTCTGTAGCAGATGCCCTAGAAAACAATCAACAACAGAAATACAAAACATTTTATAATGATTCATTGATAATGTTTTGAGTTATGACATTTCAAATTAGCAATATTTGTGTGAAAATCAATTCCGAGAAAAATGCATTTAAACTTTAAAACACTCAATTTCTATACAAACCATATTACTTACACACTTAAAATGCATCTTCTTCTTTTTCAATATTTTTTATTTATTAAAAAGAAGAAAATATTAATATTTAGAAGGAAATCATTTTTTAATAGGCAACTTTTGGTTTTGGTGTGCTATTTCCTGTAATAATTTACAGTTTTTTGACGGGGTTAAAACTCAATTTATGTTCATCTGCAAACATGGAAATGGCTTCTAAAGAGCTATTGAGCTTCGATTCAATTACATCTATGGCATTACCGGAGCTCCAAAGAGCAATATCATCTGCAAACATTCCGATATGAGTTCCTGGGGAAACTGTTTTCTCAATTCCGGCTATATATAAAGTGAAGAGAGTTGGGCTGAGGACTGTTCCTTGTGGGCAGGGGTGTAGTGGAGCGGGAACGCGTGGGAACGGCGATCCTTTACCTTTTTTGAAGGAGGAACGGCGTTCCCTCATCTGATTTTTTTTTCTTTTCTTTACGTGACACTTAACGGAAAGTCAAGTAAGAAAATTAAAAAGGTGTTTTGTGAGAACTATGCCTTCGTTTTCGATCCACAACTTCAGAGCTGAGCCATCGATATAGATGAGTTGGGCAGGCAAGTTCAAGTATTTGCAAAACACTTGAAAGAGGCGCGGCAACCCGCACATGGCCATTCCATGAACATTCCGATTGATGAATTAGACTCCCCTCCCCTCTCCCAGTCTTTCAAAGTTTTAATGCTACTTCATTAGAAATGAAATGACGTATGTATTTTTCAGATGCATGTAGTAGTTTGTTTTGAAATTACTAAAGTGGTATTAATAAAGTTATTTACTCTTAGTTGTCATTTTTACTCCCCCCCCCCCCCCTGCATCTTCACAGAAAAAAAAAACGTTTGTAACGACGCGACATAGCGTTCCCACACCTTTTTATTTTACACTACACCTCTGCTTGTGGGACACCCTGGCTAAGTTGGTAAATATCAGAGAGGGTTCGATTGAACTTAACTCTAATAAATCTATGTTTAAGATAGTCTGAGATCCATGTCAAAGTATTTCCCCGGATTTTGAAGACATCATGTAGCTTTACAATGAGTTTATCCTTCCAAACGCGGTCAAAAGCCTTCGTGAGGTCGAGAAGGGCTGCGACACTATGATGAGTTGGTTTACTATTCTGCGCATCCCTAATAGATTGTGCAAGGAACAAAACTTGGTCTATCGTGCTGTGACCTCTACGAAAACCAAATTGTTCTTTAGGGATAGAACGATGTTTTTCAAGGAAGAACTGGAGTCTAATCAAGACAATTTTCTCCATTAGTTTGCTTGTGATACATGTCAAAGCTATGGGTCTGAAATCTCCAGGCGAGCAGTTTTTTATCAGTTTCAAACTGTCATAACTTTTGTTCAAATCGACGCAGAGTTAAAAAAGAGACAGTTTTAGATACTTAAAGATTTGGGCTAAAATATTCATGAATAATATTGTTTTGTAAAATTTCATCAAAATCGACCTTTTCAACGTAGGCCATAAACTCGAGAACACTTTTGTAATTGATCTTTTTCCTCTATAAGGGCATTAAAAATAATATTCAGCAATTTCAAAAATAAATTGCCTATGAAAATCTTACTTTCTTTTTTAGATGACTGAACTTATTTTGAACATTTCCACAATTTAGAGCGATTCCCCTACCTCTTGCAGCTAAATAAATAAACCAAGTAAAAACTATTTTAAGACATCTTGTAGATGCATTTTCAACAGTTGTATCATCGGAACTTAAATCGTTTTTAGTTCATTTAGTTACGTTTTTTAATTATATTTTTATGGCAGTTTATTTTATGACAAAGTTATTAAGTCACGAAATAAAGAATATCTAGGGAATAAAAACTTATACGATCGATATAATTTCATCATTCAACAATCATATTATTGTTGTAATTTTTTGAATAAATTATTAATTTTTTATTTTAATGATATAAAAGGCCATTAATATTTGAGTGATAAGAATATATTATGTGTATACGTATGTCTATATCAATAGATTTTGATCCATAATACAAAAAGACACTATAATAATATTTGAATGAATATAAACTATAGTAATTAATATAGATATCATATACTAAAGGAATATATATTAATTAATAGTAACTATAACTATGAAAATCCTTTATTAGAACTAATATATTACTAATAACAACTATGCTAATAAATTACTCATAACTATACTAATATATAACTAATAATCACACAAATATATGATAAACCACTGTACTAATATATTACTCACCACTATACTAATATACTACTGATAATTACACTAATATATAGAGTGTATAAAAAATAACTATTCTAAATCGTTATATTTATGGAACGATGAATATCTCATGAATGAAAGCTACGTCACTGGATGAGGCGTGACCTATAATTTAAAAAAAAATGCCACTAAATAGTACTCTACAAGTGAAAGACGGAGAAATCGCCAAGAACTCAGACTGCTGAAAAGATATCATCCGCTCAAGATAGGTTTTTGCGTTCTACAGTTTAGCATGACTAAGTCAGTAATTACAGTGCAATACTTGAAGAAATTTGTTTTTGTACAGTACGCAAAGCATAAAAAACTCCGAACGATGGCTATTACTTCGGTTCTAATTATCGCAGAATCTTGCGGTTTGCACTAAAATGTTTTGTTTACGATTTTCTACATGCCTGGCGCAAAAATTATTTCATTGGGGTCTGTATACTAAGCAAATGTAATTATCTTTAAAAATTTCAATACGAACCCTTATTGTTTATCCGAGATACCAAATTTCAGTTCATTATGTTGAGAAACACGTCACTTATAAGCGAAAACGTTTTGGCCGATCTTGAGGCAACGTTTACGTGCTTCAAGACGTAATCTGTTACACGGTACCTTCAAGTGAGCTTTTTTTACATTTTTGCTAAAATATTGAGAACTAAAAGTCAAAATGGAATGAAAAAAAAAAACTCGAGGGTTTTCAATCATGATAATTCTGATGGAAGCAAAAAAAAAAAAAAAAAAAATTACATGTTTCTATTTAAAAAAACACTTGTTTTATTAATTAATTATTAAAAAATTGTTT
Source organism: Linyphia triangularis (assembly GCA_963978545.1). Taxonomy (NCBI): domain Eukaryota; kingdom Metazoa; phylum Arthropoda; class Arachnida; order Araneae; family Linyphiidae; genus Linyphia; species Linyphia triangularis. Next base: position 28,290,200 of record OZ021733.1, read on the forward strand.
AATACAAAAGTTGCATGTTATTTATGTTTGGCCTTTTATAAACTATCGTTTGAAACAAAAATTGCTAAAATATATTAATTGTTTAAGAATGTATGGCTAAATGAATAAATTTTCTTTTTAACATTAATTTGCCGTTTTTTTTTACATCATTTAAATTACTAACCACTCATTGAAAAATTATGAAATTTGATATTTAGGCGTTTTTTTTTTTTTTTTTTTTTTTTTGGATTCTAAATCTAAATGTGGTATAATATTATGGGGTTGCCTTTGATATTTTTAAAGTTTGGTTTAGTTTTAATATGTAGACGACCCCTCATGATAATTTTTTTTATATACTATTAATAAAGACCTTCCACGATTTACAACGGTACTTTACTTTTGTTATTTCATCAATTAGAATACAAGATATAGCCATCATTCGGATTTTTTTTTGCGCACTGTACCACCATTAACTACAAACATTGAATTGAGGGACAAAAACACAGAAAATTGGAAGCAATAGGTATATCTCAATGCCATCACTGTGCAGAAAGTATGGGACGAATTTAGCTATCGTCTTTATGTTATAGTTTCTGCTGGAGGTGGACGCATAGAACATTTATAAAACCATTGGTGAATTTTAGTACTTTTTGCACTTTGTTCCATTACTTTTGCATGTTTCAATTCAAAAAATATTACGGCTCAAAAGCTGATTATTCTTTTTGATACATATAACTGACAACAACTATACTAATATATTACTGATAACAAATATATTAATATATTACCGAAAGCAGCTATACTAATATATTATCGATAGCAACTATACTAATATATTATTAATAATAACAATACTAATATATTACTGGTAACAATTACACTAAAATATTACTAATAACAACTATACTAATACATTACTAATAACAGCATTTCTAATGTATTACTAATAACAACATTCCTAATGTATTACTAATAACAACATTCCTAATGTATTACTAATAAAAACATTCCTAATGTATTGCTAATAACATTCCTACTGTATTACTAATAACAACATTACTAATTTCTTATTATTAACAACTATACTAATATGTAATATATAATATACAGGGTGTCTATAAAAGGTTGGACACATTTTGATGTTGAACAATTCATAAAATAATGAAGATACAAACAAACTTATGGCATTTATACATAGAATAACTCATTTTCATTTCTAGTGAACGTTGCCGTAGAAAATTTCCTTTTCCCATTTGAATATAATTTCTTTTTGTAAATATCGCCTGCCCGTGTTATTTATTTTATGTTTTTCTCGTTTCTTTTCTAAATATTGTTTGCGCGCGTTATTAATTGCATGTTTTTTCCTCTTGGCCACCCAGATCACTTAATATAATGCCACTGGACTTTTTCCCTTGGGGATTCGTAAAGAACATCGTTTACAGGAGGAAACTGTTGAATGACTTAAAGGCCAGGATTCCAGTCGCATTTGCCTCTGTGATTGCCAGTACCTGGTGCGAAATTGACTACCATCTTGATATTCTCAGTGCGACGATTGATAGTCCATTGACAAGGGATATAAAATTTTTTGAGTCTATCTAGCCATTAATGTTATCAATTGAAATTTGTCTTCATTATTTTATAAATTATTCATCCACGGAAATGAATTGGCTGACACTCTTGCTAAGGAGGGACTAGAACACCCTGTCCTCTCTACTCAAGAACTCACATATCAAGAGTTATACTCAAAGAAAATAGCTCAAAATAAAGCGAAATGGCATATACCTCCATCTCACGAATGGTATAAAGCCAAAAAGCCAGGACACTCCCTATCTCTTCCTTGTGATAGGTACACCAATACCCGTCTGTCCCGACTTGCTAGTGGTCACCTTAAAGGCCTAACATATTCCGGGGAAAGCAAAAATTTTCCTCTTTGCCCTAAATGCCAAAAAGAACAGGCATCACCTCAGCACATTTTGGACTGCCTTGGACTGGACTGGGAGGACATTTATAACTGTCCACAACTAGTGTCAGACTTCATTAATGTCAATGGCTTCACTGATATTGTCTGACTTCGTCAGACAAAAGGGAGATTAGAAACAACAACATAAATTATTCAACATCAAAATGTTTCCAACCTTTTATAGACAAGCTGTATTGCAACCCGATATTCACTCATTAAAAATCTTTAATATTGCTCAGGCGGTACATGTCTTTTTTGTTTTTGGTAATGTGGGTTTCTTCTCTTCTGAAAACTGAAATATCTCTAGCAATGTTACCTAAGTACTCCATCATTAAAACTTTAATGGATCTAATGAGTTAGGATCCGATAGCAATTTCTTAACGTGGGCTAATTGAACTGCTTCTGGAATAACAAGCGGAAAGTTACCAGATAATTGCTACCCGAGTCTGATATTTGATAATCATGTGATTGGATAAGAGAAGGCTGTGTAAAAGTCTTCAATAACAACATAAGAGTTTAAGTTTCAAGACAGCCTGTTGCAGGATATATCAGAAGAAATTACGCGAAAAATGTCATTATTAGTTGTTCACTGTTAAACGAAAGAGGGATAAATCATGTGGATTAATTGGCAATTATCTCTATTGTGAAAATTGTTTATTTTAATGCTTTTCAAAACTTAATTAAAACTACATAAAAGACTAGGTTTAAGGTTTGGTATAAATTGTTCTTGAAGCATTAATTGTTAGAATAGAAAAACACTCCTAATATTGAAAGACATTTAAAAAAAGCGTTGTCAGTTCAAGCAAATTCCAAAGTTCATACTCATTTTCAGAAAAAAATTCCCTGAGATTTCCAGAGTCGTGTTTTCCATGGTGGAACTAATTATTTTTCTCAAGAATTTAGTATTTTAATTATTTAGCAAGACAGATACATATATGGTCAAACCTCGATTACACAAATTCTTCCGTTAACACGATCTTTAAGAATAACTTTCTGCTAGTCTATGTTATCAAATAATTCTGCAACTTTAATTCCTCGAGTTAAGGTTAAACAAGTAGCTCTGAAGAGTAGGATTTTTTTCTCCAGAGAAACAATGACTTTTTCCAGGATTTAATGGGGATTTCTCTTTTTTTCCCCCTGAGATTTTAAGGCTGATTTATTTTCCATAAGTTTTTCAGGTTTTCCCTGAGGCATATGAACCCTGAATACACTTTTCATCCTAAACAAAAACCATTTGATGATTTTAAATAAATAAATAAGGTTAGGCTTTTAAAAGAAAAATCTTGGAGGGGTGAGGGAGCGCGGTATTATCGCAGCCTGTGTATTGACATGACCATCAAGACGAACAAATTACAGAAAACATGGCCTGGTAACGATAGCTAAATTTGGCCAAAAAATGCAGATACTACTTCTGTGTTATCACTGCAGTACAGTTGCATTAATCTTAGTTGTTCATCACAATCGGCATGTTTTCACTTTTGAAAAAAATCACATTTTGTGATAATATACGTGCTTACTAGAGGTCGGAAATATCGATCAAAATAAATATCGATACTACATCGTTGCATAGCAAAAAATATCGATAAAATATTGATTTTAAATTTTGCTAGAGACGAAGTTTTTTGGGGCAAATTTCTACTTTTCATGAATTCATGCCAAAATTGTTTTAATAAATAAATTATAAAAATTGTTTTTATAAATAAATTATATTATCAATCATAATAAATAAATTACATTTGGATGTCAATGCATAAATTCACATTTATTTTTGAAGAAGAAATTTTGAAAATTAGTTTACCAAATATTTTGCTGATAGATGTTTTTAATATTTAAAATTAGATGCAAATTCCAGGCACACGTTGGCAATAGAAACGGCGCTATGCTAATGACTACTAATAGATGATCTTATCTTTCCATTACATTATGTTATCTTTTTGGTTAGGGTGCCATTTTAACTGTCTCTTAGTCAAGTCCAAACTTTAGTTTTGAAGTTTTTGAAAAGGGAATAATGAAAGTCGAAAAAACGAGTGAAACTAAAAAATGATCACCAAAAAACTAAAAATGTTTAAAAATATCGATATATCGGTGACTTGTATCGATATTTTACTATTGATATATGTTTTAAAATATCGATAAAAATATCGTCGTATCGATGTATCGCCGACCTCTAGTACTTACCCACTTCATAATTCTTGTCAAAGACGATCCAGCATTCTAGCATGCACAATAATTGAGGACTAGAAAGGGAAAACGACCTAAACCCCCCCAAAAAAGAAATTTTTTCAGGAGAGCCGAAAAATGAAAAACACTCGCATCTGGTACTTAAGGATATGACTAAGTACCAGATTGAATTTGAACTATTGCTGCTGGAGTTCACACTTTGGGCGTTCTCCATTTTGTTTGGCATGGTCTTTAGGACATTTTTCCGTAAAAAAAGATTTTTGGTATTTTTGGTAACTTGGATCGTTTTCCATTTCTAGTCCTCAATTTATGCCAGTGTTCGTGAATGATGTAAATTGTACGACATTATTTAGTGAAAAAGTGTAACTTGAATTATCTTTCTCAATGTACCTGAAAATTTTACAGATTTAATCGCAAGATAAAGAGTAAATATGTTAAGCAATAAATTGGTTATTTTTGTGCTTCTATTAGTGTTTTGTTTGTATTTAGTTACATTCATTTTTGCAATTACATGCGACAAAAATACTTTCAAAGGTTATGATGAGTAGTGATGGGGTAGGAGTAAAGAATGGTGGTACGTAACAATTACATATTATAAAGTAGTGGTCCGTGACAAATACTTATTATAAAGTAGTGGTCTGTGACAAACACATATTATAAAGTAGTGGTCCGTGAAAAATTCATATTATAAAGTAGTGATAAGTGACAATTATATATTATAAAGTAGTGGTCTGTGACAAATACATATTATAAAGTAGTGGTCTGTGACAAATACTTATTTTAAAATAGTGGTCTGTGACAAATACATATTATAAAGTAGTAGTAAGTGACAATTACATATTGTAAAATAGTGATAATATGACAATTATATATTATAAAGTAGTGGTCTGTGACAAATACATAATTTAAAGTAGTGGTATGTGACAAATACTTATTATAAAGTAGTGGTCTGTGACAAATACTTATTTTAAAATAGTGGTCCGTGACAAATACATATTATAAAGTAGTAGTAAGTGACAATTACATATTATAAAGTAGTGATAAGTGACAATTATATATTATAAAGTAGTGGTCTGTGACAAATACATAATTTAAAGTAGTGGTATGTGACAAATACTTATTATAAAATAGTGGTCCGTGACAAATACATATTATAAAGTAGTGGTCTGTGACAAATACTTATTTTAAAATAGTGGTCCGTGACAAATACATATTATAAAGTAGTAGTAAGTGACAATTACATATTATAAAGTCCCAAGCAACGCAACCATGTTGTTTCAATGTGGTGTCAACGTTAAATACCAACATGCACAATGTTGTTTCAACGTGGAACTGTAACGTTGTTTTCAAGTGGAAGTGTTCACTTAAAGGAGCGTGGATGCAATGTTGTGTGCCAACGTTGTTTCAACGTAGATATATCACGTGGTTTCAATGTTGAATGTCAATATTGTTTCAACGTGGATTTGTCACATTGTTTCCACGTGAGAGTGTTCATTTTTGCCCATGTGGTTTCCACGTTGAATGTCAATGTTGTTTCAACATGGATGCATCCCATTGTTACCACCATGATAGTGTTCACTTTTACCAATGTTGTTTAAACATGAATCTTCCACATGAGTATTCAATATTGAATCTTACCAATGTTGTTTCAAGACACACATCCCATAATGCTGTTTTTACAGCACTATAGTTCTTGAGCCCAAGAACTAGTGCTGTAGAAACAGTTTTTCTGGAAAGTATGTCTTGAAACAACATTGGCAAGAATCAAGATTGAACACTCATGTGGAAGATTCATATTTAAACAACATTGGTAAAAGTGAACACTATCATGTGGTAACAATGTGGAACACCCATGTTAAAACAGTATTGCTCATATTTTTCATATTCACATTGCTTTTTCATATTGCTCATATTTTTCGGAAGGGGTTATGAAATTCAAATTCAAAATACCATTTAAAGTTGCAATTTTAAGCAAAACAAATTATTGATTTTTGTATTTTAATAGATAACAGAAAAAATTTGGAAGCGAATGTATCCTGCCTACTTTTCTAAGCGCTTGTTTTGACACATATTTTTTTTCTTCACATGAATGTGTTTAGTTTTATTAACACTGTAAAGTTTAAGAGTATATGCATTATAGAAACTCATTTAATGAAAAGAAAAAGTTAAAACTAGAATATTTTCCAAGTATTGGCTTTACGAGTTTCCAACTACTGTTACACTATGTATCATCTTTTAGTAGGTAGAATATCATTTTGTGAAAAATTAAACTTTCCTTTTATATGCAGAGGATTATTCTGTACAAAAATTTAATTTTGCTCCAATGAACCACAAATAAAATTACTTATAATATCTGCTACTTAATTATCTCTGAACTAATCGAATTTGAATAAAAATTATATATATATATTTTTTAACTGTAAAAATAAATCATTACATAATGTTCAAAATAATTTTATTTCAAAAATAGCACGCATAACATTAAAACAAATGTTAATAAAACAAATATTAATAATTACATGTAACAGTAACACACATGGTCCTAACACAATTACATAGGTACAAATACCTTTCAAATTGTTTTTAAGTTCACACTTTAAACCAGCAAATGAAAAATTATAAGATGATTAAATATATATGTGCTAATTTTTAATGACATATCCCATTCAGAGCAACAGTAGGATCTTAACTTCAAGACCCCATTTAATAACAGTAAAATAAGAAAGGAGATACAAAATAATTATTTAAGTTTATGAACCATATGTTATAAACCATGTTTACAATCCTCAATATCATTCCCAAAAATATTCCACATCTCTGTCACCATCAGCAGCCTTAATGTCACTCCACGAGCTTCTTTCGCCTCCTCATTGGTTGTTTTCATAATCTCTAAAATAAAATTACCTTTATTTAATACAAAAACCATTCAAACATATATTTATATAGATATAACTGTTTTCCAATTTTTAAAAGTAGACACCATGCCAAAAATAATAATAAAGAAATACGACGTGTAAAAATGCTCAAATCCAACTCTGCTACTTAAATCGCCAACCAAATTCAAAGATTGAATATATTAATCAAAATAATATCCCTTTTTTATGACTTAAAAAAATCCCTCTCTCGTGTTGAAAGCGATCCCCTTGTTTTGGATGGTTTTAAGTCAATGCCAGTATGCGGAAGCACCCTTCATATTATGGTGTGCACATTGGACTGACCAAAGATCACATGACCATTTAAGGCAATAACAGACTTATTTCAGAATATCATGCAATGACGATACACAATATAGTTTAATCAAAAGTAGATTATGTAAAAAAAATTCGAAGGCAGATGCAGAATACCAATGTTGCCTACTCCCACCCCAGTATTTGAAAACTAAAATGAAGAGTAGAACAATTTACAGGAAAAACGTATAATATAGGTTTTTATTAATGTTATATTTCAATAGGAAACCAATTATAATTTTTGAAAATTCTAGATTCAAACAACTTAGTTGCCTTTTACTCTTCGGTATACTTTTAGAAAAATTTACTGTATCATACAAATTTTGCTTTAAATTCAAAAACACTCTTTACTACTTTGAGGATAAATTAAATGAGCTGCTGCAACCAAGTTGAAGCCATGCTCTCTATTGGTTTCCAGTTCAAAGTCAGGAACTCATTTTTCATTACATAGTCGCCTGGAGGTTAAAATAGTCAATTAGGAAATTTTGGTACCTACGTATTAACGCCACCACAGCTACAGATTTGGCGGTTTTTAATTACTTACAAGGAATTATAGTTTTATACTTACAAGGAATCCAAAAGATAACTGCGTGCGAACAACAAGATTGCTCTTTATTGGTGGCACTGAAAAACCGTCAAATCTGTAGCTGCAGTGGCGTTAATACGTAAGTACCGATATTTTTCTTACCAAAAAAAGTTTTCTGGAGGCTAAAATAGTCACTTTAGTAAACGCCACTAGCAGCCTTGTTATAATACTGCCATAATTCAGACATGTTCACAACAGCAAAACTAATTTAAAAATAAAAAAATTATACTTAATATATAAATTATAGAGGATTATCAAAAGAACTATCAGTGTCATTTAACATGATGGCCACAAAATTCAGGTAAAAAGTTCCCTGACAGATTTAAAAAAAATTCCCTTCTTGCAAACTTTTTCCAAATTCCCCCAATTTTTCCAGATATGTTGACACATTTATCAAATAGAACATGTATGCTAAAGAGATAATATGCCAATTTTTTAAAAATAGGTTTGGTGGTAGTTAAAAGTTAAAATTATTCCATAACATTAAAACTTCTAATGATTATCACAGCAAATCATCAGGAAAATGGTACCAAAATAGGGATAATGGAAAAACATACCCTAAACAGTAACAGTAAATTTTCCTGAATATTAAAAAAATTCCCTGATTTTTTCCACAATCGAAAAGTTTCTTGATTTCCAGGTTCTGTAGCCACACTGTTTAAGTACAACAGCTGTATAAGCAAGTCCACTGAACACTGAAAAAAAGAAAGAAGAATGTTCAATTCTAATACAATAAGTAAATTTATTCTAAAAAGTATTCCCAAATCTAATTACAGTCAAACCCTGTTAATGCGAAATCCGTTAACCTGAACTCCAGTTTAACGCAAAGTAAAAGCAGTTCTCCGTACTTAAAACTTAGCGTTAATTTATTCAGTTAGCACAAACAATTTCAGCGGCCCCATCGACTTCGTGTTAATGAAGTTTAGCAGCAGAGTTGGACCCCACCCTCCCAAAAAAAAATGGGGTTTTTTTTTGTTTAAAAGTTTTTTTTTTTTTTTAAATCCTTTTCTAATTTAAATGTATACATATTTATAAATAAAATTTTACATTAACTAGAATAATAAATGTTTAAATAACAAATAATATTTCTTCTGAAAATAATTTACACTAAGTAAATAAACAATTGCTACTTATGTGAACAATTAAATCATTAAATTTTAATATTATATTTAGAGATATGTTTTTTTAAATCCAACGGAAACTATATAATACAATAGTAATTGTTTACTACTTCTACATGGAATGTTGCTCTTAGATTCATCAGTAATGGTGATAAGTTATACATAATTATATTTTTAAGGTTTAGAAATAAATTATTTAAGCACAAAATCTCTATTTCACAAACAAGTTTAAAATGCAGCATATAATTTAATTTTAATTAATAATTTTGAATATTATTATAAAACAGTAATAAAACACTTAGATTAATATAAAAAGTTATTTTTGATACTTATAAAAAAAAAGTTCTACAGACTTTCACTATAAGATTTATTTAAAAAAGTTATTTACAACAAATAATTTAAAAAATCTAATTATAAATAAACACACAAAAAAAGTGCAATTTTAAATTAATCTTTAAAAAGAGGAAAAACTATTTGGTTTAAACCATGCCAACCCTGTTCGACTGTATAACATAAAAGGGAGATTTAAAAAAATATATATATATATTTTTTGCAAAAGAACAGAATTCCACTTTCTAATTTTAGTTTTTTAGAAAGTTCTTTTTGTAAATTTTTAAATAGCGAAATATCCTATACTGTACTAGATCTTTTCAATTTACCACAGTACCTGAAAAGGATAGGTTTCAGTTGTTAGGAGCCAGCGATCAGATTCCAGGCACTATACCTGTTCCGCATTCCACAGTGTTGTACATGGTGGCAGTAAACTGAAAATATGATAACTATTATAAAATGTATCATCCTTATGCACATGTATATATTTACACTGATGACGTCTTTTTTAAACCTTACTTTGAAATATCGATTTGATTACCAAGTGGGATAGGGAGAAATTCTCAATTTGTTATCCATCACTGCTTGAAAAAGAAAATTAACGAAAGAAATTCATTTTTTGCACACAAAACATCAGTTCATTTTGCAGCTATGTTTTTAAATAAACACTTAATTTTACATTAATTAAAACAACACATTACACAGAGTGGCCACAAAATTCAGGAAATAAAGTTTTCTGATAATACCCTGATAGATTTTTAAAAATTCTCTGATTTCACAGCAAGTTTTCTTCAAATTTCCTGAACTTTTCCAGATGTGTGATCGAATTAAACATGTTAAAGAGACTACGGGTGTGGAAAATCACATAACTTTCAATTATATTATATAACATTAAGAAATATTCTATACTACATCTGTATTCCACCTGAAATAAATTCCCGGCCCTGTTGACAATTTATAATATTACGGTGGAGGTTTTTTTTAACTGAATTAGTTCATTTAATTACCGCAAAAATTCTTTCAACAAGTATAGAAATAATATTTATACAGCATGTTTAATTCTCAGTGATCAATCGTTTTAGAAAAACATACTTCTACAAGATAGCCCATTCAGTTTTATAGTTCATAAAAATACGTGAAATATACAATAGGTTTTTTTATTTATGTCACACGTGTGTCCCAAAAATCAACAAACCTCACTGATAAGAACATCATTATCTAATTTCATTTATAAATAGAAATACATCTAATTTAGAAAACCGGCAAATAATAGAGTATAATTTAATAATGTAATGAAGAAAACTTACCAGAAAAGGCATAAATCCAATCGTCAACAGACATCGTCAAGTTTCAAATCAACTTCAAAAGTGATGCCAACTACGTCATCACTGAAGGTAAAAGCGTATTGCGCATGCGTAGGATGATAAAAATCGTGGATCAGTGGTGTAATGTTGAATTATCACATTGAAGCCATATTAAAAAACCACATTGAGTAAACGGATTTTTACTTTTTGCTTTTATAAATTGCTTTTACCAAAGTTTTCAATTAATATGATTCTTGGACAGGATTGGGGCTTTCCAAAAACCAAAGAAGACACTTGTTTCATGTCTGGTTGAAATATCACATTGAAACAACATTGTGATATCACATTAGAAAAGTAAAGAAAACGAAATTCTGACTTTATTCGTACTACATAATTAAAACCCCTAAAAATTATACGAAATAAATTGATTTCTTCTAATATCTGTTATAAAATATCAGCTTCCTTAAAAATGCATTGGAATTGCACATTGATACAATGTGGTTACAATGTGCCTTTCTCACTTTCAACGTATCCACCAAAAAACCACATAGAAACAACATGAGTGTGTTGCTTGGGGTAGTGATAAGTGACAATTACATATTATAAAGTAGTGGTCTGTGACAAATACTTATTATAAAATAGTGGTCCGTGACAAGTACATATTATAAAGTAGTGGTCCGTGACAAATACATATTATAAAGTAGTGGTCCACAGTCTCCCTTTAAAATTGTGAAATACTGCTCTAGATACACCAACCCTTCCCATCTAATTGATATCTTCCTCGCCCAGTTTTCTACACCCGTCACCCGACACTTAAAATACCAACCCACAATAGTATAAGCCTTGTTTCGATACAGATATTTCTTAATTCATAAACACTTAAGAAGCCATAAACCGCGGGTAGTAAAAGGCGGAACCGTCTTAACCTCCACGACACCTACGCTGAAGAAAACGCGAATTTCAACAGTGGATCACGTGACCATTCATCCAGAAAGGGAAAAGAAGTCACTTTGGCCCTGAGGCAAATTGTGATTTATATATCCAGAAAAGATTTATTCTTCACAAAAGCCAATTAGAGAATTATGTCATTGTGAAGGGTGATTAGAATCTGTAAACAAAAGCTTTTTGAGATGCTAATACGAAAAAATTATCCCTTTGCTGTTCAAGGTTTAAGGAGATTTTGAGGTTGAGGTTTGCCTTTTTGGTAAGATACAGGGTGAGTTTGAGTTGCGGTTTTGTTGGGAAATTTAAAGAGGCCACGGTGAATGTTATGGTTGTTATGTCCTAAGGGAATATTTATAGGAAATATATATCAGTATTTCTCTTTTCAGTATCCTGAAGGCTAATTTGATGGCTGTGGGTTTGCGCTCTGGCCTCGCATGCCGGGTTCGAATCCTGTGTTAGGCATAGATGTTAGTTGTGGTTCGGAATCCACGTTAATCTGTAGGTCCCGACCTGATTCGTCGTCATTGAGTATAAATATAGGTCATTGAGCGTACAAACCAACCAACCAGTATCCAGAAGAGCTATTAGGTTATTCATGGTTAAAATACAGAAATTTTGTCAAGGTTATCAGGATTTTAATACTGCGTTCCTATATGCAGCAAAATTTAAAATGCTATTCAACAATGTTTAAAGACTCTTCGTTTTTTGGTCTTTGTCCTGTAACAAATTAAAATACACCAAAGTGCTCTACAATAGAGTTCAACCATAATTTTAGAAACATCAAAGCATCTTGTACTCACAAAGTAGCACACAAATGAAACAAAGTTTAAAAATATCCGTCTATTTCAAGAATAGCTCCCTCCACTTTGTCTGGTGTCGTCTGTTGCCGTGGAAACAAAACTACACCCATTTTCCAAAGGGGATTTCAAGTGACAGAAATCTACATTTGCCGTATTGTAACCGTTTTGGGCGCCAATTTCCTGCACGTGTCACCCTCATTCTAAATCAACGAGTCTTAATTCTATAGCGACTGTCACCATCCAAATTATCTGACTCATCATTATTCTCCTCACAGACAGACAGTATCTGCTTTTAAACTTACATAAGGTGGTTGAATAACGTCCCACAAAGTTGTTAAGTGAAGAGGATTAATGAAAGAATAGTTTGTTTCCACCCATGAGTAAAAATAAAGATAATGTATTATAACAAATTTTTTTTTGTGAAGTGGCTTAGACTTGGGGAATTCATAGCAACTAATGGTTGTTTATTTATTTTTAGGAATACTTTGTATTTGTTTTAAGATTTGTTTGTGTTATTTCACATTAGGATGGGTAAAGAAATCTCTGATATAAATTTCATGTGTTGATGAGTTCCATTGAAAAGTGTTAGCAAAATAAAAAATACTTGAATTTTACGTAGGAGCGTAGTTTACGAATGAAACGGGAAATATTGGACTTAAAACAAAGTTGGTAATGCGATTGATTGGTTTTATTAAATCATTTAATAAAACCAATCAATAAATATTTATTTATTCAACTTTAAATATAGAAATATTCACTTATGAATATTTTTGTATAGCAGGTGTCTAGCTTATTTAAAAATAGTAAATTAAAATAAATAAAGGAGAAAATAATACCAATCCGAATGCAATTTCTAAAAACTTTTTCTTTAGTTTAGCTTCAAAAGAATTTTTAAAAAAATCAGACTTTTTTTCCAGTGTGTTTAAAATAGAAAATAAGAAGTAATCGGTTGAGAAACCATAACTGAATTGTACTTTGTAGAAATTTTCATAAACTTTTGATTTTTTGGAGAAAACCAATGAATCAAGAATTCTTAACGTTTCACGCAAATAAATGTAATATTTGAATTAGCATTCTCCGAAGAACAACATTCGCTTAATGATACTATAAAGAATTCAATAAATTATCAAATTACTAGTTTCTCAACAACCCTTTCTTATTCCATTAGTAATCATTGAAAAATACATACTTAAATAAAATAAATGGTATCGTACTTTTGAAAAAAGAAGTTTGTGAAGAGATATTCAATATCACATGTCCCCTTTCCGTTTTAATTATGGTTTTTCTTTTAATTATCTTTTATTTCCCATTTCCAAAAGTAAGGAAAAACAATGAGTAGTTAAGCCATCTTTTTTTACGTATAAATAAAAACATCAAACTTTTAATATGAGTTACTAAAGATAGTAAGGTGCTCATTTACAAATCCTGACTAGCGACATATTCCAAAAAAAATCAGTAAAATTAATGGCTTTGAAAAAAATCACTTTGCCTTATCTAAAAAGCATAGAAATGCTACTGATCCTTGCCAGCATATATAAAAAAACAATCCACTTAAGCATTCGTCACCAATCATCCAAAAAATAACTCATGACATACACTCTGGCTATCTTCAATGGCCTCTTCAGAAATAAAATGTCATTCAGCTAGAAAAGGACTTCTATTCCACAAAGTTAGAAAAAGTATAATATAGAGCCCCTCCATCTAAATAATTTGTCTATGCATTATTTGTGACGTGCATTATCAACGACATGGCCTACTTGGAAGATCATTAAAAGTGAATGAAGAGGCGCTCAGAACGGTGACAGAATGCTTTTCTTATTTATATGCTGTGTCCATGGTGTTCTCCCCCGCAATGCCACAACTCGCAATACCACCAATGAATCCACCGGCATTAGTATGGCGGCTGATGCTTTGCTTAAGAACAACCTGTTAGAGCGGCAAGAGGATGTTTTGACAGGTTTGATTTCTCTTTCTTAAACTTTCGTTTTTATCTTTTGAAACTGGAAAGTCTAATTTTATTCTTCTTCTTGTTTGGTCTTCATTTTTAATCGATCTTGATCGAGTGTGTAAGGAAAGAACAGTTTTATTAAGATTAATTTTCAATCATTCTCTGCTCTTTAGACGTATTGAAGTATTTTGCGAAATACCCATCTGTCTAAATAATATAAAAAATAAACTTTTATCAGACATAAAAACAGCAATGCATTGAAGTTTAATGGTTTCATTTCTTAATAAACTTTAACAATGTTAAATAACTTTTCAAACACACTTTTAATTAAAACGGTAGTCTTTTTTATTCTACTATATAGACTTCACGCAATATTTTTCAAAATCGTCTGCTTAAAATATATGCTAGACGACGTCACAGTCGATTTCTTACCGCGAGAATAAATAAAACAAAGATTGTGATTGCTTAAAGGAATGTAAAAATTCAAGCTAATTTCGAAACGTTTGTTGTGGTTGGTCACAAAAATAAGTCAAAAGTGTGGCTGTTCGATACAACTCCACTCTTAATTACGCTTCCTGCATAAGGTTCATTAAAACTTAATTTCAAAAAGAAATTTAGAAAAATTATAGGTTTTTATGTCTTCAACAGAAGGTTACTACTGTAAGAGAAAATATCGCAAATTAATTTTTAATTAGTAAGAGTAAAAATGCCACCCGAATGACCCTCGATGGTTTTCATAAGTATATATCATAAGAGGAAAAATAATTATGCTTAAGTAGTACGATTTTACATTACAAATATTGGGTGTAATAAAAATTAATGAGGTAGTCTAATGAAATGCACACGATGTACACTTGTAGAAAACAGTATTCGGATTAAAAGATATACTAATATAGTCTCTCATATTTAATATACCATTAACGCAACGCAAATAAATTCTTCAGTATTAGAATAATAACTTTTCACTTGATAACACTTGAAATGGACTGGTAAATCTCTCTGCTCTTGCCTTATATATATAATTCTGTATCCATTGGCTAAAAAAAAGATTTTTTTCATTTTTTTTTCAGAATCATTACCAGGTTCACCTGATTAGTTAATTGATGATTAACACGGAATGCAGTTAAACAACTTAAATGGAAATTTTGTACAAATTGATCCATAAATACCCAAAGACATTAAGTAAAGTTTTCAAAAAAAAAAAAAAAAAATTAGCTTTTTTTAAATTTTAATGTTTTTTTTTTTCAATTATGGGGAAAACTTTTCTTTCTTATCCTATTTGGGTTTCATGTAAAACGGGATCTAGAATGAAATTGATACAATTTACCTTTATCCTGGCAAAAATTATCCCCAAATTTTTTTTTAATAAAACGTAACCGTATCCCTTAGAAAATATACTCAGTTAGATTGTACGTGGGGGATACTACGTAATATATACTCTATTAGGTAGTACGTCTTGGATACTATGTAATATATACTCAATTAGGTTGTACGTTAGTTTATCAAATCCTTTCAATTTAAAAAAAAAATTATTAAAAAGCATTTAATATCAGAACTTTTCAAAAATCAAAAAGGATGGTGCTTGCTACTTAAATCATACGAGCAAATATGTTAAAAGTTTAAGTAAAATTCGCAAGAATTCTTGTGAGATTATAAACTCGGGCTCCAAAAATTATTTTAGTCCTCTTAACATGTATTTATATATCGCAAAATTTTCCTTCTAAAATACACATTACAGTTTACAAAAATGCAAATAATTCAAACCCCGTAAATCAAATTCAAAATGAACGAACATAACAAAAAACAAAATCTGCCTATAGAAAAATAAATTAAAAAAAAAAAAGAAACAATGAAGAAAATAGTTATTTTCGATAATAACACAATTTTGAAAAAGTTCCAGGTTAAAATAAATTTGAGGTATGCTCAATTAAAACGAAAATGTTTAAATGAAATGTGTTCAAGTCATTAGTTTCACTATGATATAAAAAAATTGGATTTACAAGCAAATACAATTAATTTTAGGTAGCTTATAGCGAGTCATGGAATTTTGTCGAATTTACTGGGAAAAGTAGTTCCCCAAATTCAGTAGGCCTAAGGCAAATGTTCCGTATGTTCCTGTGCAATTTAGTCTTTGTATTGCCTCTAAATTTATAATGGTTGATTTTATACAAAACTAAGGGGTGTGGAACATCGCGCATTTTTCAATTACACTACAATATCCGCCACTGCATTAAAATTTATGGTGTTGTTCACAGTTTTCATATTTTCACTCATTTAACTAAAAACGGTCAGTTTGGCTATATTTTTGGCAATAATTTTTATATAGGCAAAAAAAAAACCGCCAAGATGACGAATTTGGCATTACATTGCCATTTCTTGTACATGCAACAGAAAAAAAATTAATCGTTCTTGGACGATGCTCAAGGGTAGAGCGTTCTGTATAAAAGGCACTTGTTTTTCAACTTTTGACGCTTTTACCGCATTTCTATTGGAATTTCGAAGGTGGGGACGATTAAAACACCTTAAAAGGCATTAGCACATAAATTTTAATCAAAATCGTTAGAGCCGTTTCTTAGCAATTGCTGAAAAATATGATTTTTTCACCACTTCAACCTTATGCGCTTGCGCGATTTTGGCGAAAACCTTAATGGTAGGTCCCATGGGCATAAGCAACGCACCAACCCGCATATCAAATTTGAACATCGTAGGTCAATTTGTTCAGGAGTTATGCTGACCACGTAAACACATCAGACATTTTTTCTAGACCATTTTTTGGAAATCAGGATGTTACAAAATGTGGAGAAATGCAAAAAAAAAAAAAAAAAAAAAAAAAAAAAAAAAAAATCGATAAATACCTACTCGATAAAAATACCTACTTTTATGCTCAATAATGGCTAATCAGGCCGAGACCTACAACTTAACGTTAATTTCGAAACACAACGACCATACAAGCCTAACCCGGGAGGACACCTTTGGCATGCGAGGTCAGTTGGTTGTTTTCCAGATTATCTGGCGCCGTCAGCAACACGAGGGCTATAATGCGCCGAAACATTCGTCATTAGACAAGCCAACATACATTTACAAACACCCATGCCTAACACGGGACTCGAACCCGCAACCTCGCGGTCTAGAAGCTAGCACGCTAACCACTATACCGTTTGGTCGGCCACATGCGAGGTCAGAGCGCTAACCATACAGCTATCACGTTGGCTATAAATTTTAGGATAATAATAAAGCTTAACTTGAAGTGATAAGCTATTTATACAGGATTTGTTCTTGCTAAAAAGCATGAATGAAAACTATGATTAAATTATATTTTGGTACCAAACAAATATACATGTACGGCTATTCACACAAAGTACCTAAAAGAATACTTAAACTTCTACTACAAGTATCACGCAGGGTTCGGTATTACATACGTCACGCATCTATACATGCCAAATGTCACGAAATTCAAACAAAAAGTTTTGTTTTTTCACGTCTCGGGAGCTGTTGTCATGTCGGCCAAGGATCCTATGTTAAAACAGCTGCAAAGTATGTTTTCTTGCTGGAAACGTTGTTAAGGTAACATCAGTGACCCTTAACGTGAAACAATGCTCGGAATATAATTTGAGCGTTAGATCTGTGTACAAGATGTCATGAAGTAAAACAGATATCGGTTTTTATTTTTTCATCGATTTCATGCGCTTGTTTGTATCTGGTGAGTCCTAATAGTTTATATAATTTTAACGATTTGATGATGGAACGATTTGACTTGTTACCTTTTAGTTGATTGTTTGTAATGAGATTTCAATGGGTTCGTCATTTCACTATCGTCAGTTAAGTGGGATCCAGTACCGAAATTTCTTCAAGAATCCCAATTTTTTTTTTCTGATTTTAAAAAATAGTTCATACATTCCTGAAGAGAATGATGTTTTTATCTTATTCCTCCGGTGATTTGAACGCCACAAAATTACCTGTGATTTAATTACTAATGGGCGTAACACATTGAAGGGTCTGCTTAAAGTGCGTTTTTCGAGCACTAGTGTCTTTCACAGATGTTGCATATTCAAATCGATATATCTTCAGAACCATTAACAATTGGAAATTCAAATTTTTGGAGCATTTAATTTATATAGTTTTAAATATTTTGTCCTCACAGAATTTTATTTTTTTAATTCTGTTTTAAAATATAACATTTAGCGTAAAAGATAACAAAAAAAAGGAAAAATTTCAATATTTTAACTTTGAGAATTTTTTTAATTTTTTTAAATTCACCTATCAAAATTCTGTGAAGACAAAATTTTCTTTATATAATTATGTATTACAGAAAGCTTTCACTTTGAAAAAAAATTATTTTTTCTTCACTTATATCAAAATACGCAAACATCAATTATTATGGATTTTTCTTGGTTTTTTAATTTTTCTTAAATAACTAAACACAATATTTAAAAAAACATTTTCTTAAAGATATATAAATAGTATCTCATACATAAAATAAATTTTTGACATAAAAATGTACATAAATAAAGTTTTTATTTTTTATTTTCGGTACCGGACCCCCTTAAAACCCCGAAATTTCTCACGCTCCGTATCTCTGATGTGCTAAGCATGTTGTAATTTTAAATCATACAAACAATGTAGATGTACGTGAAATTGTTTCGCCTTCTTAATTGGAAAATTGTATTTATACCGATAAAAATTAGAATCTAAAAAAAACCTAAATATGTTTATTTATCGTTGACTGATTAAATGAAGAATTTTAAAATGGGAGAGTAAATTAATGCATAAATTCATCTTATGGCATTGTGTTTTAACCTTATTTTCTTAAACATTTCAATAAAATCTAACTTTAAAAAAGGAAATTTAATTTTTCCCAATCGACTATTCAATCAATGTAAATCTTTTCTTAACAGTTTATTGGAGCTATAAAAATACAATTTTTATTATTATATTTAAATACAATTTTTATGTTACTTTTGTTCATAACTTATTTCATCTGCAAATATATTTGATGTGTGAAACAGATAGCAGAACCAGTGCTAGAAGTGTGGGTAGACGCGGGGTGACGCGTCCCCCCACTTCTAAATTCACTGAAATCCATCCCCCCCCCCCTCCCCACACTTTTAAAACACTCAATCTGTCTAAAAACTACTAAAGAAAAATAACATTAACCTTTTAATATAGTAACACTGTGAAAAAATGATTTAAAGTTTTCAAATGTAAAAAAAAAGAACTATTTATTATATATATATCATACTACTTTGTATTAAGATATAAGCATTTTTATTAACAAATACTGTTACTCTTGGTCAACTTTTAACTGTGGAGGAATTTTCTTTAAAGTTCAGTTTCTATTCTTGTTTCATAAAAAGACAAGCCATAAAAAAAAAAAAAAAAAAATTCTCAATTAGTTTAATTTCATGAAAGTATGCACATTTAGAAACACTATTTAAATATAAATAAACAGTTATGTATATAATGTTGAATTATTACCTCACTTTATCTTTTGCTTCCAAATTAAAAAAAAAAGGGGGGGGGGGAGGGGAGGGAGCACTTGTTACCAACTTTTGGGCAGCCCCCCCTCCCACTTTTTTTGTCCCAAATTTCCACCACTGAGCAGAACATATATTTAAAAAACTCGTGGAATGTTTTGTAAAAATAAATCCTTTAAAATACAAGTTACAATGCCTATATTTTACGATTCTTAGTAAAAATAGGATGATTTTGTAGAAAAATAATCATTCTTTTTTTCCGAAAAGTAGGAGTCACATAAACTACATTAATATATATTCTGACTATATCACAAAAAAAGCTCTCGTTACTTTATCTACCGTTGTCAGTTGCCACGGAAACAAGACTAAGCCCATTTTTCACGGTGGTGGTCCAAAAGAAAGTCATACATTATTCGTATTGTAAGCTTATTGGACACCAATTTTCTGTATGCTTCACCCTTATTATAAGTCAAGAGACAAAAAATTATGTCTGTAATAGTTAGGTTAGCACAGAAAAGTCTGGGATTATTATAACATAATACTTGAACATAGTGCTAGATTTGATGAATACTTGCTTTTTTTAGTATAATTGTATTAATTACACGTATAAAAATTTCTATATATTAACTTTTTCCTGTGGTAAAGAATTTTCAGTGAAGAAAGTTTAATACATATGTGTTGGTTGGTTTTGTTATGCGTCTTTGATAGAGTAATATGAGGAATTTCAGAAAAAAGAACAATTCTTCCATTTAATAAATTTCAGTTGATAATTTGTTGTAGTCTGTTGTATTAAGGGGGTCCGGCACTTCCATAGGAGCCCATGTTAAATTCAACAACTTTGGGGCATCTCATTTAATAACTGATTCTTCAAACATTATGAAGCTTTCACCGTATAATATTTAGATACTTTTGAATACTTTAATACTTTTGTTGTTTTTTAAAAATTAAAATAATTATGATTTTCTAAAAATAGGTTTAAGAAATTTTTTTAAATTTTAGACTAATTTTTTTTTTTTAAGTATGCTACTTATCAATAATTTCTCGTGTTAAAGTACTTAAATACATTAGAGAAACATGTAAAAAAATTTCAAGCATTTATGTCATATAGATTTTAAGCTATGTGCCCCCAAACATGAAAAAACGGCATTTTGAGAAATTCGACTTTGAAGTTAAAAACATGCTTTAAATACCTACATTTTGTTTACTTCAAAAAATTATTAAAAATACTTTGAAATAAGATAATTACAAATGCGACATCATTTTAAAAAGAAAAATGTATATTTTGATAAACAGTAATAAACTCGAAATTAATAATCTGAAATTTTTTTATGTGCCGGACCCCCATGTGTGTCTTCAACTTCCCTAATAGCACAACAACGTCGGCCGATATCACTCAAGATTGGCCCATCCGATATAAACCACTGTTAACCGGCCCTTGTCATGGATCTTGGCCAATATCGCCCAATTCTAGATTTAATATACTGGACATTTTAAAATGTTGATCCACAGTTTTAAAATTTCAATATTTTTAATAGCAAAGAACGGAAGGCTAAAATAAATATGTTTTGAAACGTTTTTGACAAGTGCATTAAAAAAAAAAATGAGTATTTTGGAATGATGCTCGAGTTTCGGCCAGGATAATCTTCAAAAACCACAGTTTCTGACATTGGCCAATACTGCTGTGATACCTTGATTAAATTATTAAAAAAAAAAAAAAACTAAAAATACTCTTTAAAACAAATGCACTAAAAAAATGTTCTACTTCTTTTACATCGATTGAAAATATAAGTATGAGACACTCATGTAAACGGTTTGAAAAGAATTGTTCTATGGATAAATTGTTAGTTTATTAAAACAAACTTTTTGTTTTTCCCTTTGAGAGCATTTTAATAATATTAGTGTATAATATTCTACTATAAGAAAGATGTATATTCTGGATTGAAGAAATGCAATTAAATTATTGTATTAAATAACCTGGCTTGAATTCAATTTAGTACCGAGAAATGCAATACATTTTTACAGAATTTAATTTAATATATAATAGCTCATAAATTGTGTTTAAGAAATAAATCGGAGTAATGAAATGCAGCAATCTCTAAACGTTACTAATTACTTTCATATTGTCTTCTCTAACAATGAAGGTATGCAACAACACATTTACCCCTTTTTATAACTTCAGCACTCAATTCAAAACGCTTTGCCTCTAAAACTCTTCTATCTCACTTTCAAGCAATCATGAAAACGGCCTTAACATTATAAGCTCCTTTATAAGCAATACCTCGATGTAATCCAAACATAACTGATAAAATACCTTCAAGCAATCAAAAACGATTGCTACAAAGATGCATCTAAAAATACCACCCGGCAATAGTCTTCTAAAACGTCTCCAAGCAATTAAGACGCCACCACAATGCATATAAATACCTTGCATTATACCTTCACGCAATCCAAAATAATCTTAACACTAAAATCTCCTTCAAAAATAAAACTTTAACAAACACTTCTCATGAAATATCTTGACCTAATGCAAAACGATTACTACAAAAATACAACTTATAATGCTGCCGAGCAATATTCTTAACACTAAACTCTTTAACACCTTAACGCTCTAACACCTTAATGCTAAAACGCTTTAACACCTTAACGCAAAACGCTTTAACATCTTAACGCTAAACGCTCTAACACCTTAACGCTAATCGCTCTAACACCTTAACGCTAATCGCTCTAACACCTTAACGCTAATCGCTCTAACACCTTAACGCTAATCGCTCTAACACCTTAACGCTAATCGCTCTAACACCTTAACGCTAATCGCTCTAACACCTTAACGCTAATCGCTCTAACACCTTAACGCTAATCGCTCTAACACCTTAACGCTAAAAGCTCATTTACAAAGGATGCCACAACGTTATGCAAAAGGATCACTATAAAAATACAACTTATAATGTAGCCGTGCAATAATCTCAACACCTTTACACTAAACGCTTTAACGCCTTATCGCTAAACGATTTAACACCTAAACGCTCATTTACAAAGGATGCCACTACGTCATGCAAAACAATCACTATAAAAATACAACTTATAATGTGGCCATGCGATATTCTTAACATCCTTAACACTAAACGCTTTAACACCTTAACGCCAAACAATCCTTTTCAAAGGATGCCCCAAAGTTATCCAAAACACCTGCCATAAAATACCTTCACTCAATGCAAAACGATCGCTACATAAAACACATCTTATAATGCTGTCAAGCAACATAGTATAAAACTCTTCTGCCAAACTTTCATGCAATCCAAAACGCCACCACAACGCGTATAAGACCCTTCTCGCATGATACCTTCACGCAATCCAAAACTCAAGCGTCACTTACCCACATCATCCCCTTTACAAAAAAAAAAAGTCCTCTACGTAACAAAAAATTAAAACTCTTCTTGTAAGAGTTAGTTCTGCGAGTTCCTTGCCAGCACTTTATCTCATTCCAGTATCAAGAATCTTCTTTGCGAGCGAGGGAGCCTCATTCGCGTAAAAAAGCTATATTTACAGTATACTTTGTAGTTTGCCAAGTTATCTTATCCCCTTTTACCAAAGAAGTTCTCGCTTAAGCTGTGAGGTGGAATACTTGAACTCTTTCAACAGAGGAAGACATTTGGATTGTCATCCCTGGTTTTCTGGATTTTCAGCTATGGAACTGAGAGGAATTCTTTGAAGATGAAGTGCTTTGGTGTGGTGAGGAACGTTTTATTTGGAATTCTTTGGGACGTTTCATCGACGGTGGTTTCGGCAAGTACTTGAATTTGGATTGATGGTCTAATATCTATATCGATTCATTAAGTATAATTTTTGTGTTAATGAAACTCCGTACTTAAATTAGTTGCGAGCCAATTAGAAATAGTATTATTAATCTCTTACACTTCTAATATATGTTTTATTAAAAATGATATAGTATTTGTTTGTACATATGGTTCTATGGAACACTAACTATTTTATATGGTACTATGTAACAATACTATCAAGCGTAACAAATTTTATTTAATGTCATTTTTATTTAGAAAAGTTTTGAGTGATTTATATTTCTTACATTTCTTTTAAATTCAAAATAAATATAATTTTTATTTTAGACATATTTTATTCAAGTATTAAAAAGGATAAAGGATTTTTTCAGTGTATATGGTTTTATATAATACTAACTATTTTATTTGGTACTATGTAACATAAGTATCTATATTCATAGATCTAATACAAACAGACATTCTTTCTAAATTTAAAGCCGTTATAAATAGTAAATTTATCATACTTAAAAATATGTTTTGTGGAAAAAAACAAAATTTTTAATTCACACGTATTTCCGATTATAAATATGCTTGCAAAAAACAAATAATTAAAAATGCAATGCAAGTGCATTATGTATTATATCAAATCTCAAATGAATGTATTAAATATACATTTTCCCTAGAGGGTATTTGTATTAAACTAGTACTAAATTTCTTAAATTGTATGGCATCAGAAAAAACCATATTTCGACCTATTTTTTTGTTACTTATATACCATACCATTGCTTTTTGAAAGCCATGATTTGGCACGATAAAAACGTCATGCTTTTTGAAAGTTGAACTGTAATTCTAATCACACCGGAAAGATTATAAATAAAATTCAACTTTGAAGATGGGAGAAAGTGATATACGATATAAGAAAAATAATTATTAGATATAGTTTTTTTTCTCCTTGTACCATAACAATTCCCCCTTCTTCCTAGTATGTACAAATCAAATTTCAGGTCATTCTAACCAGAGATATTTTTTTTTTACATATTCTTTAAAGTTGAACTTTAGTTATAAACTCCCTGTATATTTGAACATGATTAGAAGATATATATATATATTTTTTTTTTATTTTTCGGCAATCAAATTCACTTTAAATGCTATAAGATATCTACGTAATACTTAATATAAATTTTTATAATTAAACACGACAATGAAAATTTACAAGCGAAGTCGTATAAAATTGGCCAACTCTGGACTCTTTTGCCTGCCAATTATCTTGAGAAAAAAAAGAAATTCAGCATCAACTTCTTGCTCGGATTTATTTTTTAAGGGGGTCTGGAACATAAAATTCTAAAATCTTTATTTTTGAACTATTTTTCTGAAAATTTTGATGGAGTAATGTATGATGCTTTGAAACTTAAAAACTATTTAAAATTTTTAAATTTAAAAAGTATTTTTTTTTTAAATAAAAACTTCAAAATGTTGACATTTCGTAAATTTGATATATCTAAAAAACTTTTTTAAAAAATTACTTCATTATTCCATAAAATTACTTCTTATAACTCGTATCAAAAAATTTCTCTATGATTTTTCAGTAAAGCAATAAGAAAAAATTTAAAAAAAAAAAAAATTCTCAAAAACTATATAAAATTCATAGTATGCTAAGTTTCAAAAACTTTTTTAGAAAATTTAAAGGAAAAAGCATTCTCGAAGACAAATTAAAGAAATATGTATGAAAAATATTTGTGAAAAGTTTCATAGATTCATGTCAAGTTTAAGTTATATCAATTTAAACTCAAGAAAGGGACAAAAAGCCATCAAAGAGAAAAACAGTTTCAAAGTTCAAGATCGCTTGTCTGAGATACAGTTGTCACGTAAAAAAAATTACATATTTAAATTTCTACTAATGATAGAAACAAAATTGTTATGCCATCTTACTCAATAATATTTGTATTATTTTTTACAATAATAAATTTCTTTTTGAGAATTTTAAAATTTTTGATCCCCTTAATTTTAGATCCAAAAAGGGCATTTTTTATTGCTGAAAAATTAATGCAACTCCAATAAAAATTCGAAACTAAGCTGTTTTTTGCTTGATTTACTGGTGGTTTTTCATGTAAATATCCCATCCACTGATCTCCAGTTTTTTCAGCGATACACTAAAATTTACCACTGTTCAGGAGTTTTCTATAAAAATTAAACTAGGATGAGCAGACTTTATCTTCTGCCCACATATTCCTATTGGCTGACGACTAGAGGTCGGAAATATCGATCAAAATAAATATCGATACTATATCGTTGCATAGGAAATAATATCGATAAAATATCGATATATCGATGCATGATTTTTTTATTTTTATTTTTTTATTTTCAATTTTGCCAGAAACGAAGTTTTTCGAGACAAACTTCTACTTATCATGAATTCATGCCAAAATTGTTTTAATAAATAAATAATAATTTTTATTTTTTATTTTTAAAGAAGAAATTTTGAAAGTAGTTTACCGCATATTTTGCTGATAGAGATGTTTTTAATATTTAAAATTAGATGCAAATTCCAGGCACACGTTGGCAACTGAAACGGCACTATGTTAATGACTACTAATAAATGATCTTATCTTTCCGTTACCTTATGTTTTCTTTTTGGTTAGGGTGCCATTTTAACTGTCTCTCAGCCAAGTTCAAACTTTAGTTTTGAAGGTTTTGAAAAGGGAATAAAGAAAATCGAAAAAACACATGGAACTATAAAACGATCATCAAAAAACTAAAAAAGTTTGAAAATATCGATAAATTGGTGACTTGTATCGATATTTTTAATATCGATATTTTGAGAAAAATATCGATATAAATATCGTCGTATCGATATATTGCCGACGTCTATTCTATAGACACTAAAACAGCTTTAGCTACTAACTTTTAGAGGCGGGCCTTAGGACTTTTATTGGAGCTTTTAGTGCGCCGAATACATCAATATATGTATATTTAATTATTATCGATTTAACAATAGATAGCATTTCAGAAAATTAAAAAAAAATATTGACTTTTTTACTGTCTTAAGAAAATTACAATTGATAATTGAATATTATTTTTTTTCTTCAAATAATTATTTTCATTATTAATAAAGGAAAGTCTATAAAAGAAGTGACTCTTTCGTTCCAACGTGACAGTACAAATTGGCCTAATTTTTATTGAAAGCTAGAACAACTCGTATTGTCAGTTTGGAAGTGTTTAAACTGTACTTCCAGATTACCCTGTTTAGTCGATATCAATTTTGAGAAGATAACGGTTGAAATCGTTCATTTCATTTATTGAAAGAATCACTATTTGTCGCAGCATTTGTTACAGCCAATTTTAATAAATTGTCCCAATAAAGATTTAGTTAAGTTGTTCCTGTATTTATTCTTGATGAAAACTATCTTGCTGAAAGCTTCTTTATATAGTTTCTTCAAGCACATAGTGAAGAACTCTGTTCTGCATAATTAACACATACTATTTGGGATAAATTAAAATTATGTAAAAAAAAGTCCATATCGTGAGCTTGATTTTTTTTTACCCTTTCTGTCCTGCCGGTGGGCCGCAGAAAAGTCTATCGCGGGCCGCGTAGTGGCTAATGCTGCACTAAAGCAATGTCATCACTATAGATATATTAGAACTATCATTTTCTGACTAAGAGATACTGAATTCATCGACTTTGGACTCGCCTCTGAATCCATCAAAAAAGTCACTTAGACGTGCAACAATAACTAGCAAACACAGATATTGGAGAAACAACCGGAAGTTAAAACTTGAAAATACTGTGTATTAAAAAAAATCGTGAAATATAACACGTGTAAGTAGCAACTAATTTACTTTTTTTCATGCTATAAAGCAACCAAAGCGACCTGGCATGTGAACAAAGAAAAAATGCAATTTTTTTTCTTTGTCAATGCCAGACGAAATCGATCATATGGCCGCAAAAAATGAAAATATAACATGCGAGACAAGTAAGAAATGATTAAATAGTTTTTTACTATTTATAGAAAATAAAAGTAAACTTATTATAAAACATTCTAAAAAAATTCAAAAGTTTTGTATCATATTTAGTAATTTTTTAAAATTTTCAACAAAAAAAATTAAAAACAATTTAAATTTTCTTTTTGAAAAAAAAAAAAAAAAAAAGACTAAATTTGATACAAAAATAAATTTGGAATTTTTTTTAGAATGTTTATAAGATTACTTTTATTTTCTATAATACTATACAAGTTTTATACTATATATTACTTTATATAAGTTTTATACTATATAATACTATTTATTACTTTTATTTTCTATAATACTATTTATTACTTTTATTTTCTATAATACTATATAAGTTTACTTTTATTTTCTATAATACTATATAAGTTTACTTTTATTTTCTATAATACTATATAAGTTTACTTTTATTTTCTATAATACTATATAAGTTTACTTTTATTTTCTATAAATAGTAAAAAACTGTTTATTCATTTCCTACTTGTCTCGCATGTCATATATTCATTTTTTGTGTGTGGCCATACAATCGATTTCGTCTGGCATGCGAAAAAAAAATGCATTTTTTCTTTCTCAAAAATTTCCCGATTTTTAATTTTTTTTTTTTTTTTTAATTTTTCAAAAATATTTTTTTGAAAGTTTCCAATCTTTTCAAAATATTTTTTTTTTCGCTCATTTATACTAACCATTTTTTGTATTGGTTTAAAATCATGAAGGTGTTGAAAGAGGGACAATATGAGTTTTATCAAAATCGTAGTCAAATTTATTTGAATGTATTATCAGACCACCTACGAAAATGTGATAAAACGATACGCCTTGACTACTTCAAATTCTAATAACAATGCGACACTTTGATCGACAAGGTCACATAATATCTGTTCTTTTCAAATATCCTAGTCTGATTATTGAAACACGCCTTCTGTCACCTGTTATACTTACACGTAAGATATTAACTCTCAGAGATTTAAAAAAATAGCTTTTGTTTCAAAGTTCAAACACAAAAGGTACCTATTGGAATTTTTTGTTGTCCATTGTTGAATATTTTTGGATAGCCAATGTACAGATGTAAGTTGTTTCATTTTTATTTTCTCAAATTATATATTTATTACAGATTCTTTTAAATATGAACGCTTTTTCTTCGATAACATTAAGTTGAAACTCTGAAGCTCATAGGGAACAAATAGCTATTGGGGCTTCGCAATACAAAAATGAGTTTTAAAATTTATTTTTAGACTTTATGTTTACAAAATATATTGATAAGAGTCCATCGGTCGATATACCTGGAATATAACCAGTGAACTAACAATATAGAGCAATACTACGATGTTTGTATATGAGGTAACTACAGGAGTTGCATTACCAAACAAAATCATGAAATGTTGCTTTTTGTTTTATCTATGAGGAAATTCTTTTGGGGTGATTTCATATTTTTTTCGCGTTAGTAATTCTTTTGGAATGTATTCACATGTACAATTTATAATTTCCATGTAAGTATTTCATTATAAAGAATAATAACTGTCCGAAGGGTTTATGTCGCAAAATATTTAAAACAAATATTAGTACCACTGTGTAATTTTATTAGAGAATGAAATATTTTTAACTAAAAACATATGTTAAAATATTTAAAAACATTACCTTTAGAAAAAATATGTTTTGTTCCAATTTGTATTTCTGGTCAATAGAACTGCATATATAATATGTAAACAATCATTCTGCTCATACGATTACTTTTTCAGTGATAGTTACTTTTAGTTTCGATTACAAAAAACTAAATATTTAAATGTGAATCGCATTACCCAAGATTTAGGCTTGGTGCTGTTTTAATATTTTAAATACTTTTTCGTTTATTTTTATGAAGAGCTCTTAATATTTCTGTAGTTAGCGAATGGTTACAGAAACTTCATTTATAAATTTTATTTATATTTTTTTTAACTTCTTGAAAAACTTTTTCCCAATTCTCATTAGTATATAAATTTGTGTTGCAATCGGTGTTTTATCAATAAAAAATAGGTAAAAACATATCAGCATTTTATCAATACTGTGAAGCTTTTTAAAAAAGACAGTAGCTTTAAAAGCTAGCTTTTAAACGTTGATGCTAAATTAAAGAATGGCACGCCAAGAGTGAATAACTTTTTACTATCGTTACAAATATCAAAATTACTTTTTAATAGGGTAAGAATAAAAAAAATTTGACTCATATTAAACAATATTATTAGAGTATTTTAAGCTGTATATCCTGGTATTTTTTTTAAAAATAAAATTCGCAATTCATCATTAATAAAATTAACTAATTTAAAAATTAATAAAATTAACTAATTTAAAAATTAATAAAATTAACTAATTTAAAAATTAATAAAATTAACTAATTTAAAAATTAATAAAATTAACTAATTTAAAAATTAATAAAATTAACTAATTTAAAAATTAATAAAATTAACTAATTTAAAAATTAATAAAATTAACTAATTTAAAAATTAATAAAATTAACTAATTTAAAAATTAATAAAATTTTAAAATTAATAACTTTTAAAATCAATAATTTTTAAAACTTTTTAAATCAATAACTCGACATAGAAAACTGATTCATACATACTGGGATTGACTAAAGTAAAGAAAACATGCAGGAGCATATAGGGGTATTTGGCCACAAGTCAAAAATTAATACATTTTACAGCTTTTCTTAAAAGATAAATGTCTGCTGCATCATAGCATGACCAAATTAATTCATTTTTAATATTATTTTTGACACAGTTTCAGTAAGATTTCTATCAATAACAACATTCCGCGTTTCTTAGTTTTGCTTTGTTTGATTTTCTTTAATTTACAGTTTTTAGCAGTTTCTAATTTTTAAAATACTGGATTTTCAAATTCAACGCATATACCATTATTTAAATGTAATATCTTGATCTGGAAATATCTATTTTTATTTTATTTAAATTCATTTATGCGGATATAGCGTTATTTTTTTTTTACATATAAAATGGGTAGATTAATAATTTTTTGCCCATTAGTGAACAATTCGTTTCATAGCCACTTATACAATACTTTATAAGCTATCTTTTAGATAAAATGTATTTCCCGACAACTACCACTGCATTTAATAAAGTGCAAATTTCTGATGATAGATGATGAAAATATAAACGAACATCAATTTGTAAGCTCATATTTTTGAATTTGCTCAGTAACAAACAGGAAAGAATAGTATCTTTTAAAGTTCCACATAGGAGTATTTGAACGGAAAATCTGGCCAAAAATTCTTATGCAAATTTTTATCCCATTCGATTTGAAATGCGTTGATTATATTTTCCCCTACGCCTTTTTTTATACCATATTTCAATTTTAAAACTCTGCATCACCCATTTCAAAACTTCAGTATATTTTACTCAACACTGTGCGAAATTGGCCAAGATTCGTAGCAACAGCCAAGCTACAACGGTCCACATCTGTATTGACCAGTGTCAAATCGATACTGGTCAGCGGATTTGGGATACTGGGAGAAAAATGTTTTGCACCTAAGTACACATAAAATAGAGAAACTTAAAAATAGTTTTTCTAAAAGTTTAATTTTTTATTTGAAAAGTTCTTTAATTATGATGTATAGTGATGTACGCTAACGGGAGTTGAACCAGGGACTCCTAGATCAGTGGACAGGCGTGCTAACCACTAGACAAAAGTCACCACTAGTGTCTAGGTGTTGTATCTGTCATTTGTACATGAGACCACCCCAGATGTATTAACCCCTTGGGTACAGATTTATTAGGGAAAATTCTTGTGTTTTGAACGTTTGGTTCAAAACAATAAAGGAACTTTAAAGGAACACAGCCAAACAAATTATTTTTTTAAAGTATAGGTAAATCAACCGATGTTTGACTTAACCAATCATGGCTCTTTTGACATTAAAATCCATTCAATCAACCTAGTTTGAATGACGAAATAGGTTCGTCATTATTAACAAGCAAAACAAGTGCATGACGAATCTCAGCCGTCAAATGTACCCAAAGGGTTAATTATACCAAATGAAGAACAATTATATTGGTGCATTTAAACTTTATATTAAAGGCATAGTTTGTTTTGAATTCCTAAAGAAGTAAACGAAACAATAATTTGAAACAACTATCACTTTAATTCAAATACTTTTTCAAATAAAAAACACAAACAGGATGCAGACGATTTAGATCTCTTGCGACGTCTTACTTGCAACTCTTAAAAGTGAGTCAAGTTGGCGAGATAAGTTTTGTCATCACAATGACGTAATATTTATTGCAAACTTAGCGTACTCTTAAAAGATGCAAGTAAGATGTTAGCATGATTGAGAAGAAACCTAGTTATGGAGTTAATTATTTAAAAATTAAAATAATTTTTAATTCAGGTAAACTTAATCAGGTTACGTTTAAATTTTTTAACTCATATCCATCAATATTATTTAAAAAAAACAGTAAAAAATTTGCAAATTTTTAATCCTATACCCCCTTAAACAATACATACAGTATTTTTACAACTTTAAGTTAAATTTTAATTTCCAAGGTCCTAGCAGACAAAATTAGCTTTATCATCACAGTGACGTAATATTTATTGCAAACTTAGCATACTTTTAAAAGATGCAAGTAAGATGTTAGAGTGGTTGAGAAGAAACCAAGTTATGGTGCTAATTATTTCAAAATTAAAATAATTTTTAATTCAGGTAAACTTGATCAGGTTACGTTTAAATTTTTTAACTCATATCCATCATTAATTTACAAAAACAGTAAAAAAAAATTAGCAAATTTTTAATCCTATTCTCCCTTAAACAATACATACAGTATTTTTACATCTTTAAGATAAATTT
Organism: Linyphia triangularis; assembly: GCA_963978545.1. Lineage (NCBI taxonomy): Eukaryota > Metazoa > Arthropoda > Arachnida > Araneae > Linyphiidae > Linyphia > Linyphia triangularis. Next base: position 28,322,652 of record OZ021733.1, read on the forward strand.
TAATTTCCAAGGTCCTAGCAGACAAAATTAGCTTGATATATAAAAAAAAGGACTTTCCATTAGGTACACAAACGAAACAAGGTTCTAATACTGTCCTTGTCAATGAAACTCAAAAACATAGCCCATACTCGCTCTACTGCTTTCAAAACAAATGGTAGCAAAAAAAAAAGCACTTGGACTTGCCAAGTTTTCGTTTTTACGATCTGTCCCTTCTTTTGTTAGATCATTATTTTTTCTAATCTTTTCATCTAAGACTAATCTTCAGACTCAGGGACAGCACAGCTGTTCATTGGGAATACAAATTACGTAAGGAAAACTCCAAACGCAAGGGAATTTTTAAGTTCCCATCCGCGAAGGTTGATGGTTTAAGGAGCGACAGAAAGGTTGAGGTGCGCTTGGATTCAGGAGGTTAGACAGTTACGCGAAAGATTAAAAATGTAATTTGTGTGTTATGGTGGTGTTTTTGGATTGCCGAAGGTTTCACTTGTGCAGATGAGGTTTGTAGATTTAGTATTGATTATTTTAACTTTTATCGTTTCGAATTAAATTTAATTATTATGTTGGAATGTTAAAACGGTTTTGAAACAAGTCGGTTATTTGAAAAACTCTAAGTCACTATTCGTTGAACCGACCAAACGGTATAGTGGTTAGCGTGCTAGCTTCTAAACCGCGAGGTTGCGGGTTCGAGTCCCGTGTTATTCATGGGTGTTTGTAAATGTATGTTGGCTTGTCTAATGACGAATGTTTCGGCGCTTTATAGCCCTTGTGTTGCTGACGGCGCCAGATAATCCGAAAACAACCAACCAAATCACTATTCGTTGAAATTTAGTTACCATAGGTAATCGATTTTAATTAGAATAGAAAACCGCTATAGGAAAGTTTTAAACACAACGCGGCTTTAAGGATCCTAGAATGTCACCATTTATTTCTCCGGTTTAGTGTGAAAAGTTGCCAACTTCCATTTGTCAAAGTTATCAGGAGAGCAAACCTTTTCCCTGTATAGATGAGGCTGGTAGTTTTAGTATTGTTTATTTTAACTTTTATTGTCTCGAATTAAATGGAATTATTACGTTGAAATTTGAAACGGTATTGAAACGAGGCGGCTATTTGAAAAACTCCAGTAGTCACTTTTTGATGAAGTTTTGTTACCAGAGTAAATAGTTTGTTTTTTCGGAGATAGGCAGTTAGTAAAGGAAGCTGCAATAGAAGAATTCTTTTAAACAGTGCGGCTTTCGGGATTCTAAAACGGCACCACTTTTTTGATGGTTTAGAGTGAAAAGGTGCAAATTTCAATTTGTCAAAGTGCAAACCTTTTAAAGTACTAATTCAATATACACGTAGCATGGCCTTAATGTTGCCCTTGCGTCAGTAAACTCAAAAAAGCTAAACTAATTCAATACGAGCTTAGCGCGTTTGCATATCGCTTATTTACAACAATTTTTTTCAGTTATTTAGGTGCAGCTTTTATTAATTCATATGTTTTCTCTTCCTGTTCACAAATACACCAAAAGTTATTTGAGACAAAAGTGGAGCTGACCCGATTCACTCTAAGGCGACGATTTAATAAACCATATTTCGTAAGAAAAGTTTTCTTGTATTCCCAAAGTTGTATTTTGATAAATTTATAGGACTTCTCAAATATAAAATTAACTAAAATGTAAATGATAATTACCCAAAAAATAAAAAAAGACAGTTTAAAAATTAACCTCCCTTCGCCACAAATGAAATCATTAAACTTCCCTCTTTTTTTTCGATTTTGTTTCTGTGTAGCGCATCAAACAAGCGACGATCTCAAGCAGGTACATGTCAAGAAAAAAATCTTCTATTATAAAAGATTTCTGAGGTCAAACCACATCAGTGGAAAAAACACATTTTATCTTCAAAATTAACGGAAATACAACTTATTAAAACGTGGAACTACTTTAAAAGACCTCTCATGAAAAAATTTAATGATTCAAGCCAAATTTATTTATATCCAGAATTAACGTAGTTCTAAGATTGTGAATTAATTGCAGGAATTTAAAACATGTTGGGAATTTTAGTCTACTTCCATAACGTTTAAAACAGATTTCAATAAGAAAGATAGCAATCAGCAACATATGAATTTACTTTTCCAAATAAATATATGGCTCACTCAATTTTAAAATATTCCTATTTTTAATTTTAAAGATAAGGTTAGTTTTAAATAAGGTAGATCCGTAGGTAAAATCCTATTTTTTATTATTATTTCTCTTAAAAAAAAGAAACTTGGTATACTATTGAACTAATCTAATATAAACAATGTTCTGCAATTAAAAAATTAATTCTCCGTAAATTTATTTAAAAAATTAAATTTATTAAAAAAATTTAAGTGTTTTTTAAAAGCTTACTTTTTTTTTCATTTTGAAATACAACTTGGAAAAATTATATTTTAGAATGATTGAAGTGTAGTGAAAAAAACAACAAAAAAAAACAGTTTTAATTTTTTTTTTTTTTTTAAGTTGCAACTTTTAAAAAAAATTACATTTATTCATGGTTGGAGCGAATTTTTGGAAAAAATCGTAATTTTCATTACTATAAAATATATTAAAATACAAGTTTAATAATTTAGAAAGCTCTTCATAATATTATTAAGTATAATATTGTGTGTGTTTGACAAAAAGAATGAAAATTTTAAGTCTATATAGGAAAAGCCTTAGGATTTTTTCTGAGTCACAAATATGAAGAACTAAATTCCCAGTAAAATCGTAAAATGCATTTGATTATTAACAATACATACGAATACATGGCTGACAATATATGGAAATGCAAAAATGAAAATGCTTGAAAGTCACAGAGTTTTGACTTTTTGTGCATGTGTACATACATTTAGAACTGTTTTCGGCATTGAAACAAAATCACAATTTTGAAGTTTTTTTACGAAATTCAAGGTTCGTATCTACCTTAACGTAATTTGACCTCAGGAACACTCACTTTTAAAATAAATTACCCATAAAAAAAACATAATCTTTTTATATTTTACCTTATTCTGAGTACTTTTGTAGTGAACACTGATGTCTTGTCTCTAATCGCAAAATAAATACAGGTGGTCATAAAGTTACTTTGCCCTTATATGGACCTCTAGCGGCCGTTCCGTTCAACAGATCGATATGAGATTTCAGATTCACAGGTATGAGCTCGAGATTCTGTGAATGGCAACAAAATGACGCTCACGATTGCGATTATAGTTACAGAAATTCGAAATTTTTGAATAGCAACACCTACTTTTTCCTGTCGTACAATTCTCAACTCATGCGGAAACCCTTAAAGAGCATTGGAACGGTACGTGTATCACAAAAAAACGGACGCGTTATGAAAGAAAGAAAAAGAAAATATAAAGAAGAAGAAAAAAAAACAGCTCTGCGAACGGCCAACAGAATAAATGCAGCAACCATAGAACACCGCTTGCCAGACATTCAGCGTAGAAAACCGATAAAATTGCATCTGATGATACCCATGTGAACTTTGGCCTCTGTCTAATGCAAATCTTCCGCCCCGATCGTGTTTTTGTTGACCGTTCACAGAGCTATTTTTAGTGCTTGCATAAAGAGTCCGTTTTTTGTAATACACGTACCGTTCCAAAGCTCCTTAGGGTTTTCACATGCGCTGAGCATTTTGCGTTAGAAAAAAGTAGATGTTGCCATTTGAAAATTTCGAGTTTCTGTAACTATAACTGTAATCATAAGGGTCATTTTATTGCCATTCACAGAATCCCTAGCTCATACTTCTGAATAACTATACCTGAAATTTCATTTCGATCTGAAGAACGGTTGGTGGTTGTTTTCAGATTATCTGGCGCCGTCAGCAACACGAGGGCTATAATGCGCCGAAACATTCGTCATTTGACAAGCCAACATACATTTACAAACACCCATGCCTAACACGGGACTCGAACCCGCAACCTCGCGGTCTAGAAGCTAGTAAGCTAACCACTATACCGTTTGGTCGGCAAAAAAGTTATTGGAAATGCACGTTCGTCCGCGACAGGATTCGAATCTGCAATCTTCTGATTCGAAGTCAGACGCCTTATTCGTTAGGCCACGCAGACACATCTGTTGAACGGAAGGAAAGCTAGAGGTCCATACATCGGCAAAGTTTCTTTATGACCACTCTGTATACTGCACAGCAATCTTTTTAGGGTACCCTGTATTTAGATAGAAGGAATGAATGTCAATGCTTGTGTCAATTAACCAACTATTTTTTGGCTCAGGAATTTAGAGTACCATATATTGTCGTGTCATTACTTTTTCAGTTTAAAGCATCAAGGTGATGTTTAGTTACAATGGGAAGAAACACAAACAATCTCTCACCTTGGCAATAGTCCCATTCTTTCAAGAAAAAAAAAATCGTAGCAGCTAACCTTTTAAAGAATGGAGATATGTCACCGAGATTTCATTTTTGTTTTACTTCGAAACTACTTAATTAAGATTAATGCATTTTAAAATAATGGGTATGTTTTCGCATCCACGTTAGATCATTCTGACTGTGCAGGTGGTCATAATTGAACTGACATTGTTAAGCACAGCAGTAGAGATGTTTACTTTTCTACGGATTTCCGTAGTTTTCATGGATTTTCCGTAGTTTTCACGGAATTTTACAGTTTTACGGATGTTCTTTCAAATCTACGGAAAAGACCTACGCGAAGCACCTTTTCTCGATCTTTTGTCAGTTCTCTTGAAATGCAACAATAAATTTCCCTAATGCCGAGATTTACCTTGTTTTCGCTGAGTGTTACGCTGATGTAATAGTCACTATTGTATCTTGTAATCGTAATGTAAAAGTATAGGTCATGGGTAAACCGAAAACAGAAGTAAAGATCTGTAAAAACTACAGAAAAACCGTAGAAAAATTGACATCTATTACATTAGTCTAAAACCGATAAAATCAACAAATCTTCAAATAACTTTGTGTACATAGTACTATGAGAAAATGATGTATAAAAGTAAAAATATTAACCTTTAACTGCTGTATGCGGTCTGACAGACCGCGAGTCATTTTTTATGAAATGCTTCTACCCTCTAAAATATTTCACCTTTGACTTAAAAATTAATTCTTCCGATATTATGATTTTTAAATTTTAATCTGATGTTTGTTAATTTGTTTGGCTTAGTATGGACCATGTGTTGCCCTAGCGCCAAAAATATCAAACCACCCAACCACAGCAGTTTACGGTTAAACAATTAAAATTAAATAATATAAAAATGTTAAAAACTAATTCAAATATTTGGAAATAACATATTAAGGAGAATTTTACGATTGATATTCAAAATTTGAGTAAATTACTTTTTTTGGGGGGCTAAAATATCATTAAGAATTTTAACTATTAAACTATTTTAACAAATGCAGTCCTTTTATCAAGAGCTATAAATAGCTATAAAAATTTAAAATGTGAACATTTTGTTAGCAGAATACAAGAAAAACAATCAATAAGTAATTTTTTATCGCAGTTACATTTGATAGTCGTAATCTGCCTCTGCGTCTTATTCACAGGTGAATTATAGATAAATCTGAGATATTTAATAATAGGACATATTTTCTTAATCTAGTCTATTAATTCTATTGTTTTGAATGTTTTTATATCATTTTAAGTTTTACATTAATGTATTATGAGATAAGCTCGTTTGGATTTTTGACAAACTTCATGCATATTTCGAGATTTTTCATTTTCCCTCTCAATATATTTTCATAAATTTAAATAGAAAAAATTTAATGTTTTCTGCTATGTCATACGCAGTCGCTCTGTTCTCATGATTGTCTAAAATAAACGATGTTTCAAGTAATCACCAAATCACGGGAAATTTAATTTATGTGTTTGGTTGCTATGTGCTTTAATAAATGATCTTTTTAAACATACAAACTATAAAAGGGGTAAAGAAATCTTACAAGATTTCTTCAAAATTTGTATACAGGGTAATTCAGAATTCTCTCCCAGGTATCGAAGCAAGGACTGGACTTTTCGGCAGGAACTGGTTGGTTGGTTGTATTCAGATTATCTGGTGCCGTCAGCAACACGAGGGCTATAATGCGCCGAAACATTCGTCATTAGACAAGCCAACATACATTTACAAACACCCATGCCTACAAGGCTGTAGCCAGGATTTTTTTTCGGGGGGGGGGGGGGGGGGTTAAGGTGGAAGATTTAAGTTGCAGTTTTGCAACCACTCAAAGCAGATTTTTTTCATTTTTGATTTTATCTCATTAAGCAAGAGACTCAAATTCATATTGCATTGATGACCGGTATAATAATTATTCAGGTCATCGATGTAATATGAGTTTAAGTCTCTCGATTTAAAATTATTAATGCAAATACATACAACAATGAAAATATCTTTGAAGACCATGAATTTAAGTTATCTTTTTTAACTGACATCTCAAGAAATTGACAAAGATATTCAGAGACCAGGTTGTAGTTATCAATCTGAAGTACTTCAAATAAATAAAGTCGACTATCCAAACTCTAGAAGAGGTTCGTCCATTCTTTATAACTGGAAATCCGAAATCAAAGAAAGGAAGACATCAAAAATATAAAGATACCCATTAAAAATACATTCGAAAAAGGCCATTATGAAGGAAATAAAACAATGCCATAAAAAGTCTTAAAGTTTCATTTTCAAATATTACTGTTTACTCATTTTGTTTATATTTTTACAATTGCAATTTTATGATAAGTATTTTTTATATAAACTGATAACTTTTTGTTACATTTAAGCTTGCATTACATCATCTTGCAAAATTAAGTAATTTATTAATTAAAAAGTCCAATTTGTACCGTTAAGTTCAGTTCATGGGCACATATAAAATGTTTCTTTTTTAATTACATGAATTAAAAATTATGATCTTAAAAAATTATGAGTTGAGTTATATTCAGGTGAATTAACTTTTCCATTTAAGTAGAAAGAAAAAAAACTGTAAAAGTGAACCACTGTGCTCCCATCTACAACAGGATACGCCGAGAAGTTTTTGAAAAGTTTTCTACAACTTTTTGGGGGCAAACAGGAATGTCTCGAAATGTGCTTAACTAACTTTTGCACAACTTCGTTTAGAAGGCATAAAATTAAATAATGATGTGTGCTTACTTCTTTTCATTGTAACGATTGCGAATAATAAATGTTATGATAAATGCTTTCACCAAGCTGAAAAATATCAATCATTGAAAGTTCAGGCACTTCTTTTCGGAACGCTTCTTTCTAACCAGATTAAAAACAAAAAATAAGTTTTTCTATGTGACGTCATAGTTAACTTTTTTTTATGGTTTTGCAATTTTGGTGGTCGTCATTGCAAGTTTGTTTGTTTTCTTGGATTCAAGAAGGAAAAAAAAGAGAAAAGTAAAGAAGGGGAAGTGGTGAAGAAAGATTTTACACAATTTCGGGGGGGGTTTGTCCCGGGGGTCCCCCCCCTCCCTACGGCCCTGCATGCCTAACACGGGACTCGAACCCGCAACCTTGCGGTCTAGAAGCTAGCATCCTAACCACTATACCGTTTGGTCGGCTCGGCAGGAACTGGACTATCACATTGATGTATTCGAAACCCGGGAGGGAATTCTAAATAGCCCAGTATTCAGATAGCGTGGATGTTTAGAAGTGTTATTTGACCAAACATTTATTAATGCTACAAAAGCTATTCTTAACTACTTTAGAGAAAGCTTTATAGTTGATTGGTTTATACACTCAACGGACCTATTTCTTTTTATGCACAATGACGGCTAATCAGTCCGGGACCTACAGCTTAACGTGGATTCCGAATCACAAAGTGACGACCAAAAGGTATAGTGGTTAGCGTGCAAGCTTCTGGACCGCGAGGTTGCAGGTTCGAGTCCCGTGTGTTGGCTTGTAAAATGACGAATGTTTCAGCCCATTATAGCCCTCGTGTTGCTGACGGCACCAGATAATCTGAAAACAACAACCAACCGAACCACAATGAACATACAAGCCAAATCTGGAACTCGAACCTGGTACTTTTTTCTTCTCTCCTCTTTTTTCCGTCAAATTTTTCTTCTTTGGCATGCGTGGCCAGAGCGGTAACCACACAGCCATCAGATGGGCAAGAAAGCTTCACAACAAACATTGCAAGAATATATTTCTATAACTTACAAAAAGTACTGCAGAGTTTCCACTTCTACGATGGAAACATTTCATGCATTTGATTTAACCATATTTTGAAATTGAGAACTATAAATGGAAAACGACCTAAGTACCAAAAAAATCGAAAGTCGTTTTTTTACGGAAAAATGTTTTGAAGACCAAGTTAAACAAATTCTAGAACGCCTACAGTGCAAACTCCAGTAGCAATAATTTAAATTCAATCTGGTTCTTAGTCATAACCTTAAGTACCAATGCGAGTATTTTTCATTTTTCGGCTCTCCTGAAATTCTTTCTTTGGACTTAGGTCGTTATCCATTTCTAGTTCTCAATTATTCGACAAACTTTGCTTCAGAAACCGTCGTGTTTACGCTGTTTTTACGGAGAGCTTAATCTAATCTTGATATTATATGAAAATCTTACATGAGGCTTCTTTCCCAACTTTATAATTTGAGTGTTTAAAAAGACTCTTTATTAACCCTTTAAAGCACGAATTTTGATTTTATTTCCGATTTTAATGATATTTGGTATGGACCGTCTTTATGTGTTGAAAAATGACGGAATATACTTCCTTCTTGCAAAAAAAATATTTATTTTAACTTTTGTAAGTGATAATTTCTATGCTTCGTGGTTTCGTTCTGAAACTAGTCTGCGTATAGAAATAGAAATTTAAGTAAGTAGTTTCTATGTGGAACCTTTATTCTTCAAAGGGTTAAAAGAACATAACTGTAATTTCAACTGAACACTTAAATTTTCTGTAATTCGTATGCATGTGATAAATCAGAAAACATTCGACTTTTTCAGTTTAAATATACGTTTATATTCAATCCAAAAATGATACTATTTCATAATACATTATATAAATATAAAACCAAAACGATATAAAAACACTGTCAAAACAATAAAAAAAAAGACCAGGTTCAGAAAATATGTCCTGTTATAGAATATTTCAGATTATCTAGTAATCACCTAACGCATATCGCAGAGGCAGATTACAACCAGTGGGTTGGTTGAATTACATTTTTCCAGACGCAAGGGTTACACTAAGATTACAACCATGTGTACACGTGACACCTGGTTGTAATCTTAGTGCAACCCTTGCAACAGGAAAAATGTAATTCAACCAATCCACTGGTTACACGAGAGCCACGATAAATGAAAATATCTGATTGTTCGTCATGCATTATAATACTAAGAAATGATTAGCTTATTACAATACAATAACTTGAAATTAGTTACTTTTGATCAGTCTTTTCGTCAAATACATAGATCCTTTTTCGAAATTGATTATTTCTATACTCATCCCTTTTATGCCGAGCGACGATATATCGTTCTTCACTACACTTGCGAAAATGGCCAACGACGATATATCGTTGTGCAAACGTTAGCGTCTATTACGCCATCACAAGAGTTCTGTATTTCAAAATAACTTTATAAAACGTTATAAATGGTTCAAATTCTTTGCATTGCAATTAAAAAAATTATTTATTAGAACTTTTTATTATGTTCACTGTCTACGTTAGAGCGTTAAGATAGAATCTCGACACGGGATAGTTTCTTGGAACCGTAATTGCAATCTGTTTATGATAGCTATCAGATAGCTCATAGACTGAGAGGCGACTGCAATTTTTGGACCCCATCGAACATCATTCTGAATTTTTTGTAGAAATTAGAGAAAAATCAGTAGATTACGAATCCACTGGTCTGCCGTGGCAAAAATAGCCGAAACTGGTCAAAAATCGACTTTTAAAAAGTTGAACTAAATCCAATTGCCAAATGAGAAATAACTTGCCAAATAATGAGCGTTTTTTTTTATTTGGTAACCCTCACTCTTTAATAATCAATTAAGAAAGTTGCAGACGATTCAGTTATCTGGCGACGGTCTACTTGCATCTATTAAAAGGGAGCCAAGTTGGCAATAAACATTACGTCACGGATGACGTAACTGATGTCGCCAATTTGGCTTACTTTTAAAAGATACACATTTTCCAAGCCAGTGATAAAAAATCGTGAGCTTTTTCTCATTAAAAATCAAAATGCAGGGTTGCCAGACGAAAAAGTTTGTTCCTTTTTGGCCAGTTATGACATATTTGGCAATCGGATTTTAGTTCAACCTATTCCAAGTCGATTATTGATCAGTTTCGGCCATTTTTGCCACGGCAGACCAGTGGATTCCTAATCTACTCATTCTTCTCTAATTTCTATAAAAAATTCAGAATGATGTTCGATGGGGTCCAAAAATTGCAGTCGCCTCTCGGACTATCAAGTGTCACATCATGGCATCGGCACAGCGAGACTAAAATCTTTCTTTCAAGCTAGGTGTCCACTATAAGCTGAGCAGAGTGGATTAGAGCCAGCTCCAAAGCTGCCATAATAGGCTGCATTTTGAATGTCTTAAATATCATTTTTCATTTGGTTTTTATAAGCATTTTTCCAACCCCTAGTATATATATCAAACTCTTGCAGCTATCTTCGCACAGGCATCCGTTTTCGCGCGGCACTAAAACGGTTAAATAGTTTTAACCCTTTGCACTCCAGTGGCGCCTCTCAGGCGCCACACGACTGGATGCCAAACCACGAGAGGACCATTAGGTGTGATGCGGAAATTCGATGCAAGGCCAATGACTGTGTTTAGTTTTTATGAAGCAAATCCATAAACACCAGCCGAACCTAAAATGTCTCGAGTTGCTGATTCCTCCGCGCGAAAAAGGCATGGAGTGCAAAGGGTTAACGAAACCAAGTGGAGCAGTGGTAGCGCATTGCGCTACCACACCACAGGTCCGATCCCCGAACTGGGCAAGGTTGACTCGGTCTTTTGATTAAGTGGGTTAATTAAATAATTAAATGAGAACCAAGCATGCTCTTGGGAACTAAACAATGGGGGTTCCGCGTCAGACTGACCATCCGACTGGAACACTGCTGTATGGAACCCCGGAGCCCATGGTCAAATAAGCTGGATTGGGCACAGCAGGCCAAGCCCCCCCCCCCCTTCACGGGCTGTTATGCCACTGAGTTTAGTTTCTTAGATAATTTTAACAATAAACTGAAACTTCTCTATTCGTTAATTAGAACCTCCAGTTTATTTCGAAACAAAATACTAGTACTTTAAATTTAAAAACTTCTTTCCTCAAACCCCTATATGAGAATCAAACTTTTCCTGGTCGTGTTCTAGTCCTAATGTAATGAAATTCCCAGTAATTTCAATGATCTAGACTTATCATTTTCCCTGTAGACATTTCTATGGATTTGTTATATCCTCTGTCGACCGCATAAAACAAATTTCTCAGGGCCCATTCCCATTATGTAGTGCCCACCTGATGGCTGTGGGGTTAGAGCTATGGCTTCGCATGCCAAAGGTGCCAGTTTCAAATCCTGGATTAGGCATGGATGTTCGTTGTGGTTAGGAATCCACGTTAATCTGTAGGTCCCGGCCTGATTAGTCGTTAATGTGCTTAAGTATAGGTCGTTGAGCGCACAACTAAACCCAATATGTAGTTTGTTCGGGTTAACCGTAAATTTGTTTGACCTGGCAGGATTTCTAGTATTTTACACTCTTGTTTTTAATTACATCTGTATTTTATACTCGTTTTTTCATATTACATTTGCATTTTATACTCGTTTTTACATATTACATTTGCATTTTATACTCGTTTTTTCATATTACATTTTATACTCGTTTTTTCATATTACATTTGCATTTTATACTCATTTTTTCATATTACATTTGTATTTTACACTCGTGTTTTCATATTACATTTGTATTTTACACTCGTGTTTTCATATTACATTTGTATTTTACACTCGTGTTTTCATATTACATTTGTATTTTACATTCGTGTTTTCATATTACATTTGTATTTTACACTCGTGTTTTCATATTACATTTGTATTTTACACTCGTGTTTTCATATTACATTTGTACTTTACACTCGTGTTTTCATATTACATTTGTACTTTACACTCGTGTTTTCATATTACATTTGTACTTTACACTCGTGTTTTCATATTACATTTCTATTTTACACTCGTGTTTTCATATTACATTTCTATTTTACACTCGTGTTTTCATATTACATTTCTATTTTACACTCGTGTTTTCAATTACCTTTGTATCTTACACTCGTGTTTTTAGTTATCTTTGTACTTTAAACTTGTGTTTTAGTTACATTTGAATTTCGTTATCAAACCAGAAAGGAATATAGGTCTTAAAAGGACCGTTTTGTATCATGCATATTTTATTTTGAATTGTGCTATCGTATAGTTCACTCTAAGAATTGAGCATGTGCGATACTGAAGCTTTTTACCGCATGACGGGACAGGTTTGGCTTCAAATATCTGATCAGGAATCTGTTAAATTTTACCTTGAGATGAATAAATGCTTTGAACCATGAGACAGACACTTGAAATTTGAATAAAGCATAAAAGAATGGCACTATCAAAAGTCAATTCTAGGTAAAAAAGCATTTGTGAATATCAAACTGGTTTCAAGGAACTAGTCACGGAACATTGAGTAAGATGATTATTTGTTAGAATTAATAAAGTTATGTCCTTCAACCTATGAACTGAGATTTATTGTTCTGAATATCAATTTACCGATTGTTTTTGTTTGTATGTTTAATTCTTTCGATCTTGAAGAGTAGGATATACGTTTGACGGCGACTCTTATAAAATAGCTAAACCTAAAACAATTGGAAGTATTTAAAAAAAAAATCAACCAGATTATTCTTTAGATTACCATTTTTAAATCCTCGGTATAATTGACTTTAATAACACATTTAACTTAAATTAAAGTCAACAGAAATACAAAAAGTTCAAATATTCTTACCATTTCTCATTAAAGTAAATACTATCGATTCAACTTCTCCAGTATAAGTGAATTTAAAAACTCAACTTTATATCGTATTAATGGCTTTAAGCAATTAAAATTTTAATTCTATGAGTTATAAAGCAGTACAGTCATAAAACAAAATATTTTATCATCACGTTCAACACATTTAAATGTTGGTTGGTTGATACACACGCTCAACGACCTATTTTTATGCGCAATCCCTAATCACGCCTGGACGTACAGCTTAACGGGAATTTCAAACCACAACAAACACAGGATTCGAACCCGACAACTTTGGCATGAGAGGCCAGATCGCTAATCTCACAACCATCAGGAGAACCAAAACATTTAAATGACAATTTATTTGTTTATATCTAATATGGTATTGCAAAATATTTGTCTCTAAAGCAACACAATATATATTTAAATACAAGTACAGTACCCAAAAAAAAAATCAGAACGATGGCTATATCTTGTGCTCTAATTGTTGAAATAACAAACAAAAGGTACCGTTGTAAATCGTGGAAGGTTTTTAATAATTGCATGTAGTTTTTTTTTTGTCATGAGGGGTCATCTACATATTAAAACAGAACCAATTTTGAAAAAGTTCAATAGCAACCTCGTAATATTATCCCATATCTGGATTCCCCATCCAAAAAAATGTCAAAATACAAAAATTTGTAATTTTCTAATGAATGGTTAAAAAGAAAATGATAAATTAATATTAAATAAAAAGGTTGGTTTTCGGGCCATAAATACTTAAATAATTAATATATTTCAGTAATTCTTTTTTCAAAAGATAGTTTGTGAATTGCCAAACATAAATAGCAATCAACTTTTGCATCCATTTCTTTTTTTAATAATTAATTATTAATTAATAAAACAATTAAAAAATATTTTTGAATAGAAACATACATTTTTTTGCTTTCATTAGATTTACCATGGTCTAAAACCCCCACACAATTTTTTTCTTTCCATATTGACTTTTAGTTCTCCTCGATTTTTTGCGAAAATGTAAAAAACGCTCACTTTAAGGGACCGTATAGTAGACGACTTTTGAAAACTATCAGAGATTAATTCAAGGTAAACTAGAGGTGTGGAAAATCGCACAACGTTCAATTATCGTAAAATGGGGTGAATAGGAACAGAGGGGTGAATCGGAACAGAATTTCTTAAAATTACAAAAAGAAATATTATTTTATACAAACAAAGCAGTTTTATATTTTATATATATTTTTTTAATCTGTCTAACGTTTTTGAAATCGTGGAACATGTTTTGCGTGGTTTTCAATTTGTTTTTAAATTTTTTTTTTTAAATTACTTTCTTAAATTACATTTATTTAAAACCACATTTTTTAAGCAATTTCAATAAGTTATCCTTTGAAAATTTTACTGAATCATGTGATTTTTTTATTTTATAAATAATTTCAACGATCAAGTTACATTTGTGTTTACAGTGAAAAGTTTCTGTAAAATAATCGCGCTTTGCTGAATTCTGTTTACTAATGCCTACATTTTATATTTATTAATTTTCTAATTATCAGTAGTATACGTTATACTTCTGCAATTACAGTTTTCGATATTTTATTTATTTCGTGTGAAGAATGCGCATCTTTAATGTTGTAAATAAATTATGTTACTTTTGCATTTACTTGGTATTTTTATATTAATCTTAAACATGACACTATAAATTCAAGTAGTTTCTATGCAGTTTTAGACTAATATTTGTATTTTTTAACGTCGTGAAATGCCGCACTGACCGTTCGATTTCTCCCGCTGTGAAGTAGAACCTTAAAAATACATTTCGTTTTATTGAAATTCTCCCTGAAGATCGGTCAAAAAATGGTCGAATTATTTTCGCTCATAAGTGACGTGTTTTTCAACATTTTGCATTGAAATTTCGTATAAAGAGTAAATGATGTATTCTAAATCGAATGAAATGATAAAAAAATCGGGGTTCGTATTGAAATTTTCGAAGATAGCGTTACTTTTACTTAGTAAAAGGTCCCTTAAGAAAAAAAAATTGCATCAGATATATAGAAAATCGTAAGCAAAACATTTTGGTGCACACTGTAAGATTCTACGATAATTAGAACCGAAGATATAGCCATCGTTCTGATTTTTTTATTTTTTTATTTTGGGTACTGTACCATCGTATGTTTAAAAGAAAGTTCTTTTTAGGCTTTTTAAACTTTCTTAAAACCAACTAATAATCTAAGTTCAACAAATCAAGTAGTCGTCTAATCCTATAGTTTTTGTAAGTCCACCGCCAACAAAAAGTTCATCAACGGTTGATGGTATAATTTGTTAAGTACCCAAAAAAGATATAAATATTTGTGCCTTTAAACTCCAGGAAGTTTTCTAGCAAGTTTTTAAATGATGAACACAAAACGTTTTTAAACTAACTATCGGTGTTTCAAATTAATAATAAATCTAAAATGAATACCTTAAAAAAGTAGTAGAAAACCCTAACAAAAACATCGCAGCAAAAAAGGGCCAATTTCTTCAGGCAATATGGCCGTCAAAAGTATTGAGATCGAAAGTACAGCCAAGTCTAGGTTGGTGTAATGGCCTTTTCTTTTTACTATTTTATCTGGCACCGTCAACACCATGAGAGCTATTGTGCACCGAAACATTCGTCATTTGACAAACCAACATAAATTCACAAACACCCATGCCTTACACGGGACTCGAACCCGCAACCTCGCGGTCTAGAAGCTAGTGTGCTAACCACTATACCGTTTGGTCGGCGTTGGTGTAATGGCAATGAAAATAAGTGAGATTTTAAACGAGAGATTTTCTTCTTTGTTAAAATTCAACATATCATAGGCTTAAATATCTAGTTACAAAAATGTTTGTAACACTTGGATATTAAGTATTATGGAGCACTTATTGTGTTAGTGTTGTGACGCGCAGTGGCTAAGTCACACCAGCCCTTATTATCGTATACACCGCGGTGTTCGGCGGGGCAGGACCGAACACACGATCTGCAGCTCATAAGCTCGGTGCCTTTACTCACCAGGACACTGAAGCCCCATCATGGTTTAATCCTATAAAAGCATGTTTGCATTCAATTACTTGTAATGATCAGTATCTGCAAAAAGATAACTACACTTAAGATATACGTATAGGTTTCAACATTTTTTTAAAATTTTCAATTTAAAAATTAGACCTTTGCACCTTGAAAAGTACATTATTTGTTAAACTGTTTCCAATATATTTTTTTTTTAATGTCTTCAATTTTAATAAATTAACATTTAATCAACTAAATAGGCTAATTTCGAACGGTAATGACAAAAATTCTAATTAACCCACAGATACAATTTTAGTGTTCAATTAATGCGGAATACCCTGCTCTATGTTTTGACCCTATTAACAGAATTTTACAGTGTGTATATTTTGTGATATCATGCTTTAAGTGAATCTATTAGAAAAATCCAAGTTTTTTTTTATACAGAATCTTATCTTTAAAATTCAATTTAAAAAATATTTATTTACAAATCACTTAGTATTTAAGGTCAAAACATTCAACAATGTATGCAGATTATATAGCAAAAAACAAATTTCAAAAAATATTATTTAAACTGGAGTTATTACTGTTTGAATGAAATTCAAAATAGAAAAAACTACAATCTGAGAATAACTTTTAAAAAAGTATTTTTTATATAAAAAACTCTTGTTATTATACTAATTATTATATATTTCCTTTTTAGTATGCTCCTCCATCATAGGGTTTTCTTCTTTTGTGTTGTTTTTATTTTGCTTTTGTTTTTTAAGGCCTTACAAATCTTCCCCGATTTTTGCGAGTTTTGCGATTTGAAGCCTATACTTATACCTTAACTTGTATATACCTGTTGTTCTTTTACAGAAGTCGTTATATAAGGGTACGAACAATTTGATAAAGAGCAATATATGGTATAAATTGGTACGAATAACCGACAGCAATACAGTTTTTTTCTTTTTTAAATACAAGATTTAAAATGCGGCGTTCTATTTTCACTTGAAATCTTTTCTTCAATTATTCCTATATGGAATTATAAATATAATAAAACATGATCCAATCCTTTGCCCTTTTTATGAATATAACATGAATATTTAAAAAAAAACTGAATTATAAAAGACTATGGATCATTTTTCCAGGACCAATTTTTAAATAACCTTATTCGGTGTGTTTAGTTACGATTCAAACTTTTTTTTGCCTTTGTAGAAAGACAATAGGCGCAATATAAAAAGTCAGGTAAACAACTACTATTTTGAGCATTTGCGAGGAATGATTAAGTGCAATTAATTAAAATTAAGTAATGATTAATTACAATAAGTATATTTTTAGTTTAACTATCACATAGATGTCAATTGCTAAAATATTTCCTTTATGGTAATAAATGTTTTCTTAAAAAAATATAGCACATTTCATTTACGTTTGGTGGTAACTGTTATAATTACAATTGCATTAGTTTGTGACAGTTGATAAAATGTGCAGCTATATTTTTGTACGGGTTTAAAACGTTTTATCCCTATAAAAAAAATATTTTTTATAAATAAGCAACAACTATAGTTTAATTTATAGAAAAATCATCAAATTGTGTCATTTAATTACAAGCCCTTTAAATAAAAAAAAAGAGTAATTTGTTACAATGTGACCATGGAATTGTCCTAATAGAACATATTTAGTATACCCTATGTGATTATTTGCTTTCTAGCTTAACCACTTTTTTTATTTTTCGAAAATACCAAGAAATTAATAATGAGGCCATAGATTGATTTTTATATCTTCTTGAACAATGAAGTCTGCTCTATTCATCGATCAAATCAACCTTGAAAGTGAAACAGGAAGTTCAAACAATTATGTAAAATAATTAACAGTTCCTTGAATTGCATCATTACCGAGGAATTTTGTCCAAGAAGCTTTTTAACTTATATTTTAATTGTAAATTTCCTCAATGTCGAATATTCTTATGCCAGAGGAATTCATCCGATTACCTCACTATTATTCTGGAAGACATTTTGCAATGAAAACATGCGACATGTATTTCTTTACATTCAGTTGAAAAGTGCTTCGAGGAGATAGTTGAAAATCGGCTCCTTAACTTCAGAGCCGCATAGGTTGTGATCTGAAGACGAAATAGCCGCATAGGATTCTGGACTTCAATCATAACACCTTGGCACGAAGTGACCTCAACCTTGAAGATTAAGTGTTGAAAGCAACTGAGGGTACATTGGGATTCAAATTATTTAAAGGAGTACCGTGATGAGAGTTTGACACATTGAATGATGTTGCATATTGAACTTTAAATTAAACAGTGATTAAATATTTGAAGATAAAGCAATATCGTTTTGATAACATATGTTTGAATTGATTCTTGAAACAACCACTGGTAAGTGCAATATTTTGTTCACTGTTGATGAATTTTATTTAGTTTAGATATTTAAATTAAGGAGCATGTTAGTTTACAAAATCTCCTTTTAATACCGCCTGGAGACGTGTGTGTGTGTGTGTGTGCGCACACACATTTTAATATATATATATATATATATATATATATATATATATATATATATATATATATATATACATACATATGAATAATATATAATAAGCTAATTAATAATATTAATGTTTCATTTTAATATATATATATATACTAATTAATAATATTAATGTTTCATTTTAATATATATATATACTAATTAATAATATTAATGTTTCATTTTTATAAACATAACCGCTACTTAAATATTTGTCCTTTTTCAAACATTTTTTACTGGCACAAAAAATTATACGGACTATATATATGCTCTATGTAATATAAAATTATGTCTAATATTTAACTACTTCTGAATGTTGGGAAACGACAGCCATGTAGTTAACCCAACGACGGGTGGCAAGTTTTCTTGCCAATTGTCGTTAATGGGTTAACTATTTTATGAATATTTTATTTATGATGAATATTTTATCTATGATGAATATTTTATTTATGACTATTTTATTTATGAATATTTCACTTTTTTTCTTTGCTAATGAATTGCGATTGTGGTTCTACTTAGTGTTTTTTAAAAATCAGAAAAATAATTTTCCAAAAAATTTGAAAAATTCAAAGTATACCTTAAATGATCTAAATAAACAAGGTAAAAGTTAAAAACAATGACTGCTAATACATTTCGAAGTCGTCATTAATGGGTTAAGATATACGATATGTCTTTAATGGGAAGAAGTTATGATACATTTAAAAACTAAAGTATTCACAATTTAAAACAGTTTACACAAATACTAAATTTATAGCCAATGACTGGAAATGAAGTGTGATAGAAATCAAACCGCTGTTTCTAGGGATAGTAGACAGATTTTGCTTCAACTTACATTAATTGAAGTACCATTGTAATACTAGATACGATGAAAATGGATCCCACACTTGTTACGCTAGTAGAGGAAACACCTGTTATTTTTTAGTGACAGAGGACAAAGAAAGCCGATTTTCGAAAGAACCTTAATTTTGACTGAAAGTAAGAGAAAAATTATTAGATAATGCCGTTTATATAGAGGTAAAAAGGGGGAAACGAATATCTGACTATGGATATTTGTCAATTAACTTCAATGACATCGAATTCGGTGGTTGAATTTTATCAACAATTTTATATGAAAAATAATTCGTGTGTATTTTTGTCCTTATACTAGTAATCAAAAGCTTTCGCATCAAGGTAATATCCGAAAATATTTTTTATCATAAGGCATAAAATACTATTTATTGTTCATGTACATTATTTTCCTTGAATATAAATCGAGAGTACTTTTATCTTAGCCATAGATTTTAAGTACAATTTTTCGATTTATCTTTCTAAATATTTTCTAAAATATATAAACTAGGTGTTATATTAATATCCTATTTTTGTCAATGAATATTTCTTGTGTTATGGAATAATTCCTCAGTAATATTGGCGTAATATTTTTGACAAAATTCCATTTCGAGATATTTTTTGTGCATTTTTACATTTATAGTACAGGGTGTCTGAAAAGTCCTTGACACTGGACTGAACTGGAACTGGAGATACAGAGCCATCTATAAACACATTTTGGAAGTAATTTGTTATAAGATGGGAAAATAAATTCTTGATTCTGTGAAGCATTATTGTGCGAACAGCATAGTCATACATCAATTTGTTGCTTTTTTATGAATTTTTGAAATATGTCAAGGACTTTTCGGTTGGTTGGTTGTTTTCAGATTATCTGGCGCCGTCAGCAACACGAGGGCTATAATGCGCTGAAACTTTCGTCATTAGACAAACCAACATACATTTACAAACACCCATGCCAAACACGGGACTCGGAACCCGCAACCTCGCGGTCTAGAAGCTAGCACGCTAACCACTATACCGTTTGGCCGACCAAGGACTTTTCGGACACCCTGTATATTTACATTTAAACTGTGCAGTGTCCTAAAGGTATAGATTTTAAAATATCACTCATGGTCGACTGGTCCTGGTCACAAACTACAGTATCCTTCGATTCCCTAATGATCACAGTTATAATACTAGTAAACGAGGAGGTAAAAAAAGTACGAGATGAATATATACAATTATGATTTAGTCATCAGTATTAAATATAAGACTACTTCTTTGTGACCAATAAATATATAGAAATGTAATATTTTAGTATTTTTTTTAATGAAATTGAATCGTTGTTGATGGATGAAGTACTAGTAATGATTTAATTTTTTGTTTAAAAGCTAAAATGTTCCTTACGCAGCATCGTTTTAGGTTTGGTTGGTTGGTTGTTTTCAGATTATCTGGCGCCGTCAGCAACACGAGGGCTATAATGCGCTGAAACTTTCGTCATTAGACAAACCAACATACATTTACAAACACCCATGCCAAACACGGGACTCGGAACCCGCAACCTCGCGGTCTAGAAGCTAGCACGCTAACCACTATACCGTTTGGCCGACCAAGGACTTTTCGGACACCCTGTATATTTACATTTAAACTGTGCAGTGTCCTAAAGGTATAGATTTTAAAATATCACTCATGGTCGACTGGTCCTGGTCACAAACTACAGTATCCTTCGATTCCCTAATGATCACAGTTATAATACTAGTAAACGAGGAGGTAAAAAAAGTACGAGATGAATATATACAATTATGATTTAGTCATCAGTATTAAATATAAGACTACTTCTTTGTGACCAATAAATATATAGAAATGTAATATTTTAGTATTTTTTTTAATGAAATTGAATCGTTGTTGATGGATGAAGTACTAGTAATGATTTAATTTTTTGTTTAAAAGCTAAAATGTTCCTTACGCAGCATCGTTTTAGGTTTGGTTGGTTGGTTGTTTTCAGATTATCTGGCGCCGTCAGCAACACGAGGGCTATAATGCGCCGAAACATTCGTCATTAGACAAGCCAACATACATTTACAAACACCCATGCCTAACACGGGACTTGAACCCGCAACCTCGCGGTCTAGAAGCTAGCACGCTAACCACTATACCGTTTAGCAACGTTTTAGGAATTGTTTCTTTAGACATATTTGTGGCATAGGGAATTGTATATTTGTTGAAAAGATTTCAAATTCGTCTCCAGTAAAAGGGAAACCATGTTTTTTTTTAAAGGAGATATTAGCTTGCAAAACTAAATGACCAAAAAAAGGTTTAAAGTAGACAAAAATTCATCGACAAGATAGAACAAATTCCCCATTTGCTAAAAGTGACACAACTCAAAATTCATTTTTAACTAAAAGTGTGTACAGAAACCCAGACTGCATGTACTTGAAGCTGGAAGAACGGTACAAATGAGTCTCAACATGACATTAACTAGCTTCAAGTACCTGCAGTCCGGGATTCTGTACACACTTTAACTCGAAGAATTTTGAGGTATGTTACTTTTTTCACAAGGCTGCAATGCATGCATATGCAACGATTTTTGGGGGAACTAGTGCTACGACGTCTTCACTATCGGCTGGTTGTATTCAGATTATCTGGCGCCGTCAGCAACACGAGGGCTATAATGCGCCGAAACATTCGTCATTAGACAAGCCAACATACATTTACAAACACCCATGCCTAACACGGGACCCGAACCCGCAACCTCGCGGTCTAGAAGCTAGCACGCTAACCACTATACCGTTCGGTCGGCAGCATCGTTTTAGGTTGGTTGTATTCAGATTATCTGGCGCCGTCAGCAACACGAGGGCTATAATGCGCCGAAACATTCGTCATTAGACAAGCCAACATACATTTACAAACACCCATGCTTAACACGGGACTCGAACCCGCAACCTCGCGGCCTAGAAGCTAGCACGCTAACCACTATATCGTTTGGTTCTCCTTCACTATCGGCAATCTGAAGCGTGGTGTATAACCATCATAAAAAATATTCATTATTTCATTAAGAAATACTTCCAAGCAACCATTTTAGGGGGTCCGGCACATGACAATTTTTCAGATTATTAATTTCGAGTTTATTAATGTTTATTAAAATTTTTATTCTTTTCTTTAAATGATTCCTCATTTGTAATTATATCTCATTTTGAAGTATTTTTAATAGTTTTTTGGAGTACACCAAATGTAGGTATTTAATGCGTGTTTTTTAACTTCAAAGTCGAATTTCTCAAAATTTCGTTTTTTCGTGTTTAGGAGCACAATCAGTCTAAAATTTAAAAACAATTTTGACATATTTTTAGAAAGTCATAATTATTTAAATTATTTAAAAATAATAAAAATCTCGAGTTATAGTATTCAAAAGTATTTAAATATTATACTGTGAAAGTTTCATAATGATTGAAGAATTGGCTATCAAATGAGATGCCCCTAAAATTGTTGAATTTAACATAGGCTCCTATGTAAGTGTCGAACCCTCTTAACATTGTTAATAATAGATATCTGTTGTGACTCTGCGATGAAGAACTCAACGGTGGGGTGTGATAGTTACAAACAAATCACAAGCTAAATCCCTCAATTTTCGACAAACAATGTGAGGACATTTCTACTAGGCAGCCCTCTCTCATGCTCTTCAAGATGTTCGTTGTGGTCCGGAATCCACGTTAGACTGTAGGTCCCGGCCTGATTAGTCATTATTGAGCATAAAACCAGGTCGTTGAGCATTACAAATCAACCAACCATGCTTTGCAAGGCGAACCGAAACAGTTGCTTTTTTCCCACTCGGAAATCAGTTTTTCCTTTGCAAACTGGTGCCAACTTGGCAGCAAAATTACGCATTTTTTCACGTCATTTAGGAAGTAATACCTCAGCCAAAAATCGGCACCTGTTCATGAAGAAAGAGATTGATTGTCGGGCAGGGAAAATTAATTAAGTTCTTGTTGAAAGGCGACTAAAATCTCTTGCATGTCATTTAAGAAAGTGAACATTTTGGATAGTTTTTATTTTACTTTTCTCCACATTCTTTAGAGGCAAACATTCTTATCCATAATCAGCGATGTCAACTTAATATAAGTGCATGGAATTTTTTCTTGATGATATGACTTGCATTTTTTTTCTCTGCTGGCTCTCAGACTAATTGTTTAATAGAGAAAATATCGATTTAATATAGAATTCACACAGCGACTGATGTTTCTACGTACCGTAAAGTGGGGTGAATCGGAACACTTTTCAACTTTCAAAGTAAAAATCGGTTGTAATAAAATCGTTAAGGAACATATTTTTGACATTGAAACTTGGGTCTTACCTTCTTCTTTGAGGATCAACCCAAAAAATGTTGAAAAAACTTAGACTTTAATTTATTTTGAATTTTTTCATGGTATTCCGATTCACCCCGCAGAAAGGGGTGAATCGGAACACTCGTTACAATTTAAGTCTGATCTTATTTAAATGTTTACAGGGTGACAAAAAACAAGTAATAATGCATTGTGGTAAATAGGAACACAAAATTATCATAAAAAATCATTTAATATGACGGATGAAATTTGTTTTTGTCAATTATTGTCAAAACAAATCATGTTTGAAAGCCTATCAACTCTTCTGATACAACTCATCCAAATAGTCTTTAAAATTAATAATATTTTTTAATCTACTTTATGTTTGCGTGCCGTATGACTGCAAATTCCTTAAATTATCTTGAGAAAGGAGAAAAGTATCCTCATTTGTTTCAGAAAATCTCTTCGTTCATGGACGCTTTTTGTAAAACACACTTACATAGCAATAATCTTGTGGGTGTAAAACTTTGCTCGCATAGAGTCTTTATACATTTTTCCATATAACTTAAAGATAACGAAGTCATTTGGGGAAAAAACCACTATAACAATCGGGTTTTCTGCCATGCGGAAACTAGGCTCCCCTTCTGACATTTATTCAAGCCTGCAATCTTGATTACTGTCATGAAGGGAGTAATTAGACTCTTCTTCAGTCGTTGAATCTTGTGTAGAACATAATCTTGCCAAAAACAGCTTTTTAATATCACTTTTCAAGTGTTCCGATTCACCCCGCAAATCTCAAAATCGAGACGAGGAAAAACATAAAAATTCGTAAAAAATTTAACTTGATTTAAAAAAAAAAATTAAGTATGGCATGCTGTTGTGGATGTTTATACTTATCTAAAAGTATATTAGTTAAGTCTATAACTCGTACATGTTATTAATTACGGGATAAGTTTTTGAGAGGTTAAAACTCATAGGATTGTATGCACGCTCTTTCAGAATTCTTTATAAAAAAAAAGGACAGTGTTGAAAACCCCACAAAACATGTTCCAGGATTCCAAACATGTTAGACAAGTAAAAAAAATATATTTAATTAATAAAAATGCATTATTTGTGTAAAGTAATAATTTCTTTGTAATTTCATGAAGTTTCGTTCCGATTCACCCCGCTGTTCCTATTCACCCCATTTTACGGTATATAATGTGACCAGATGTCGGGGTTTCGCGGTACAGTCCCGCTTTTCACCTCGCTGTCCTTCTGATCGAATGTCCCGCCAAATTGTCCCACTTTACCGTTACAGTGTCCTTCTAAACAAACAAAAATGTCGTCAGTACTTGAAAAATAACAATAGGTAACTGATGAAGTTTCTGGAGATACAAAAATATGGTCACATTATGCGTATGGCAAGTGACGACAATTCGGGGCGAGCTAAAAGGGACCCTTTTTGAAATTTTAGCGATTTTAACTGCAAAATTTTGTTTAATTTGTTCATTCAGCTTATCCCTTTACTTATGACACCCAATCCCAGCTTGATCTATACAAGTTATTTACGTTTTTGCCTTGTTCCCTTTGTCAATATCTAAAGCAATAGAATTTGTTCATTCAGCTTATCCCTTTACTAAAGCAATTTAGAATTTGTTCATTCATCTTAACCCTTATCTAAAGCAATATAATTTGTTCATTCAGCTTATCCCTTTACTTATGACACCCAATCCCAGCTTGATCTATTCAAGTTATTTACGTTTTTGCCTTGTTCCCCTTGTCAATATCTAAAGCAATATAATTTGTTCATTCAGCTTATCCCTTTACTTATGACACCCAATCCCAGCTTGATCTATACAAGTTATTTACGTTTTTGCCTTGTTCCCTTTGTCAATATCTAAAGCAATAGAATTTGTTCATTCAGCTTATCCCTTTACTAAAGCAATTTAGAATTTGTTCATTCAGCTTAACCCTTATCTAAAGCAATATAATTTGTTCATTCAGCTTATCTCTTTACTTATGACACCCAATCCCAGCTTGATCTATTCAAGTTATTTACGTTTTTGCCTTGTTCCCCTTGTCAATATCTAAAGCAATAGAATTTGTTCATTCAACTTATCCCTTTACTTTAGCTTTTATCCCTTTACTTTAGCTTTTATCCCTTTACTTTAGCTTTTATCCCTTTACTAATCCCTTTACTCAGCTTAACCCTTATCTAAAGCAATAGAATATTTTTTTAGGGAATTAAATTTAAAGTATAATATATGTATGGAGCTGAATTTTTACTTAGAGTTGGTTTTGATTTTTATTTGCCACAATGGGATATATTTATAAATACTCATTTTATATCATTAAAATCAATACTACTATTAATTTGTCCAGCTATTTCGTCACTATGGCTTAATGTAATTTTCCTGCCATTATCAATAATTCACCAGTCTGATTTAAATTTCAAATTTATTTAATATTTTAAGCATCAAACATTTTCCCGAGTGTAATATATTGCATTAAAAAGGTTATACCAATTTATTGAGACCTAAAATATATTATCCAAGTATAATCTCCCATTATACCAATGCAATTACTATAAATAATATTTAGTTGTTTAGTAACGTTGCTTATGTAGATTGCAAATAAATATTTACACTCAAAAAATCAATTTAACCTCAATTTTGTAAAAGGTTACTAGCCGACGCGATAACAAACTATGTAATAATCTTTCTGTGGCGTATTTGTTTTCCTTTTTCTTAATCCGTTTCCTTTGGTCAGTTATCAGCGTCAGCATTTTTATAAGATTTGTTGACGTCACATTTCCCGTAACGATCGCTAGCGAAGTCCCCTCGCCAAGATCTGTCGCTCTCATTTAGTTGGTTCTTGTTCCATGTGCCGGTTTGAGAAACAATGAAAAGCTTAACAAGCATTCATATGAATTGCCTTATTCACACGTATTGTTAGTGTTTCGCTCTTTGCAAAAACTGAGATTTTCCTTTTGAGATAATATTATGGCAAAATTGAAAAAAGGCACGAAAAGTTATTGTTTCCTTACTCTTAAATCTTGGGACTTAAATTTGTTGCAGATGAAAAATAACACTTAGCAAAGAAAAGGTTTTTTTCTTTAATAATGCAATTTTAACTTAAGGTATATTTTTGTAGCTTAGTAATTTTGTCTAGTTGATAAATACAATTTTAAAAGTGGTTTCGTTTTAGTTTGGGTTCTATTCTTTTTTAAAGAAGTGTTTTAAACTGATCACCTTTTAAGTAGTTTAACTAATGATACTAGTAGTTTTTTAACTGGTCATCATTAGAGTAGTTTTTTAACTGGTCATCATTAGAGTAGTTTTTTAACTTGTCATCATTAGAGTAGTTTTTTAACTTGTCATCATTAGAGTAGTTTTTTAACTTGTCATCATTAGAGTAGTTTTTTAACTTGTCATCATTAGAGTAGTTTTTTAACTTGTCATCATTAGAGTAGTTTTTTAACTTGTCATCATTAGAGTAGTTTTTTAACTTGTCATCATTAGAGTAGTTTTTTAACTGGTCATCATTAGAGTAGCTTTTAGCTGAATATCTTTAGGTAACAGTTTGAGAAATTTCTATCAGATTTTAAAAGATTAATTGTAAATACCTGTTCTCTTTTCCAGCAAATCCAATGCAGGTCACTCTTCAGCCACTGAACCAAGATGGAAGCCAAGTGGTAGTGGAGACAAATTCTCAAACTACTGTTGCAACTTTAATCTCCTCCTACTGCGCACAGAGAGGCATCGCCTTTGACAGTAAATTAGCTGTATTTGATGGGAAGAAAAGGCCTTTACCACAGTTCAGTACATTATCATCTCTAGGTGTTTCTAATGGCCAAAGTTTGCACATAGGTTACAAAGGTAAGTTGTTCCTTTCTTGATTCAAACCGAATGAAGCATTTCGTCATTAATGCAGAAGGCAGTAATCCATGCATAAAACTATTCATTGCCAATAATTCATAAATTGAGTCTATTTGCTTATTACAATTGCATATAAAATGCGATTTACTAACAGTCACAATATTTCTGGTAGTACCACAATTGCACTCTAGCCATTTCTCTATAAATTCTACAATTAGTTCAGTTTGGCACTTGCACTGAAAAAATTCAAGCCAACAAAATTAAACAAAAGCTCTATTTATCATAATCTATGTCATCATAGTCCATCAATAGATTTTCTTTGGTTTGGTTTGTACGTTCAACGACCTATTTTTGTGTGCACAATAACGGCTAATCAGGCCGGGACCTACAGCTTAACGTGGATTCTGAACCACAACGAACATCCATGCCAAACAATTCTTTACTTTGACTTCAATAACAAAAGTTCATTAATAATGCTTGTATCAAGAACTTCAATATCTCACTGTACATCACTATAAAACTATACGTCCATCAATAAATCAGTTCATCACTAAGAAAAAGACATTGTCCATCAACACTAATAATTAATTTCGTTCAAATTCAATGATTGGTACATTCAGAATGTAAATCTTATGAGTGGCGTGGTAGCAACCGAACTGAAATTAGATTGCATCCATCATAGATTAGCTTCCGGATGACTGTTTCTGGAAATCTCAACGTTACTAAATAAGCCTCGTAATTTTAAATTGTTCTGGTGACGAGATTGACGCCTGATCGAGCGATTCCCTTCCAGAATTTGGATAATTATCCTGTCAGTCAAGTCCTTCCCAGTTTCAATTTAGCGTGCAACTAACCAATGGTGCTTGAAACACCAATGTGTATTAGCAATTACTCAAAAATGTTTTTAAAAAAAAGATGCAGGCAATTAACCAATAGTGTATGGTAACCTGATGTGTATTAAGGACATAGTCAGACGGTCATGAGCGTGCATTCTTGGTCGTTAAACTGAAACCAACCAACCATGAGCGTGCATTAACACAGCGTAAGTTACCAATTCCTGTGCATGCTCTGAGGTGCCAATTCCCAAGCAGCTAAATCCAGTAAAGTAAATTTCTCATCAGGAAAGTAGAACCATTCATAGCCTTAGAAAAAAATACAAGATTGATTGCTTGGAGATTGTAACAAATCATAGAACCAACTTAGCAAATTTTACTCTGAAAGATTTAGACACCTACCACGAAATGTTGACTTAAGTCTGCCGTCATAGCTGAACGACTCTAATGCCTATAACCTAATTAAACCGACACTGTATAAAGCAGTTTGTAACCTGCCAAACGGAATAGTTTATAGAATAATGGTGACCGCTCAAGTTAAACCAATCCATTTAAGTCTTAATGTCCTCTCATTGGTTGGAGAGGGAGATGCTCAGGTGTCTGCACATCGTTATTTGGTCATGCTCAAATTTCCTTTCAGACTCATGAGCAGTAGTAAAAGTAATTATCTACCATGCGAGCGGACTCACCATCGAGAGTAGATGTTGGTGGTGTTACAATGTTACGGCACACGTTTTCGTTATATAACAAAACTGGTTGCCTACCTTTATTCCTCAACTACTAAAAAATTGTAGGAAAAACTAAATTTCCCCAAAACAACTAAACGTTATAAAACAAAAACTCAAAGTAAAATAGTCAACCAGAAAAGTTATGGATTGTTTTGCACACACAACGACCTATTGTGCACAATAACGGTTAATCAGGGCAGAACCTACAACTTAAAGTGAATTCCGTACTACAAAGAACATATATACTTAACCCTTGGTTAGTCACACGACCTTTTGTCTCGCGGTTAGTCACGTGGGGGACAAATATACCCCAAATTCAAATTTTCGTACATACCATTAAATTCGTGATCAAATATCAAAGTAAGTGAGTATTTTAATTAAAAAAATATAACATTATGTAACAGAATAAAGTAAAAATTAAAAAATATTTGTTTAAATAACTTGAAAAAAATGTAAGAAGGCTTTGATCATGTGCTGCCATCTATTGAGAAAATGATATTGTCGAGGACATTTGTCAACGCGCGACTAACCAAAAGTAACCTTTAACTGCTGTAAGCGGTCTGACAGACCGCGAGTCATTTTTTGTGTGTGTGTGTGGAATGCCTCCACCTCTTTAATGTTGGTTGTTTTCAGATTATCTGGCGCCGTCAGCAACACGAGGGCTATAATGCGCCGAAACATTCGTCATTACACAAGCCAACATACATTTACAAACACCAATGCCTAATACGGGACTCGAACCCGCAACCTCCACCCCTCTAAAATATCGCATCTTTGACTTTTACATTAATTTTTCTGATACTATGTTTCTTAAACTTTAAACTGATGTTCACCAATTTGTTTGGCGTAGTATGGACCATGTGTAGCTTTTGCGCAAAAAAACTCAAATCACCCAACCACAGCAGTAAAAGGTTAACTTATGATTGGAACCCGCCATTTTTGGCATGAGAGGCCAGAGCCAGTGCCAAAGCGCTAACCAAACAACCATCAAATTGGCCAGAAAAATTATGAAATCTAATGATTAGCACCAGGCTAGAGATATTTTGAAATTATCTCAGTGATTATACACGCATTGAACTGAAATGAGATAATTTTTATAAAAACTTAAGTCTTCCAAATACAAAGGGTTATTTTCAATGATTCCAATTAATTCATAGTGTGAAAATGTATTCCAAACAAATAAAACTAACGGTTGCTTGGCGGCAACCGTTAGATTTTAGAACACAAATCCACTGGCCAATATCGGCTCAACGCTGACCTATCCCGATGAGGATCGTTGTAGGCTGGTCGTTACTACGGATATTGGCCAATCTCACCCAGTGCTGGGTGAAATATACTGGAAGTTTTGAAATGTTGCAGACTTTTAAAATTGAAGTACGGTGTTGTAAGAAAGGATTGAGGGGTAAAAAGCATGATCGACTAAAACATACTCAAACTAGAAAAGACACAGTTAAGTATAATTTCGCCGACCAAACGGTATAGTGGTTAGCATGCTGGCTTCTAGACCGCAAGGTTGCGGGTTCGAGTCCCGTGTTTGGCATGGGTGTTTGTAAATGTATGTTGGTTTGTTAAATGACGAAAATGTTTCGGCGCATTATAGCCCTCGTGATGCTGACGGCGCCAGATAATCTGAATACAACCAACCAACTAAGTATAATTTCAAATGCGTTTATTTTTTACATCATTAAAAATAATTCTAAAATTATTAAGTATCCAGAAGGCAATAGCTTAATATCACTCTATCATCCGTAAAACGTTGGTAGATTTTAAAAGTAAAAATTTAATCTTGAATAGGTTTGGTTTGGTTTAGTCTAGTTTGTGCTCACACACACACACAACGACCTATACTTATGCAAAATAACGGCTAATCATGCCGGGACCTACTGATTAAAGTGAATTCCGAACTACAACGAACATCCATGCCTAACCCGTGATTCGAAACCGGCACCTTTGGCATGCGAAGCCAGAGCTCTAACTCGCAGCCATCAGGTGGACAATCCTGAAGAGGTTGAGCATTAAATTTTTTTTTTTTTTAGTTGATGTTACGGTTAAAATGCTTTACAAATGAAAGTTGAAATAAAATAATTAGTTATAAATTTCTAAATCTAAAATTTCAATGTTATAAGAATATGAAACTAAAGGTTCAAGACTCTGGGTCCACTTAGTAACTATTTTGATAAAAAGTTTAGAGCACCCATCCAGGTAACACAGCGGTATTGGTCAATGTCGGGTTGGTTGGTTGTATTCAGATTATCTGGCGCCGTCAGCAACACGAGGGCTATAATGCGCCGAAACATTCGTCATTAGACAAGACAACATACATTTACAAACACCCATGCCTAACACGGGACTCGAACCCGCAACCTCGCGGTCTAGAAGCCAGCACGCTAACCACTATACCGTTTGGTCGGCAGGTCAATGTCGGGAAAAGGAGTTCTAGGAATATTGGTGATTCCATGCCGAAGCTCGAACATCGTTCCAAAATACACTATTTTTTTTTTTTTTTTAAATGAACATGTGGAAACAATCAAAAAACATATTTATTACATATGTCTTTTCTTATAGCACTGCCGACCAAACGGTATAGTGGTTAGCGTGCTAGCTTCTAGACCGCGAGGTTGCGGGTTCCGAGTCCCGTGTTAGGCATGGGTGTTTGTAAATGTATGTTGGTTTGTAAAATGACGAAATGTTTCGGCGCATTATAGCCCTCGTGTTGCTGACGGCGCCAGATAATCTGAATACAACCAACCAATCTTATAGCACTATATTTCAATTTTAAAACTCTGCATCAAAATTTCAAAACTTCCAATATATTTTACCCAACACTGGGCGAATTTGGCCAAGATCCGTAGCAACGGCCTGCCTAAAACGGTTCCCATCGGGTTGGTTGGTTGTATTCAGATTATCTGGCGCCGTCAGCATCACGAGGGCTATAATGCGCCGAAACATTTCGCCATTTAACAAACCAACATACATTTACAAACACCCATGCCAAACACGGGACTCGAACCCGCAACCTTGCGGTCTAGAAGCCAGCATGCTAACCACTATACCGCGGTTTCCCATCGGGATTGGCTAGTGTCGAGTCAATATTGGCCAGCTGATTTGTGTCTATTTTTGCTCATTTTAAAATAGTGGCTCGGTTTGATAAGACTCAGGCTTTGTTACCGGAAAGTTATGAGATAGAGCGGAGCTATAACGCTGACGTAAATTATATTGGTGCTTGCTGCTGGTTGTAATTCGTCGAGGTCTGAATGTCTTCTCAGTGGTGTAACGTGGATTCCGAAATAGAGGAGCTAGTTCGGGTGTCGTCGCCTAGTCATCTAAGTAAGTTTAAAATTACAAGGTGTAATTGT
Organism: Linyphia triangularis; assembly: GCA_963978545.1. Lineage (NCBI taxonomy): Eukaryota > Metazoa > Arthropoda > Arachnida > Araneae > Linyphiidae > Linyphia > Linyphia triangularis. The sequence goes on from OZ021733.1 coordinate 28,354,999, forward strand.
GGATGCTGCTGTTGGTGTTACAATGTTAAAAGAAAGGTTAAAACAATGTTAAAACTTACGTTTTCTCCCACATAAGATGCAAATCTGGTTGGTTGGTTGGTTGTATTCAGATTATCTGGCGCCGTCAGCAACACGAGGGCTATAATGCACCGAAACATTCGTCATTAGACAAGCCAACATGCATTTACAAACACCCATGCCTAACACGGGACTCGAACCCGCAACCTCGTGGTCTAGAAGCTAGCACGCTAACCACTATACCGTTTGGTCGGCGATGCAAATCTGGAGCAATTCCATTAAAAGTCCTCCCAGAGGGAATTCTCCTAATCATTATAGGCCGACCAAGTGGTATAGTGGTTAGCGTGCTGGCTTCTAGACCGCGAGGTTGCGGGTTCGAGTCCCGTGTATGGCATGGGTGTTTGTAAATGTATGTTGGCTTGTCAAATGACGAATGTTTCGGCGCATTATAGCTCTCGTGTTGCTGACGGCGCCAGATAATCTGAATACAACCAACCAACCAACCTAATCATTATAGTTCGTATGATGTTGCTGCGATGAAATTTGTTTTTGTGTTCCTCTTGCGCAATAAAAATCTTAGAAAACTCAATCCTCAAACATTTACCGATCGCATAAAAAAAAATTCCTTCTCTCTAAATATTTTTGTTCATTTTAAAAACATGAGATCGTATCAAATTTAGATGACTTATCGGCTATTTATTTATCAGCTAAGAGAATAGCTTTGCTTCGTGCTGATAAAAATGTGTTGTGCGGATAGTTAACGCCTTTAGTAGCGAACTTGTTCGATAAGATGCGATTGCTTTGGTGTAAAAACCAAGAAAATGCACTCTTTTGTAACCAGTCAGTCATCTGACAAATTGATTAGCCCGCATCAAGTAGTTACGAGTTCAGAGTAAATTGTAAATGAACGAGTAGTCATAGACAAGAATGTTATCTAAAACAGATGAAAGAAAATCCTTAGTTTCGCCGGGTAAATATAAAAAAAATCCTTTTGTGTTGATTAACATTTTATTTATTTATGCAATTTTCATAAAAATTATGTTTATTTAACAGTAACTGTTATTGACTCAATTATGAAATATTTATAGCTTTTGATTTGTACGCGTTCAACGACCTTTTATGCACAATAACGCCTACTCAGGCCCGGACCTACAGCTTAACGTGGAATCCGAACCACAACGAACATCCAATGTTTTTCAGAATTCGAATAGCCGACCAAACGGTATAGTGGTTAGCGTGGTAGCCTCTAGACCGCGAGGTTGCGGGTTCGAGTCCCGTGTTAGGCATGGAAGTTTGTAAATGTATGTTGGCTTGTCTAATGATGAATGTTTCGGCTCATTATAGCCCTCGTGTTGCTGACGGAGCCAGATAATCTGAATACAACCAACCAACCAGAATTCGAATAGCCGACTAAATGGTATAGTAGTTAGCGTGCTAGCTTCTAGACCGCGAGGTTGCGGGTTCGAGTCCCGTGTAAAGCATGGGTGTTTGTAAATGAATGTTGGCTTGTCAAATGACGAATGTTTCGGTGCATTATAGCCCTCGTGTTGCTGACGGTGCCAGATAATCTGAAAACAACCAACCAGAATTCGAATCCGGAACTTCTGGTATGCGAGGCCAAAGCGGTAACCACGCAGTCATCAGATAATCATGAAATATTTCTAATGGATTCAACAACATTTTGTTTAGTTTGATGCAAACTCTATGTTTATTTTGAAGAGTTAGTTTTGAATGATAATTTATTAATAAAAAGTAACAAGAAAATGTTTTTAGTAAAAATCCTTATTCAAGTTGCCAATTTTTATGTTCGATCACATAGAGCTTTTACTTCTTTTCTTTCCGTGAATATCTTTGAATGCGCCTAAAAGTTTATAGCATGCATTGCCATCGACAGCGAGTCTATCGGCCAAGTTTCAAATCTATCGGATGACGGCAAGTATTTAATTTGCCTTTCGAAGCAATGCTCTGTTCGTCGGTCGGCACAAACGAAATCAAAGTTGATCAAAATTATTTAAAAATGGCTTATAGTCCGAGAGGCAACTGCAATTTTTGGACCCCATCGAACATCTTTCTGAAATTTTTATAGAAATTGGAGAAAAGTGAGTAGATTACGAATCCACTGGTCTGCCGTGGCAAAAATGGCCGAAACTGATCAAAAATCGACTTGGAATGAGTTGAACTAAAATCCGATTGCCAAATATGTCATAACTTGCCAAAAAGAGAACAAACTTTTTCGTCTGGCAACCCACTGCATTTGGATTTTCAATGAGAAAAAGCGCAAACGATTTCTGATCTCTGGCTCGGAAAACTTGAATCTTTTAAAAGTAAGCCAAATTGGCGACATCAGTTACGTTGTCAGTGACGTGATGTTTATTGCCAACTTGGCTCTCTTTTAATAGATGCAAGTACACCGTCGCCAGATATCTGAATCGTCTGCAACCTTCTTAATTGAAAATTAAAGAGTGAGGGTTACCAAATAAAAAAAAATGCTCATTATTTGGCAAGTTATGGCGCATTTGGCAATTGGATTTAGTTCAACTTATTAAAAGTCGATTTTTGACTAGTTTCGGTCATTTTTGCCACTGCAGACCAGTGGATTCGTACTCTACTCACTTTTCTCCAATTCTAATGATTCTGTCATTCTAATGATAGACAGCATGCAAAAAAGTCAACTATCGAGCCCCACCGGACCGCGGCCGACCAAACGGTATAGTGGTTAGCGAGCTGGCTTCTAGACCGCGAGGTTGCGGGTTCGAGTCCCGTGTTAGGCATGGGTGTTTGTAAATGTATGTTGGCTTGTCAAGTGACGAATGTTTCGGCGCATTATAGCCCTTGTGTTGCTGACGGCACCAGGTAATCTGAAAAGAGAAACTCTGCAGACTTTTTTCAAAGTGAGTTGACACGACAGTGATAATCACGTGGCGGTTGACTGACTTCCGGACGGGAGTTAATCGGTTTTTCTCGCGCTCGAAAATTAAAGACGGTTGGTTGTTTTCAGATTATCTGACGCCGAGGGCTATAATGCGCCGAAACATTCGTCATTCGACAAACCAACATACATTTACAAACACCCATGCCTAACACGGGACTCGAACCCGCAACCTCGCGGTCTAGAAGCTAGCACGCTAACCACTATACCGTTTGGTCGGCAAACTTAGAGACGGATCAGTTTTTCTCTGGAAGTCCTTCCGAAAGGTTTACCCCTGCACAAAGATATTGATCTGGGTCAAAAGTTGGCCTAAAAAGGTTCAAATCAAAAGGGTGCATTGATAACAGAATGCAATAGCAGGAGTATCCAAGAAAAGTACAATAACATAAAAGCTTCTAACCCTTTACACTCCAGTGGCGCCTCTCAGGCGCCACACGATTGGATGCCAAACCACGAGAGGACCATTAGGTGTGATGAAGAAATTCGATGCAAGGCCAATGACTGTGTTTAGTTTCTATGAAGCAAATCCATAAACACCAGCCGAACCTAAAATGTCTCGAGTTGCTGATTCCTCCGCGCGAAAAAGGCCTGGAGTGCAAAGGGTTAACAATATTCCGATGCAGTATAGCCATCGCCTAGCTCTTGTACAAAATCCCTGATAAAACAATATAGTAACATTAACACTAGAAAGACGGGAGCTTAGTATATACCTATATTGCCTGAAAGCAGTCAAAATGACTGCATTGAGAAAAAATAACTAATGCGCAAAGAAATTTGTTTAACAGTAATTTTTAATATATTTTATATCACTTACAGTCATATAACAAGTTATTAATAAGTATTAACTATAAAAAAAATGTATTTCAGTTCGAAAAAAAATAATTTATACATTATCTGGACCTTTTAGCCGTATCGATTACAGTATGAGATCATACACTCAGTGATCCTCCTTCCCATCTGAATTACGTTACAGCGTGTTCAAAGGGAACAAAGCGCGTGGCCAGGCCTGGCATAAAGATTCGAATAACAATAACTTTAGTTATTGAACAACTGCAACTTATCAAGTATATGTCGAAATCGACAATTTATCATGAACTTGTACGTTATCATGTTATTCCAATCCAGAGCCGAACTGGTCTTTTCCAAGCGGTCAAAATGACTGCTTTTCGGCAATATAGGTATAACATACATATATACCGGAAGTGAAGGAGGGGGGGGGGAACAACAATGATTAATTAACCCATTTACATGTTGTAGAAAAAGTCACAAAATTATAAGAAGCTGTGTCATTATTTAAATAATTATTTTTTTAATTGAAATTCAAAAGCAGTCAAAATGACTTGCTTAGGCAATCTAGTGTTAACAAGTTTATTTAAATGAATACAGCCTTCAGAATATTTACAAACTTGCGTTTCTTTTTCAGATAAGCCTTTTTCATATACAGAGCAATGGCCGCTTCTCATAGCATTAGCAGCCCTCATCATTGGAGTAATAGGAATTCTAAGTATTTCTATGACGTACGGCTTGACTGGTGGAAAATATCCTGACGACGTGAGTTTTTACTTCATTTCATAATTAGTATTCTGAATATAAAATAGGAGCAAAACAGAACGATTACAGAATAACTAATTTGATTATAATCTATCTGAAAGTACGGGCATCTTTCTACTATGCAAAGGTATCGAAAACCGCTGGTGTTTTGAGACCTCCTTTTCAGTTAGTAGACACGGCCACGATCATGACAGATAGTTATGTATAGTCTAGACCAGCGTCAGCCACAACACGGCCCGCGGGCCGGATTTGGCCCGCGACGGATATTTCTGCGGCCCGCCAACAGCACAGAAGATGGGGGGGGGGGGGGAAATCAAGTTTCAGTGTATGGACTTTTTTTTCCCCACATAATTGTAATTTTTCCGAAATATTATAGTATGTGTTAAGTATGTCGAACAGAGTTCTCCACTACGTGTCGAAAGAAACAAAATAAAAATCTTTCAGCAAGATGGTTTTCATAAAGAATAAATACAGGAATAAATTAACTGAATCTCATTTGGACAATTTATTAAGATTAGCTGTAAAAAATACTGGGACAGACATCGACTCTATCTCAAAATAAACCGAACGATTTCGACCACTATTGTGTCCCAATTCGTATCGACTAAAATCAACTAGAACAGAGTTACCTGGAAGTGCAGTTCAAATAGTTTTATTAAAAGTTCGGTCAAGATATATAGTCACGTTCGAATAAAAGATTCACTTCTCTTTTAGAATTTAATTTACTAATAATAAAAATTATTATTTTTTAATTATTAAAAAAAAATAATCAAATATCAATTGTAATTTGATCATAATTAAAAAATCTTTTTTTTTTTTCCCTTCAGATTTCAGAAATGCTATGTATTGTTAAATCGATGATGAAATACATATATTGGAGAATCCGACCCGCGAAAAGCTCCAACATAAGTCATATGGCTCGCCTCTAAAAGTTAGTGGCGAACGCTGGTCTAGACGTTAGCCACTACGCGGCTCGCGGGCCGGATTTGGCTCACGACTGATTTTTCTGCGGCCCGCCAGCACCACAGAAGATAATTATTAAGACAATTTATTAAGATTGGCTGTAAAAAATACTGGGACAGACATCGACTCTATCTCAAAATAAACTGAACGATTTCGACCACTATTGTGTCCCAATTTGTATCGACTAAAATCAACTAGAACAGAGTTATCTGGAAGTGCAGTTCAAATAGTTTTATTAAAAGTTCGGTCGAGATATATAGTCACGTTCGAATAAAAGATTAACTTCTCTTTTAGAATTTAATTTGCTAATAATAAAAATTATTATTTTTTAATTATTAAAAAAAAAATAATCAAATATCAATTGTAATTTGATCATGATTAAAAAATCTTTTTTTTTTTCCCTTCAGATTTCAGAAATGCTATGTATTGTTAAATCGATGATGAAATACATATATTGGAGAATCCGACCCGCGAAAAGCTCCAACATAAGTCATATGGCTCGCCTCTAAAAGTTAGTGGCGAACGCTGGTCTAGACGTTAGCCACTACGCGGCTCGCGGGCCGGATTTGGCTCACGACTGATTTTTCTGCGGCCCGCCAGCACCACAGAAGATAATTATTAAGACAATTTATTAAGATTGGCTGTAAAAAATACTGGGACAGACATCGACTCTATCTCAAAATAAACTGAACGATTTCGACCACTATTGTGTCCCAATTTGTATCGACTAAAATCAACTAGAACAGAGTTATCTGGAAGTGCAGTTCAAATAGTTTTATTAAAAGTTCGGTCGAGATATATAGTCACGTTCGAATAAAAGATTAACTTCTCTTTTAGAATTTAATTTGCTAATAATAAAAATTATTATTTTTTAATTATTAAAAAAAAAAAAATCAAATATCAATTGTAATTTGATCATGATTAAAAAATCTTTTTTTTTTCCCTTCAGATTTCAGAAATGCTATGTATTGTTAAATCGATGATGAAATACATATATTGGAGAATCCGACCCGCGAAAAGCTCCAACATAAGTCATATGGCTCGCCTCTAAAAGTTAGTGACGAACGCTGGTCTAGACGTTAGCCACTACGCGGCTCGCGGGCCGGATTTGGCTCACGACTGATTTTTCTGCGGCCCGCCAGCACCACAGAAGATAATTATTAAGACAATTTATTAAGATTGGCTGTAAAAAATACTGGGACAGACATCGACTCTATCTCAAAATAAACTGAACGATTTCGACCACTATTGTGTCCCAATTTGTATCGACTAAAATCAACTAGAACAGAGTTATCTGGAAGTGCAGTTCAAATAGTTTTATTAAAAGTTCGGTCGAGATATCTAGTCACGTTCGAATAAAAGATTCACTTCTCTTTTAGAATTTAATTTGCTAATAATAAAAATTATTATTTTTTAATTATTAAAAAAAAAATAATCAAATATCAATTGTAATTTGATCATGATTAAAAAATCTTTTTTTTTTTCCCTTCAGATTTCAGAAATGCTATGTATTGTTAAATCGATGATGAAAATACATGTATTGGAGAATCCGGCCCGCGAAAAGCTCCAACATAAGTCATATGGCTCGCCTCTAAAAGTTAGTGGCGAACGCTGGTCTAGACGTTAGCCACTACGCGGCTCGCGGGCCGGATTTGGCTCACTACTGATTTTTCTGCGGCTCGCCAGCACCACAGAAGATTAAAAAGATTAAAAAAAAATAAAATTTTGACTTTTGTTTTCTTACATAATTGTAATTTATCCGAAATAATATGAGTTAACTATGTAGAACTGAGGTCTCCATATGGACGCCCCCAGGAGGGTGCAAGGAGGTGCACTTGCATCCCCCCTAGGCCGACCAAACGGTATAGTGGTTAGCGTGCTAGCTTCTAGACCGCGAGGTTGCGGGTTCGAGTCCCGTGTAAGGCATGGGTGTTTGTGAATTTATGTTGGTTTGTCAAATGACGAATGTTTCGGTGCACAATAGCTCTCATGGTGTTGACGGTGCCAGATAAAATAGTAAAAAGAAAAGGCCATTACACCAACCTAGACTTGGCTGTACTTTCGATCTCAATACTTTTGACGGCCATATTGCCTGAAGAAATTGGCCCTTTTTTGCTGCGATGTTTTTGTTAGGGTTTTCTACTACTTTTTTAAGGTATTCATTTTAGATTTATTATTAATTTGAAACACCGATAGTTAGTTTAAAAACGTTTTGTGTTCATCATTTAAAAACTTGCTAGAAAACTTCCTGGAGTTTAAAGGCACAATCTCGTGTTGGCATGGGTGTTTGTAAACGTATGTTGGCTTGTCTAATGACGAATGTTTCGGCGCATTATAGCCCTAGTGTTGCTAATGACGCCAGATAATCTGAATACAACCAACCTATTCAAAACGCAATTAGAAGGCAGTTCCTCTTTAAAAAAAAAAAATCTCAAGGAATGTAGACAGTTCACCCTTGAAAATAAGATAGAGAGATTTCGAAGGCTATAATGCGCCGAAACATTCGTCATTAGACAAGCCAACATACATTTACAAACACCCGTGCCTAACACGGGACTCAAACCCGCAATCTCGCGGTCTAGAAGCTAGAACGCTAACCACTATACTGTTTGGTCGACATTTACAATAGAGTGTTGGTTGTATTCAGATTATCTGGTGCCGTCAGCAACACGAGGGCTATAATGCGCCGAAGCATTCGTATTGTAAACGTATGTTGGCTTGTCTAATGACGAATGTTTCGGCGCATTATAGCCCTCGTGTTGCTGACGGCACCAGATAATCTGAAAACAACCAACCAACCAACCATCCCCCCTAGCTCTTGAATATTAAAAAAAAAATATGTATGAGAGGAAAGGTGTAAATTCCAAGATAAAAAGAAAAGAACATATGCCGTTTCGGTTTTTATGTTACAATTAGAATTTGTTTTTCTATTATTTTAGTCTTTTGTTTCTTTACTATGTCGTTTTTCATAGCTACTGGCGCCTATTGTCTAGGATTATTGGAGGCTGAGTAGAAGTATTTCTTTCTTTTATTGTATAATTATTTCCTGTGTAGTTCTCAAAATTCTGGGAAAAATATTTTGCTTTTTAAGTCATCAGATATACTATCTTGAAATCTATTTTTGAATTCAATTAAACATATCCAATACTGCCTTTGTATTTCATTTTGAATTTTTTTTTTTTTTTAATTATTACCAAAACTTGGAAGAAATATAATTTACTCTTCTATATTTTTGCATCTTCGTGTTCCTCTGTTCTAAACACTGTCTCTTGAATGCCGTGAGATCTAGTTGGATGATAAAAAATCGTTAAATATATATATATATATATTTTAATATTTTTACTACTTTTTTTTCTTTTTAGCAGGGTAGCGCTTTCAAAAATATATACCATAAATTTTTTAAAACTATTCTCAAAGAGTATAATTTAAAATGTATAACTATTAATTAAAATTTCTAAAAAATTAATGATTTTGATAAAAATCCAGTCTCGCACCTCCCTGCAAATATTTCTATGGGCGCCCATGGTTCTCCACAACGTGCCCGAAGAAACTATATGGAGAAGCTCTCAGTTAGGTGGTTTTCATCAAGGATAAATACAGGAATAACTTAACTGAATCTCATTTCAATAACTTATTAAAATTGATTGTAACAAATATTCCGAAAGACATCGAATCTGTCATAAAATAAAGTGAGAAATTTCGACCGCCATCGTCTCACAATTGATGTCGACTAAAATGGAGTAATCTGGAAGTACAGTTTAGACAAGTCGCTTTGTCAAGCTGAAACAAAATATTCACTGCTTTTTCAGACTTTGAGTTACTAATAATGAAAATTATTATTTTTTTAATTATTTGAAAAAGAAAGAATCAAATATCAATTGTAATTTTACACAATAAAATAATTGATATTATTTTTCTTGTTTTCAGCAATGCAATATATTGATAAATCGACAATAATTAAGGATACATATTTTGGTTTATCTGGCCCACGAAAAGCGCCAATACGGCCGGCCTCTAAAAGTTAGTGGCGAACGCTGGTTTAGACAGATGGTTTTGTATAGAGGGATAGATCCTCTTGCCAGACCTTCCGGAAGACGTTCCACAATTTACACCAAACTTGACCAATAGGCGCTGTACAGCCCTTTTCACCATAAAATCTAAAATACATCTAATTGTTTATATGTCAATTCAAAGCTAAAAAATAATTATAATCTATTTAAGAATAGAGTACTTTATTTTCTTATCAAAACATTAAATAATTTTAACCCCTTGGGTACGGATTTATTTGGGAAAATTCTTGCGTTTTGAACGGTTGGTTCAAAACAATAAAGGAACTTTGAAGGAATACAGCCAAACAAATTATTTTTTTAAAGTATAGGTAAACCAACCGATGTTTGACTTAACCAATCATAGCTCTTGTGACATTAAAATCTATCCAATCAAACTAGTTTGAATGGCGAATTAGGTTCGTCATTATTAACAGGCAAAACAAGTGCATGACGAATCTCAGCCTTCAAATGTACCCAAAGGATTTTTGGTTTGATCTTAGACTCGTCATCCGCTCCTAGGGGAAAAAGTGAATGACGTGTCTCAGACGTCAAATGTACCCAAGGGGTTAATTGCTATAAAACTTTAGTTAGAGTGAACCAGCTTTTCTGCGTATGGTTTTGATTTATTTCTTTTCTCCAAAGAAGGGATATCTACAAATTTACATAAATTTAACAGCAGTTGGGTTGGATATAATCTAAAAAAAAATTGGTTTCTAAATTTAATGAAATAAATTCTGTAATAAGTTCTTTCTTGTTTTGTTTGTAATTCTAGTATGGAGTTGTTATGGATGCAGGATCATCAAAAACAAACACCATTGTCTACAAGTGGAAAAGTAACAAACACAAAGGAACAGGATGTGTCACACAAGAAACAGATTGTTTAGCAGAGGGTAAGAATGTGAAGTATAAGAGTATTTTACTGAGAGAGGATAAATAGTCTTCCCAAGCCAATATAATTTGGACCTATTACAGTATAATCGATGAATATAATGTGTAATTCTATTATATCAGAAAAAGTCGGGAGAAAAAATTATCTGAATCTAATAAAAAAAACAACTACTGGTACATTATTGTTGTTTTACCATTAGCACTTTTGTCTACTATATGTTAGTCGTTAGGTTTTTAAAAATTTAAATTGCAAGAAAATAATATATATGGTTTTAATTTTCGCATACTTCTGTGGCGGTTCGGTTACCCTGTCAACAGCTTGAACCCCGTCCTGGAACCCCGTAGTCAAATATAACTACACGGGATTTTTACAACTTAACCCTTTGCACTCCAGTGGCGCCTCTCAGGCGCCACACGATTGGATGCCAAACCACGAGAGGACCATTAGGTGTGATGCGGAAATTCGATGCAAGGCCAATGACTGTGTTTAGTTTCTATGAAGCAAATCCATAAACACCAGCCGAACCTAAAATATCTCGAGTTGCTGATTCCTCCGCGCGAAAAAGGCCTGGAGTGCAAAGGGTTAAAAAAACAGTCGTGCTTAACTTTTATCTGTAAGCATGTCTTTACTGACGATCTTCACCATTTTTATGTTCAGTATTTATTTCAGTTTGTTAAATTGTAATAAACGTATTTGTATTAACTAAATCCTCTCTGAAGTTATTTGGAGTTAGAAATAAATTAAGTGTATTCCAGAATAATATATATTATCCCTCGTACACCCAACTTCAATAAGAAAATCCAGTGACGCCCTCACCCCAATAAAGACTCTCAGTATAATAAACTCTATATAGTTGCATGTACCACTTAGAGCGTGCCAGGCGACAAACGCAACCTCTATCCACAGCTGTGGCCAAGTATAAGCTCTATGGAATTGCATATATTGTTTTAAAGTGGCTCGTCTGAACACCTGACGCGGTGACACGCACACACCACTTTAGTGGCTCTGTACAATAAGAGCTAACCAGTACGTACCTTGTGTTATTGAGGAGGGTCCTATATTTTCAATACTGGCGAGAAAAACTTTTTATAATTGTCCGAGAAGCTACTGATAAGAAACAACAACAACAAAGTTCATTAGCGAATTCTTTTGATCTTCATCTTAAATGGGCCATCTTAAATGTCTTACTTTCTCTAAAGACAAGAAAAATCGCACTCTTTGCCCAAAGTGCCACTAACACCAGGCCTCAGCTGAACACATCCTGGACTGTTTGGATCTCCTTTAGGAAGAAATTTATTCTTCTCCTCTTCTTGTTGTAGACTTTTTATGGCAACGGATTCGTTGACCTAGTCCGATTCCGTCAGACTGGGTTGGAGATAAGAAACAACAACAACAAAGTTCATTAGCGAATTCTTTTGATCTTCATCTTAAATGGGCCATCTTAAATGTCTTACTTTCTTTAAAGACAAGAAAAATTGCACTCTTTGCCCAAAGTGCCACTAACACCAGGCCTCAGCTGAACACATCCTGGACTGTTTGGATCTCCTTTAGGAAGAAATTTATTCTTCTCCTCTTCTTGTTGTAGACTTTTTATGTCAACGGATTCGTTGACCTAGTCCGATTCCGTCAGACTGGGTTGGAGATAAGAAACAACAACAACAAAGTTCATTAGCGAATTCTTATGATCTTCATCTTAAATGGGCCATCTTAAATGTCTTACTTTCTTTAAAGACAAGAAAAATTGCACTCTTTGCCCAAAGTGCCACTAACACCAGGCCTCAGCTGTGCACATCCTGGACTGTTTGGATCTCCTTTGGGAGGAAATTCATTCTTTTCCTGTTCTCGTTATAGACTTTTGTATGTCAACGGATTCGTTGACCTAGTCTGATTCCGTCAGACTGGGTTGAAGATTAGAAACAACAACAAAGTTCATTAATGAATTATTTTAATCTTCGTACCAAAAAGATTATAAAGTTGTTTTCTTCTTTTTATTATTCACATACGTGGCACAAACAATTAAGAGTACACTTCGTTTTTTGCACAAATTATCACTTAATATGGTGAATAATGCACAAAAAATATAATTATAACAAAACTGTTTGTGAAGGTACTAAACTATGGACATATTACTTTGTATATATACAAAAATTATAATAATACATTACAAATCATATTATTTATACAGCTTTAAAACTTTGTTAGGTGAAATTTGCAGTCAAAAAATTGAGGATACACCTATGAAAAATATGTTTAACTACCACTAAATATGTTCTATTTGATTGCTATTTTAATATAATTTTGCGTAATCTTATCTTAAAACTGTTTAACGATCATTTTTATGTGAAAACTTTTGTTAGATGAACTTAAAACCAATCGTTTGAATGAAAAATGGCTCCTCGAAGAGAAACCAGTATTGATGTAAAGAAATTCGTATTAAGATTATTTCAAAAAGGAAAATCTTATCGTGAAATAGCTAAAATTGTTGGTAGAAATCCCACATGTGTCCAGAAAATCATCGGAAAATATCAAACTGATGGATTGATTGAAAATAAAAGTGGAAGATGAAAATATAATAAGGAAAGGTATTCTGAGTGATGTCATAAAAAGAATTTTTTCAAAAGAAATCAAGATTGATCCTAAAGTAAGTGCAGTCAAGCTTGCTGCAGAAACTCCTCAAATAATTGGTAGAAGTGTATGTGCTGAAACTGTACGGAATGTAATTAGACAAGCTGGATATAAAAGTCGAGTTGCTAGAAAGAAACCATTCATCGGCTTGCAAAATCAGTTGGTTGGTTGTTGTGAGTTATCTGGCGCAAAAGCAACAAAAAGGCTATACTGCGCCGAAACCATACAAATATTTAAAAGGTTTTAAAAATACACTTGTTTATAGGAAGAGAATAATAAAAACTTTTAAAGTTGATGTATTAAATAAGGTAATAAAAACCTATCTCCTGTAAAAACTTAAAGAGATTCATATGTGGCGGTGAGCTTAAAATCGAAGACAATGAAGGATGACATGAATTAAAAAGGCGTTGCCTTATCAAATTAAAAGAAGAGCATTCTGATAAAATGTGAAAAACTGTTAAAATTACTCCACAGGAATTACATGTGGGGCCATCTTCTGCCAGCAGAAGATGAACATGAGTAAGACGAGTGTGGCCTATTCTTAAACGATTTAAGAGTACTTCCCTTTTCCGGGATTGCTGTATGGGGGCGAATCCGGATATTAGGGGCTGGAACGAACGCAGCTTGTTATCCGTCTGTGCATCCCACATGGCTTGCAAAATCAGAAAAAGTGTCTAGAGTTTGCTAAAAACTCATCAATTGAAGACCAATAACTTTAGGAAGAAGGTAATATTTAGCGATGAAAGTAAATTCAACATTTTTGGAAGTGACGGTCGTCGCACCGCATGGAGAAAGCCCAATTCCAAAAAATTTACGTCCCACAGTTAAGCATGGTGGTGGCTCCGTCATGGTTTGGGGTTGTATGGCTTCAACCGGGGCAGGAAATTTGGTTTTTATAGATGGTATTATGAATCATTTAGTTAACTTGGATTTACTTAAAAAAAAATCTAAAAGAAAGTGCTAAAAATTTGGATTTAGATGGAAACTTCATATTCCAGCACGATAACGACCCCAAGCACATGGCACGTAACTTTAAAATGTGGTGTCTCTTTAATTGTAAACAGCAGTTGCACGCAACACTACAGTCCCCTGAGATTAATGTCATAGAAAATCTGTGGGTCGCACTCGAAACAATGGTCCAAACACACAAAATAAGAAACAAGGCTCATTTAAAACAAGTGTTACAAGAAGAAAGAGATAAAATATATTCAGATACCACCCAAAAGTTGGTTGAATCCTTACCTCGACGTTTGGAGAACATTATAAAAGCCAAAGGGTATATAACTAAATATTGACGCTTTCTTTATAAGTGATATATTACTAAAATTTCATTAGTGTATTCTCAATTTTTTGAGACAAAAATCTGCATATGTTTTTTTTAAAATGCTTCTGAAATTTTTCATTTCAAAAATTTTTGGTTTATTGTTCTTTATTTTTACTTTAAATTAAACCATTTGTTATGTGTGAAAATAAGAACATGTTTGCATTTCTTGGTAATGTGTTACTTATACTGAAAGTTGGATTTATCAAATAAAAGAAGGGTGTACTCTCAATTGTTTGATTGCCGACCAAACGGTATAGTGGTTAGCGTGCTAGCTTCTAGACCGCGAGGTTGCGGGTTCGAGTCCCGTGTTGGCATGGGTGTTTGTAAATGTATGTTGGCTTGTCTAATGACGAATGTTTCGGCGCATTATAGCCCTCGTGTTGCTGAGCCTCGTGTTGCTGAGAACGGCGCCAGATAATCTGAATACAACCAACCAATTTTTTGAGCCACTGTATTTAGCATGGCAACGATATAAAGCACAAAAACTTTATCCGTCAAACTGCTTCTATTCTAAGTTTTAAGCTACATACTTCAGTTCTTATACTTAGAATAGATGTTTACACAATTAAGACATTGTCTGTCTACCAGGAGATTAGCTCCAGCCAAATAGTCTAGTCGATTGCAGTTGCTATAAAATCAAGGTTGGTTGTTTTCAGATTATCTGGCGCCGTCAGCAACACGAGGGCTATAATGCGCCGAAACATTCGTCATTAGACAAGCCAACATACATTTACAAACACCCATGCCAAACACGGGACTCGAACCCGCAACTTCGCGGTCTAGAAGCTAGTACGCTAACCACTATACCGTTTGGTCGGCAATATATATAAAATCAAGACTCGACGGTTCAGTATAGGGGTAATATTCACATATTTAGCAAGGTAACCATATAAAGCACAACAACTTTATCCGTCAAACTGCTTCTATTCCCTGTTTTAAGCTACATACTTTAGTTTTTATACTTAGAATAGATGTTTACACAATTTAGACACTGTCTGTCTACCAGATTAGCTCCAGCCAAATAGTCTAGTCGATTGCAGTCGCTATAAAATCAAGACTCGACGGTTCAGTATAGGGGTGATGCATGCGGAAAATTGACATCCAAATCCTCTGAAGTAGATGTCGCTCTCCTGAAATCACTCTGGTAAAATTGGGCTAGACTCGTTTCCATTTCTACAGACAACGTTGGACAACTTACGGAAGCCATTCTTGTGGTTGGCAGACAGTGTACATCAGAGCTCAATATTTTCAATGTGTTCTATAGCATTTTATTTATATAATTATGTTATAAAGCATTATTATTCTATAGCATAGATATTCTATATGATTTTTAGTCTAATTAAAAGGTTGAATCTGATTTCTTTTAAATTAATGCATTTTGGATAACATCTTTTTAATAGGAGGAATAGCTGAAATGGACCCAATGAAATTGGATCCAGTGATAAACTGTGCTAAAGACGTGACTAAACGCATCAACGAAGCATCTCGAAGCAAAACTCCTTTATATTTTGCTGCAACTGCAGGGATGAGGCTATTGAAGTAAGACACATATTCATTTAGTTCAATTCATTCACTTTTGGCTTCAGAAGGCTCGGAATAGACCAAGTTTAATTAAAACCACCTTATATTTATTTCAATTATTTCAAAATTCAAAACTTTAGTTAAATATTTTTAATTAATGCTTCTATCCAATCCAAACTGGGAATATTATTTAATTTCTTACCAAATAAAATTGTTAAGTCATACGATTATATATCATATACAAAATATGTCATTTCAATCACTGTGTATTGTTATATTCTATAATGCTCTTTGTTATGCAGTGCCACTACAGTGGCGAACGCGCACTATACATTAAAGACGCCCGAACTAGCCACAGCTGTTGCTCAATATAATAAGCTCCATATGATTTCATGTATCTTTTTTAGAGTTTGAGCGTCTTAAGCGACAGACGCAACCGCTAGTCGCAGCTGTAGCCCAGTATAATAAGCTCCATAGGATTACATGTTTCACTTAAAGTGGCCTGTCTGAGTGTCTGAAGCGGTGGCGCCAGTTCGCCACTGGAGTGGCTCTGTATAATAAGAGCATCAGAAAAACTATCAAACATGAAAGCTATTGAGACTCTGTATTTTACTAGCTATCTTCAGAATTGAGGGCCTGAGAAGCAAAGGGGTCTAAGAGACTTTTCTTAACTTTGGAGAAAATACACTTTAAAGTTTCTTATTTATATTAAGGGGGCATGCTACCCAAAATATAACAAAAATGTCAATTTTTCAATTTTTATCTCATAATGTGGAGAATATCTTTCTGAATAGTTGTGCAAAAATTTATACTTGTACCTTTGATAGATAAAAAGTTATATTGTATTTTCTAAACCATCTCACACAATCAAAGTTGAAAAAGAAATCTTTAACACTGTTTTTCTCAGTTCGTTATTTTTCAATTTGAGTGTTGTTTAAATCCCTAAGACTTTTTTCTAAATTTAGTTAGGATTGGGAAATTTTTATAGAGTATTTATATACGTCTGATAAACAAAAGTTAGTGGGGAATTAGGTGTGCTGTGTTTAGTTGTTGTTGTTTTTTAAATTAAAAACTTGAAAACTTGAAATAAAACGTCATTTTTCTGCTGATTTTAGTGTAAAAACATATAAAACTTTTTTCATTGCTTGCATCTTCAAATCTATACTAACTATTCTTAACAATTATAATGCTAATATATTGTAAGAAATTTATGGAAAAATACTTAAAATTGTGGAAGGAGTAGCATTTCGAAAAAAGTTTCAAAAAATAAAAAAAAATTGAATTAATCAAAAATTATTTATTCAAAATATATTTGAAGGTTAAATTATGTTTACTTATCATCAACACAATGTAAAATTACCATAGTTTAAATTTTAGTGGTGAAATTTCTGAAAATATTTTTTGGGGTACCATACCGCCTTAAATTTGTATGAAAATTATTTGTTGTTCAAATACTAACCTCTGGGATGATGATATCACTACTTTTCATATAATTTAATATAAATAAGAAACTTTAAAGTGTATTTTCTCAAAAGAAAAGTCACTTAGATCCCTTTGTTTCTCAGGCCCTCAATTCCTTTAAGATACTTAATTATCTAATCTTTATTTTTACTCCTTTAAACTATTTGATTTATTTTTTTCCTTGTAGCTCAGTCAATCCAGCTCGTGCCGATTCGATTTTAGATGAGTTAAATCTTCGACTTAACGAAACGGGATTATCTGTACAAAAAATAGAAATCATTCCAGGGAAAGATGAAGGAATATACGGATGGATTACGTCCAATTTTCTTCAGCAAACTTTGGAAATTCCTCAGGTGAACAACACTATGCTAATACTAGAAATTCTTAATTAAGAATTTATGTCCTTATACTAGGGACAGTATCATACATTTGAAAAAAATTATTACAAAAAAAATATCTTTCTTATAATTATTGCCTTAACCCATTAGAATAATTTCACACCCCGATGTCATCATGTGATTTTTTATTTTGGCATAAGCATCATATGACACCCTCGCCGACCAAACGGTATAGTGGTTAGCATGCTGGCTTCTAGACCGCGAGGTTGCGGGTTCGAGTCCCGTGTTTGGCATGGGTGTTTGTAAATGTATGTTGGTTTGTTAAATGACGAAATGTTTCGGCGCATTATAGCCCTCGTGATGCTGACGGCGCCAGATAATCTGAATACAACCAACCAACCAACCATATGACACCCTCGGGGCGTCATGCAGCACTGCTTTGTACCGAATCTATGTTGGTTGATTATTTTATGTATTATTATGTTTCCAACCATGCTGCTTCTGGATTTAAATATGATTATTCAGTCAACTCGAATGGCATTTAAATATGACTTCATTGAGTTAAAATTAACTTTAAAACTGCCCTTTAGTTTGTTTTACTCAATTAGTGTGTTTGGTTATTAGTTTGATTGTTTTACTCTTTTAGTTTAGTTTCAATTAGTTTGATGATTAACACATAAAAAAGTTTTTTTGAGAATGAGATTTCACTTTAACAATCAAGTTAACTTCAATTATTACACTCATTTTTTCATGTCATTTTTTTGGAAGCAACACTTTACTTGAGTTGTTAAAACTCCAACAAGTACTTTTCAAATAACTTCAATTGTTTTATCATCCAAATAACCTATTTAGCAACACTTGGATTGGAGTTTTAAACGAAAGTAAAACGTTCCGCAAAGAATCAAAATCTTGAAAGTTATTATCTTTTTACAGAATTGTCTTACTTATACAAGTAATTTTATCTTATTTTTTTTCTATGTGTGTGTATTTTGCTTACAATCTGATCCTTCAAATTAAGGTGACAAAGCCAGTTGTTGATCAAATAAAGTCAGTGATGCCGACTTATTTTTTTTATAATTCCCCTACTTT
Organism: Linyphia triangularis; assembly: GCA_963978545.1. NCBI lineage: Eukaryota > Metazoa > Arthropoda > Arachnida > Araneae > Linyphiidae > Linyphia > Linyphia triangularis. The sequence goes on from OZ021733.1 coordinate 28,373,756, forward strand.
TAAGATTTAGAATCAAAATGATATATTTACTGCGATCCTTAATGATTGTTTTACAATGAGTAAGAAATGAATCTATTGAAAACAAAACAACAACAAAATTCTACAAAATTTTTATTTGAATTTCTATTTTTCCATGTGCTATGACAAACAATAATTCCTCAATGGCTCGTTCAGTAGCTGACAGTCCAAATTAATGAAAAAACGGTAACACCAACATTCAAAGAAAACTATTATGTCTAATGCCACTTGTAATACTCACTTCTGTATGTTTATGTCGCGTTTTTTCAAAAATTTGATGAATTGCTGGAAGAGTATCAAACACTGGCGGGATCACGCTAGGAAATAAAATTCTCGAAATTTAAAAAAAAAGAAGAAAAAAATTCAGAGAGAAATCTTTAAAAAAAAGGAAAAAGAATTTCCAATTTCTTTATTTTCCCTAAAATTATTAAACTTTTAATCTACATGAATTTTTGTTCTAGAAAACTTAGTCTTAGCCTAGAAAGACTTTTAAATATGAAAATATTAATAAAAAATTATAAAAAATTAACTATAAAAAAATTAAATAATAAGCAGTGGTTAAGAATCTCCTTAAATATTCCCTCATGGCAAATAAGGAAACTCTTAACCTTTAACTGCTGTGTGCGGTCTGACAGACCGCGAGTCATTTTTTGTAGAATGATTCAGCACCTTAAAATATTTCAAGTTTGACTTTTATATTATTTTTTCCGATATTATGTTGCTTAAATTTTAAACTGATGTTCATTAAATTGTTTTATGCAGTATGGACCACGTGTTGCTCTTGCGCCAAAATTATCAAACCACCCAACCACAGCAATTAAAGGCTAATAGGCCCATGCCGACCAAACGGTATAGTAGTTAGCGTGCTAGCTTCTAGACCGCGAGGTTGCGGGTTCGAGTCCCGTGTTTGGCATGGGTGTTTGTAAATGTATGTTGGTTTGTTAAATGACGAAATGTTTCGGCGCATTATAGCCCTCGTGATGCTGACGGCGCCAGATAATCTGAATACAACCAACCAACCAACCATATGACACCCTCGGGGCGTCATGCAGCACTGCTTTGTACCGAATCTATGTTGGTTGATTATTGGATGTATTATTATGTTTCCAACCATGCTGCTTCTGGATTTAAATATGATTATTCAGTCAACTCGAATGGCATTTAAATATGACTTCATTGAGTTAAAATTAACTTTAAAACTGCCCTTTAGTTTGTTTTACTCAATTAGTGTGTTTGGTTATTAGTTTGATTGTTTTACTCTTTTAGTTAGTTTAGTTTCAATTAGTTTGATGATTAACACATAAAAAAGTTTTTTTGAGAATGAGATTTCACTTTAACAATCAAGTTAACTTCAATTATTACACTCATTTTTTCATGTCATTTTTTTGGAAGCAACACTTTACTTGAGTTGTTAAAACTCCAACAAGTACTTTTCAAATAACTTCAATTGTTTTATCATCCAAATAACCTATTTAGCAACACTTGGATTGGAGTTTTAAACGAAAGTAAAACGTTCCGCAAAGAATCAAAATCTTGAAAGTTATTATCTTTTTACAGAATTGTCTTACTTATACAAGTAATTTTATCTTATTTTTTTTCTATGTGTGTGTATTTTGCTTACAATCTGATCCTTCAAATTAAGGTGACAAAGCCAGTTGTTGATCAAATAAAGTCAGTGATGCCGACTTATTTTTTTTATAATTCCCCTACTTTTAAGATTTAGAATCAAAATGATATATTTACTGCGATCCTTAATGATTGTTTTACAATGAGTAAGAAATGAATCTATTGAAAACAAAACAACAACAAAATTCTACAAAATTTTTATTTGAATTTCTATTTTTCCATGTGCTATGACAAACAATAATTCCTCAATGGCTCGTTCAGTAGCTGACAGTCCAAATTAATGAAAAAACGGTAACACCAACATTCAAAGAAAACTATTATGTCTAATGCCACTTGTAATACTCACTTCTGTATGTTTATGTCGCGTTTTTTCAAAAATTTGATGAATTGCTGGAAGAGTATCAAACACTGGCGGGATCACGCTAGGAAATAAAATTCTCGAAATTTAAAAAAAAAGAAGAAAAAAATTCAGAGAGAAATCTTTAAAAAAAAGGAAAAAGAATTTCCAATTTCTTTATTTTCCCTAAAATTATTAAACTTTTAATCTACATGAATTTTTGTTCTAGAAAACTTAGTCTTAGCCTAGAAAGACTTTTAAATATGAAAATATTAATAAAAAATTATAAAAAATTAACTATAAAAAAATTAAATAATAAGCAGTGGTTAAGAATCTCCTTAAATATTCCCTCATGGCAAATAAGGAAACTCTTAACCTTTAACTGCTGTGTGCGGTCTGACAGACCGCGAGTCATTTTTTGTAGAATGATTCAGCACCTTAAAATATTTCAAGTTTGACTTTTATATTATTTTTTCCGATATTATGTTGCTTAAATTTTAAACTGATGTTCATTAAATTGTTTTATGCAGTATGGACCACGTGTTGCTCTTGCGCCAAAATTATCAAACCACCCAACCACAGCAATTAAAGGCTAATAGGCCCATGCCGACCAAACGGTATAGTAGTTAGCGTGCTAGCTTCTAGACCGCGAGGTTGCGGGTTCGTGTCCCGTGTTAGGCATGGGTGTTTGTAAATGTATGTTGGCTTGTCTAATGACAAATGTTTCGGCGCATTATAGCTCTCGTGTTGCTGACGGCGCCAGATAATCTGAATACAACCAACCAACCTAATAGGCCCATCTTCCTGAAATTTAGTTATGCGCTAGATGTAATACGAATGATTATGAACCAAAAATTCTCATAGTAGGAAAATTGTTAAAAAACACCACTAAGCTTTGATTTGTGTTCACACATTTTTATTTTGATGTGAACATAAAAAAAATATAGTTGATTTCCTCATTGTGGTTGGTTGGTTTGTACGCTCAACGACCTATTTTTATGCACAGTAACGGCTAATCATGCCTCATTGGCCAACCTGATGGCTGTGGGATTAACGCTCTGGCATCGCATGCCAAAAGTGCAGGGCTCAAATCCTGAGTTAGGCATGGATGTCCGTTGTAATTTTAAATCCGCTTTAAGCTGTAGGTCCCGGCCTGATTAGCCGTCATTGTGCTTACAATGTTCGTAGAGCGTACAAACCAACGATTCCTCATTGTGTATTTCTAGTTTTATAAATTTTTTCTACATTTATTCTTAAACTGGGCATTCATACAATTTTACATCGAACAGGTCCTGAACATCGCTTAGGCCCACAAGGCCTGGGCCTTGGGCCAACGATTTTAGGAGGCCCTGAAATTAGCTGTAAACCTGTAACTTTTGTTTCACAAAAGTTTTGTGAATATCTTTTATAATCTGTATAAAAGAATCTTTACATAAAAATCATTTTGTATTGAATTTGAACCGTCCTAAGTATCCCAGAGTGTATTTATTTTAATAAACCAAGCCATCATTTAAAAAGCTTAAAAAACAAGATTTCTTGAAAGATAAAGAGAAAATATTGAAAGAAAGTATTGACGAATTTATTGCGAGATCAGCAAATGTCCACTCTGAAGTTGTGAATAATGCTGCAGATATTGTTGCACAAATTGTCTGTATATAGTGTAAATAGTGACGTATTATTTTAAAATTCTATTGTAATTTATTTTTATCTTATTTTATTTATTAACAGCGATTATACAGGTTAGAAAAAGGTGGCAACACCTAAAGCAATCGAGAAATTTCGAGATGTTTCTTTTTCGTTGAATTGGCTGGAAATTTCGGGATTGTTCTCACGTGACTGCTATATAAAGACCGGAGATCGGGAAAGTTTTCAGATTGATTTCGGACTTCGATGTGAGCTGATCGCTTTGTTTACTGGAGAGAGCTTGTATAATCGCTGTATTCGAAGTTGTTCTTACTGAAGCTTGAGATTGATTAGACTGTTGTCTTTGAATAAATTTTGTGCCTTTGAAGAGTGAATAAATAGTAGTTTTTATTTTAAAAACTGTGCCATCATTGCCTCAGCGGAAAAATTCATAACAATATTGTTGTCACGGATATTACTGCACATTGTGATAGTGAAATGCAATGCTATACATAACCAAGTTTTTCCTCTTTTGATTTATAAATATGATTGTTTGAAATTTGTTTCTTTATTTGTGATAAAAAAAAACTTTTAGAATGCAATATTAACATTAATTTATCAACTTTTTCTTTATTTAAAATTCATTCATTTGACTTTGTGTCAAGCAAATTTCCAACAAATCTAGCGTTTGAAAAAGGGGCCCCTAAGAGTGTCTGGACCTTGGACCCCATCTTGTCATGGTCAGGCCCTGACAATGAATTGTGTTATTGGGTTGATTTGAAATTCTTACTTCAACTCGTATACTTAGTATTTCTTCTTCAGCATTAATGAGCCGTAACGTAAGAAAAGAAGGCATAAGAATTAGATATCCCTTTGAGTCAATGATCCATCAATTAAAAATGTACGTTATTTCAATGAAAAAATCTTTCACGTCAAATTATACTCAATAAATATTGCTGGTTACTGTGTGTTACTTTCTTGAGTGCAATTATTCAGGCGGTGGAGAGTGCAAGGATAGTCAAAAAGAGTTGAACTACAAATTTCTAGCCAAGTCTTTCATATTTTGCCAAATAATGAACAGCAATTCTCACCTAGCAACCCCTGCTCATGCTTTTTCAACGTGAACTCCAATCGTTGCAGTGTTTTTTTTCCCCTGCTTATTAACATCGTGAACTTCCTCCAAAATCTCATTTTGGCTCTTATTGTACAGAGCCACTCCAGTGGCGAACCTTTCGCCTCAGTAAAGATGCCCGGGCAAGCCACAGCTATATCCCAGTATAATGAGCGCCATATGATTGCATGTATTGCTTAGAGTCTGGGTATCTCAAGCAACAGACGCACTAGCCACAGCTGTGGTTCTGTTTAATAATAAGCTTAAAGCGTATGCAGCTTTCGTTGCGGGCGACTCGATCGCGAGACCATTGGATCTCAAGGAAGATACTTTACCGCTATGCAAAAGAGTACTCAAATGCACAGAAGTTTTATCTGTTATTTGAGGTCGCCACACAGCCTCCTCCCAGCGACGAAGGAGCGATACTGTTGTTCTGATCAACGTCTGATCGGAGTTGGAGGTTTGGGATGCTAGTTGCATCGTTGTGTCCGCTTGTTGCGGTGTTGCACGCGAGTTGCGTATCTGATCGCTTGTTGCGATGAAGTTTCTCCTTTCAGAAATTGCCGATAGATGGCAGCATGATTCGTTTTAGTCCGGCTGTCACCAATAAAGCGTAAGCAGCTTTCATGAGGGTGACAGGCCTCGATCCCGAGACCATTGGACTCAAGGCAGATGCTTTACCTCTGTGCAAAAGAGTACTCCAGTGCACAGAAGCTTTATCTGCTATTTGAGGTCGCCACAAGCTCCATAATATTGCATAGAGTGTCTTGTCTGAGTGTCTGAAGCGGTAGAGCACGTTCGCCACTGGAGGGGTTCTGTGTAATAAGAGCCTTACTCATTCATCCTTTAAGAATCAGTCAACGAATTACACCTTTTGGCGCCCGTGGTTTGTTGGATATCATTTTGTATTTGTATCAAAATGAAAAATACAAAATTTCCAATTTATTATGTAGCGCTTTCTTGATATTTGTAACAGATAATCTTCCATTTCGCACTGTGAACGAGAGTTATACGGATGAGTGATTTGTTTCAAACACATGTAATGTATTCCCTTTGGAACCTTTAATTTCCGATTTAGAATTCTCTAGTATTTTCCAGTGTTAGTGGGAGGCGCCATGAATAATCGAGCGTCACTAGTAAACATATAAAAGCTCCGTACTTTGGTTTCCCAAGTCTTTTGATATAATCAACACTTGGCGCTAGCCAAATGTCACCCCTCCCCTCTCTTGTCTTTGGAAATAAACTTGTGTGCAACTCATCCACGATTGTTTATTTATAATGGTCAACATCCAAGGCACCGTTATATACATATGCATACAAAGTTAATTTTTACCCCGCCCCCCCCCCCCAGCGTTCAAAATTTACATCATTCGTGCTACGAAATATGAGTTTAAATTAATCAATGAATCTCTTTCCTTTGCTAACAGGTGCCACCTTTTCAGCATCGTTACGTATTAATTCTTTTCGTTGATTACTTAATAACTCAACCAAGTTAGCATCAATTCGTAGAAAAGCGGATTGATTGACAAGTAGAAAAGAATCAATGATTAAAGTTTTCTTTAAAAAAAATGAGATTAGGTTGGGAGGGAAAACGCCTGCTTATATTGGCTTAATATCCCGATCTAGTTAGCATCAATTCGTAAAGAAACAGATTGGTTGTCAAGTAGAAAAAAATCAACGATTAAGGTTTTCTTTTATAAAATGAGGATAGGTTAGAACAGGGGGAAAAGTTTGCTTATATTGGCTCAATTATGGCGACTTATGAAAGATTTGGCTAGTTGTATGTTAATAATTTCAGTACCCATACTTGCCCTCTCCACCATAAGAATCACATTCGGCGTACCAATCCATATTCAACATTGTTATTAACTGAGTTTAATTGCAAGGAAAATTCCTTGATGAAATGACATGCAATTTTTTTCTATTATTCATTTTTCTTACTCTTATAGGAATTGGATCCATGGAAGCCCACAACTTTTGGAGCTTTAGATATGGGTGGCGCTTCGGTGCAAATTGCGTATGCCTTGCCAAACGAGGACAACCGGACGACATCTGACACGGAGACCTTGACGCTGTATGGGCAATCTCATAATGTATTTGCTTACAGCAATCTCTGTTTCGGGCGAGCCGAAGCTGAGAGGAGATTCAGATACTTATTAATTAAGGTAATATTTAAGGCATAGGCATAACCTTTATTCTTTAAATGCCCTAAGTTTCAAATTTGATGTAAGACTTTTAAATCGAATTGTACTGTACGAAAAAAAATCCGAACGATGGCTATATCTTCGGTTCTAATTGTAGTAGAATCTTGCGGTTTTCCTCAAAATGTTTTGTTTACGATTTTCTACATGTCTGGTGCAAACCTTTTTTCTTAGGGGCTGTATACTAAGTAAATTTAACTATATCTTTAAAAATTTCAATACGAACCCCTATGTTTTATGTTTTCATTCGATTTAGAATACCTCGTTTACCCTAGATACCAAATTTCAGATCATTATGTAGAGAAACACGTCACTTATGAGCGAAAATGTTTTGATCGATCTTGAGGGCAAATCTCTTAAAGCATTGGAAGAAGCAAACGTAGCGTGATTCAAGACGTAATGTATTGCACTGTCCCTAAAAGTGAGCTTTTTTATATTTTTGCTAAAATATTGAGAACCAAAAGTCTAAATGGAATGAAAAAAAATTGGGGAGGCGTTTTCGACCATGATAATTCTAATGGAAGCCAAAAAAAAAATTGGAAAACTTGTTTTATTAATTGATTATTAATTATAAAAAAATCATTTAATACAAAAGTTGCTTGCTATTTATGTTTGGCCTTTAATAAACTATCGTTTGAAACAAAAATTGCCAAAATATATGAACTATTTAAGAATTTATGGCTAAAAAAAGTAAATTTTCATTTTAACATTAATAAACCATTTTTTTTTTTTTTACACCAACTAAATTGCTAACCACTCATCAGAAAATTATGAAATTTGGTATTTAGACGTTTTTTTTTGGATTCTAAATCTAAATATGGTATAATATTATGGGGTTGCCATTGAGATTTTTAAAATTTGGTTTAGTTTTAGTATGTAGATGACCCCTCATGATAAAAAATTAGATACAATTAATAAAGACCTTTCACGATTTACAAAGGTATTTGTCGTTTTAAATTTCATCAATTAGAATACAAGATATAGGCATCGTTCTGATTTTTTTTTTTTTTATTTGCGTACTGTACACTTATAATTGGTTTGTTTTCAATATTTGGCTGTATGTAGGTTAACATTTCATAATGTTCTTTTGAACAAAAGTTAAAAAATACGCGTCAGCTGTCAAAATTTTTCAATTAATATGGCATTTTGTTTTCCCGCCGCATTGAACGAGTGACATATTTTTAAAAAAAGTTTAGAGAAATAAATCTTTAACGGCCTTTCATTTTTTCGAAAAATAAAAACACTTTTGAGGTAGATGAGTATCTTATTTTTACTACAGTATAATTATTTTTAGCAAGGGCCTGTTTTGCTTGCGGAAAATCTTGCCATTTTTGTGAGTATCAATTTTGATACTTCAGGCATTCTAGACTGTTTGAAACCTAATAATATTTGTGCTAATAATATGTTTTGCTTGTATCTTTGCATTTTTGCTGTTTCTCTGCTTGATTTGCAAGGAATGTAAGGTTTCTTTATGCAATGGAAAAAAAATATGTTTCGCATTATTTCATGCCTAAGTACATTAACAGTTAGTGCAACATATTTATGGCCTTAATGCCTAAAGTATCAAAATTACCTGCTTTTTTTTAAATATATAAAATATGTATTGTGATTTTTTAAAATCATTTTTCCCTTCATCTGGCTACTGCAATAAATACATTGATATTTGTTTTAATTCAATTTGGAAAATCTGGCTTCTAAGGGTTAAACAGGGTCAATCAGAAAGGACCCCCTAACTATGAAATGACTTAACTGCTATACAGTGAGGAACAGAAGGATTCTATTCAAGTGGGTGATAATTTGAGCTATTATTTGGTTGTGATCAACAGCGTCTAAAGCAAAAGCTGTATTCATAATGTTAACTAATAAAGAAAACTATTTCTTTATAGTCCGAGAGGCGAGTGCAATTTTTGAACCTCATCGAACATAATTCTGAATTTTTTAAAGACATTGGAGGAAAGTGAGTAGATTACGAATCCACTGGTCTGCCGTGTCAAAAGTGGCCGAAACTGATCAAAAATCGACCTGGAATGAGTTGAACTAAAATCCAAATGCCAAATATGCCATAACTTGACAAAAAGAGAACAAACTTTTTCGTCTGGCAACCCACTGCATTTTGATTTTCATTGAGAAAAAGCGCAAACGATTTCTGATCTCTGGCTCGAAAAATTTGTATCTTTTAAAAGTAACACATCCGAATCGTCTGCAACCTTTTTAATTGAAAATTAAAGAGTGAGGGTTGCCAAATATAAAAAAATGCACATTGTTTGGCAAGTTATGGCACATTTGGCAATTGGATTTAGTTCAACTTATTAAAAGTTGATTTTTGACCACTTTCGGCCATTTTTGCCACGGCAGACCAGTGGATTCCTAATCTACTAACTTTTCTCCAATTTCTATAAAAAATTCAGAATGAAGTTCGATGGGGTCCAAAAATTGCAGTCGCCTCTCAGTCTATTAGAACCACATATCATTTTCAACTGTATATTTTCTACAGCAGTTCCTTTATATATTCAGAAATAAAGGTTCATAAATAGGAGTTTGAGAAACAATATCTTTCCCTATATAATTCGATGCCACTTTTAAATATGATGATGGTCTCAGTGATTCCTGCCTTATCATAAAGATAATTTTCCGCTTTTAAGCTCCTAAAAATATAAATGATTGATAATGAAATATGCTATACCCTACGTTCCTACAAATTTTATGGACGAAATTTCTAAAATATTCTAGATAAGATTATTTTAGGAATTGTTTTTTTTCAATAAAATCTGAAGCCACATTGTTAAAATACTAAATATAATCAGTCTTAAATCTCAACGGCATGAATTGATTGGCATAACGTTACACTTCAAAAAATATTTCCTAAAAAACCGAAAATATACTGGCGTTACACAGATACCATTGAAGTTTTGAGGGTTTTTCTACAAAAGAAATATATTTTTATAGCCTCCGTTCTAAACGAGAGCAATATCCGCTCTTTACAGAAAAACACTTTTCGATCTAGAAAAAAGAAGGAATTGAATTTGCTAAAAATGTCTGTAACATTATTAATAATTAGACCTTGGTTTTGTCGTCGGTTGGTAATTGCCACAATGTCATTTCAAGGGAAGATTTAGGCATGAAGTTTACGGTGGTCGTATTATGGTAAAAAATTAACTTTGTATTAAGTGCGATAAATAAGGCCAAACTAAGGTGTGTTTGGACAATTTTTATTCTCAAGTTACTTATTTAACATGCTTGTAATACGTATAGGTTAGCAATAAACTACACAAAAATGTTTGTCAAATTTATTCATTTTGGTAGTATTTCGAATCTTATTTTCAAAAATATTCCAATTGACCTACAACTTTATTCTAGGTCAATTGGAATATTTTTTGATTAAACGATATATCTGTCAACTAATATAGATAATATATCAGCCACTTAGAAGATGAATGATGCATTCAATTGTGTAAGTTCTAAAACGTGTGTTTTGTCATTTAGCGGATTTTATTATCAGATTTTACTTCATGCAGGCCTTATTGGTTGCAATGTTGTTATTTCTTCTTGGCCTTATTTGGTTCCTATGGCCTTATGATTGTCTTATCTACCTTATTATTGTGAAGGTGTTTCTTTTAAACGAGGCATTACAATAAAAAATTTCACGTTCACACAGCAACAAAAGATCAACAATAAAAAATATTTCTAAAAAATAAAACGTGCATTTTTTAAGTGTGTAAGATTTTAAATTTTTGTAAATGAACCTATTGTTGTTCAAATAAGAGTAATGCAAATTCGAAAAGTTAACATTTTAAATTTTTTCGCATGTTTTCTTCAGATATTTTTCAAATATGATAAAAACTTATTATTCTTTTGATGTAGGATCCCAAAACTCAAAACATAGAAGATCCTTGCTCGCCTGAGGGTTATAAGTATAACGTTACTGGGACAGATTTGTTCAAAAGACCGTGTACAAATAGCACTAAGTTTCCTGATATAGTGAAGGATCCTAATGACTTTTTGGTAAGTTTTCATTACAATATAGGGTCATTTTAATAAAAGTTTATCAACAAAAACAATTTTGTTCTTGACAAGCAAATTCCATTAGTTAAGAGTTGGAAAATGTTTGGTTTAATTTTGAGAGTGATTTTGATCTAAAAAGTTTAAATAGGCAACTCGTTCAGTGAGAAATTAGTGTATACAGGGTGAAGCGTTAAGCTTTCGCTGCGGGCGACAGGGGGTTTGATCCAAGGACCATGGTGTTTGGAGCCAGATGCGTTACCTCTGTGCAAAAGAGTACTCCAGTGCACAGAAGCATTATCTGATATTTGAGGTCACCACACAGCCTCCTCCCAGCGACGAAGGAGCGATGCTGTTGTTCTGATCAACGTCTGATCGGAGTTGGAGGTTTTTGGATGCTTGTTGCATCGTTGTATCCGCTCGTTGCGGTGATGTCTTGGACGCGAGTTGCGTTTGTGATCGCATGTTGCGATGTAGTTTTCTCCTTTCAGAAGCGCCGATAGATGGCAGCATGATTCGTTTTAGTCCGGGTCATCAGTGAAGCGTTAAGCTTTCGCTGCGGGCGACAGGGGGTTTGAACCGAGGACCATGGTGTCTGGAGACTGATACTTTACCTCTGTGCAAAAGAGTACTCCGAATCTGGATATCCATGTGCTGAAAAAAGCAATAGCGACAGTCTCTGCTGTGATGTCAGCTACAGGGACAGCTTCCGGCCAGCGTGTAAATCTGTCGATCATGGTCAAGCAATAAGATTTTCCATTTGATGGGGGCAAGGGCCCAACCAAATCCAAGTGGACATGGCCAAATCTATCCGCCTGGCCAGGGAATTTGCCTAACGGGGTTCTGGTGTGTTTCGTGACCTTACATTTTTGGCAAGCTATGCATGTTCTTGCCCATTGATTGCAATCGGAATTAATTGAAGGCCAAGTGAAACGAGAACGTACCAATTTTGATGTTGCTTTTATTCCTGGGTGTGATAATTTGTGAATTGAATCGAAAATCACCTTACGGAATTTTTCTGGTATATAAGGGCGCACATTTCCGGTGGAAATATCGCAAAAGAGTGGGATTTCAGTTCCAGGTAAAGTTACTTTTTTTAGTTCCAAACCGTTTTTAAAATCCTTCAAAAGCTTAAGCAACTCAATATCGTTTTCCTGACTTTTTGCGATTTCGCCATAATCGTGAAGCGTTAAGCTTTCGCTGCGGGCGACAGGGGGTTTGAACCGAGGGCCATGGTGTCTGGAGACTGATACTCTACCTCTGTGCAAAAGAGTATTCCTCTGCACAGAAGCATTATCTGATATATGAGGTCGCCACACAGCCTCCTCCCAGCGACGAAGGAGCGATGCTGTTGTTCTGATCAACGTCTGATCGGAGTTGGAGGTTTGGAATGCTAGTTGCATTGTTGTGCCCGCTTGTTGCGGTGACGCACGCGAGTTGCGTGTTTGATCGCTTGTTGCGATGTAGTTTCTCCTTTCAGAAGCGCCGATAGATGGCAGCATGATTCGTTTTAGTCCGGGTCACCAGTGAAGCGTTAAGCTTTCGCTGCGGGCGACAGGGGGTTTGATCCAAGGACCATGGTGTTTGGAGCCAGATGCGTTACCTCTGTGCAAAAGAGTACTCCAGTGCACAGAAGCATTATCTGATATTTGAGGTCACCACACAGGGCATAAAACAATCCATTTTTTGCTTGGGATTGAATAAGTCATAAAAAACACTGGGTATCTTTTTTTTTCTTTTTCTTTTTTTTTTCTTTTTTTTTAAATTTATTTGATTGCAATGAAGCGATAAAAAAAATATTCTCATAGTTTGTTAATAACTTCTATTAAAATAGTACCTGTGAAGAACTGTAGCCAAGAGATGTGATTATGTTTTCTTGAAAGAAATCTTGTATATTATTTTTTGGCGCAATTTAAAGTCGAAATTAAAGTCTAGATTATTTACAATTGTACATTGAGTTATTTGTTTGAAAATTTAAGCTTAATTCATTTTGGTACTCTATGAGAGAATACTCGATGCAGAGGGTATTTTGTGAGTGGGTACTCGATGTAGAGGATATTTTGTGCGAATTCTCGATGTAGATTATATTTTGTGAGAGAATACTCGATGTAGAGCATATTTTGCGAGAGGATACTCAATGTAGAGGATATTTTACGACAGAGTAGTAGAGGAAGCTGTGTGTAGAGAGGATTCCAAGTAGGGTATATTTTGTGAGAAGGTACTGTATATAAGGGATATTTTGTGAGAGGGAACTCTATGTAGAAGATATTTTGTAAGAGGGTACTCTATGTAGGGATGCGTCAACTTGGTCTAGCAATGATCCCCTCTCTCTTAATCGTAGTTTAAAATACAATAAATAAATGTATTCATGTTTTAAAGCTATAATTCTCCGCTTTAAGTAATTTCCTTCATTATTTTTTTATTAATCGCACTTTCTGAATAAAATTTCATTTATCTCTTAGCAATAAAATACAATATATAACTCTAATAAGTTAGCAAAAAATTAATTTCTCTATCTTAGCAACCTTAAACGCTCAGGTTGCTCCACTAGTGTTTCTTATTCAATCATATTTTTTAGTAGCCAGCAATTTTAAGGTGTTTGAACCTAAAGCAATTATTTTGAATATTTTTTTTTTTTTTTTTTTTCATTCTAAGGAAATAATTTAACAATATTCCTCCAAACGATTTTAATATTTTTAATTTTTCTTAGCCAGTATATACTTTCTCTGGAACAAGTAATCCCGATAAGTGCAGAAGTAATGTATCCCAACTATTGGATGATGATTTGTGTAAGAAGTATAAATTCATAAAATGCTTCAAGAAGCTTGATAACATCCCAGACAACCAGGAATATTTGGTAAGTTTTTGATATAATTCCTACTATTTTATTTAATATTATTCAGAAACTCTTGGAAGTAGCTCTAATAAATTCAATATTGATTTCCTATCGAAGACCGGCTTACGCCAAGTTATACAGCTTGCATTAGATATTTTGATAAAAACAGTATAAAAGATTTTGTATATATTTATATAATAATATTGTATATAGTTAATATTGGGTCTAACGGCAAATTCTCTCCATTTTTAGAATAAAACAAAATAATAAATGTTTCATACTTCGAGTAAAATTTATTGAATAATATAATTGCCATCATTATTTATGACTTCTTGCCAGCGTGATGGCAATTTGTATATCCCATTTTTAAAAAATGCCTTATCCCTAGAGACGAAAAATTTAACCAGTGCTTGTATGATACCTTCTTCGTTTTTGAATTTTTTGCCCGGCAAAATTTTTTGTAAGGACAGCAACAAGTGATAGCAACAAGATCTCGCGAACTCGCAACCAGAAGGTTACGAGTTCGGGCCTGGGACCGACTAAAGACCACCGTGTTCTCTAATGGTGACTGGGGCACGTTAAATCAGTCGTGGTCGTTAAGTCTTCCAAGTTCCCATACAAATCAATATCTCTGGGGGTGGCAAAGCCAAGTCTTCTGCTTGGTAATGCCTCTAAATTAAGAAGTTCCCCATACTGTTGGTAGTGCTGCCATCTACCGGGTAGCTACCGAATGAGGTAGAAATGAACTCTCCGGTGGTTATAGGAAAACTCGATCATTCAATTCTTCTCACTTAACTCATGTTGCACCCATCTCGAGTATTTGCAAACTATTCCTAGTTTCCGAATATGGTCCGAAATGGTTTGTTAAGCTGAATCAAGCCTTTCCTTTTGCATCTTGACCTTGAATGAGACACACTCTCACCAGATAACTCAACCGATACGAGACTTTCTGTCACGATCACCACCGTCTACTCACATTGAGAATAAACCCTGCTGAACGCTGTCGACGCTCAATCGAGGTACCTCTTGAGTGCTAACATCGCATTCTTCACTTGATCGAGAGTGGATATTCAATTAATCCACTGGCGGCTATGCACGTATATATCCGTGCTGCCAAATCTTTAAAGGAGTGTCTCAATCACTGCTCTTCGGTCTGACTTTGGATTGTTGCAATGACTAGTTTTATTGGCTGTGACAAAACTCTTTTGTCATCATAAACAAAGATAAAATGTTTATATAAAATCTGGTTAAAACGTTAACCACCAACCGAAGAATGGTATTGATAGCCCAACATCGTACCATAGCATTTTGGTTTCGTAGTTTAATTTTTTAACGCGAAATTCATTAAATACTAAGTAAAAAAAAGTATTACGTAAAAGGTACGCCAATACAACACTATTATGCATAAACCTAAATGACATTCTCAATGACTTCATATTTAGTAGCAAAGCACTGTCAAATTGAGAAGGACAAGATAATACAAAACCCAATGGTTCTTAATGCGGTAAATAAATATATGCTCTGCGATCCCTAAAGTCCATAGCATGAACTTCACAAAGCCTTGCAAAGATAAATATTGATCATAAAAAACTCTTTACGCATTTAGATAATTGGACCGTCCATCGAAAATGAGCGACTATGATAATGCCCTTGTTGAAGAATTGGAAATGATTTTCATGAAATTGACAAATAAATTTATATTTTTGAATGCGAATGCATAAAAGAGAAAACTGCAATTTAATAAAAAAAAAAGTTCAGAAAACAAAAAATATAATCACATTAAATACTCGAATACGTTCTCTACTTTAACATTTGCCTTTAACATAATAAACATATTAATCGAAAATACGGGGTGTACATCAATGCTGCCTGAAGTTAGACGTGTCCAACTTTGCAGGACTATTAAAAGGAAACAAAACAACTTCTCGTTCATTGGATTTCAAAGATGACAGTTGTAAGATTGAATTCAACACAGTTATAAGTGTTCAATGTGTACTATAACTCATTCCGCACTGCATGTTTGATGTGATGCTTAGAAAAGCTTCAGATATAAAATCTCACGTAGAGATTGGTTACCAAGCACCATAGACCCTTTTTTTTCCATCAAGGTCTTTGAGGAGAAGCTATTGATGAAGAGCAAGTGTTGGGCAGTTAGATTTGGTTTTATTTAGGGTTAATTATGATTTGACAATGTTGCATATTAAATTGTATAACTGGCTAAAATGTATCGAAATAATAGATGTTAGTACTTATTAAAGGCTCACACTACTATTAAATTATGATAAAAAAAGAAAACGAATTAAGAAACATTAAACATAATTTATTACAATTCCAAGAATTACGTTCAAAAATTAATTAGTTAAAACATATTTAATGGAACTCATTATTAGTTAAAAATTATTGGAGATTAAGCTCCTAATTATGAATATAAAAAGGTTAGATATTTACACCAAAACATCCTTGAATTTCGCAATAAATTTAGGGGTTGGTTTCTGCTTTGAAATTTCTAATCACTCTGGGCAATTTTTTTTTCTGGGGCTATATCAGGAGATTCTTTCACAACTTCCAATTCATGTGGACTTCCAATTCATGCAACCGTTCAAAGAGTTACATCAGACATGCTGATAAGTGTGAGTTGAGTTATCGTATCGCTTCGTTATCGTTCGTATTTCTAAAGAGGCACATTGAACACTTTTAATTGGTGTTTAATTGAAACTTTCAACTGTTATTTTGATTTCCAATGGAGAAAAAGACTTTATTTTTTTTCTTGCTTTCTTTTAACACGTTGACGGGCATATGAGTTGCATTCAACTCACACCACTGGTTCCATCTATTCCCCAATCAACGCGACGACGAGTGCTGTGGTTGGTTGGTTAGACAATTTTTGCTCAAGGGCAACACGTGGTTCATACAGCGCCAAAGAAATAAGTGAACATCAAATTAAAATTTAAGAAACAAAGTATTTGAAAAAATAATATAAAATTCAAAGTTGAAATATTTTATTGGGTGGAAGCATTCCACAATAAATGACTCGCGGTCTGTCAGACCTCATACAGCAGTCAAAGTTTAAATCAAATTGTCTCTTTAGATCGCAATCGTGCCAAATTCCGTGGCCGTCAACTTGTTAAAAACCTTGAAAAGTTGGAATACTCATTTACAGTGGCTCAAACAATTGAGAATTCAACTTACTTTTACTTGATAAATCCAACTTTCAATATAAATAACACATTACCAAGAAGTGCAAACACGTCTCTAATTTTAAACAAAACAATTAGTTTAATTTAAAATAAAAATAAAGAACATTCAACGAAAAGCTGCTTATTTGAGCAGTTTTGGAAGCATTCTAAATAAACTTATGTAGATTTTTACCTAAAAAAATTGAGATACACCAATGAAATTTTTGTAATATTTCACATATAAAGAAAGCGTCAATATTTGGGTGCACGTCCTTTGGCATTTATAATGTTCTCCAAACGTCGTGGTACCGATTTGATAAACTTTTTGGTATCTGAAGAAATTTATTATTTCCTATTATTCTTGCAACACTTGTTTTAAATGGGCTCTGTTCCTAATTTTGAGCTTTTGAACCACTTTTTCGCTGGTGGTTCACAGATTTTCTATGATAGTGATATCGGAGGACTGTGGTGGTGTGCGTAACTGCTTTTTACAATGAAAAAGACCCCACATTTTGACATTGCGTGCCTTGTGTTTGGAGTCGTTGTTGGTGCTGGAATATGAAACTTCAATCTAAACCCAAATTCTTAGCACTTTCATTTAGATTTTTGAGGAGCATATCTAAGTAAACCATATGGTTCATAATGCCATCTAAAAAAAAAAAAATTATCTACCCTGGTTGAAGGCACACTATCCCAAACCATGATGGAGCCACCACCACGTTTAAATGAAAGAGGTAATTGTTTTGGATCCATTGGAATATTGGGCTTTCTCCATACGATGTGACGTATGGAGAAACATACGATAAAATGACGACATACGATGTTTCTACAGCAAGTTGGACTGCATTTACTTTATGATAAATCTTGATTTCTTTCAAACTTTTCCATTTTGTGATATCACTCAGAATTCTTTGCCTTTTTCTTCTACTTTTATTTTTAATCAATCCATTAATTTAAAATTCTTTAAGTATTTTCTGGACATACGTGTGTCCTTTACCAACAATTTTAGCTATTTCAGTGAGATTTTTCTTTTTTTAAATAATTTTAATAGGAATTTCCTTATATCAATAATAGTTTCTCTTCGAGGAGGCATTTTCTATTTAAAAGTTTGAATTTAAGTTCGTCTAACGAATTTCATCACAAAAAAAATTATTGCTGAAAAGTTTAAGGATAAGATTAAGCAAAATTACATTAAAATAGCAGCCAAGTAGAAAATATTTAGAGGAGTTAAACATATTTTTCATAAGTGTATTCTTAATTTTTTGACTGCACAATTTGTCTAATAAAGTTTTAAAACTGTATGAATAATTTGATTTTTAATAAATTATTAAATTTTTTTGTGTATATACAAAGTAAAATATTCATAGTTTAATGTCTCTGCAAAAAGTTGTGTTATAATTACATGTTTTGTGCATTATTCACCATACAAAGTGGTACTTTGCTCAAAAAACGAAGTGTATTCTTAATTGTTTGAGCCACTGTATATATGTTACCGGCAATGTATGAAACCCCAGCATTCTATAGAATAAACTAAACTCAGCGGTGTAACAGACCTGATGTGCCCAATCCAGATTTCTTGACTATATTGTTTTTCAAAGTGCTCATTCTTTTCATTTTTCATGTGTCCCGGATTCTCTGTGACCTTGTTTTGAAAAAAAAAAAAAAAAAAAAGAATTCTTCCTGATACTTAATTTAAAAAATCTTTAAATCTTGAATTTAAACTTGTGCCAGTTATTTTTTTTTTTTTTTTTTTTTTGCTCTAAATTCTAAAGAGCAACAACTACGCATAGATAGTAAACCTTGACTATTAGTCCGGGGAATAGAGACTGAAAAAGGGGTCTTACCTTGCAAAAGATTATGTAGTTCTGATTTTTTAATTTATTATAAAGGTCGCTCCCGTGGTTTATAAACCAAGTTTTCGACCTCCTAACCCTTGTGCGTTCTCCGTGGTGCACCCAAAACTGAGCCGTTTTTCAGTTTATACGTCATAGCTCTTTGCCAATGCATCTTAGAAACACACATTATATTCAAAAGTTGTAGAATATTAAATTATCTACAACTTTTGTATACTAAGTTTTTTTGTAGACCTATTATGTAAATAGTTATGTTGCATCAAAGTCAAAACTTTTTCGTAAAAATTCTACTTTTTTAAGATTTGTGTCAAGTTTTTTGATTATATCTTCATAATGGTACGCTTTAGAGAAAAAGTTTGTGTATAAAAGTTGTAGAGCAATAAATTTCCTACAAGTTTTTTTGTATAAACTTATTTTCTAGGACTAATAACAAAGGAGTTACTCTGCTTTGTGTATTTTCCGTGGTGCACCACAAACAAATACGTTTTCCAGTTTATAGATCATAACTCTTTCGCAATGCATTTTAAAAACAAACATTAAGTTTAAAAGTTGTAGAATATTAAATTTTCTACAACTTTTGTGAACAATTTTCTTTTGTAAAACTATTATGTAAAGAGTTACGTAGCATCAAAGTAAACACTTTTTCGTAAAAATGCTGCTTTTTTAAGTTTTTTGCCGAATTTTTCAATTATAACTTCATAAAAATAAGTCGTAGGGAAAAATATATTGTACAAAAGTTATAGATCTATAAATTTTCTAAAAGTGTTATACCAAAAGGTACTATCTAGGACTAATAACTAAGGAGCTACTCTTCTTTGAAGGTTTACGAGATGATAACCTATAATATTTTATGTATAGGTAGGGGTTTAAAAATAGCTTCTTACTGCATAGTCTGACAATTTTAATAAAAAAAATAAAACAATATATATATATATATATATATATATATATATATATATATATATATATATATATATATATATATATATATATATATATATATATATATATATATATATATATATATATATATAATAATAGTAATATAATAATAGTAATATAAAATTTACCATTTTGCCTTGATGCACCAAAAATTTCTGCCTTCAGAAATAAAAGTGAGAAATAGACTGCATTCAAGTGGCTGATTCTAAACTACGTGGGGTACAGATCTTTTGAGATAGAATAGAAAAATCACAAGTCAGGTGGCATTAGTGACATGTAAAGGAATTCTTTTAAGGACTCGGTTTCGCGAAAACACCATATACTGTTGATTGAGATTTGCCACTGCCGAATTCAGGGTAGAAGATTAGAAGAACCGAAAAACCATTCTCAACCCTCCCCACCACTAACCATCCTGACAGAATATCAAGCACTCAGTGTAGCTACTTAATATTGGAATACATGCGTTGTAATGTTGGCTGGTTCATCATATCCTATATTACTGGAATTTGCAAAGATCTTCCTAGATCCTAATGCCAGTGTTTCAAGCATCACCGAAGCAGTATCAAGCATTCTTGTTGCTCTCTTTGGTGGTCACAGGGCAACAACTTGAAATGCTTTGCCTTATAAGCAATTTTCCAAATCAACAATTGGGAGCAAGTTAAATCTGTCAAAGCTACCTCCGACCCAAGAAGCTGCTACGCACCATGTCTTTCGCACATACCATCAAGTAAAGACATGGATGGGCCAATTGAAAAATCCTCTGGTCTGTGGGTGGAAGATGGACAGTAAAGGACTTCTTCCTATTACAACCACCAGGGATTCAGCTCCTCAATCAATTCTGACCTACATTTTCTGCCAGCGCAACATAGGATGCACTAAGGCTTGCGGTTGTAGAAAGGCCGGTCTCAAGTGCTCCATAGTATGTAAACTGTCATGGACAAACCTGTGACAATACAGCGAACATCATAATTGATGACAACGATGAAGACGACCCAACAGAATTCTTAATTCAGAAAGTAGCGGAGGAACAAGCTGAGCCTTCGTGGCTAAACGAAACTAAATTTAAGAATTTATAAGTTTTCTAAATTGTAAGTTTTATTGATATTACTATTATTATATATATATATATATATATATATATATATATATATATATATATATATATATATATATATATATACATATATACATTTTTATAATATTTATATTTTTTGATTTATAATACTATTATTTTAATACTATATTGTTTTATTTTTTATTAAACTTGTCAGGCTTTGCAGTAAGAAACTGCTTTTTAATATTAGATCTTACCAAGTAGCTCTTTTGTTATTAGTCTTATAAAATAACTTTGTATATAAAACGTAGCAAATTTAGGGTTCTACAATTTTTATGATATACTTTTATGGATATCATCTAAAAACTCGACAAGAATCTTAAAATATTATTTTTACGAAAGAGTTTTTGCTTTGATGCTTTTCATACAATTTGTTTTTCATACAATAGTTCTACAAAACAAATTTTGCACATACATTAGTGGTAGAAAATTTAATACTGTCTACAACCTAAAATATAATCCCCCCCCCCCCCTTATAAAATGCAGTGGAAAAAGGATATGATCGGTATACTTAAAAAAATTCAAAATTTCAGAATTCAGAAGGTTTTTGGTGCACCATGGCGAAAATGGTAAATTGATATTACCGTTATTGTATATAGATATATACATTATTTAATATATTTCCACTTTTTATTTTACATTATCATTAGTATTATATATATATATATATATATATATATATTGTTTTATTTTTTTTATTAAAATTGTCAGACTATGCAGTAAGAAGCTATTTTTAAACCCCTACCTATACATAACATATTATAGGTTATCATCTCGTAAACTTTCAAAGAAGAGTAGATCCTTAGTTATTAGTCCTAGATAGTAACTTTTTGTATAAAACTTAGAGCAAATTTATAGATGTACATTTTTTGTTTAATATATTTTTCCCTATGACTTATTGTTATGAAGATATAATTGAACAACTCAGCAAAAAACTTAAAAAAGCAGCATTTTTGCGAAAAAGTTTTTAGTTTGATACGACGTAACTCTTTACATAATAACTTTACAAAAGCAAATTGTTCACAAAAGTTGTAGAAAATTTAATATTCTACAACTTTTAAACTTAATGTTTGTTTTTAAAATGCATTGCGAAAGAGTTATGATCTATAAACTGAAAAACGTATTTTTTTGTGGTGCACCACGGAAAATACACAAAGCAGAGTAACTCCTTTGTTATTAGTCCTAGAAAATAAGTTTATACAGAAAACTTGTAGGAAATTTATTGCTCTACAACTTTTATTCACAAACTTTTTCTCTAAAACGTACCATTATGAAGATATAATCAAAAAACTTGACACAAATCTTAAAAAAGTAGCATTTTTACGAAAAAGTTTTGACTTTGATGTGATATAACTATTTACATAATAGGTCTACAAAAAAACTTAGTATACAAAAGTTGTAGATAATTTAATATTCTACAACTTTTGAATATAATGTGTGTTTCTAAGATGCATTGGCAAAGAGCTATGACGTATAAACTGAAAAACGGCTCAGTTTTTTGTGCACCATGGAGAACGCACAAGGGTTAGGAGGTCGAAAACTTGGTTTATAAACCACGAGACCAACCTTTATAACATATTAAAAAATCAGAACTACATAACCTTTTGTAAGGCAAAATGTCTCTATTCCCTGGACTATATAAGCAGATTTCCATAGCAGTGGTTTTTGTGCTCCTAGTAAAACAAAATTAGTTCACTTTGTAGTTGAGTACTGACTCAGCAGTCAATCGAAAAGATATTTTAGAAATATGTTTATGTGGAATTGATTTCACATGAAAAAAAATTTCGCTTCTTTTTATATTGAACTCATTTTGTTTTCTATAAAATAAATCTTCGATGTGAGCTCGTGCCAGTTTATTCTCTCTCTCTTTCTCTCTTAGTGCGTGTTTTTTTTTTTTTTTTTTTTTTTTTTTTTTTTTTTTTTTTTTTTTGCTCGTAGTAAAATAAATTAGTTCATTTTGTAATTGAGTGCTGACTCAGCAGTCAATCAAAAAGATTTTGTGGAAATATTTTTATGTGGAATTGGTTTATTGAAATGCTTTAAAATTGTAAACACATTATTAATTAAAATATGCATTAATTATATTGTGTCTCTTATTTGATCTTCCAGTGTTGGTGTTGTCCAACGTTGATTGTCAACGGATTCGCTTTTTTTTATATTGAACTCATTTTGTTTAACATGTACATAGAGCAAAAAAAAAAAAACTTCTAGGTAAACTCACCTTAAATGTTTCCCCTGCTCGGAAATGCAGCGTGATCTGAAGGCACTTAAAAGTGTTTGTTGGTGTACTAGTGAGTCTCTGGGTGGCACTGGCTGGAAAAGTCAGGCACTCTAGTCTAAGAGGAATCTATATTAAAGTGGAAAATCAGATACAATTCTCTCGAGTCATGCACACTGTTGAAAATTGGGTGCACCAAAAATTGGTTCCCATTTAGCTGCAACCAACATTTGGTGCTTAGTTTCACGTTGTAACCCTTTGCACTCGAGCGGCGCTTCTCAGGCGCCACACGATTGGATGCCGAAACTCGAGAGGACCACAAGGTTTGATGCTGAAATTTGATGCAAGGCCAATGACTGTGTTTAGTTTCTATGAAGCAAATCCATAAACGCCAACCGAATCTAAAATGTCTCGAGTTGCTGGTCCCTCCGCTAGAAAAAGGCCTCGAGTGCAAAGGGTTAATGGTGCTACCTCGGATCGCCATATTATGGTGATAGGTTGAAATAAAAATTCGCGTTTTCGCCGCACCATTTTGGGGGGAAAGGTTGAACCAAGATTTGTGTTTTTGCTACCCAATTTATGGTGCATGGTTGAACCAAAATTAGTGTTTTCGCTACTCCATTTTACGGTGAAACGTTGAACCAATATTCGCGTTTTTGTTACAACATTTTATAGTGAAATTTTGAACCAAGTTTTATATTTTTTCTCTGCTTGTTATTGCTGTCGATTGAATATATATTTTTATATTAAATAGTTTTTTTATTATGTATTAAATTATTATTTTCGTATATAATACTATTATATATTTTTATAAATATTTTTTTATATAAATTATTTTAATAGATTTTCTGTAATAAATAAATTCTATATATTTTTTATTTTATTACAGAAATAAAAATAGTTATCATTTGAGCATTTAATGAGAATATAACTGCATGGATTCCCTTAGATGGGACTATGAAGTATAACCATGCAATAATTAAAATGTATATCCATTTGGAAACAATCCAATACCCATACCTCTGAATAAGTTTTTTTGTACGAAAATTGAATATCTAATTGTTTGATCATATTTTTTAGGCTTTTGCAACTTATTTCTTTACTACAGACTTTTTAAATGTCACAAAAGGCACAATAGAAGATTATGAAACGGCCTCTAGAAGTTTTTGCGAAAAGAACATGACCGAAGTAAGTATCATAGCATGAAAATGCAGCCAATCTTTTTTGCGCAATCTCATTCTTTCAAAAGATATTTGATACACTTCATTACTAAATTTCTTATTAGCTCATAATATAAATATTTCAAAATGACTAGTCGTGAATTCATTGATTTAAAATCTCCTTTACAGGTCAGGAAAATATCCAAAAGTAAATTTGCGACAGAATATTGCTTCAACTCTAAATATATTTATGAAGTTCTGATAAATGGGTTTGGTTTCCGCAACACTACATGGAAGAACATTCAGTTTGTTAAAAACGTAAGTATCTTTTAAAACCATATGCAACTATCGTATTTCGACAAGCACAGACAAACATTTAGGCCTCTTTCACACGAGGCAACTAGTTGATTCAACTAGTTTATCAGGCTGTTGATAAGGTGTGTAGTCATCAGTGGCGGCTCGTGGGTATTAAAAGTGAGGGGGCCCAAATTAACAATTGCATGTCATGGGGGGGGGAAGAAAAACATGCAAATATCAAGACACATGAATTTCATGTAATTTTGTAAATGTTACTTAAATATATATGGGAAAACAAAACTACAAGATTATTAAACAGTTAAATTATCTAAGCATACTGATATCGTAAATATTGCAATAAAAGGAATTATTATTACAGAAACGACGCGACGTTTCTTTTGAGAATGGACGACGTCAGGAAGGGTAAAATGAATGCATTTGCACCTTTTGCTTTTGAAAATTAAAAATGAAGCGAAGAATTCCTAGGCAAAAAAGTAAAGTACAGGCTTCAAATTATTCAATTGAACGTAAAATTATGGCATATCTATTTATAAATTGTTCCGTAAGAAATCCGACACTCATTCCCGGTTGAAAATTCCTGGTTTGAAGCTTTAGCCGCTTTGCGCTTTACACCCTTTTGTATGCAATCTGCACCCCCTTGCCACTGTCACAAAAAAATAAGTGAAAGTATGAAAACCGATGTCACTCAATTTATATTCTGTATTTAAGAAAAAGAAAACAAAGAGTTAGGGAAGAGTTATAAAATAAATAAAGTCAAAACCTTGGTTAAAAATTCTATAGAAATCACAGGGGAAATTTTTTATCAAATATTACATGAATCATAGGGGAAAAAAAAATGCTGACAGCAACAATTTCACTTTTCGTAACTTTAGAGTAAATACTTAAATAAATAATTTTATAATGTTTTAAAATAATTTAAATAAATCATTTTAAAGACATCGGTATTGCTCCTAATATTCAAGTCAATGATATTTCATGAATCAATTCATACAAAATAATTTTGGCTTAACAGTAGAACTAATGGAAAATGCCATTAACTTAGAATGTGCAATATTTATAAATTTGCAACCAAAGTCAAAGGTATTGTTATATTGACCTGTTCAACAGTTTTAATTTAAATTCATGAAAAAATGAATAATTACTTGATTTGAGGATAAATAATTACTTGAAAAATGCATTGCATATGCATCTCAAATTTGAAATGTCTACTTACATTGAAACCAACCTGCAAAACATCCGATGGGGCTCGATTCGACGACGTTTCACATGTGAATTGAATATATTGCCTCCTTTCAATGAGTTTTGACATAGCGATAGTTAAAAATTGGTGTTTTACCATGATTCTTGATATTTTGAAAAGAAGTTGAGCAAACATGGAACTCGCTTCAAATTTTAATATTTTATTTAATTCAGAATTTATTTTAAGAATTGGATCCTACCTGAGTTAAGAATAAACATCGTTTCTTCAATTTTAAGAATGAACAAATTTTATTTGACAATTTCAAATTGCTTGTATGATTTTTGCTTTTTAAAGGGTGTAGGTTCATGACTCAGATTCTTTACTAAATGCTCATGAAATTTTTTTTCTGGTAACAGTAACTAGGTTTGATTTATCTACATTTTACATATTATTTGGGAGAGGGGGAGGGGGAGGCGGGTGAAAATTCTGTAATTGTAACGTTTATCTTTTAACTTTAACACAGCATTATACGATGGATTGGTTCTAGTGGAGCCACTTATTTAGAGAAGAACATTTTTTATTCCTTTGGTGTTTCCTTTGATGGCATCGGATTGTAAGTTACGTTAATAATTTAATAGGATATTAAATATTAATGTGAGACAAATCACTTCTTCCGATCATATGGACGACATTTAAATACTCAAACATTTTTCTGGAAAAAAGTAAATATCTAAATAAAAACAATTTGCAGAGAAAATCTTACTCTTACATTTTGAAAAACAAAGAGCGAAAATGAATGCAATGGATATTTATTGTAGCCACTTTTTTCGCACCGTCATATTAACCCACTGACGGTCATGGGAATGGGCGAAATCCCCCAGTTGTTTTCCCTGCAATAATTTTAAAATTATATTTCTAATTCAAATACATAAAAAAATTGTAATTGTTTTTTATTTGTCTTGTTTTAGATAGGTTATAGACTATCATCCTAATGAAAATATCTAAAAAATGTTTTATTTTAAATTTTATTTATGCATTTAAAAATGTTGTGTATTGCTGGAAAAACTGGGGATCCTAAGACGTATATATACGTGCATGACCTTCAATGGGCTAGAGGACCAACGTGCAATCGCCGTCTCAACAAAAAATGGCCATTCCTTTACAGAGAAGTCCACCCCAGAGCAGAGCGATCAGGGATGTTTTAGAAATTTTTTATTTATGCTTTGGCAAAACAGGATGTCACGTGAAAGTCGCAACCTTATATGCCCTATCGGTTTCAAATTCAAGGTAGTCCGAAGAAGGGGTCATTTTGTCCCCAGGAAAACTAGCATCTTTAAGAGAAGGGTCGCTTTTTTGCAGTAATGATTGTAAGTGATTAACATATTTTCGAGTTTGTTGTAAGAGCTCCCTGCTCCCTTCACAATAGTTAATGTCTAATGACAGAATAAATAAGTTTTAAGCTTCTTTTTTTTAATATTAAAAAAATCCCACAACAAAACAATATTAACAAGCATATATGTAAGTGGGGCTAGGGTCCAAAAAAGTGAGGAGGCCCAGGCCCCCCCCTGGCCCCCTGCACCAGCCGCCACTGGTAGTCATATAAGAAATGATAGGGAATCACCTGAACCCTTTCACACGCAGTCAACTCGTCCTTCCACGCAGTTTGTTTGCAGGCACAAGTGCCGCTAACGTTCTCATCCTAACTAGTTGATTCAACACAAAAGACATTATCGATATTTTTTCCTTTCACACCAATCGCTTAGTTGAATCAACTCAGTTGACTATAGAAAGCTTTGCAATTGCAAGTTACGATGTGGAAAGTTTAACGATGAAATGTGTGTAAATAGTCCAGCGATATGTTACTATCAAACTATATACATTAAGCAAATATTAATAGAAATACCTATGTCTACTCCATAAAGTAGTCTGTATCATTAAATTTAAAAGTTCATTTGTTACTTTGTTAATGGTGTTAATAATGGTACAAAACTCCAAAATTAAAACAAAAGTTTTACTTTTTTTATTTTAAATTAAAAAAAAAGAAGTATTTACGAGCCGAATTGTCATTAAAAACCCAACAGAAATATTTTTTATTTGTTCATTTCTACGAAATATATTCTTCATCATTGGTTTTTTATTTGATGTTGCTATGTTCACATAAGTCACTCTCTTTACATTACCGTTCAAACAGCATCACATGGATTAGTACAGGTTATGATTGTTACATTTAAAAACATGTGGAGCACCAAATTACGCAAATTTATTCATAATTTAATTAAGAAATTCATCTAGATTTTTCGAATGTTACCATCGCACCATGCCTATAGGAGTAGTTATCGTACATTAAAAATTAAAACATTAAACATCTCCAATCCTATTCTATCCAGTCTTCAGGTTCTAATATCGTACTGACCTCAAGTTAGGAAGAGAAGTTGATTCCACAAGTTGCCTCGTGTGACAGTGCCAAGATAGAGTTTTCACACGGCAGTCAACTAGTTGAGAGTTTACCAAGCGACTTAGTTGAATCAACTAAACCGCCTCATGTGAAAGAGGCCTTAACCTTTAACTGCTGTATGCGGTCTGACAGACCGCGAGTCATTTTACGTGGAACGTTTCCATCTCTTAAAATATTTCATCTTTGACTATTATATATAATTTTCCAACTCTATGTTTTTTAAATTTTAAACCTATGTTCACCAATTTGTTTGGCACAACATAGCCCACCTGTTGCTTTTGCGCCAGAAATCTCAAACCACCAAACTACAGCAGTTAAAAGTTTTTTTTTTTTAAATGCAAAATTGCTTATCATTGTGATTAAATGATACTCAATTTTAATAAAAAACATTTTATTTTAATTCAATTAACTCTTAAATATTAGTTATAAAAATATTTGTATCGAAAATAAAAGTTTTTCTCTAAAAAACATAGCACATTTTATATCTGATCATCATCTGATTGATACTACAATTGCAATATGTGTCCATCCCCAAAAAATACTTAAAATATCAGTCCGTGACCATGTTATTACGTAACTACACTTATTATCCTTCTTATTAGTTAAGGTTTTTACTGCTAAATAAGGAAAATTTACCATTTATTGTAATCTTTAACATTGACCAATTTGAATACAAGTAACAATCACATTCAAAAGCACTAAACACTGAATACATGATACATAGTTCAAATTATAGTATTCTGTAAGACTAGTAAGTTTTCCCAAAAATTTTTACTCATGGGTTTCATTTTTTCTATTGCAAAATTTATTTTACACAAAACATAACATTCACTTATTAGTAAAAAAGCTCAATCAATTTTTAACGAGTTGAATCAATAAACTATCATTTCATAAATTCAAATCATATTCTGCCAATACAAAATTCCACTTCGAGATTTTAAAACAGAAATACTGGTTTGGTTGCGCAAGTACTTCGAGGAACAAAGTTTATCTCAAACTTGCTCTCTTAATTCTCTTAATTGTATAGGATTATTTTTAAAAGGGGATACAATATGATTGTTTCTATTGTCAAACTTTATTTTAGCAGGGAAAAAATAAAACATTAAGTTCCAAGCAAATAAAACTAAGTATTTCCATTAAATACTTTCAATAAATATAAATATATAACCTCACCATCAGAAGCACCGTTGATTACGAGTGGATACTATTTGTTCGAGCAGGACAATGACTCGGTACATTCTCAAAACTTCAAAATCGTGGTTTGAGGCTAATTTCGTGACAATACTTGACTGGCCGGCTAGAAGCCCCGATATAAATCCAATGAAAAGTATGTGGAGTATTCTGGCCCAGAAGTATACATAAATGGTATTCAATATCAAAAGAAGAGAGAACTCATGTCCTCAATCGAAAAATCCAGTATAAAAAATTCCAAGGACGTTCTGAAGGAACTGTCAAACTTCATCTTGTCAAGACTCATAAAAGTGATTGAGAAAAAGTGGCAGATTGTTAATTATTATTATATTTCAGGCCAAAATATTCATTGTTTTTATAATTTTGTTCAGTTTTTACAATGAAATGTTTTCTTTATTATAGCAAACCACTCATATTTTGCATTTTCCAATGTTTTGCATTTTACAATGATTCCTAACAAAGTATTTTATGTATGCATTTCACTTTATTTACTTCAGAACTAATTTGTTTCTGCGCAATTTTCAGTTGTCCTCATAATTCTGACCACCACTGTAGAAATTTCTCTTAAGTAACAGACAGAAGAATTCGAGTTACTTAGAAGTCAACAAATTATATGCAATTACTCTACAAACACAAATTTAAATTAGACATTATACTGGAGGCCCCGACTGGTCTCTCATCAGGGGGTTCAACCAGCCGAAAACCTAAATGAAGCGTTTCCGAAAGAGTACGACCCAAAAAGGCACAAAATTCACTCTTGAAACCCGACGCCTCCAACCAAAACAATGAGTAAATTAAAAATTACATTACAAAAAGTATTCAATGCATTGAAATATAAAATAAACCCGAGAACTTACCCCTTTGAAGAATATCCGATAAACCCGTATAAAAAATTTGCAGTTTATAACAACACATCCAAAAAGTGTCCCGCAGAAAAATATAAATTTTTATTTTAACAACGCCATCTATTAAAAATCAGAAAAAGGATCTTCATTTACTGGGGCTACTCAGTAAAGCTTAACTATCGCCCTAATTATGAAAAATTGAAGCCACTAAAATTTTTAGAAAAACTATTTTTAATTAAATTACCCTTAAAAATTTGACACGCTGTATTAAAATCCTCATCATTATTACAAATATTCCTGATTCTATTAAATTGTGAATGAAAAATATTGTAAAAAAATCTTGCCGTTTATCCTAACTTTCTGATGTTTTTGATAATTGATTATTTTTCTACTTTTATAAATTTGCTTGTATACAATTACTCTTTCCGACTACAAAGCCGTCGATTATTTCACCTAACTAATTTCTAATTCTTCAATTTTATCTCTGTTCCTAGATCGGTGGAAAAGATGTAGGATGGACTTTAGGCTACATGATAAATGCAACCAATATACTTCCAGAAAAAGCAAAATCTCCGAAACTGATATCCGAAGGAGCTCTAGCAGTATCCTTAATAATCTTCATACTTATTGTGTTAGGAACAATGGGATTCTTGCTCCAACAGCAACGTAAAAGGGACATGAATTCAGGAGACGCTTTTGGACGAGCCTAATCATCAACAACTCAAAGATCGATTCTTAGATCACTCATCAATTTTGTAAATTCTCCAATCACACTTACCCTTGTTAAAATTTGAAAGGGAGCAAATTGGAAACGGAAATGTGAAAGAAATAATGTAAATTATCTCCTGAAGAAACTTGTATTTCACGCAACAAAATTATTCATTGCTCAATCCCTAAAGTGTACATAAAAGTTTGGTGGGATAATGGGCTTGCTCGCAGTTAGTCATTTTCACTCTTTTGTTATTAATTTAAATATATTTTGTGCTTGAGTACCATAATTATTTAAAAAAGAAATAATTATATTATGGTCTATATAGTATGTACATATATCGTATGCTTGAACTATTATTCAGTATTAAGTTCTATAGATACGTCCCCTGTACTACATGGTAGTGTGCTGTTAAGAAGCTCTTTCTCAACATTTAGTTAAAACAACTAAATTTAACTTACAAATTTCCGATTGAATAAATGAAATAAAAATTTCGTTGGACAGTTTTTCAGACTTAAAAAAATAAAATTCAAAAATTTATAACAAATGAAAGCCTAGATAAATATTTACTATATTTTTTGTAGAAATAATATTCAATGATCAAAATTGGCGCGAATATTACCATGAACGAGTGTACTTTATTTTCTATACTTTAACACGTTGAGCGTCACGCGAATTCTTAAGGAAATCTCCTTCAGGCCACACTCAGTATTGCGCTTCGCATTGCTATACCGCAATACCAGCGCATTGCTGCCAACAGATTGAATTTTTTTCGTTACAGTTGAGTAATTATATTAGGGCTATTGTTTCTTATCGCAGTAGAAGATATTTACGCTTAGAATGAAATGCTTATATACATTCATTCCACACGTTTACGCAGCGTTGCCAGACCTCGGACTTAAAGTTCTTAGCTAGGCAATTTTTCACAAAGGCATTTTGGATATAGTATATTTAATAATATTGTTATCTATTGAAATATCAATAGTACTTCAAAAACTAAGATTTCCTGCACTTTAAAAAGCACTAAGAAAGACACTATGTCAAATTATAGGTGTGGGAAAAACAACAGCGTACTGTCAGCCACCGATGGCTGACGCGGCACTCAACGAGTTAATGATACTATCCTGTAATAAATAAAAATTAAATTTTCAGTAATTGCTTAAAACAATGTAATTTTTTTAGTTTTATATCATATTTTACACTGTCATCCACCTATGGCTGACGCGGCGCTCAACATGTTAACATAAAATGTACATATAAGTTTTCAACTGCATTCTTATATTTTTGAATCAGTACAGTTTATAGCGATCTCATATCAAATAGTATTCTTTTTAACACATTAGCAACAAATCCAAGAAATCTCGTTACACTCTCGTAAGGAGATGGTAATGTGCTACGAGTAATTTCCGTAACAGGCAGTCCACAGAAGAAGTGATAAGTCCTGACACTCAGCTTCTAACGTGTCAATAATTAAACTATACTTGTTTATATTAATAATAGTATTATAAAATTATCAATTTTCGACAACTTTCTTTGATAGCACTTCTTTTTAATGATTTTATGTAATCAGAGAGATAACACCATAAATATTATACAGACAATTTCTGAAATGTGGCAGTTTACTTTGAAAATTTTTTCTTGATGTTACAGCACTTACACATTTTTTCTCGGTGCATATTAAAAAATGTAAATGCGAAATGTTTTCGACATAATGTATGAATCAATCATGTATCATCAATAGAAAATTGTATAAATAAAATATCAGAAGATAAATATCCTTTGTCACTTTTCTTTTCTAATATTCAAGTACAGGTACTTGCTCCACTTTTAATATTAATATGTACAGTAAGCAAAAAAAAATCCGAACGATAGCTATATCTTGTGCTTTAATTAATTAAATAACAAGCGAAAAGTATCATTGTAAATCGGGGAAGGTCTTTAATTATTGCATATGTTTTTTGTCATAAGGGGTCATCTACATATTAAAACAAAACCAAGCTGTAAAAAGTTCAATGGCAACCTCATTATGCCATATTTTGATTTAGAATCGAAAAAAAAAGTCGAAATATAAAAATTTATAATTTTTCAATGAATGGTCAATAACTTAAATGATAAAAACAAAATGATAAATTAATGTTAAAAAATAAAGTTGTTTTTTTGGTCATAAATTCTTAAACAATTAATATATTTTAGTAATTTTTGTTTCAAACGATAGTTTGTAAATGACAAAGTCAAGCATACATGGCAATCAACTTTTGCATCAAATTTTTTTTAATTATTAATTAATGAAACAATCTTTAAATTTTTTTGAATAGAACCATGTATTATTATTATTATTTTATTAGATTTATCATGGTCGAAAACCCCCAGATATTATATATTCTTTCCATTTTGACTTTTAGTTCTCGATTTTTTTAGCAAAAATGTAAAAAAAAAAAAAAAACTCACTTTAAACGACCGTATAGTAGATAACATTTGAAAATAATTCAAAGTAAATTAGGGGTGTGGAACATCGCATAATGTTCAATTACACTACAGTATTGGTCATTGAATTAAAATTTGATATGGTGTTATTTAACGTTTTTGGCAATAATTTTTATATGGGCAGGAAAAAAGAGAAATGGGAAAAAATGGCGAAATTGGCAACATTATTCGACAGACAGTATAATGACCTTTCTTGTGCGTGAAACAAAAAACCATTAATCGTTGATGGGCAATGCTCAAGGGCAGAGAGCTCTGTGTTAAATGCACTCGATTTTCTACTTTATACACTTTTATCGCATTTCTACGGGAATTTCAGAAGCGGGGACGATTAGAACTAGAGGTTGGCGATATATCGATAAAAGTCACCGATTTATCGATATTTTCAAAATTTTTTAGTTTTTTGATGATCGCTTTGTAGTTCCATGTGTTTTTACGATCTTCTTTATTCCCTTTTCAAAAACTTCAAAACTAAAGTTTGAACTTGACTGAGAGACAGTTAAAATTCCACCAGTATTCAACATTTTCCCGTACACTTAAAAGCTATTGAAAATTATCTAAATTTTTCTTAAAATCACTGCACCAATTAAGCGAAAATATAACTTTTTTTTTTGTTATAGATCCATTTCAGTTGAAAAAGTAGTCACCTTACAAAAACGCAATCATGAAAAGTAGAAATTTGTCCCGAAAAACTTTGTTTCTGGTAACATTGAAAATCAAATAAAAAAAAAATCATGTATCGATACATCGATATTTTATCGATATGTTTTTCTATGCAATGATATAGTATCGATATTTATTTTGATCGATATTTCCGACCTCTAATTAGAACATCTTAAGAGGCATTAGCACGGATATTTTAATCAAAATCGTTAGAGCCGTTTTTTAGCAATCGCTGAAAGAGATGATTTTTTCATCTAATAAATAATTTCAACATTCATGTTACATTTATGTTTACAGGGTAAAGTTTCTGTAAAAAAATAATTATGCTTTGCTGAATACTTTTTACTAATGCCTACATTTTATATTTATCAATTTTCTAATCATCAGTAGTATATGCTATATTTCTGCAATTACAGTTTTCGATATTTTATTTATTTCAAGCGAAGTATGCGCATTTTTAATCTTGTAAATAAATTATGTTACTTTTGCATTTACTTGCTGATTTTGTATTAATCTGTTGTTAAACTTAACACTATAAATCCAAATAGTTTCTGTGCAACTTTAGGCTAATACCTGTATTTTTATAATGTCGTGAAACACAGTGCCCTGAATGTTCGATTCCCCCACTTTCAAGTAGAATTTTAAAAATATATTTTTTCTTATTGAGATTTTCCCTGAAGATCGGCCATAACATGGTCAAAACATTTTCGCTCATAAGTGACATGTTTTTCAACAAAATAAATTGAAATTATATAATTAAGGTAAATGATGTATTCTAAATCGAATGAAAAGATAAAATATAGGGGTTCGTATTGAAATTTTCAAAGATAGAGTTAAATTTACTTAGTAAAAAACCATTCTAAGAAAAAAAATTGTAGTAGACATATAGACAATCGTAAACAAAACATTTTGGTGCAAACTGCAAGATTCTACGATAATTAGAACCGAAGATATAGCCATCGTTCGGATTTTTTTTTTTTTTTTTTTTTTTTTTTTGCGTACTGTACATGAAGATTTTCTTATACGTAATAACACTATTCAAACAATGGTATTTTGAAAGATATAAAGTGCATTCGAGGAAATTAAAATCTATCGTGTATTTTATAATAATGCTTATATGTAATCAAAATAATAGTCATGTGGCCTGATGTTGACCACAAGCACTAGTAGCTTGGTTAGTTAAGGCATCGGTATTATAACAAACAGATCGTGATCGAGCCAGCGAGTTGCCATAACACTAACCTGTATAATTAATGGTGGCTGATGCACATTATATATGCCGAAACCTCAATATCTTCTCGTTAGTGTCACAAGGCTATGGATAGTGGTGCTGCTTAGGTGTCAATTCCTCGTCATCTGACCAAGTTAAAAATTACAAGACATAATTGTAGTTGTTTTCTCTAAAATCATGGATATTAAGTGGAATTTTTAATAAATTAACTAAAATTCATTTATTTTACATATTAATTAATTTTTTTAATTAATTACACAGATAAATTAATGAATTTTTAGTAAATTAATGAATATTTAGTAAATTAATGAATATTTAGTAAATTAATGAATATTTAGTAACTTAATGAATATTTAGTAACTTAATAAATTTTTAGTAAATTAATGAATTTTAAAAATAACGATCTCAAATTTGGCATTGCATAATCTACAGCAATTCTTCTTTTAAATAGCTGTAATTTATCAACTCAAAAACTATTTAATGATAAAGGATTCCCTGAACTGATGTATGTATTTAATAAAATAAAATGTGATTTTTAATATAAAGATGTTGATAAATGTAAAAGTTCATTTCAATATTACGATGCAGCATTTCTAGTGCAACTCTTGTGCCAGAAAACTTTAAAGCAACCAACTAACCTGACTTAGACTTAGTTTACTTTTTAACATTAGTTGATTTATGGAATACCTAGAGTCGATGGAAATGTGTTTTATGTATATTAGCAATATTATTTTTGTATTTATAGTAACATTTAAAAACTGAGGTGTGAGACTTCACAAAACTTTCAATTACACTTAGTACTAGTCACTACATTTAAATTTACTATAGATTGGTGTAATTTAACTTTTCGTTTTCATGTCTTCATTACTTTAAAAAATGGTCAGTTTGGCTATATTTTGGACGTTATATTAGCGAAAGAAAACACCATTAAAATGACGAAATTGGCAATTTGTTTTTAGATAAATATAAATATTACACTATCCTTTCTTCTTAGCCCGTTCCAAAACGTGTAGAGCCGACCAAACGGTATAGTGGTTAGTGTGCTAGCTTCTAGACCGCGAGGTTGCGGGTTCGAGTCCCGTGTTAGGCATGGGTGTTTGTCAATGTATGTTGGCTTGTCTAATGACGAATGTTTCGGCGCATTATAGCCCTCGTGTTGCTGACGGTGCCAGATAATCTGAAAATAACCAACCAACCAAAACGTGTAGAAATCCCCCCCAAAAAAATCGAAATTTATTTGATCGAATGCAATAGTTTCCCTACCCTATGTTAACAAATGGGTAATTGAAAATAATAATAAGATTTTAATGATTAAATTAATGAATTTTAATGATTAAATTAAAGAATTTTAATGATTAAATTAAGGAATTTTAATGATTAAATTAATGAATTTTAATGATTAAATTAATGAATTTTTATGATTAAATTAATGAATTCTGTCTAAATAAAAGTAATGAATAATCATTAAATTAATGAATATTCATTAAATTAATAAATTTTTAATAAATAAAATAATGAATACTAAATGACATTTCTAATAAATTAATTTCCGATTTTGTAATAAATTGTTGAGTGTTTTTATAATAAATTATTGAGCGAATTTGTAATAAATTGTTGAGTGATTTTATAATAAATTATTGGGCGATTTTTAAAATAAATTAATGAATTTTAAAAATGGATTAATTAAAAAAATTATTGAATTTTAAAAATTAGTGAATTTTTAAAAAATTAGTGAATTTTAGTAAGTTAATGAATTTTTACTAAATTGATGAATTTTATAATTAATGAACTCAAATTTTGCATTGCTTAACAATACTGCAATTCTTTTTTTTTTTTTTTTTTTTTTTTTTTAAATATTTACACTTTACTAACAAACCCTCATAATAAAGGATTTCCTTAACTGATGTATGTATTTAATAAATAAAATGTGACTTTTAATGTAAAGACATTATTAGTGTTGATAAATGTAGAAGTTCATAAAAGAGCATATAGTATCACTTGAACATTTTTTATCGATGATTTTCAACTACTAAGGAATTAATTTTATGTTATTAAAATTATTAATAAAGGAATTAAAATTATTTATATTACTGGTATTTTAATCCTTTGTTTGAGAAATATTGCCGCTGGTATTTTGAACATTTTAACTAACATAAAATTTTTAATATGAAAGATAAACTTTCAAAAAGGTAGAAAATTATTTAAATATCTTTAAGAAAACCAAATTAGTGAAGTGAATGTTAAAATAAGCTTGATTAAAATAAATGATACTGTAATCATAAATATAGAGATAAATCCATTTAAAATTCATTAATTTGTTTTACAAAAAATTATTTTGAAATTTGTATTTAAAATGGTCTTCTTAAAATTTTACCAACCATACAATTCTATTCAAAAACTGTTTAATATTAGTGAATATTAATAAAATTTATGAAATTTGTTTGATTTAAATAATCGTTAAAATTCTGTGTCATTTTTATACAATAACAATTAATCTAAATTTTTAAGTTGTTAAATCAGCAATAATATAAAAAACCCTTTTCGAAATGTTGGTCTGGATGTCATAGCAACGTATCGGATCAAAATCTTCCTTCAAGTTCATTCGTCTCCAAATAATAGCGTAACCATTTTCTTCACGAAATCCAATATAAAATAAAATGTAGGAAGCTCCAATGGTAGAGAGTACCCTTGTTACAATTAGTCTGACATCTATGTATCTCAGTCTGACATTACTATATAATGACGTCTGACGTCGTAGGAGGGAAATTCTTGCGTCGTTTTTTTTTTTTTAACATAGTAATGACGTCTGAAAAGCCTAATAATATTCAGTTGTTGTTGTTTTTTAAATGTCTGGCTAAATTATAATGGGTGGTAGTAGGTTCTTAAATATCACTGACGACCTACTGTTACTGTTGAAAATGATCGGGAATAACTGGAATATGAAATGAGTAGCAATAAATGTGACGATATAGAACTCGAATAAGTGTTTGCTGTCGGACTTGAAGTTTCTGTTATATAAACGGACGCTATTCAAATGCTTCTTGCATTCAAAATATTACTTTTGATATTATTAGATGTTAGAAGTTGTTTTAGCATCTCTATAAACCTTTACATTTTGGCATGATTTTAATTTAAAAAAAATAATATAACCCATAAAAATATAGTTTTTAATTTTAATTTTGTATATGCATTTACCAATTTTCATATTCATTAACTTGGAGTATGAGTGTAATTTTAAATATCAAAAACATTTCTATGAGCAAAATGTGCGGCAAACTACGTTTCAAAATTTATTTATTAATAATGAACGTCACACTCACATCCATATAAAAATATATTTAGTTTATTCCGATTAAAATAATTTATTTATTTATTTATTTATTTATTTATTTATTTATTTATTTATTTATTTATTTATTTATTTATTTATTTATTTATTTATTTATTTATTTATTTATTTATTTATTTATTTATTTATTTATTTATTTATTTATTTATTTATTTATTCCCTCATTCACTCATTTCCTCTTTCACTCACTCATTCACTCATTTATTTATTTATTTATTAAAAACAATTTGGCAACAGGAAAGAGTTTCTTCAATGTTCGGTTCAATGCTATTTTAACGCGATTGGATGACGGTTAGTTGCTTTATTAGTATTCCATGAAAGCGAACTTTTAGTGACAGTAACAGCACCAAAAATTTGATAGAATGCATTGTCATCGACATCGAATCTATCTGACAAGTTTCAGTACGATTGGATGACAGCTAAGGAGTTAATTAGGCGCCCACAGATTTGCCAGCCATCGAGAAAAACACAAAATCAAATTTAATATAAAGGATTTAAAAATAACTAGTATTATTCAAATCTTAAAACTTTAGAAATATTTCAGGTATCCAGAAGGCGCAATTTAAGAATTTATTCCGAGTTATTTTCTTTAAACCATGCGCATTTTATTAAAATCACTTCTGACTAGCAATCTTGATATATAAACTGCAAAAAGTTAGAAAATTAAAAACTTTTTTTGATCGACGTTTTATGAAATTTAAAGAAAATTGTTGTCCCATTCGTTTAGGTTCGTTGTAAAATTACGTTGCACACATGTTCACAGGATTATTTCGTTATCTGAAGGCAGTAGTGGCGAATGGATGCCATAATAGGGGGGAGCGCCTAAAATGAAGTAGAAAACTGCACAATTTTGTAATTAAAATCATTAAAATTAAAAAAAAAAAAATAGAGGCAACTTACCTTTTGCATTCTTGGCTGCTACTGATAAAAAAAATACTAAAGAGATGTATGCTTTTATAAGGCAAAAGATAAAAATTTATATGATTATACTTAAAGTACTGAGGTTCTATTTTGATGCTTATATAATTATAATGGTAAAAGGACAAATCCTGGCTATATTTATGGTTCTAAAAGTCCCAGAATCACATATTTTTACTAATATATTTTATTTGCGATATTCTTTAGTTCTGTTTAAAAAAAGTTCTTAAAGGACTATCAGATAAGTTGTTTCCATGAAAGTGTTAAAAACTGCAATATGACCCTATATTTTTATCCATTCAATCAATAATTAGTTTACTCACTAAAAAAAATAGTTTTCCTTCTCTATATTAAATAAACACATTATACGTAAGCATAAGTATGTTTGGGGCATGTGTCAGTATTCAAAAATTAATTAATAATCTACTACTAATTAATAAATCAAAACCCAGTATTCAAAAAAGTTCTTAAAGGACTATCAAATGAGTTGTTTCCATGAAAGTTTTAAAAACTGCAATATGACCCTATATTTTTATCTATTCAATCAATAATTAACTTACTCACTAAAACACAAAGTTTTCCTTCTCTATATTAAATAAACACATTATACGTAAGCATAAGTATGTTTGGGGCATGTGTCAGTATTCAAAAACTAATTAATAATCTACTACTAATTAATAAATCAAAACCCAGTATTCAAAAAAGTTCTTAAAGGACTATCAAATGAGTTGTTTCCATGAAAGTTTTAAAAACTGCAATATGACCCTATATTTTTATCTATTCAATCAATAATTAACTTACTCACTAAAACACAAAGTTTTCCTTCTCTATATTAAATAAACACATTATACGTAAGCATAAGTATGTTTGGGGCATGTGTCAGTATTCAAAAACTAATTAATAATCTACTACTAATTAATAAATCAAAACCCAGTATTCAAAAAAGTTCTTAAAGGACTATCAAATGAGTTGTTTCCATGAAAGTTTTAAAAACTG
Organism: Linyphia triangularis; assembly: GCA_963978545.1. Taxonomy (NCBI): domain Eukaryota; kingdom Metazoa; phylum Arthropoda; class Arachnida; order Araneae; family Linyphiidae; genus Linyphia; species Linyphia triangularis. Next base: position 28,414,306 of record OZ021733.1, read on the forward strand.
CAATATGACCCTATATTTTTATCTATTCAATCAATAATTAACTTACTCACTAAAACACAAAGTTTTCCTTCTCTATATTAAATAAACACATTATACGTAAGCATAAGTATGTTTGGGGCATGTGTCAGTATTCAAAAACTAATTATTTAGGTTATGGACAATACACACCCTAGGATTGATTGGATTTTACACTAAATGACCCCCTACTGTTGTTCATAGTAAAGACTAATCAGACCGGTACTTACAGATTAACGTTGATTCCTAACCACAACAAACATGCGTATCCCAGGATTCGATTCCGGTACCTTTGGAATGCATTGCTAGACTGTTCACTGCACAGCCATCATGTGGGCATTTTTAGGTTAAGATTGCGATGTTAAGTGCATTTCGTATACTTTGAAGAGGTATACAACATTATCTCATTCAATAATTTATAAAGGAGATATTCAATTTTAAAGAGTATAGCAACAACATTAAGAGAATATTAGTTTCTTAACTTTGATCAACTATTCTGCTAAATTATGAAAAGCGGTGATATAGTCCTTGATAGCGGTGGTTATATCCAAGCGATATAGGTCATATCGCTTGAAGTACAAAGTTATATTTGTTCTTTAACAGTTGTTTAAAATAATAAGGATGTATGTACGAGCACTTTGATAGCATCAGAATTGAATTTGAATAACTTCATATGTAAAGTAATAAATTAGAATTCCAGGATACATTTAGAAAAATAAAACAGTCGATACTTTTCTTCATCATTTTGATTATTTTATTAGGTTTCTATCAAACTTTACTTTAGCTACTCTCTGTACTTTCATCTTTTGAAAAATAATGTATATTTAATAAGAAGAAAATGGTTGGTTGTATTCAGATTATCTGGCGCCGTCAGCAACACGAGGGCTATAATGCGCCGAAACTTTCGTCATTAGACAAGCCAACATACATTTACAAACACCCATGCCAAACACGGGACTCGAACCCGCAACCTCGCGGTCTAGAAGCCAGCACACTAACCACTATACCGTTTGTTCGGCAAGAAGAAAATGGATACAAAAAAGAAACTAATATCGTATTATAATCAAAATTTAGAGAAAAATAAAATACAAAAGATACTCCGGAAAAATTTTACCAGAAACGAAATTTCTACTTTTCATGAATTCATCCCAAAATTGTTTTAATAAATAAATTATAAAAATTGTTTTAATAAATAAATTATATTATCAATCAGAATAAATAAAATGAATTTGGATGTCAATGAATAAATTCACATTTATTTTAAATGAAGAAATTTTGAAAAGTAGTTTACCGCATATTTTTCTGATAGAGATGTTTTTAATATTTAAAATTAGATGTAAATTCCAGGCACATGTTGGCTATACAAAAGGCGCTATGTTAATCATTACTTATAAATTATCTTATCTTTCCATTACATTTTCTTTTTGGTTACGGTGCCATTTTAACTGCCTCTCAGCCAAGTCCAAACTTTGGTTTTGAAATATTTGAAAAGGGAAGAAAGAAAATCGAAAAAACACATGGAACTACAAAACGATCATCAAAAAACATAAAATACTTGAAAGTATCGATATATCGGTGACTTGTATCGATATTTTTACTAACTATATATTTTTTTTAATATCGTCGTATCGATATATCTCCAACCTCTACCGGAAATTCCATTTTCTGTGTCTTCGTGTTAAATTAAATTAAAAAAAAAAATTACATTACGTAAAAATATTAAAAAGTAATTTAAGGAAACAAACCAGAATTCCAAAATGTTGGAGTGAGAATAATTAAACCAAAGATCCCTCGTCAAATGTTGTAACCACCCTTAATAAGAACTGTATTATTTTAAACTGTATTAATTCTTCTGTTCCTGTCTTTTCACTACAATGTAACTACAATTAATCTTAAGAGTCATTTGAGCTCAATCTCTATTTTTCTCAAACCTAAATTAACGTGTTAATTAAATGCTATCACCTTACAAGCTCGTTCTCACCTTTATTTATCTTGTGTTAAATTCAATTTAAAAATTGCCCTACCACAATAAAAAATTGCCCTAGAATCTCACAATGCAGCAGTAATCCACACCAGGAGATAAATACGTATATATAACTTCAATCCCATCAGGTAAGATGCATGTTATTGATCAAACAAGAAAAGTTGTCTAATGTCAACTTACAAAGTATTATTACTGCTCCGGATTTAAGGGAACAATTTCTGAATAGTGTTATGAATTTTTCCACTGAGGCAATGATGGCACAGTTTTCACGGTTTAAAAATATTTATTCTCTCTTCAGAAAACTCACAAAATTTATTCACAGGCAACAGTTTAATTACTCTCAAGCTTCAACACAAGCTTCAACAAAAATAACTTCGAATTCAGCGATTATACAAGCTCACTCCAATAGGTAAACAAAGCGATCAGCTTTCAACGAACTCCGAAGTCAATCTGAAAACTTTCCCGTTCTCCAGTCTTTTTATATACAAGCGCGTGAGACATTCTCGAAATTTCCAGCCAATTCATCGGAAACGAAATATCTCGAAACTTCTCGAATGCTTTAGGTGTTGCCACCTTTTTCTAACTTGTATAATCGCTATTAATTAATAAATAAAATAAGATAAAAATAAATTACAGTAGAATTTTGAAATAATACGTCACTATTTACAATATATACAGACAATTTGTGCAACAATAGTTAGATTTTAAGGGTACCCCTTGTTTTCACAAAAAATAATAAAAATATAAATTTTCTATTTTTTACGTGTTTATAGTTTTTGAAACCTTCTCCTTATTCTGTCAAGTTTATGAGCTGATCCGATAACTGCAGTTGCAGAAAAAGTATATTTTTACGGAGAATTTAGCATTGCTGCAATAGCTCCTTTGATGTTTCGAACACATTTTTCTCAGTACGTGATTTTTGAAAATACCACCTTACTCAAAATGCTAAAACTTCAACAAATATAAATTAAATGACTTGAAATATCTCGTTATCTATTTGAAAAAAATAGGCATGGATTTTTCAATAAAATAAAAACTTTTTTTACAAATTTAAATGTTGAAAAATACCCGTTTTTTACGCTTTTTTTACATATAGGTACAGTAATTATTGTTTTTCTCGAAAACTATTTAATATAACTAATTATTATTTACGTATTTTAAATCCGAAGCCTAAAAAATTAGAGTATATTACTAGCAACATTTTTTAACAAAAATCAGGAAAAAATACTGAAAAATGGAAAAAAAGATGGAATTTGAAATTTGATGAACTTTTTTTTAAATTTTAAAATTTTGAAAATTTGGAGCACTGTAAGAACTTTTTTTCAAATAAAATTTAGTTTTTACTTTTTAATACTGCCAAATATACAAAAATTACAATTTTTAAAGCTTAAGGGGTAGATCCTACATCACTAACCTTAAAAGGCCCATTTTCTATGTACCTTTTCTAAATAACTAACAAACGGATACTATTGCAATTTTTTCTGAATATTATTTCAACTTTCTTTTTTAATCTGAGGTTAACATTAAGAGAATATGTTAAATTGTTTTTTAAAAAAACATTCTTAAATTATAAAAAAACACCAAAAATCTCTGAGAATCGAAATTTTTTAAGAAAAAATAATTTAAAAAAAAATAAATAAACAACGTTTGTTTCAAACGTTCCCTTCAAATTAAAATTTGATATATGTCAAATATAAGGTAACAATTTCATAAAGAAGCTAGTAGCCGTTTTTTTTCAAAAAGGTACATAGAAGTTTGAAAATTGAAATTTTGAGATAAATGCATTTTTATGCGAAATTTTAGCATGGCAAACGTGGGTTTAAGTATTTTAAAACTAACTTTTCTCCAGAACTAGAAAGAGTACAAGCCAAAACTACATTTTAAAAGAAGCTGAATAGTTTGAAATTTAAAGATATGCAAAAATCTCAAAATAGAAATTTTTGAAATTTTAAGCCTATTGAACCCCTTTAAGGGGATTTGGTACCTTTCAATTTTTTTTCTTTATTTACGCCTTTAAAATCATAATTTTGTACACATTTGGAAGTATTACTAAGTAAGAACTAAATTTTATTTTGAAAAAAGATCATATAGTGCTCTAAATTTTAAAATTTAAAAAAAAAATTCATAACATTTCAAAGGCTATCTTCTTTTTCAATATTTTTTCCTGATTTTTAAAAAAAATTTTTCCTTGTAATATATACTCTAACTTTTTAGGCATCAGATTTAGAATAAGCAAATAAGCATTTTCGAGAAAAATGATAACTATTGTACCTATAGGTAAAAAAAGCGTAAAAATCGGGTATTTTTCAACAATTTTATTTTATTCAAAATCCCATGCCTATTTTTGTCAAATAGATATTGAGAATGACCCAAAATAAAATTTCAAGTCATTTCATTCATATTTGCTGAAGTTTTAGCGTTTTGAGTAAGGTGGGAATATCAAAAATCACGAACGGAGAAAAATGCGTTCGAAACATCTAAGGAGCTATTGCAGCAATGCTGAATACTCCATAAAAATATAATTTTTCTGCAATTGCAGTTATCGGATCAGTTCAAAAACTTGCCAGAATAAGGAGAAGGTTTTAAAGATTACAAACAAGCAAAAAATATAAAATTTATATATTTATTATTTTTTGTGAAAACAAGGGGTACCAAGTACCCTTAAATAAAAAAAAATTGAAGGGTACCTAGTCCCCTTAAAAGAGGACTTCTGGGAGTTTCACGATTTCACAGGAGGAGGAGGAGAAAACTTTCTAATAATCTAATAAAGACGGCAACCCTATTCCTAATAAAGGACACAGGGATCCGATTTCAGATTTTATCGATACCTCTGTTTTAGTATTTACTCAAAAAAGAAGAAGAAGAAATGAATTTCTGGGAAAACGCAGATGTCTCCTGTCTAAAATCAAATAATTGTCTGATGTTACCACGTGATACACGTTTTTTCAAAGTCTAGACAGTCATTGGATTCGTGTCTGGATTCACCTCCCTTGACACCATATAACGAACTCAAACCGATTTTTTATACGGGTCTCTGGATATTGTAGAATGGCTTCTCATTCTGTGTTAATTCGAAACCGGTATAATTAACTTGTCTCCTAAAAAAGATCTCTTCTTATACGGAATATAATGAACAGTGTATAATAGCGTGACATCTTATAGTGTTTTGCAACTGATAGCCGTAATAAAGTATAACGAACTTATTTAAGGATGTACTGCACTCGCAGTTGCGTACTGGGTAGAGGTCGGCTATATATCGATACGACGATATTTGTATCGATATTTCTAAAAAAAATATCGATATTAAAAATATCGAAAAAAGTCACCGATGTATCGATATTTTCAAACATTTTTAATTTTTTGATGATCGTTTTGTAGTTCCATGTGTTTTTTCGATTTTCTTTATTCCCTTTTCAAAAACTTCAAAACTAAAGTTTGAACTTGGCTGAGATACAATTAAAATGGCACAAATATTCAATATTTTCGATACTTTTAAAAGCTATTGAAAATTATCTAAATTTTTCTTAAAATCACTGCGCCAATGAAAATATATATATATATATATATATATATATATATATATATATATATATATATATATATATATATATATATATATATATATATATATATATATATATATATATATATATATATATATTTTTTTTTATATATATATTTTTTTTTATAATAGATCCATTTCAGTTGAAAAAGTAGTCACCTTACAAAAAAGCAATTATGAGAAGTAGAAATTTGCCCCGAAAAAACTTTGTTTCTGGCAAAATTAAAAATCAAATAAAAAAAAATTATGTATCGATATTTTTTTCAAAGCAACGATATAGTATCGATATTTATTTTGATCGATACTTCCGACCTCTAGTACTGGGACATAAAATCATCCCGGCGATTTTAGATTAATACCGGCCCAAATTTTCGATATAATCATTAATCAAATTTGAATAATTATTTTTAATAACAAATAATTCCAATATTTAACTAAATATTTATATTTAATATTTAATTTCAATAATTAAATACTTTTTTTTTTTAATTTTAATAATTGAATTGTTTAATAATAACTTAATTAATTAAGTCCAATTACATATGTTTATAGTTTTTCTGCCTTAAAATAATCTCTAGATGGAATTTTTGCAAGGTAATGGTATCATCTGAAGGCTAGAGAGTTATTTTATTAGTTTGAAGTATACTATTTTGTTCTGAAAGGGAATTTGAATATTTAAACTCGTTATCTCAAAAATCGTGTTTTTAGCATGTGAAACTTCATTTAAACAGTGATACTGAAATTTGATATAATCTTTTTGAAAAATGATTTGAGAATGCAAATCTGCATTAATTATAAGATGTCTTGAACCTCAGTCAAATTTATTGGAAAAAAATATGAATTTTGCAAGATTTTTAAATGCAATTTTTTTTTTTTTAAATTTGCGATTTTTTCTACTTTTAATGTTAAAAAAATTGTATTAAATATATATATATATATATATATATTCTAGAAACTAGATGGAGGTTCATAACCTTAAGAATGATGTTACGAAGAATTTCCAACCATAATTTCTTTTCTTGGCCAAAACTCTAGTAATCACTGTTCAAAAATATGCTAATTGTAACGAGTTAAATGTGAATTATTTAATTAATTTTGTAATACAACTCACATTTTTTAGGTAAACATCATTACTAATTATGTACTTTTAATTGTAAAAAATACCGATTTTTAAAATGGTAATTTAAAAAAAAGTTCAAATGTGATTGCACACGATTGTGGAAAGTGTGTGTGTTGTTTGGGGGGGGGGGGGGGTGCTTGCGTCTGCACTAATATTTTCGACCACGGGCCGCCACTATCTTCAAAATAGCGTTGCCATTTTTTCTAGTCGCGAGACTTTCTTTTCTTTTCACGCGACTTTACAACTGAGAGAGGAGATTATATCTCTTGTTAAGAAACTCTTTGAGTTATGTGATTTTCAATTTAGAACCGTCTATACAACTGAATAGTAATGGTACTCCATTCTTGTACATATGCCCCAACTGAAATCATTGTATTTCATTTTGAGAATAGGTTGTTTTACTTATCGTTAAGTTACATAAAGATATCTCTTTAAAGGGAATTTCAGGTGTCTATGCTGCTCCATTAAGTTAGTTGGGAAAATGTGATGTTCCCAATAATCCGAAATCCAGGGCCTATTCTAACGGGCAGTCGTGGCTTATTTGGTCAGTCGTAAATTCAAATTGGGCAGTCGTAAATTCAAATTGGGCAGTCGTAAATTCAAAATTGGGCAGTCGTAAATTCAAAATTGGGCAGTCGAAAAAAAAATTAAAACTAAGAAACATAATTGTTTACTTTTATTTTGTAACAATAGTGACTATGTGGTACTCTCCAATATGTCACAATAAAATCATATTTGAGAAATACAAGCAACACTAACATGTATGTCTGAGTCTGAAACTAAAGCTGAGAGATGGGATCGAAATTTCCTCTCCGAATCTGATCACAAGGGATGGAGAAGGGATACACCGGATGCCCTTTTCTTCCTTGACCCCCCCCCCCCTCCCTTAAAGGAAGGAACAGGACTGTTATCTGATTCAGTGTACAATGACATCTCCCCCTTGGCCTTGAGACCCTTTTTTAATAGCTGTGTGGTAGGCGCAAGGAGAGGAAATAGGAAGATTTTGAAAGCAAGACTTCGATTCAGATTACAATTATACGTATCCGAAGTTAACCTAAGGACTAGATAATGCATTCAAATGGCAAAAAAGTAAGTTGGAACTCATTTGTTTAATGCTTCTTTTTCTATTCTGAAACTAAATAGTATATATTCGATTTATAAAAAAAAGTAAAGGGTTCTTAAGAATGATTTAAAGAGAACTGCTTTGGGTTTGGTACTCAAAAAAGAGTTTAAAATTTTTATTCTCAAGCAATTTTTGGAAATGCATCTGCACTCTTGCTAAATGTTTGGGAATACTTTTTTTTTCAAATAGCTTAAATAAGTTGTAACTGCACATACAAGTTAGCAAGGTATATAAAAGGTACATAAAAACTTTGTTTTTAAGGGTTTATTTTTCAGCATATACTGTTTGACCTGTTACACTGGATCCCAATGATTTGCGACCAAACGGTATAGTGGTTAGCATACTAGCTTCTAGACCGCGAGGTTGCGGGTTCGAGTCCCGTGTAAGACATGGGTGTTTGTAAATGTATGTTGGCTTGTCAAATGACGAATGTTTCGTTGCATTATAGCCCTCGTGTTTCTGACGGTGCCAGATAATCTGAAAACAACCAACCAACCCAATGATTTGCATTATTTTAACTTAAAAAAGTTTCATTTAAAATGTCGCCTAAAATTAACCCCTAGTCACTATCGTTAGTTATTTTTTAAACCTTTCGTATTAACTTTTGATTTTGCTTGCTTATAGTGAGCAAATCTATGGAAGGGTAAAAGACCGCTAATACACATATTTCTGTTGCCACTATAAATCTTTTATAAGCGTTAAAAGATTTATATCAAAAACTTTATTTTTATGGATTAATTTTTACTTTCTTAAGAGATACATTTTTTCACTGAGCGACATAAGTGTAGCATTGTCTCTATGTAAAAAAAAATGCTCTGTTTGTCTAAGATAAAAGCCAAGAGTCGGAAAAAATTATTTTGTGTTAGAAAAGTTGAAAAGAAATTATTTGTTTAAAATAAAAGTAGAAAATGTACAATTATTACAGTTACAACAAGTACAATTTATTAAGAAATATAAAACTATCTACATTCTATACTATAGGGAGATTTCTATCTATGTATAATTATAATAAAGTAGACAAAGAAAAAATTATGCCAAGAAACTACACGATGCAAGTGTTAGTGTATCAAAAGACCAGAATCCCGAGATATGCTCGTATACCAATACCTATGCTATGTACTAAATTAAAGGCTTCAACAAGACAGTAAAGTGAATACATTGTTTTTTAAATGAAAATACTCAAAAATCTGTAATGAAGAAGTGTTTCCGAAATGTCTCTATTGAAAATTATAATGTTGGCTTCTAATAGAGAAATTGGATTTGGTGGGTAGGATGGATTTGGATTTTTCTTTCCGCAGGAGATATGCGAGGCTGTACTCAGGAGCGTAGACAGGAGGAGGAATATGGGGATATATCCCCTCCCAAAAATTTTCAGTTTGATATTAGAATGCAAAAACTAAAGAACTTTTTTTTAAAAAATTGGTAAATTTATTTAAAATGTTTAAAAATTTCTAAACATACGTAGGAAAAAATACCTGTAAATAAATCTTTTTGGCATTAATAAAAACAATTATTGTTATGATTTGTTGAGTTATTATTTCGTATCCCCTCCCGAAAAATATCTCTGGCTACTCCCCAGGCTGTACTGGTCCAAAATATGGTTATGTTATACACGATTTTGAATTTCAAAGAGGTAATGCCTTTTCCGAATACCTTTCAAAGGAAGCTGCCTAGCATTTTTGCCTCGAATCGGAAAAAACAAAAACAAAAAAATTCTATTACCAGGCGATAGGAGAATTAACAGACTATTTAATGTAACCGCTTCAGTGTCAACTTATTTCTGAAAGCGAAGATTACAGAGTTCAAAAGCAGTGATTCGTTCCCACGACCCATCGAATTTGACAAGATTTTAAGGTATGTAATTGAGAGGTCGGCGATATATCGATATGACGATATTTTATCGATATTTAAAAAAAATATCGATAGTAAAAATATCGATAAAAATCACCGATATATCTATATTTTCAAATATTTTTAGTTTTTCGATGATCGTTTTGTAGTTCCATGGTTTTTTTCGATTTTCTTTATTCCCTTTTCAAAAACTTCAAAACTAAAGTTTGAACTTGGCAGAGAGATAGTTAAAATGTCGCCAATATTCGATATTTTGGCCATACACTTAAAAACTATTGAAAATTATCTAAATTTTTCTTAAAATCACTGCACCAATTAAGCGAAAATATAACTTTTTTTTTTTTTTTTTGTAATAGATTCATTCCAGTTGAAAAAGTAGTCACCTTACAAAAAAGCAATCATGAAAAGTAGAAATTTGCCCCGAAAAACTTTGTTTCTGGCAAAATTGAAAATCAAATTAAAAAAAAAAAATCATACATCGATAGATCGATATTTTATTCTATGCAACGATATATTATTATTTTTTCCCTTTATCGATATTTATTTTGATCGATATTTCCGATCTCTAATGTAATTGTGTGCAAATTTTTAAAAAGTTGTGTTGAATTTAAAAATTAGGATGACTTACAATTCTAAATCATTTATTGATTGACAATATGGTGAATCACAATTTTGAAATCCGCGAGGGACAGTAAAATAGCTGCATAAGGCTTCTTGGTGAGCCTGGGAAATTTTGTATTTTATTCATTGTGTTTGAATTAGCATAGGAGTGGGTATTTTCCTTAGAATAGGCCTTGCCGAAATCTGATTGCAGCAAGCAGTATCCTCTTCTTACAGTAGTGAGTTTTCTAAAAAATTTGGGTAGGCATTTTAGGGAAAATTGCAAAACTTTCAGAGACATTTTAGGGATAATTCCCAAAATTTTAGAGATAATTCTTAAAATTTTAAGGATAATTCGTAAAATTTTATGGATAAATCAAAAACATTTAGAAGTATTTCGTTTGAAGGTAATATAGGCTCCCAACACAAACATATCCTTTCCAAAGCTTGTTTCAGTATCGGCAAACAACTGCCAATTTTCAGAAAATTGAACGTCGAACAACTTTTTAGAAAAATAACAGCTAGATAATTAAACAATAATTCTATTTTGACAAACATACGAATTTAATTCAATCCACTTTTCTCAACTGGAGGAATATCGGGTCTCTTCGCGGGGTTTGGAAGACAACCAGGGAATTTTCGGGGTTTTTAATTCTTTTTAAGAATTATCGAAAAATGTAAGCCCTATTTTAGCAATTTTAGGGAAAAACAAAAATTTAAGAAATATTAGGAATTTTAGGGCCACTGTGAGAATTTTCACTCTTGTGAGAATATTGCTTCATTTGAAATTTTAGAAAATGACTACTGTCATCCCTAATACGCTGACTGCCTTTATCTACATATTTATTGATTTCAACTACCCATATATTTGCATAGGGTAATGAAAGTATAGTATTCGGTCAAAAAGAAATCGATTTTTCCCCTGTATTTCCATCGTTTTGGAATATCCTATTTTCAAAAAAGTGGTCTTAAAGAAATGTCTGTTTATGTGTCTCAGTGTGTACAGCTAACGAATTGACCGACGATGTTAAAATTTAGTGTGAGGGTGTGTGGTGGTCATGGGACCTACCAATAAGGTTTTTGTCTGAATCGCGCATGCGCATAAGGTTGAAATCATGAAAATTCATGAAAAAATATGCTTTTCAGGAAATTTTCTGTAGAAATGCGATAAAAGCGTAAAATTTTGCCAAAAACATTCCGAAACTGGCCATTTTTATAGTGAAAATAAGAAAACGATAAATAACACCACATCAAATTTTAATGCATTTAATGACCAAAATCATAGTGTAATTGAAAGTTGTGCGATTTTCCACACCTCTAGTTTATCATAGATCTGGAACCCTTTTGCACATAGACCCGTCATATCTAGGAGAATTTCTTACTACTTATTGTCAAAATATAATTTCAAATTAAGCCTTTTCCATAGAGAGCACAGGAACATCTGGATTTGAAAGAAAAAACAAGTAAAGATTCTAATTAAACGTGAGTTTCCTTAAAATTTGCTTAACAACATTTTTTGCAAAATCTTACAAGAAATCTCAGACAAAATTTGAAATCATTTATTATATTGCGGAAAGCTGAGTCACACTTTCATGAAAGCCTGGATTTACAGGTGATATTCATCTGGACTTTTTATCATCGGAATTTTTATCGGAGTCCTGTAAAAAATATAAAAAATTAAAAAGTTGAAAGTTATACAATCTAAAAAAAAAATATCGATTGATTTATTTGCTAGACGGTTTAAGCTTTAATCACTACTAGCGTTATTTTGACTGTCAGAAAATTATATTTTGAAAATCAGGAATAATTGATTCAAAATAACGGTGATTAAAAACAATGTTATTTTCAATAAATTATTCCTGAACATTTATTGATTAAAAATAAAGAAGGTGGTCAAAGCCCTAAGTTGCAGCCATCGATATAGAAAAACGAATGCCTTTAACACAGAGTTCTCTGCTTTTGAGCACCGCCCATTAATTTTCCTCTGTTTCATGAACTAGAAAGGATAATGTAATGTTTATTGAATAACAACGCCCATTTCACCATTTTGGCAGTTATTATTTTTTAATTTTTTTTTGGCATGAAATTTTTTTTTTTGCCAAACAAATCGTTTTTATTTAAATGAGTGAAAATATGAAAAACATAAATAACGCCACTTCATATCAACTTTGTATGCAATAACCATTATTATAGTATAATTGAAAGTTATACGATGTTCCACACGCCTAGTTTTCTAACCATTTCCTTTTCTTACTTCATACATAACGAAAATTGATAAGTTATATATAAGTTGAAATATAAGTTGAATAAGCAAAAATATAAGTTGACCAATTAAAAGAGTTTAAGACCTCTGCTTCCAACAAATATCAGGGTGGCTACAAAATTCAGGATAAAAAATTCCCTGATAATTCCATGATTTCCCTGACCGATTTCTAAAAAATTCCCTGATTTTAAGGAAAACTTTTTTCCAAATTTCCTCAATTTTCTTAGGTTTTCCAGATGTCTAGACCCCCTGATCAAATAGAACATGTATGCTAGAGAGATAATATGCCATTTTTTTAAAAAATAGTTTTGCTGGTAATAAAAAGTTTAAATTATTCCGTAACATTAAACTTCTAATGGCTTACCACCACAAATCTCCAAGTAAATAGCATCAAAATATGGAGGAAAGCTCTTTAAACAATACAAAATTTCCCTGAATTTCATTAAATTTTAAAAAGTTCCCTGATATTTTCTAGAATCAGAAAGCTCCCTGACATTTCCCTGATTTCCAGGTTTTCCCGGTTCTGTGGCCACTCTGAATATTTTATTTACAATTTTGCAATGGGTTATTAGTTTCAAAATCGAAATCAATTATTTTTCCCTATGAGAGGGGAATCTATGTAGGGAAAGCATTGATTTGTCCCCTTTCCTCTCATCGTACACTAAACTACAATAAACAAATGTAATACTGTTTTAAAGATGTAGTTCATTGCTTTAAGAGAAAGTCCTAGTAAGGATCATTCCCTATACTCTCTATCTCTTTAGTCCCCGTTCCGGCCCAACCGCCCCAGCCGCCTGAGTCCCATTCCGGCCGTGTCTCTTCACTCATAGTTCTTACCCCCCTTTCTTGACTGGACTTTGGAGGTCGGATACAATTAGCGGCACTACAATGCGGTAGAGGACTCTCTTCACAGCGGGGGGTGATTTTTACGACTCTCGTCACAACAGGGGGGTAACAGGTGAAAGTCCTAATCCCAAATACTTTGTACTGTTAAAGAAAAGAAAAACGCCTTGAGGTTATAGAGTTGTCAACCTCTGCCTGGAAACCAGGCAGTGAAGAGAGATAAATCACCCTTAGTTTAGCAGGGGTCTATTCTCTGTTTCTCTAATTACCCCACTTGGAGGGGTGAAAATAGTTTTTCTTCTGGGGCGGGAACCCGGTCCCTAAAAGATATTCCAAAAAATTGCAATGGGAACATGGGAACTAAAGAGCTATTCTACAATCTTCTATCCCAGTGCATTTAGAAACTACTTTGTATAAAACCTTGAAATTTGGTGAGTAGGTACTAAAATTATCACTTAATGAAAAGAATCGAAAATTGCGTCTAATATATTTTATTTTATATTTGAAATCATTATGTCAATGCATTAGAGGTCGGAAATATCGATCCAAATAAATATCGATACAATATCGTTGCATAGAAAAACATATCGATAAAATATCGATGTATCGATACATGATTTTTTTTTTTTTTTTTTTTTTTTTTTTTTTTTTTTTTTTTGATTTTCAATTTTGCCAGAAACAAAGTTTTTTGGGACAAATTTCTACTTTTCATGATTGCGTTTTTGTAAGGTGACTACTTTTTCAACTGAAATGGTTCTATAACAAAAAAAAAAACAATTTCGCTTAATTGGTGCAGTGATTTTAAGAAAAATTCAGTTAATTTTCAATAGCTTTTAAGTGTAAGGGAAAATATTGAATACTAGTGCCATTTTAACTGTCTCTCAGTCAAGTTCAAACTTTAGTTTTGAAGTTTTTGAAAAGGGGATAAAGAAGATCGTAAAGACACATGGAACTATAAAAGGATCATAAAAAAACTAAAAATGTTTGAAAATATCGATAAATCGGTGACTTTTAACGATATTTTTAATATCGATATTTATTTAGAAATATCGATACAAATATCATCGTATCGATATATCGCTGACCTCTACAATGCATATGGAGTATCTCCACCTGGTTTTGTCTATTGATATTATAATTTTCGTTTATAATAGATAGACATTCAATGAAAACAACTTATGCCATTTCATTAAGTGATCTTTTTCCCACCTACTCACAAAATTTCCAAGTTAAATGGAAAGTAAGTAGTTTCTAAATTCACTGGGCTGGAAGATTGTAATATAGCGAGCATCATCTATGATCCTTACTAGGATTTCCTCTTAAACGTTAAAAAAGTTCAATTGGATACTCTACAATGGATGTATGGCATACGATTTAACATAAGATCTCTTAAATACGCGAGCTGTGCCGTGCCAACTTCTACTTTCCAAATCAAGTTTCATTACATCTCTCAGTAATATAATACAAAATATAACTCTGACAAACTCCTAAGAAAGTCATTCCTCTTAGTAAATCTTAAATACGCAAGCTGTGCACACTTGTCTTATACTAAAATTGCTGTCTTCTCAAAATGGCCGCCCGTAAAACTGCTATGCATAGTGACAATTAATATAATTTTCTTTCATAAAACACAACTTGGAAAACTCTGAAAACGCAACCCACAACTTGGGAACGCTGTTTTACACTAACCACAAAAATAATACTATTACTCAAGAATGAAATACCATTTCTCTTGACTATACAAATAAGAGACACTTACTTTTTTTGAACCACCAATTATTTTTTTGAAGGCATTTTTAATCTTTTTCCCTACTTTCTTCAAAGGATCCTTCACCTTATCAGGAATCATACCTGCTTCAGTTAAGCCTAAAAGAAAATAACAAAACTTATAGAAAGGGTACAAAATATTCAAATGGCAACAAAACCAAGTAAAAGTCCAATACTCATTAATATTTTGAGGTAACGGATCACAAATGAGTGATCCAGTTCTTTTGCAAAAACGTCTATCATTGCATACAATTTTGTAAGGTTTCAGGAAATTGAAAATTAGGTAAGTCATGGATAATTCCAATTTGTGAGAAAAGGCTTGAGAAAGCTGATTCTTACTTGAGAAAATTTCGAGTCAAATTAATTTCAATTCATGTATTCAATTCTAAAATTTTATTATAGAGTGAGTTAAACAGTAAAAGTGTTTAACAACGTGATTAATAATTAATTAATTGATTGATTAATCTATCTATTTATCTATCTATTTATTTATTTATTTATTTATTTATTCACTCACTCACTCATTTATTTATTTATTTATTTATTTATTTATTTATTTATTTATTTATTTATTTATTTATTTATTTATTTATTTATTTATTTATTTATTTATTTATTTATTTATTTATTTATTTATTTATTTATTTATTTTGCAACATGAAGAGTTTCTTTAATGATCGGTTAAATGCTATTTCAGCGTGATTAACTGACGGCAAGTTGGTTTATTGGTATTCAGAAAAAGCAGGCTTTTAGTGACAGCGACAGCCCCCAAAATTTGATAGAATGCATTGTCATCGACATCGAATCTACTACCAAGTTTCAGCCCGAATGGATAGTGGCAAATGGGTTAATTAGGCCTCTGCCGATTTGTCCGCCACCGACAAACATAAACACCCGACCGCCCACCCACCCAGAAAATCGAAGTTCATATAAAGATTTTAAAAATCAAAATTGGTTTCTCTTAGTAAAGACTTTAAGGCATGATCTTTTTACAAGATATCTTAGTACTTGCTGAAACTACACTAAGAGATAAATTTGCACTTCTTTTTACACGTGATTTATTCACTTCAGCGACAACATTGAGAAAGCTGAACGGTTTAGATTGGATAACTTTAAATATATTTTAATATATTAATAATTTTTAAAGGTACAATTAAATAAGGGTTGTACAATTATTGGTAAGAATTAAAAATTTAATACTCACTGTAAGATATGAACATAATCACAATCAATAATAAAAAGTATTTTCTGGGTGCCATTATCTGAAAAGAAAAGAAATTGTGTGAAACATTAAAAACTCATTAATATAAAATTATAGTAAAACTAAATAGTTGTATAAGAAATACAACTTTAAATGATAACATAGTAAAAAAAAATCCACAATATATCTTCATTTGAAAAATTTCGTATTATTACCTAGTTCGGAATATAATATAGGATAATAAGAGCAATATATTGGGGTAAAAAATTAATGTCAATATTTTAATTTTTTTTATGTTTTAGAATATCTTGATTCCAAAAATATTGTTTTTAAGAAAGAGTCTGTATATATATGTAATTTTCTCACATTGAACTAAAATTATTGCAGTCTCGTGGTAGAGTCAGTGAATACTTACTGTAGGATTTATTTAGATTAGCACGGAGAGAGAGCGAGAGTAACAAATCACGTGTTTCTAGTATGAAAGAAATCAATAGAATGCCCTGCGTATCATCCGAGAAAGAGCATTGTGATCTATTAAAAAAAGGAAGTGTGGGAAACGCGCTGATCTCAGCAATATTTCAAATACTGTGTGTGTGAAGTTATTAACAGTCGAAGCGTGAACGAAAACATAGTGACGCCAAAGTGAACTAAACGGAATACTAATTATTTGATATGAATAACAAATATGCTGACACCGCAAATCTCGCACAATGGACAATTCCCTCATTTTTTAAAAATTAGTAAAATTAGTACATATTTATGAAGAATTTCTTTCTGATACCAAATATTTAAACAAAAGTTCTTTAAATAAATTAGTTATTTAAATATTAAGAAAAGAAAATGCCCCAAAACCGAGCCGAAACCAGTCCGATCAAAACAGTCAACAAAATTCGTGACGTAAAGAGATCCCTGCGTTTCTATGGTAATCGTGAGGTTTCTGCCAAATAGTTATCGTTAAAAAAGTTAGCGTTGGTAGACCATTGCAACATTCCGTACAGGTTGGCGTGATTTGCGAGAAACTTGCAAATCTGGTTTCCGCTGCGGCATTTCAGGCCAAAATGTTTGAGATCTCTTTACGTCACGTTCAATGCTAACGAAATAAGTCGTTTTCTCATCAACCTCTAACAAGGTAATTTTGATCGCAAATTAAAAAAAAGAAAAAGCGCATTGAGCAGACATTTTTATGTTTGTTACCTTTTCGAAACATTTAGAATTGAATAAAAAAAATAAAATAAAAAAATGTGGGAATTGTCCATTATCTGTGCGTGGGCAGATATCGAAAGAAGTTGTTATATATATATATATATATATATATATATATATATATATATATATATATATATATATATATATATATATATATATATATATATATATATATATATGTATATATATATATATATATATATATATATATATATATATATATATATATATATATATATATATATATATATATATATATATATATATATATATGTATATGTATATATATATATATATATATGTATATGTATATATATATATATACATATACATATATATATATATATATACATATATATATATATATATATATATATATATATATATATATATATATATATATATATATATATATATATATATATATATATATATATATATATATATATATATATATATATATATATATATATATATATATTATATATATATATATATGTATATGTATATATATATATATATATATGTATATGTATATATATATATATATATACATATACATATATATATATATATATACATATACATATATATATATATATATATATATATATATATATATATATATATATATATATATATATATATATATATATATATATATATATATATATATATATATATATATATATATATATATATATATATATGTATATGTATATATATATATATATATATATATATATATATATATATATATATATATATGTATATATATATATATGTATATATATATATATATATATATATGTATATATATATATATATATATATATATATATATATATATATATATATATATATATATATATATATATATATATATATATATATATATATATATATATATATATATATATATATATATATATATGTATATATATATATATATATATATATATATATATATATATATATATATATATATATATATATATATATATATATATGTATATATATATATATATATGTATATATATATATATATATATATATATATATATATATATATATATATATATATATATATATATATATATATATATATATATATATATATATATATATATATATATATATATATATATATATATATATATATGTATATGTATATGTATATATATATATATATGTTATATATATATATATATATATATATATATATATATATATATATATATATATATATATATATATATATATATATATATATATATATATATATATATATATATATATATATATATATATATATATATATATATATATATATATATATATATATATATATATATATATATATATATATATGTATATGTATATGTATATATATATATATATGTTATATATATATATATATATATATATATATATATATATATATATATATATATATATATATATGTATATGTATATGTATATATATATATATATGTTATATATATATATATATATATATATATATATATATATATATATATATATATTTGTGTGTGTTTGTATTTTATATGTACAGCAAGTCTCCAGAATGGAACGTTTAATGGTGTTCTAATTTGGAGTATGAGTCTAGTGTCCATGGGACGTGACGTCATGAATTTCGACAAAATCGCCCTGCCATTGAATGTTGTATGTTTTCCAGCAATTGTAAAAAAGAGTCTCTGACAAAAAAAAATTAAAATTGGGATTTTGATTAGTTGGTTGTAGAAGGGATATGCCAGAGCTATACTGCGCCGGGACATCCTTAGATCAATATCTGTACTAAGTAAGGGAATATCTTCCGGAAGGTCTTTCAAGAAGAAACTGTCCCTTATTTGCATCTCGAATGGGAGAAAACACAGAAAACTTTTACTCGACAGCTGCTCGAGACTTTACTCGAGAATTATTACTTTTCTTTCTTAAATACACTAAAAAATAATAATTAAAAATGTATGCTGATACTTACGGTAATTGAATACCATTATAGTGACTTTCAGAAACATTTTTTTAAATGATTTTAAAAATGTAGGCTAGTTAAAATTTTTAACATTAGCCATGATCAGTTAATAGTAATTTAAAATACCAATCGATGTTATTTGATATCATTATTGACTGTTTTCATCAAATCAATTTATACAGACAATTTTAACGAGAATCAAGTACTAGCTTGCTCAAATCTACACAAACACGCATAAAACAATTTACACAAATTACTAATACTAAGAGATACAAATATTTTATGAGCCAAATAATATAGAAAATAAATTGTGACAGTATGGAAAAGCATGATATTGAAGCATTATAGCAAAGCACAATTTTTTAATTAAGGGCCCTGTCTATTTAGGATGCATAAAAAAAACGCTATTTTTATTAATTTTTTTTTAAGAATACTGTTATGTTTACTGATATAACTCTTGTTAGGCTTAACAAAAGCATTCGTAAATTACTAAAAAAATAAAAAATTATTATTTTAACCACTTTTTTAGTGTGAAAATACCAGATAAACAGGAGTCCTCAAAAAGTAGGTAGGTGTGCGTTGTTGAAAAATCTGAACAACGGTTCATCTGAAACAAAAAAAATTGAATGGTTTTAGGTTTAATGTGACAGTGGCTATATCCCATACCTTTTATAATAATTTATATGCAAAAATAACAACACGGCGGACAAAAAAAAAAATTTAAAACGTGGGGTTTTTTGCAATTTTTTTGCCAGTAAAAAATAGTAAAAATTAAAATTTTGCAATAATTCTGGTACGGGATATAACGATAAGTGTACAGAATATGCGGTTAAAATTTCATAAGGACCTGTTCAGTAGTTTCTGATATTTTTTCAACAGCGCAACCTTTTGAGGACTCCTGTTTACCTGGCATTTTCACTCTAAAAAGTGGTTAAAATCAATAATTTTTTTTTTTTGTAATTTACGAATGTTTTTGTTAAGCCTCACAAGTTTTATATCAATAAACACAACAGTATGCTTAAAAAAATTTAGCGTTTTTTTTTCATGCATCCAAAGTAGGCAGAGCCCTTAAATACCTTTTTCAAGTTTTCACCGAAGCGGATAAATTTGAAGAAACAAATGAAAATTAATTACCAACTGCAGCAAAGAGATTGAATTCAATGATACAGAACCAACTGCTCTTACCACTTCGAAGCAATGTTAAGAAATGCTGGCGAATTCTATGTGTTCCTCATTATGTATACTTATATGCGTACAGACAATTGCTAAGCAGCTGGTAGTCGATGTGTTAAAGGAAATGGTTAGACACCATTTCAATTAAAAGGATCTATAGATTAATTTTCAGTATTCAATTTTTTCCTCAGAAAATAAAACGCTTTATTTATTTTTTTCAATTAAATACGCAATTCATTTCCTTATGCTTTTAATCAGAAAAATGAAAACAGTTGGCAAGCTGTTATAATCAAGCGCTGAAAAGAATATAAATCAGCGTTAGCCACTAACTTTTAAAGACGGGCCGTATGACTTATGTTAGAGCTTTTCGCGGGCCGGATACACCAATATATGTATCTTTAATTATTATCGATTTAACAATATATAACGTTTCTGAAAACTGCATTTTTTTTTTAATTTTTTTTTTTATTTTTTTTTTATTTTAATAAAATTTATCTATATTTGATTCTTCTTTTTCAAATAATTAAAAAAAAATTTTTTTCATTATTAGAAAATTAAAAGTCTAAAAAAGAAGTGAATATTTTGTTCCCAAAAGTAACAATGGAACTTTATTTAACTTTTAATAAAAGTATTTAAACTGTACTTCCAGATTAATCTGTTTTAGTCAATTGTGAGACGATGGAGGTTGAAATCATTCAGTTTATTTAATGATTAAGTCAATGTCTGCCGCAGTAATTGTTGCAGTCTATCTTAATAAATTATCCAAAAGAGATTCAGTTAAGTTATTCCTGTATTTATTCTTGATAAAAACCATCTTACTGAAAGCTCCTTCATATAGTCTTTCGGCACGTAGTTGAAAACTCTGTTCTACATAATTAACACAGACTTGGACAAATTACAATTAGGTAAAAAAAAAAAGTCGATACCTTGAAATTTGATTTTTTTTTTTTTTTTACTTTTTACCATATGCTGCCGGCGGGCTTCAGGGAATCAGTCGCCAGCCAAATCCGGCCCGCGTGCCTGACTAACACTGATGTAAATGAACAATAGTTGCTACTCAGAGACTCCTAACAGTGACAACCAATGAAAAAAATTGAATTAATTTAGAGTACGTTTAATATATCACATTGGTTCTTATTATCAAATGCAGGTGGTGTCACATGTATAATCTTATATATTATTTTTGACGGTATGTTTTTGTGAAGATGCCATTTTCTTCTTTTAAATTAAACCAAAAATGATAAATGTTATACCAATTTAAAGGGCCAGATCTCCTCTTCTGACGAATACTTATTTACAAAAGCACAATGAATAATTACATTTTTATTTTGGTACACTATGAGAGGGAGTTGTATATAATTGTATACTATACAACAATACATACAACTCCCTCACGGCTATACAATGTAGAGCCATGTTCGCCACTAACTTTTAGAGACGGGCCGTATGGCATGTGTTGGAGCTTTTCGCGGACCTCAGATTTATACAGAATAAGAAAATATAAGCATCTTTAATAATTATCGATTTAACAATATAAAGCATTTTTAAAAACTGAAATTTTTTTTTTTTTTTATCTCAATATAATTTCAATTGATATATGATTCTTTTGTATTTTTCAAATAATTATTTTTATTATTACGTAAATCAAAGTGGAAATAAGAAGTAAATCTTTTGTTCCAACGTGGCACTGTGACTTGCTTAACTTTTAATAAAGATATTTAAACCAAACCTGCAGATTTCCCTTTTAGTCGATATCTTTGTGAGACGATGATGGTCGAAATCGCCCAGTTTATTACCCTGAGTCGTAAGCCAAAGGGTATCGTTTTCAATTGGTCAAAAGTGTAGTCCGGCTACCGTCTCCATTTAATGTTTGGGCATGCCTGCTCCGCCTGCTTGTATGTTATTTACTTGTATTGATGTATCGATGTTTTACAAAACTCAAATAAAAAAACTTAAAAAAAAAATTTGTTATGGGCTCGGACTTAAGACCCAGGTTAAACTGTACATAAGCCAGTAATTTTTTTATTTTCTATTCGAAAAAAGTTACAATGCAAATCTACTTATTTTATAATCACAGTATATTATCACAGAAGTCACAGTATTTGTTGATTGATGCAGCCAACCTTAAGGGGGTCCGGCACCTCCATAGGAGCCCATGTTAAATTCAACAACTTTGGGGGCATCTCATTTAATAACCTATTCTTCAATCATTATGAAACTTTCACAGTATAATATTTGGATACTTTTGAATACTTTAACACGAGATTTTTTTTTATTTTTTAAAAATTAAAATAATTATGATTTTCTAAAAATATGTTTAAGAAAAATTATAAAATTTTAGACTAATTTTTTTTTTTTTTAAAAAGTATACTACTTATCAATAATTCCTCGCGTTAAAGTACTTAAATACATTAGAGAAACATGTATAAAAAATTTCAAGAATTTATGTCATATAGATTTTAAGCTATGTGCCCCCAAACATGAAAAAATGTCATTTTGAGAAATTCTTCTTTGAAGTTAAAAAACATGCATTAAATACCTACATTTTGTTTACTTCAAAAAATTATTAAAAATACTTTGAAATAAGGTATAATTACAAATAGGGCATCATTTTAAAGAGAAAAATGCATATTTTGATAAACAATAATAAACTCGAAATTAATAATCTGAAAAATTTTCATGTGCCGGATCCCCTTAATATATAGCCCAAATGTGGTTCAGTTAAGTTATTCCTGTATTAATTCTTGATGAAAACCTTCTTGCTGGAAGTTTATTTTTATAGTTTCTTCGCTCCACGTAGTGGAGAAGTCTGATCTGCATAATAAACACATATTATTTTGGACAAATTAAAATTACGTGAAAAAGGACCATATCATGAAGCTTGTTTTTTCTTCTGTGCTGCTGGCGGATGCATAAAAATCTGCCAAAGGCCTCCTGTGGCTAACGCTGTTGTAGAGAGCACTCTGTCTAGGACATGCGTGAACTCGACCTAGGAATGATATCCTCATCTGACGTTGTATTTTAATACATATATGTGTAATGTATTCCCATTGGAACCTTCGATTTCAGATTTAGAATTCTCTAGTATTTTCCGGTGTTTGCGGGAGGTGCCTTAAATCGTCGAGCGTCACTAGGAAATCTATAAAAGCTACATACTTCGGTCTGCCATGCCTTTTGGAATAATTAACTCTTGGGCGCTAGCCAAACGTCACCCTCGTCTCACATCTCTCTGACAATAAACATTTGTTTTAACTTGTCCACGATTTGCTTACTTATAACGGTCAACATCCAAAGTACCGTTATATAATTCGCCAGGATTTTATCTTTGTGGGAGTTAATTTTCAAAAAATGCAATAAGAACGAAATTAGAATTTTAAATTTAAAGACTTCGGATTTTACATTCAGACGTGGAGCCAGAAAAGCATCATAATCCTTCCAACATTCGCCAGATATCAATCAAAGAGCGACGTGACGCCAAATAATCTCTGAGAATGCTTGTAGCAGACTGGAAACCACACCTTCTTCGTCTGTGATTGATAAAGAGTTTCCCCGGAGAAAAAATTAGTTAGTTAGCTGAACCCTGCAGTATACTCTGCCGCATAAATGACCCTGCAAGGTGCCATCGAACCAAGGCGAAAAAGATTGGCAATCGGAACCTAGGACGCTGATTATTGTGAGGTGTGCAACTGTTATGAACCTTGGAATTTGGATATTTTACGCTAAGGATTAACCAAGAACGTTGACTGGAACGGGATAAGAATATCATTTGGGGATGTTGTAATGTATTCCCATTGGAACCTTCGATTTCGGACTTAGAATTGTCTAGTATTTTCCGGTGTTTGCGGGAGGCGCCTTGAATCGTCGAGCGTCACTAGGAAATCTGTAAAAGCTCCATACTTCGGTCTACCACGCCTTTTGGAATAATTAACTCTTGGAGCTAGCCAAACGTCACCCTCGCCTCACATCTTTCTGGCAATAAACTTTTGTTTTTACTTGTCCACGATTTGCTTACTTATAATGGTCAACATCCAATGTACCGTTATATATGCGTAGAGATGTGCGCTAACGGGGAATCGAACCTGGGACTCCTAGATCAGAAGACAGGTACAGCACGCCGTTTCGAATATGGAGAGAGTCCCAGAGGGCCCAATATTGCTTTGTCGTAGGACCATAGATGGAAATGTCCTGCCAAGTAGGTGTTGCATTCGAAAACTCCTTTAAATCCTCCTGTCCTACAAAGATCGCAGCAATATTCTTCTGCATTTCCTCTTGACCAGAGAAAATCTCTTTCTTCATCTCTTCTTGATCAGAGAAAATCTCTTTCTTCATCTCTTCTTGGCCAGAGAAAATCACTTTCTTCATCTCTTCTCGGCTCGCTTTCATTTCTTTTCGCCATTCGGATATTTCCCTTCATCATCTCTTTGTTTTTCTTCATCCCTTCTTGGCCATTCTTCATTTCTTGCATTAAAGCAAAAAGCTGTTGAAATTTTTCATCTTGTTTCGCCATTGCTCTGCTTATTGGCATTCAAACCCCACTTCTGATACCAGTTGTTGCGTTGGATGGGTTCGAAAGGTTTGAATCCAAAGCAGATTAACACTTGCAGAAATTTATTCCGATATACTCTTCACAGATTCTTTTACAAAACCTGAACTTCTCGTTCTAAAAGACTCAATACAGCTCTTTACACAACAATAGAGCTCAAACAGCAGTTAAAAAAAATACGCAACTGCTACAAATCACCGCAAAAGACAATGCAATACAGTTCGCTTTAGAACTACTCTGAATGCTCACTGAGACTCAGTATCTCAACTCAGTAATTCCAGTTAACTAACGGACTCAACTAGCTCAGTGACTCAACTAACTCAATCACTCTCTCTCTCGGTCTTATATAGGAGTTAAACCTTCTTCAAACTTCTAGAGGTAGATATTTGGAGAACTTTCCAGATCGTAGTCGAAAAGTCCTATACATGTACATGGGGACCGAAAATGTCGCCAAATAGTCACCAAGTTTGGCGATATTTGGCGATTTCTCACCAAATTTGGCGAGATTGCCATTACCATAATGTTAAATGCCCTGCTCCTTGTAAAACTCGCTTCCCAGCGTTATCTCTGTAAAACTCGTTATCAAGCATTAATAGACTCACTGCAGGGAAGCAAAGTAAAGACGAACTATTGCACTGCCTTATGCGAAGTGTACATAAATTATCTTTTTAAATAATTAATGCTACGAAATATTTACAATTATACAGAAATTCGTAACAATACTATGCTTTAACAATATATTAAATTTTTGGAAAGATAATGTAAAAATTTAATTTCTTGAACATTTGGTATGTGTTAAATGGGATTTCAATTATATGAAATTGCTATTATCAAATTAGTATTTCTCACCTTATATTAGTTGGTTAAATATTAGTTCTTTTGACTCTAAAGCTACAAGCAGGCTAAAATGCAGTCATACATCATTACAAGGATTGGACAAAGATCATCAGTCCAAATCATAATGGGAGAACCTTTTCATGGGAATTTGCCCGACATTTGTGTCTCGTAATGGAGAAAACTCGATAACACAGGACAAACTTCAACCAGTCAGTCCGACGATTGATTTGAGACGATTATTGCCATTTTCTCTAGTTAAGGGAGAAAAAACGCAATGAGAATCAAACCAGAGTCTAAACTTTATTATGAAGAGGTTTTTTCATTTTACGGTTTTTATACATTTTTAAAAAAGCATATTACCAATTTTTCGAAGGTTGTATTAGATTTTCCTTGTGCAAGAATTACATAAGACATAATGGTTTTGCTTAAATTGTCTTGTTGGTCTTCTGGTCGTCATTTCCCACAAAAACGAGTAGATATGATGGCAGTTGTAACAGAGACTGTCTCGCATTGATGTTAATGGGTTATTTTTTCCTCCATAACTTAACTAAATACTTTTTAAAATATCTAAAAAAAAATTATACGTTTGTTCGCATCATGGAGATAGATAATATTTTATGTGATTTGCTGCAATTGGATTTATTTCATACGTATTTTTTTAAAGAATTTTAATGAACAATATTTTGTAATAATAATACCTACTTTTTGAATTCCTTAAGTATTATCCAATAATAAAAATTTATGATTCTTTGTTATTTTAATGTAGTTTGAAAAAAAAAAAAGAAACATAGTTTGCCAAAACTTTGACATTAGTCAAATTTATAAAATAACCGGTAACTGATGTATTGCAAACGGTGCGGCCTCAACCCGTCACCGGTGTTCGAAGAAACTACAGACTTTCCCGTCGACGGGCAAATATGTGAACTTCTTAAAGTCAAATTTAATAAAATCATCAGCAACATTCTTCTTCTTCTCTTAATACAGCATTATGTATACATTCTAAGGGAAATATATGAATTTTTTTGGTAAGATTTATTCATATATTTGGGGATAAAACGCATATTTAAAATGCGAAATTTTAAACAGTAAGCAATGCGTTTGCGGTTTATTATGAATCAATTTTACCCATGATCCCTCGTAAGGAGTAATGCTTTTCTCCAATGAAGGTCAATGGGAAACGCTGCCTCTGCTTCTATTCTTTGCTCTATGCAGTATTATGTTAACTGTTGTTTTAACTAAAGCCTGATTTACACGCTACCAGTCGAGCCACCTAGACCTGGAGACTGTTGTACGTTTTCGGAAAGCTCTTCTTTACCACTTTCGTCACTTCGTTTTTCTACTTTTAATCGACAGTGTCGGTTTCCCCCCCCCCCCACTACTTTAATTTCTGGATTCTTTAAGAATCCCCACCAAGTAAGTTACTTGTTCCTTCTTCACCATGACTGAAGGCCTCAAGAGGTCGTTGGACGACGAAAATATCCTCGAGAGTGGTCCCACCAAAGAGCAACGTCACAGTGGCAACACCAGTTTTTACACCGAGCTATCTGAGCTAGAAAAAATCCAATTCGCTATTCACTATGGTGCAACGTGTCCGAAAGTCATTATCGAATCTACTTTAGGAAAAGGCAGTCTACCTTTTTCGAACCCTCAAGTTATCAAGTCTACCTTTAAAAACATTTTATCATCAGACGATACGCTCAAAATTACCAGAAGACAAAAACTTCTTCTGGACTCTAAAAACTTTTCGACTTTCGTTAAACTCGCAGACTTAAATTTAATTGGCTCTGTCCCCATTACCTGGCGAGCGATAGAAGAAATCATCACGATCAAATATCTAATCAGAGGCGTTGACTCTTCTATCCCTCTTGAAGATATTGCAACAGAACTCAAAGTGGTGGGAATTAAATTCTCACAAATTGTGAGATTTAAAAGAAAGAATTCTGAGGATCCTATTCCTATCGTACTTGTTAAAGAGCTTGGATATAAAGAACGACAGTCAGTACCCCTGTTTCATATGTTACACAGGGTGTCCTCCTACACCAAATTCCCCAAAATCTGTTACAACTGCCTCCGCTTTAGGCATTTCCAGAAGTCCTGCGACCGCAAACAACGGTGCGCAGCTTGTGGTGACTTCCATCCTCCCACCACCCCGTGTCTAAAAGAAAGCATCTGCTTTAGATATAAAAGCAAAGACCATAAAGCTACAGACTCCTCGTGTGAGTTCATTAAACTCGAAAATCGGCCATCAACAAGGCTATCAAAGAAAAAATCCCTATCAAATTAGCTAAAGCATCTTTGAAGACTAAAGTATCCTACGCGGTAATCACAGCCCAGACCAACAATCCCCATTCAACTTGGGAGGTGATACCTAGTATCCAAAAAGATATCCAAGAACTGAAAAGTGCCATCGCAGCTATTCAAGCCGTATTGTTTCAACCCAGAAACACAGACATTCCTTCTGGTCACCTGGCCAGTTTAACCCTACCAACCGTAACAGGTCAGCTTTCTTCAGAGTTAACAACGATTGTTGACGCTACAGAGGGGGAAGCGAAAGAATCCCACACAGCAGAGTCATTCATCTTGAAGGAAAAAAAATACCAAACAGACATCGCAGACCTCAAAAAAGAAAATCGCAAACTGGGAGACGTAGTCTCAGAACTTCATAATACAGTAATCTTTCTAAAGTCAGAGACTGAGCGTTTGACCTCTATCATTGCTCAGAGAGGTAGCCCTATGTGGCATGGACAGAACTTTAACAGCCCCGATTTCGACGAACAATTTGTTTCATCTCCTACGAACTTTGGAGAGGTAACTTAGACATAATTTGCGAATTTTGTCTTTTCCCCAGCCAACATGGCCTTTCTGTTTACATGGAATTGCCGCAGTATTGCTGCCAATCTCACCACCTTACATTTTTTGGTGCATCACTTAAATCCTTCTGTAATTTGTCTCCAAGAAACTTGGATTAATAAGAATAGTTCCCTCCTTCACCTGAATGGGTATATTAACTTTAATAAACCTTGATCTGGGAAAGAGCGGGGGGGGGGGGTCTTGCCATCCTCATAAAATCGGATATTCCGGGTTGGATCCTTCCGGATTTTCAAGACTCCTACTATGGAATTTCTTGGTGTCAAGATTATTTTTTGTAAACAAACTTTTCATATTGGCAATGTTCACAGGCTGGCTGGACCTTGGTCCAACAAAGACTTTTTAACCCTAGATTCCTTCATAAATCACCCCTGCTTCATTGCTGGTGATTTCAATGCGCGCAGTATCTCTTTTGGGGACAATGTCTCCTCTCCAAGCGGTCAAGCTTTTGCGAAGTGGGTTGATAATGGCCCTCTTGTTTTACTAAACTCCAAAGGAATAACAAGGGAACACTCCGCAGGTGTCGGAAGTGTTCTCTATTTGATTTCTTGCTCTCCCTCTCAAATGAATAAAGTGGACTGGAAGAGAGTAGAAGAAAAGGGTTCTAGTGACCATTTCCCCACTTTTATTAAATTTAAGAATCGGCTTTCTTTCAATATCCAAAATCGTTCCTATACAAATTGGCGAACTTTCTCAGAAAATTGTTTTGAGTTGTGTGGAAATCCCCACCAATGACTCTACTGCCCTTCTTTCCGCTGAGGAAACAGCCCATTCAATATAGGTAGCCCTGTCCTCCTCTATTCAAAAATCTACTGTTCAAGTGTCTTCCAGAGGTAAAAAATCTTTACTCTCATGGTGGAACAAGGCATGTGCTAAAGCCAAACGCTTAAAATATTGTCTTTATAAAAAAGCAAAAAGATCTCTCGATGAAAAGGTGTGGCTTGAGGCCAAAAAGGCAACTGCCATTTTTAAGAAGACTATTTTAAAAGCAAAAAGTAATTTTTGGGGATCAAAAATGCAATCAATCTCCTCTCCCAAGCAGCTTTTCAAAGTGGTGAGAAATATCAACAACTATATGGCCCCCTCTTACAACACCTGATGTAACCTTATTTTTGAGGATAAAGATAAACAAATCAGTGATCCTCTCCACCAAGCCAACCTTCTCTGTCAAAGATTCGTTTCCAAATCTCAAATCACTTCGACTCTTCCTATCCAACCTCTATCTCAGTCTAATTTTGCTTGTCAGCTTTTCTTCTTCATCCAGGAACTCGATAGATCTATCAAACTCCAGAAGGTCTCGGCCCCGGGGATTGACGGTATCTCGGCCATAGCCTTTAAATCCTTTCTAATTGTGGACTGTCTAAAACTGCTAAGTTTTTTCAATTTTTGCCTTGAATTTTCCTTTTTTCCAAAAAGCTGGAAAAAAACTGTTATTGTTCCGATTAGAAAACCCAACAAACCAGCTAATCTTCCCACCAGCTATCGTCCAATTGCCTTAATTCCCGTAATTAGTAAAATCCTGGAAAGAATGGTTCTCGCCTTAGAGCAGGAATAGTGGGTAGAGAGAGGGAAACCCTATTCTCCCTGTTCTCTGGTTATAATCACGTGACTACCGTCAGTCTTCTGAGTCACCCCTTCCCCCTTTCCACTTCTTGTAATGTTATTTCAATGGCTGCCTTTCGTTCTACGAAGAACGTGCTGATATTCGACTAGTGTTTTAAGCTGTTAAATGGTGTCTGCATGTTGTGCCTTTGGCTGCTCCGAAAGACAAGTTAAAGGAGGACCAATTTCCTTTCATAGGTAAGTTCACTGATTATTATTTTAGTTTATATTTGAAGCTTTTTATGTCGTGTTATGTCAAGACCTACGGTAAAACTGTGTTATCACAAGAAAAAGGAGTTGATTTTTATGAAATCTCTGTTCAAACATTTTTATTATACATCATATCTACGTATTTCGTAATCGTTTGAAAAAATATGTCAGACATAATTCTTTTAGTTAAGTTTTAATTGGCATACGCCGTAATCTCTTGGCGATATTCAGTTTTCGCCAAATGGTAAAGCAGGTCAGCGAAACGAACATGTCTGCTCTAAGTCGCTCGCGTAAGGAATATTTTTGAATTGCAAAATAAAACAAATTGTTAAATTTATTTGTTAGCTTCCCAAATATTTTTCCAGTAAATCCTATACAACGAACCAATATACTAAAATTTCTCAACTTTCGACGCTGATTACAAAACATTAATATGAATATTTTAAAATACTTTGACACCTTAATGAAAAACATTTTTAGATTATCTTAAGTTTATTAAATTTACTTTAATTAAATATGTAACAAATTATTAAATAAATATATCGAATGAAGTTTAAAGAAAGTTAAAATTATAATATGTTTTTTTTTATGTTTATTATTTGGATGAAAGTTTATTATTTATTGACCTTTTATTTTAGCTTTCCAAAAGATGAGAGCCGAAGAAAATTATGGGAAAGGAATATTCGCAGAGAAGGTTTTAAAGCTACAGACAGGTTTAAAAAATTGAAAATCAATTAAATTTTCGGTTTGTCATAAATAAGTCCTTTTTTTAATTGAAACAAGTGTGCAACAAAATTATTTTTGTTAATACAGAAATTAAAATTATCTGTAATAATACAGTTATTTTCTATTTTTCTAGAAATGTACGAATACTTAATTCAAGTATTACGCAATTTCTTACATACGTGTGTTAATTTACAGTATATGAATTTGATATAAATATTTCTATTATTAAGAAATATTATTTTAAATGTTAATGGATAATTAAGTCAAGTAAATGGGTTTATATGGCTTGTCATATTTATTAACAAATAGAACATATAAATAAATTATACAATTTAAATAAATATTTTCTGTAAAATGCAATAAAAATGTCTTTTTATAAGTGTTTTATGTTTAATTTGTTAAATTAAAGCATGTATGGAAACAACTATTTACTAATTAAATGTAGTGTCATTTAAAGTACTATCCCAAGTTTATTGAAGTCATAAAAACATTACCCCCCAACATTTAAGAATAAAAATTATTTTAATGAATATTTAAAGAACAGGAACATTTTAAAGGTTTTCAAATACATACAAAATAGCCAAAAAACACTAAGTTAATGGCTATTTAAAAAAAATCAAATTTATTTTTTGAAGTTTAGTTACACATTTTCTTCAGATTTATGTCTCAATCATTGCCATAAATTTAAAGGATAAATCTTAAGAAGTAATTTGACTTTTGTTTTATATTCAAATATCTTCATTAGTTTAGAAGTTATGAGGGGAAAGTGCAACTATGCGCTTACCTTATGGCGGCTATCTTTGATCCGCCATTTTGAATGAAGTGTACGTCTGACTGATGACGACTTTTGATATTTTATTTCTAATGACATTTAGAAGCTATCCTCCAAAATTTAGCTAGTTTAGAATTATTCCGGAAAAAAACCTCTATTTCCTGGGCTAATAAGGGTCAAAATAAATTTATTAAAAATATGTCCTATTCAAATGACAATTCTAATAACTTTACTTGACATTTTTCTGCTTGTTAAGACAAAATAATACATTTTAAAAAGCATAATAACGAAACTTTTAAAGAAGTTATAAATTACGTAAATTAAGGATACGAAATCGTCAAATAACAGCGAACAAAGATATCCCGCCAAATATAGCAGCTCTTTGACGGCAGTCACGTGGTACAGTCCTTGCACCAAGTCGGGGAGAAATTTCAATGGGACTGATTACTCTACCTACTATTCCTGCTCTAAGGTTCTCGCCCGTCTGATTTTTTGGACCTCAAATGTTAAGTTATTTCATAAAAATATGTTTGGCTTTATACCGGGGAAATCGGCGGTGGTGCCTCCATAACATTTCCCAACACATTGCCTGGGCTAGATCCAAGAAAAATTGGGTTTGCATGATCTCCCTTGATATCGCTGGAGCCTATGACGGAGTCTGGGTTGAGGGACTCGTAAAAAAACTTGAAACGGCTGGTTTAGAAATGAAACTACTCTCCCTGATCCAGGATTTTCTCTTTTGCTGCCCGATCCAAGTAAGGTGGAGAGGTCAGCTCTCCGACCCCTTGGCGGTTTCATCCCTTCCTCAAGGATCAATCTTATCTCCTTTTTTATTCAATATTTACATGCATGATCTCATTAAAGAAGTCTCCCCTCACTCCCAGGTTTTTTTTATATGCAGACGATATCACTGTGGTAGTTTCGGCTTCGTCCCATGCCCAGTGTGTCGCTAATATCAAACATTCCTTGGAGAACATTTCAGTCTGGGCCAAACGCTGGAAGGTGGATTTTGCCAGTGAGAAATCATCCATCATTGATCTTTCTCCCAAAATTTCGAAATTATCCCAGCCTATTTCCATCAATGATAATATTATCCCCTGGGTTACTTGCTCCAAAGTTCTAGGCCTAGTTTTACAAAACAAATTCACCTGGAAAGAACACTGCCTTGCCAGCTGCAAAAAAGGCTCGAAAATCCTAAACATCATTAAGTTCATCAGCAGTAAAAACACGGGAATCAAAGCCAAACTAGCTCTTCAAATCATTTCGCAAGTCCTCCTTCCACACGGATTGATTTTGCTAACTCAGTGAGAACAAATTATTCCCAGATGAACATGCACAAGTATGAAGTTTTGGAAAACTCTGCTATCCGTTTCGCACTCGGAATCTTGAAATGGGCGCCAAATGACATCATCCGGAAAATTTCTAATATCCCACCATACGGAATTCGTGCTAAATGGTCTCAAATTACAATGGCTCTAAAAGTTAAATTTCATAATTTGCCCCTTCCAAAGCCTGAATCCTATATCAAAAACCATCAGATTCGTTCCATGATTTGCAACTTGGAAGTCCAATTTGGTCTTCAAAATCGAACCAGTTTCCTACAAGTTCAGGAGCACCCCTCGCAAACCCACCATTTGGAATGCATCACTAACTTTTTCCCGAACTCCTCAACCAAATCTTCTGTCTTCATTCAATCCCTTTTTTGGGAACTTCGTAAGAGATACGAGGATTTCGAACTCTGGGCTACAGATGGATCCAAGACTGGCTGCGGGGTGGGTTCAGCCTTGTCAATGAAAATGGCTCAGTCTCTCGATCCATCGACTTCCTATGCCCTCCTCGAGTTTCACCGCCGAAACGGCTGCCATTCTTTATTTAGCCACCTTTTTTTTTAAGAGATGTCCCCTCTTTAATATTATCAGATAATAAAGGGGCTGTTGAGGGAATTGGCAATGTTTGTGGAAGGGGTTCGTCTTTTATTATTGAAGCACGACTAGCCCTAATTAACAAATCCATCCTTTCCCCAACGATCCTGGTTTGGTGTAATGCCCATGCTGGTATTCAAATTAATGAAACAGCTGATCAACTAGCCGGCAAGGCTGCATCAGATCCTTTCTCTCCAACCATGTCTATTTTGGATTGAATGGATATGAAACGTTTCATCAAGATGAAACGACAAGAAGAATTTGATCTTCTTTGGTCCACCTCCAAATATAACTTCAAGTTTCATGATCAATTATTCCCTCCTCCCTTCCTATCCTGGATCTCCTCGAGATATGAAGAAGTAAAGCTTTTCAGGATTATTTCAAATTGTTATCCCACCAAAAGCATCCTTCACAAAATAGGACTCTCGGCTTCTCCTCTTTGTAACTCTTGTCATATCCCAGACGATTATCCCCACAGATTTCTCCAATGCTCCAGATACGATTCAGAGAGATCAATTCTTTTTGGTCTCCTAAAAATCACACCCAGCCAAAAAACTTCAGTCAAAGATATTTTGAATTGTGCCAATCTATCCTCACCATGTATCGGAAAAGTGGTTCTTCGCTTTTTCGCTTAAAAAGCTTTCGATTAATGACGTCAGCATAAATATGTATACGGAGACAGGGGTTGTATGCCCATAGTTCTCCTTCCTTTGCCTCTTTTGAAGAGGTTCTAACAACAACAGTCGAGCCTCCAGTTCAGAGCACCAGTTCTGTAACGTCAGCTTGGCGACCATTGCGCTATCTATCGGTGATCACGGGAGAGCGCACGTGATTGGTTGATCGGAGTCACCGGCGCCAGTAAATAGAAAATGTTTGGTTTACTGGAACCAGTAGCCTGTTGAGTGTTGACGTCACTGGCTGGCGATTTAATTCTTAACTGGAACCTCGACTGGTAGCGTGTAAATCCGGCTTTATATTGTTTGGGCTCTTAATTCGAACTTATTTATCTAGCGTTGCTGTTTGAAATATAATTATAAAAATAATGAAGCATCAAGAAAACAAGGTTGGTTAAGATCTTTTTTTTCTCTTGAATGCTAACTATTTTTATGTATTTTTTTTTAAAAATCACTCACGCCTTCAATGCCGAAAAATGGCTATTATTAACAATTGAACTTTTTCCTCATGAAGAAAATTCATTATTTTTACCTTTCTCGTGGTTTACTGATATTGAAGCTTTTTTTTATTTTAAACATGTGTCCTATTGTAACATTTCAATTTTACTAGTATTATGTTTTAGTGTACATGTCCAATTTATTATTATATTATAGCAGTCATTAGTGGCATCTCACCCCGAAATTCACTTTTTTTAAAATTACTTGGTACTCTAAAACTCTCTAAACCCATAACTCACAAACCCATTCAAAGCCGTCTGATCAATCTTTATGTTCGGCCAAATGCATATCTTTCACACAATTAGGGCATTTATAATGATTATGACTTGTGAATGGGGGTGACTCTATCGAGTACCAGCACCGCGACTGAAGTCTATAATGATTACCAATTAAACCTTCATGTACGCACCAGTCAATCAATGCTTTTTCTCCCATTCGTTCTAGATCATGAAGAAATGTAAAGGTAATCTTACTACCAGAAGCCATTTTAGGATAAGAACAGAAAAAATGTACTTGCCAATCAACCTTCCACGTGAGAAATTGGGTTTAGAAATGACCGGTCAAAACAAGCGCACCACATATTTCAACAAATCCGAGCACAACATGTATTCCAACCAATTACGTTTATGATAAGGTTTCCAAAACATAAATTCCGTAAAATACTAGAGGATACCATAAACAGAGCTACATCATAAGCCCGCTGCAGGTCATCCTCAAATATAGTCTAACCCAGATATCAATTTAGTAATCTCATATCTATAGACCAGGGTTCATACGCCTAGGGGAGAACAGGGAAATTAAATCGGCCTTAAAATCTCAGGGAAAAAAGAAAAACCTTCTCTAAAACCTGGAAAAAGTCTTGTTATTCTGGGGAAAAAAATCCTACTCTTCAGGGCTCTTTGTTTAACCATAACTCAAGGAATTGAAGTTGCAGAATTATTTGATAACACAGACTTGCAGAAAGTTATTCTTAAAGAAGAAATACTTTTTTCAAGTTATTTGAAGAATTTGTATAATCAAGGTTTGACTATATTTATGTGGCTAAAAATAATTTACTCCAGTGATGGAGAACACGACTCTTAAAAACTCAGGAATTTTTTTTTCTTAAATTGAGTATGAACCCTGTAAACATAAAGTTCCATTTAAACTAAACAATAACAAAGAAATTGTCATGTCCATGGACGTCATCAAATGGAATAACTATGGAGGATCTCTATATATTATCAGACGATCTCTGGCAATGTCATAATTGGATTGTAATTGATAAGTTCTATGGAGGGAAATTTTTTAAGTGTTTAATGATTTCAATAATTTTTTCTCTCCTGCTGAAATATTATGTTCTATGGCAAATGACCCATAAGTCTTTTTTTTCTTTCTTAGATTTGTTTAAGGATGGATCTTTTATGAAGTGCCACGGCAAAGAACGATCAGAGTCCAATTTTTTCGAAATCACGATTTTTCACAAGTTTATCACATAGCAATCACAAGTTTATAGCATATAGTTTAACACGTTCACGCCGGCGCATACCACCGGTGGCCCGCACTAGACCGTCTCATCGGGCGGCGCGTACCACCGGTGGTACGATGAGACAGTCTAGTGCGGGCCACCGGTGGTACGTGCCGGCTTGAATGTGTTAATCAATCAGAGTCCTCTGCAAATGAATATCATAGTATACATGAGATTTTGAGCAACCATTTACCTCCACACTGCTACAAGCCCTGAGACTTGAAACTTTAAATCACCTTTTCTGGAGAATTAAGAAAAATTTACTTTGATCGTTCTTTGCCTTAGCCCCTTTGGATATATGTAGATTTTGTAGGATATCGGGGCCTGACCGTACATCCAATTGCTTTACTTTTCACGACCCTATTTTTATCATATCTAATCATTTTATATCTAAGACAACATTCTTGTGCATTTCTTTTACTTGTCATTATTTCAAACAAATAAAAATGTATACTAAAATATAATTACTAGCATTGTCTGTGATCTATCCCATTTTTCAATTTTAACAGGCATGGTACAGTTCTGCGGAAATGCCTTATTTCAATATTTTTACTGAAATTTCAGTACTTTCTATGTAGCTTAAAAATTAGGGTTTAATTAGATTCACCTGTTTGTCCATATATTTTCTTGTACAATTTTGGGACAGTATAAAAAATAAACTTCAAATTTATTACTGCACAGTTATTGTGTATAATCAAACCACCCAACCACCACTTGGTAGCTTACACAGCATTCTTCCATTTTTTTAGCAAAGGCTTTACTAGGTACACTGCTTTTCATTGACCAATAATTTTTTTAAATATGTTGATTCATTTACATACCTGCCAACTACTGCTGATGTTCATAGCTTTACAAATAATACTGATTTTCAAATGTTTCCAGTTGACTTTTGGAACCAAACCCTGTGATGACATCATGATAACCAATGAATGCAA
Organism: Linyphia triangularis; assembly: GCA_963978545.1. Taxonomy (NCBI): domain Eukaryota; kingdom Metazoa; phylum Arthropoda; class Arachnida; order Araneae; family Linyphiidae; genus Linyphia; species Linyphia triangularis. The sequence goes on from OZ021733.1 coordinate 28,452,101, forward strand.
TCTGGATGACATATCTGCAACTTGACTTTGGCAAACCAGCGACATTACATATTTTTTAACCGAATTGGTGTTCTTTTCTTTGATAAAATATATTCAAACCATAAGTCTGCTAAAAAAAATTATAGTACAACATTGAAAGTTTTTTACTGCACATTGTAGGTAACATTTCACTTATACAGAATAAATATTGTTCTGTGACGCAACAAAGTGTGTATATTCAATTCTTTAGAAAGATGTTTTAAAAAAATAGTGGTGTGATTTGTTTATTGTTCAATTTGCTGGATGTTCTTCTTTTTACAATTTAGAGTCTCTGATTCCTGTAATAATTAAAATGATTGGAATTTGTTCTTTTATTGTTGATTCACATCCATTCCAACTTCATTCTTTTGCAATTGGATGTCTGTTTTCTGCTAACAATTCTGAGTCCTTGAAAACTACATATTTTTTTACTTTGAATACTTTAGTTAAATAGTAGTACTAAATGTGTACTGCAATAAGGTTTGTGGTTTTTAAATCCTTTAAGTTAACGTCAAATTTGTGCATGTATGTTTGGCGGAAAATCTTTGAAGGACCAATCAACCCACTTGCCATTATCCAAATTATTTAAACGGCACAGTATGGCCCAAGTGAAGCCCTTGCATCATAAATCTAACCAACCAACCAAATTTATTACAAGTTGCAATTGCACATTTAAAAGTTGTTAATGCATATGAAGAATTTATATCAAGGACTTCATTATGGGTCAATATTTAATTATAATTAGCTTCTACTACAGTCGAACACCTTTAACGAGAAATCGCTTAACATGAAATTCTGTTTAATACGATGTAAAAGCAGTTTTCAAATTTGATTAACACGAACAATTTCAGCGGTTCCCATCAACTTCACGTTAACGAAGTTTGACTGTACTTCATAAGCCTCTTAGTTTAGAGAATATTGGGACGAGTGAACTGTATATTTATTCTATTATATATCACCAAGCATATTCATTATTGTATTCATATTTATTGTAGTTGTATTTCAACAATCATCAAAATTGTTCACAACATTTAACTAAAGTGTCAGGATCATAAGATTGGGGATAGCCAGATAGTGGTATTTCTTTTTCTGGAGGTACCAGAGAGGGAACATCAGCTGTAACAGCTACTATTTCATCCTACAAAAATATTACCAGATTGTAAGTAAAAAATATAACTTGTAACATAGCATGTAAAACTTCAAAATCTCAAAACTTTATGTCTAAGTACAAAGCATTGTTAAACTGCATTAATGTAATATTTTTTTTAGGCGGAATATTATTACTAACTTAACAGCACAAGTATATTTTAAAGCAAGCAATGATGTACTAAAAAACAATCAACATTTTAGTTAAACCCAGCTGCTTCAAGAAATATTTTTGTACCTATTTATATCAGTGAAAGTTTTAAGGAACTAAATTTTATAATTCTGAAATGTTATGAAAAAAAATTTCTCTGTTGAAATTATAAGAATATAATTCTTGGCGTTGTGCATCTCACTCATATCTATCATCTAAAAAACAGTTTTTACAACTCATGTTTTCAAATTAAAAACAAGTGTTTTTAATTCAAAAAGTAATAAAGACTAGTACTTTGCAAAGAAAATTATCAGCAATTTTAGATGAATTAAAAATTAAATGGTAGTGTTATAATTAAACACGAAGCACTCAAAAACATAGACTACATAAGGGCAATTCTGTGGTAACTAATTTGTTTCGGAGGGGACATTTTCGATCATTTTCTATTTCTTATTTAAAAAATTTCAAGTACATTCTATTTTTAATTAAGTCCTTGTGATAAGATAAGCTAGTAAAAAAATTAATAGTAAGTTTTTTGCTTAAATTAATTTATTATAAAATAAAAACAAACTGTTGCGGAGGGGAATGGAAAATTTAACTTTAAACTTGGTTCACTTTTCAGTTGGAATCTCTGCTCTAATAGAAAGTTAGATCAGTAAAAAATTGTATTTGAATTATATTGACTGAGAAAAAAGTATGAAAAAAATCTGAAATTTATTCCACTTATAATTTATTTTTTTAAATTATGTTTCCACATTGCGAAGGGGACATAGCTTGGCCTTTTCGTATAAAGCATACAAAATTACAATTTTTCACTTTAAAATGTTAGTGTTTTTTTTTTTTTTTTCAAAAGGTTCATTTGTAGATATTGGCTAAACATTCTGCAAATTTGTAATTGATTTTTTTTTCATCAAATGTTGGTTCAGCCAAGTTTTGTGTGACTTGTGAATGACAGATCCAATTCCAGTCTCTTTTTTTCAGGGAAAGCAAACACTGTTCCTGATTCATTGCATTTTTTGAAAAATATAACTTGAATGTGTTTTTTTTTTTTTCAGTTACAGTAACTTGTGCTACAAATAATCTATCCTTATCTCTCAAACTTTTAAGCTTAACTACGACAAAACTTCCCAATGAGATTGCCCTATTGCAGATTTCATTTTGATGTAAATCCCAAGTTATATTATTGCTTTTACTACACATAAACATGGTGAATCAGACATTTGATTATCTTTTTCTTCTTCTGTAAGTGTAAGCGGTGAATTACACAAAATTATTAATATACCTTTATCCATAGGTTTACGTAATGAAGAGTGCGAGGCACAGATTTCTCCCATCGACTTTTGATATGTGCCCCATGCACAATTAAATATTAATTCGCCTTTTGTAATAAACAATATGTTTTTACATATTTGTTTCGGCTTTATCATTTTTCATAATCACAACATCTTTTTGTCCAGAATACAGTCTAATATGGTCATCGCTCTCAAAAAATAATTTATTTTCTTTCAAGTTTCTGTCAAAGTAGCTGATCTTGTCTTCTTTGGGTCTGAAAATTAATATTTAATTAATTAGAAAAAATTTCAAGCAAAAATTTGCATGCTAATCTCAACAAACTTTTTTAAAAGTAGAAATAAATTTGTTTGATAATTCTTTTTATTGGAGTCTAGTTAAAATATTTTAACTTAAATATATTTAGTTTCATGCAGGAAAAATTTTGCTTATGATTAAGTTTTAAATCACAATTAAAATATCCTTTGAAATAGGAAAATCCATGTCACAGCAGTGTCCCCTCCGCAACAGTAAAATAATTAAATTTTACATTAAAAGTAAAAAAAGTCATATAAAGAAGTTACTTTTAAAGATGATACCTATTAGATATCAAAATGTTATTTATATTGAGTAAGATGGCACCCGATTTGTTTCATTATTCCAAAATAAATTTTTAAGATAATCCGGACCAGTTTCCACCGAATCGCCCATTAGATTAAAAATGAATAAACCTTGTTTATATAATAAAATTTATATATTAACAGAGTTTACTTATTTTTAATCTAATGTAGTCCATAATGCTTTTAAATGCTTCACATTTAATTTTTACGCTAACATCACTTTCGGATTTGTGCCTCAGAATCAAACAAGCTTAAGTAAGAAATTGTCTATTTAACAGGAAAATGAAAATTTTTAATCTTACTCCTATCAGACTAATATTACTCTCTATTATAACTCACTAAATGCTTTAGAAATTTTTTGAGATGGTTAAGATGTTATTTTTTTATAGAAAACAACCTTTTAAGATATCTATATATATATAAAAGTAAGTTGTCTAAACCTTATACAAATCCCCAGTTCTGCACCTAGAGGTAAGAAATTCGGTACATAGAAGCTTTAGTACATCATGGTTCGTACGGTCCTTAAAAGTCCTTAAAAACTCGAAAAAATTTCTAAGGCCCTTTAAAGTTCTTATTTTTTAAAAAAATCCTTAGAAGTCCTTATTTTTTTCCAAGTTAAAAACCAATATTAACGAAATTTGGAGATTATCATTTAAAGTGTTTTCATCTTTCCTGCCTTTTTTGTTTAAAAAAAAACAACAGTTTTTCTCCGAAAATAGCATCTTTTCTGAAAAAAAAAAAAGCAAAATTTTCAAATGGAATGCAATATGCGAATCACCCCTACCGAAATCGCCTGTTACGCATGCGCATTCATGTACAAACGTGCCACGCACAGACCAGTGACTCGCTGAAGTCATTGAATGGCTTTTGATGCCAGGTGCATCATTAGTAGGTAGATTGCTGGGGTCCGTCCCAAAAATTACGAGTGTTAGTAAGCATGTATGCCTATTTCATAAGTACCTTAATTAAGTGTATGCCTCTGGATTTTTTTTACCGTGCCTCCTTACTCAAAATAGAGATCAAAGTTATTGGAAACGGTAGTTTAAAACTTATTCTAAGATATATAAACCATAAAGTGTTTTTTACGAAGCATTTAAAAAGAATATATTTCCGCACCGATACGCGAAATCGCGATGTTCTCTTACTAAATTTAGGGAAACGTTTTGTGTAATTTTAGCTATTGCTAATAAATTTCTGAACGTCCGTTTTATATTTGAAATTAAATATCACAGGGATGTAATCAAAATCCCGGATTATTTCCGATATAAAATATATATACACATCTTTTAAAGCCTATAGTAGCTGCATGTATGACCAAAAAATTGCAGTTTTAAGCAGAATGTGATCTGATTTTGGAAATAAAAATTCACATATTTTAAGACATAGTCCAAGTTCTTTAATTAGAATATTCTTTTTGTAATATCATGAATCTGGTATGCTTTTAATAGCCAGCAAAAAGTACGGCTAAATTTGGAGAAATACTATCTCCTGTCTAACAATGGCTAAGCCTAAAAAGTAAAGTTAAACGGTTGAGGTTGATCAAATTTTAGAAAAAATTTCATTGAAGTTGGTTGCAAATACTTTATTAACATTCTTAGCTAAATATTACAGTTATAAATTGCTATCTTTGTACAAATAAGGGTGGTGACAGACCAGGTATTCAGGGAAATGTCAGGGAATTTCACTCTTCTGGACAACTCTGGGAATTTCGTACAATTACTCTTTAATCAGGGAATTTTAAAATATTTGAGTTTCTTTTCTTGCATTCCCTGTGCGGGTGCGGACATCTATCTCGGATCGCGTCACGTGAAGTGGATGCCGTGAAGTCAGCGCCGTATTGTTAGAAAAAAATCCTCAAACTTCAATCTGACTGCATCCTTTAGAGACGTGATTATTTTCTTCTTGCCTCGTGTTTTTTATCAACAGAATATATTAGAACTCAAATTATTTACATATTATTTATGTTAGATTTTTAGTTACCTTATAACTTAGAAGCTTGGCCGCCAGTAGCCTTTCGGTTAAAAAAATCTTCTAATTTTAATCTAACTGCATCCTTTGCAGATATGATTATTTTTCTTCTTGACTTGGATATTTTGTCAACAGAATATATTAGAGCTCTAAATTCCTTAATATTTAAAATTGATTCCATCAGATTTTTTCGTTTTCTTTTAACCGTTTTAGCGCTGTGTTACAGTTTTGCAACAATCCTAAAAGCATTCATAAGCAAAAATGCTTAGATCCTGTACTTGATTTTTTTTTTTTTGTACTTTTATTTTGACATTTTATTGAACACAATTAAGATGTGTGTGAATTTTTAAACTTTTAATTAATGTTTTTCATTCTTTTTCGTGCTCTAAAGATGCTTGTTTTGATTTTTAGTGTAAATTTATTTTGGAGCAATTATGCTTAGACTATTTAAAATTACATTTACTTATAAAATTTGTATATTTTTAAATTAGCCATTATTTTCTGTTTCGTTTTTTGAATGATAACATCAACAGAGAGACATCCGGGAATTTTCTGGCAATCAGTGAAATGTCAGGGAATTTTGTTTCTCGAATTTTGTAGCCACCCTGCAAATGAATATTTGATGAAAATCTTACTAAGTGTAGATGTTTTTCTTTTTATTCAATAATTTTCTTTTAATCACATTCCAACAGAGGTGGGACTGTAGCATTTTTAATTGATATTTTAGTATTTTAATATCATTTAACTTTTTAGTTTTAAAATATTTTCTGAAGAAGTTTTGAATTCCTGCCCTTTTGAGCATCATTGTTAAAATTTTGAAATCATTGTTAAAATTTTGAAATCATTATTAATTTAAATGCATTCATCGTGGTAGAAAAATAAAATAATGTAGAAATTATGGCAGAAAACCAGTTACGAAATTTTGCAATTTGCTTTAAAAGTACCCTCAGAAACAGGAGATTATTAAAAATATGCATAATTTATATTGCACTTCAAGAATTTAAACTACATTTAGTAAAAGTATAACTATATCTCAAAATGATTGGTTATAATCATAAGGAATTAAAAGAAATTTCATTCATGAATTTTAATATGCATTAAAATTTTCTTTTCATTCAATTTCTCCCCATCGTATAAATCACAAAGAAAATTGAGGTCCTTAAAAAAGTTAACAAAGTACTTAGAAAGTCCTTAAAAAGTCCTTATTTTTTATTTTGAAAATCTGTATGAACCATGTACATGGAGATTGTAGAGAACAACTTTTAAATTCGATTAAAAGTTGCTTTCATTGAAATTTAATGACATTAATTAAAAGTTCTTGTAATGGCAAAGATATATTTTTGTATTACATCAGAATAAAATCAAAAGTTATTTTAATGTGTCCCCCTTATTTTTCTGATAATTTTTATTTATTACAATCATCTCTCCGATAAAGAGTATGAGTTTTATTGTAATATTTCCATATATTTACTGTGAATAGACACTCTGCGCGTGCGTGGTTTTAGCGTATACATTACATAAACGTAAACATAATAGCTAAGATTATTGAAATTCACTGAAAACTTTCATATCATTTTAATATTTTGTTAATTTTTTTTTTATTTCCAGGTAAATATTTATTCGTTTCCTTTACCCAGACACCAGAATATCAAAATTCCTTCTTTTGATTGTTTTTATTTTTAGTAATGTGTTTTTGTACTGTGTATCCAAGTTCCGTATTACTTAATCTAGATTTGAATGTATTTTTTGTATTATACATGTCTTATTATTTACACCAAACTATCTTACAATTTACACCAGAAGCATAGTAGTATTTCATTAGCGATTTTATTTCTTTGATGATTTATTTTGGTCGTGATTATGAAGTTGGTAAGGGGACGGAAATGGGACTACTTTTTTCTTCGAGTACACAAAAATTTTGAAGAACACCAATTTTTTTTTATTCAAATGTACTATAAGACATTTCTTTGGTGCTATTTTATTTGGTGCTTTTTTAACAGGGGGGGGGGGGGGATAAATGCTGTTTCTCGCAACTGTTTTTATTTTCAGTTATATTTTAATTTTATTCTTATTTGTATTTTAACTTAATTTTGTACTAATCCATTAGCCGGTACTTGATAAAATTGCCTAAAAGAAGACAGACCTAAATAATCCAAACTAACTACTTTCAAATAATTCATAATTTCTATATTTAGCGATACATTTACACACCATTTATATGGGTAAACATTTAGGATTGGCGCTAATTGGTAATCCCCTAACGGAAGAGTACTCTTAATAAAATTAAGTTTAAATATAAATATTATTATGTTTTAGTTTTCTTTTAGTTACCTTGTTTTTAATTTTTGCGATATTTCTGATCGTTCAATAAAAAAAATTGCCAAATGTCCTATACTTACGCTTGCCAGACGTCCCGGTTTGATCAGGGCAATCCCGATTTTCAGACAAAATCCTGTTGTCCCGGTAAAAATTAAATTCGATTTTATAGATGACCAAAAAAGTCTAAAAATAATTAACTGTGGAGGATTATTTATGATAATTACTTTGTCATTTGTTTCTGTACTGTATGAAAAGAGAAAATTAAAGAAGAGTGATGGTCTGTTAATAAATAATATTTTCATCCTATTGTCTTGTTTCGCCAAATGTGACCAGTTGAGAGAGGATTTTCTTTGATGAACAACACATGGAATGATGATAGGGGTTTGATGAAGGAATCTACGGTTAAAGGCTTGATGACATGTAAAATTAATATCGGATTAGCTAACCAAAAAAGACTTTCTAAAAAAAGTCCTAGCCAATGAAAAGTACATGTTAAAAGTGTTTCTTCTTACTTAAGTAACGTATAAAAATTAACATGCAAGAAGTAAAATGTTTCAATTTATATGCTTGTGTCATTTATTATTACCCCTTGTTTAGGTTCCTAATCAGTAACCATTTATTAATAGCATTGAGAATAAACTACCCTCTAAAACACTAAAAACCTGCCAAGGGTGTGTACCATTGAATATCCGCGCCTGGTTGAACATTTCAGAAATCTGGCAAGCCTACCTATACTACATCTGTTCCACTTTTTTTTTTTAATGTAAACTTCTGTCTTTCAACTGGTCCCTAGTAGAGCGAGGCCACCCAGATAGTCTTCAATGAAATAAAGATCTTCAAATTTGGACTTAAGCTTGTTTGTCTGTAAGGTACAGATATAAGAACCTCCTTTTTACGTGTAGGTACAACCCATTTTGGACTTGAAAGTTCGATTTTCCTGCAATGCAGCTTAGTGCTGGAGAATTCGATACTCTTAAGTAAAAGTTCTATGATGTGGCAGCGATGATCCATGTAGAATATAGAAGTTAGCTGAGGTTTTCCTTCAACTGCCGATTTTTCATGAACATTTTAGTTCACCCTTCACATTCTGTTGAAATTAAATTCTTTAATATGTCAGTGAGTCAGTAATTTTCACTATATAGTACTAGTGTATTAATTAAGAGTTAAAACAAAAAACTATATTTTTAAAATTTTCTAATTTTGAGGCCAATGGATCGTTTATTCAAGTATGTGTTAACTCATTCATGACTGTATAAAAACTGCTAACTTGATTTTACAAAAAAATGTTTTTCCAACCATAGATATCCAAAAGCCTTAAGAAAGAAATATTTTTTTAGAAACTTGTAAATTCCAATGTTTTTTTATTTTCTATGTTAAGTGGTACCGATATACTATGCAATACAATGTTTTTCCACTTGTTGCAACACGAGTTATAGCAGTTTTTTAGGCACTTGCGATCATATTTAACGTGGTCGATGTGTCTACAAAGAGAGGTAATCTGATAATATTTAAAGATAATATTTCAAATTTAAAAGATAGAAAATAAGATAATTGTAATTGTCGCCTACAACGGAGACAATTCAGGTTCTTTAACCATGACTGAAAATAAGTTCTTGGTTTCAAAAACGATTTCACAACATTTAATTTCTTCATGAAACATTTATAAGATGATTATAACATTTGTAAATTATTAATAAGAACTACATAAACATTGAAACGAACATTCTATAGTTTTTTTGTTTTTTTTTAAGATAGTTCTAAGATAGTACTTTTTTAGTTCGTCTGCACAAGTCCAGAAGTTGCGGTTTTCTTCTTCCAGTTCACATGAAAAAATATCGATGACGTCACACGCTAGTGCTCACGCAACTCTCCCATCTTTGGAGTTTCGCATACAACACCCTTCAAGTGTACTGAAGCATCAAACATTGGCCTCACTTCTGTAGTCTTGCTACTCTCCTAAAACACCGGTCTGTGAAGAAGAAAATGTACATTTTACCCCCTCTTATCCTCAACTTCTTCGATGATACCTTCTTCAATCCTTTTATTAAAGACCTCTATACTTAACTTTATCTGACTCCACCAGTTTCTTATAAACAGAATTGAGACGTTTCTCAGTCACTTGTCTGTTATCAAGAAGGCGGGATGATTCTAAAACCCAAGGAAAAGCTATCTTGTACCTTTCAGTCTTCTTTTTGGATTCAACAGGGTCAGAAATTCCGATGGCTTCCGACTTCTACAAATCACTAATGGCACATTCATTCATCAGCAAGCTTGTCACCCTCATGGCATTGCTTCCAGAATCTGTACCTCCTGGTGATCTTCCTAACAGCGTCCAGCCCAACAACATTTCTATGGCCATTAGTCCACAAGTGAAGTGTGATTTTTCCAGTTGAGTTTGCTTGCTATGTCAACTCCAATAAGCAAATGGATCGTGGGAAAAGAACTTGTTCAGATAGGCGAATTCTATTATCTTCCAAATTCTTTTCTCTGGAAACCTGTTTCTATATGCCAAATTTCTGAACAAATCTTCTCTTGGTCAAGTGCGGTGAAAGTACAATGATAATTTTTGGTAATGTCACTCACAAAAATCTTGTATTCCAAATCTGTCTTATTCAAACAGGGTTTGTACGCTTCAGGGAAAACCTGGAAAACTCAGAGAAAAAAATCAGCCTTTAAATCTCAGAGGGAAAAGAAAAATCCCCCCCTCCCTCCTAAACCCTGGAAAAAGTCGTTGCTACTCTGGAAAAAAAATCCTACTCATTTGTTTAACCCTAATTCGAGGAATTGGAATTACAGAATTATTTTATACAGGGTTCCCACGGTTATTGAAAGTCATTAAAAGTGCTTAATATTTTTTAACTTGTTTTCAAGGCCTTGAACCGCAAGGTTGCGGGTTCGAGTCCCGTGTTAGGCATGAGTGTTTGTAAATGTATGTTGGCTTGTCTAATGACGAATGTTTCGGCGCATTATAGCCCTCGTGTTTCTGACGGTGCCAGATAATCTGAAAACAACCAACCAAGGACTTGAAAATGCTTGGAGGTGCTTAAATGTCCTAGAAAATGCTTAGAAGTCCTTAATTTTGGCTCATGTTATGTGACCAACTGCAAAATTTTTCAAAATACAACTTGGACTTACTATCCCCGCATGACTGCTTATCCGCAACGTATCAAAATTCTCCGACATATTTGTATTATGCAACCACCAACTTGTAACTTTTTTGGTAGAATATATATTTTTTTAAATTTATTTATAGACATGATACCTGAAACAAAAATTTCAACAGTCCTTAAAAACATTATTTAGGTGCCTAAAAGTCATTGATTATCCTTCTGTGATTTGAGTGGGAACCCTGTGATTACATAGACTTGCAGAAAGTTATTCTTAAAGAATTTTTTTTTATTTAGTTACTGGAAGAATTTTTGCAATCCAAATTTGCTTTTATTTATGTGGTTAAAAATAATTAACTTCATGATAGAAAACATGACTGAAAAATTCAGGGAATTTTTTTTCTGAAAATGAATATGAACCCTGTCAAATGTAACCATAAACCTAAAATTTGGTATATATAACAACAAAGTTAATCTTGTAAAAGTAAGCTATTCCACTCTTGATAAACCAACTTTCAGCTCTTAAATATGGAATATTTCAATATCCCACTTCCTATGCTGTCACAATTCTAAAATTTGGTACAAATATCAACAAAGACATGCATAGGAAAAGTAAGTGTTTTCGCTCTTGAATAACTAAACAAGTCGATAAAGGATTACAGGTTCCAAAAACCCAATGTCCCACTTCCAATGCAAGACACAACTCTTGAATTTGGTACAAATGTCAACAATGGCAAGCGTAGAAAAGGCAAGACTTTTCACTCTAAAATGACCAACTTTAAGGGATTGCAAAGGGATTAAAAGTTCCAGACAAGGAATGTTCAAATGTTCCACTTTAAGTGTTCTACAAGTCTGAAATTTGGTACAAATGTCAATAAGGTCAATTATAGAAAAAATTCAAAATTCAGGTGTTGAAACGGGGTCAAACATTTCAAATGTGGAATATCCTGATTTCCCTTAAAGCCAGGATGTTTGAAATTGGTACAAATGATCACAAAGCTGAATTTGGTAAAACAAAGCTATCAGGATTTCGAATCATTATTCTTTCGAGCAAAAAAAAAAAGGTCAAACATTCCAAATGTGAAATATCCCAATATCTTATTTCTCACTAAGCCAGGATTTTTAAACTAGTTAAACATATTTCCCAATGCATCTTAAACCAAGCTGTGTTGTAATTGATATAACACACATAGTAAAATTTTGTAACGAAAAATTGGTATTCAGCTAGTATTTATACAATTAATAAATTAAATCAATCAATGCCCATTGACCATTGAAATTTTATAAGTTTAAAATTTTGAATATTCAATTCTGTTGAAATACATATTTGAAGTATTTATGATTTAAACAATCATAAGTTTGTTTTTTAAAAAAACTAGTACAATGGGTGCATTACAGTTAAAAACTTTCAAACCTGAGTGATAACAATGAACACTGCAAAAATAATCAAAGCAATACAATATGTTTTTCTTTTAGATTACAGCAATGGCCAAAAGTATTTGGCAGTCTTATATTTTTATGTTAACTGCGAAAAAATCACGCAAGTCCCTTAATTTGTTTATTACAATATGAATGTTGACTTACGACATTAATCTAAGCAAAAGTCATGGAATTCAGCAGTCAACAAAATACCACCAGGATGCTAATGTAAAATTCATGCTTTCTTTTTATAAATGGTAGACCATTGCTTTTAGTGTGGATATATATGCTCGAGTTCTGTTTACTTGACTGAAATCGTAAAGTGCATCAATTTACTTTCAAAAATACCGAAAAGTAGTGAACATAAAGAGGAAAATGGAGTTGCATAAAAACATGTCAGCTGGCTGCTGATTTATCAGTGTTGTCAAAATAATAAATAGTACCTAGAACTTCTTGAAGAAGACTTGCTAGAGCTTGGCTCAAAGGTTGCAATTCCAGGATAGATTCATAGCTCTTTGAAAAAAATAGAAAGGCAGAGTTTGTTTAGGCTCTTACTAACACCTTTCAAAAGTACATTGTCCTAAATTTTGTGGTCTGACAAATTTAAATTTCAGGTTTGTGTTAATTACCTTATATTTATTGAGAATCGAGATTGTCAGTATGTATGAAAAGTTAGAATGTAACTTAACGAAATTAGTTAATGTTCTTTTAATGTGTTAAGTGTTTGGTGTGCCCATTTCACAACTATATTAAGCCAAGAATACTTTCTGGAATATACAATACTTATTATTAAGCTCAAGGGAGGCAGATTTATGATATGGGAGATAAATGCTGGCTGAAGGAAGGAGCGAATCCATTATCTGTGAGGGAACAACGAACTTTAACCAGTTCATAAATGTACTCGAAACGACCTTACTGTAGGGTTTTTCAACAATACATGAAAAAAATAAAGTTTATCATACATACCAGGCCATCCCTCAAATTTTTTAACTTGTTGACAGTAATATTCTGGAAGAATATCGACTATAAGAGGATGCTCAACCCCCATAAACTTCACAAGTTAGTGTATTCCATTGTAATTTTTTTTTTGTGTGTATTTCAATGTGTGTGCACAAATTTCATGTGTATTTTTTTATTTTACAATCTCTTACAAAAAAATAAATTCATATAGAAGTAAAAAATTAAACTGTAAGCATGTTTTGTCCTTTAATAGTGTCTAAAACTGGTTTTTTCATAGTTTCTGATGGAATGCATTTTCTGTTGCTTCTACTACCTTCAGCAACAATTGCTTTTCATCTTCATAATTTGTGATTTTATTGAAATCTTCAATAAGCTTAGCACCTCGTTCTGCACTATCATTTATCTTGTAAATTTTGAAGCTGTTGTCTTCCTTTATGTTAGTCGTCATTGTCATTCCATTTGTTAAGAGAGGCGTAAAATAACTTGCCTATATTTATACGAGATAAGAGTTCTGATGTTCTTCTTGTCGCAAAGTCTGACAGTCACACACCATCTTCTTTGAAAATGTCAGGTTCACCTCTTACATTATGCTTCTTAACTTTTTGCATAGCTGTCATTTGCTCTGCAATTCTTTGATTTTCCTCCATGGAAACTATTAGAAAAGATATAAAGTCCTACCAAATCATCAGATAAATACCACGTATGACAATCCATTGCTTTTTTAGCAGAAAGCCCAATCACTTTGTCTATTGATAGATAATATTCAAGAACTTTCAAAAACTTGAAATTCGTTTCAGGTGCTTCAATTGAAGATTATGCTTCTACCCATTCTTTTGCACATAAATAAGCACCATATTGTACAAATCTTAAAAACTGATTATCTTCCCTCGCTGTTAGATTAAAAACATCTTGCTGATCTCGTGCCTATTGTGATTTAGTCATACATCAAGCATGTTGAATTGACCCTGCTCACAACACCATTCCAAACAGCCTTGAATCGCTTAAAGATTGAATTGTGTGGAGAACTTTAAGGCCCAAAACATAAAGTAAATGTTTTTGTCTAACTATTTCCATTATGTGATGGCAGCAAGTTAACCAGAAGTTCACATTCAAGTTTTCTTTATATTAAAGCACATGCTTCATTTAAACTACCAGTGTTCAAGCTCACTGTGTCAAAGCATATTGCTTGAACCAATTCTGTGACATTCCACTCTTTCAGTAAGATATGTATAGCATTAGTTGCGTTTTCTCCAGTTTCAGCAGTCAATTTTGGCACACCCAAGGAGCTTATTAAGACTATCTCCAAATACAAATATTGGGAGTCGATCAACATTATGTCATCCATTATGTGATGGCAGCAAGTTAACCAGAAGTTCACATTCAAGTTTTCTTTATATTAAAGCACATGCTTCATTTAAACTACCAGTGTTCAAGCTCACTGTGTCAAAGCATATTGCTTGAACCAATTCTGTGACATTCCACTCTTTCAGTAAGATATGTATAGCATTAGTTGCGTTTTCTCCAGTTTCAGCAGTCAATTTTGGCACACCCAAGGAGCTTATTAAGACTATCTCCAAATACAAATATTGGGAGTCGATCAACATTTCGACATTTCAGGGAGGAGTTTACCAGTGAACCAAACACTAGAGGGAAATTTGGTTTGAATTCAGCTTTTATTGATTCTGCCTACTCCTTCCTGGTTTTTTCTGTGTTAGCTGAATAGTACTTCTTGAAACTGGAATGCAAGATAGATTGTGACCAAGAGTTTCTGCAAGTGAAACTATTTGACAAACTGCTTCACTGCCATTCATATGTAAATAATTATCAGAAATAATGTTACATATGATAAAATATTTTAGAATTAATAATAATATACATATGTAATACAACAAACTAAATTTTTACAAAAAACTTCTGGTAAAAATTAAAAATATTTCTGAACTGTAAATTATGTGTTGCACTTCCTATACATCTGAAGAAGTTAAATTGTGGAGGTCATTGAGCACTCTCTTAGAATTTGAGTAAGAAGCTAAAACTTTTTCAACACTGTACTACTGGCGAGTCTTAAAACAAAATAGGGGGTGGCCTGGACTCTAGCTGAAAAAAAAAAAAATTTAACCACCCTACCTTACAGTCATCATTACTGTCACTTCTTGGAGACATGAACATGGATGGGATTCAATTCCAACAGAACAATGCAAAATATAATAAATCTATTAGAATTGAAATGATTTAGAGAAAATCATATGCATCGCCTGTAGTGGCCTTCACAGTCTTCAGATCTTAAACCCGGTAAAAAACTCTGGAGTATTCTCAAATGCAAGGTCAGAGAGCATCCAATTACTTCAAAGTAAACATAACAAACACCCTACAGCAAGAATGGAATAAAAAACAAAACAAAGATGTATGTTAAGAGATAGTTGAGCGCCATGCCAAACAATTGATACTGTAATTGCAACCAAATATTGATTTTTTAAAAATAAAAATTATTTTGTCTCTATGTTACATTATGAATTATTTACACAGTGAATTTTTAAAGGATGCCTAATATTTTTATCCATGGTCGTATTTAATAAAAAGTCATAACACATTTGAGATAATTAGTTAATTATTAAGTAGAATAGAAGCCTAATTTTTTTTTAAAAAAAGGTGTTATTAATAAGTTAATTATATTAATACTATAACACTGAATTTAAGTACTGTTCAATGCAAGGAAAAGTGCCCTTTTGAATTAAAATTTGTCCGACACTTCACATTCAAAAACGTGAAATTAAATATCAATCAACAACAATAAAACTTTTTTCCCATGACATTAAGTAATGAACCTTACCCATGTATAACCCTCATCCAACATTTTTATCCATGTTCTTATCTCACTGGTAAATTGGTCAACTTCTTCATCTGTACCAACTGAGGATTCTACATATGCACTAACTAGGGTTTTTTCTCCATATGCTCCTAAAAATATTAAATAAAATAAGTTTTGAGATGTGAACTATTTTTTAGGTTGGAGTGATGTATTCAAGCAGGACATTTTTGCAATCTCCAGGATTATTTGGGGAAAAGGTGTTTCTTGGAAACAATTTTTTAAAGCAAGCTGTCCCTCATATATTTAAAGTATGGAAAAAAAACTGTTGCCTGTCAGCTGGACAATCAAGGTAAGACATTCTGTCGCAACATCATAGTGTCTACTTGTTTCTGAAAGCTGATTCTATATTGTTATTACTGACTGAACTACATATCTATAGCTAGTCCAATAAAAAGGTTTTTTTAATGCAATTTCTTTTATTCATTCGAATAAGAAGTTGGAAACTTCTGTTTGCACTTTCTCTTAAAGGTAGTTTTGCATAGCTAAGAATTAAGTATTCTTTATGCAATTTGTTTTATTTATTCTAATGTATTTAAAAACTTCTATTGTACTTCATCCTAAAGGAAGTTTTGTATTGCATAGAAATAATTCTTGGAGCAAAAATTGTGTATTCCATACAATTTTTGTTCTACTTTCTAATACTATTTGATTTTTTAAACTCAAAATTTATTAAAGGCAATCTATATCAACTGTCTTGTTTCCAACATATTAAGAATAAAACATTTAATTCTTACTTATTGTAAGAAGCACCACCATCAAAAGCATCAACATCCTGGGTTTTGCCATAATCTAAAAATAAGTTTTTAAAAAAAATTAAGTAGTTAAAACTAACTTTCAGTTATCAAATGCAATAAAATTAAATTCTTAAAAAACTTCCAAAAGGTTGGAACCTGTTGTATGTCTGTTGCTGCAACTGCATGTTGAATTTGGATGTAAAGTGAACAAATTTGGAGTAGACTGTATGTAATAATAGCTGACTTATGTGCTTAATTTTTAAAATATAATCTATACTTCAATTTTTATTTCACCTCTCTTGTCAAAAATCTTTATACTATATAAAAGAAGGTTATTTGTTCATTATTCTTTCCTAAACGCTTTGACAACTTTGAACCAAATTTGCGTTTTCTTCTCTTTAGGAACTTAAATAGTTTTGGTGCCCAAAACATAATTAAGTTTAAATAATTATAAGGAATGAAATTCAATTAATAGGAAATACAAGCTATATGACAGTAGGTTGTTTAAAAGTAAATAACTGAAACATTTCATACTGCAAAGGAAACTATGCAAATCATAGCAATTTTACATATCGTAAAAACATCATGAGCATGTTGGTTTCTCTCCATGTGTTTCAACATTTTTTACACTGAATAAATTAGAGTTTAACAAACTTGTAATGGATCGATTCCCATTGTTCTTAAATCTTTGATTTGTTTGATACAAGTATTGGAAATTGGCTTCAGAAAAATGTTTATATGCCATGTACCAAGCCTAATTTAAAATTTCAAGTTGTTCCTTGCACTTAATTTATTATCATCATTCCATTATTACCATCATTCCATTTATTATCATCATTCCATTTAAGACATTAAGTTTTAAAATGATTTATTGCATTTTTTCAAAATCTATATACCTTTGTTTATTTTTGATTCTTTGATTCAGAATATGAAGTTCGTTATCATGTACAAACTATTCATAAGCTTTTATTACTAAAAGAAATATCAATAGTGCAACCAACACGGCTTACTGGATATAACCTTCACAAAAGTTGATCAAACTGCTCTTTCAATTCTTATAACTTTTATATGAAGTCTTAAAATACAAAAACGTTTTTAAAATATAGATGTCGTCTTTCTGTCTATATATTTACTTTGAAATTTCTAATTGGGTCTTGTTTTGTGTGTAAAAATTTCATTACAAAATTTATAGGAGGTTAAACAGTTTAATTTTTGGCAAAAGCATGAGTCAGTTGTTAAAGACAATAGTTTTGAAACAAAAGATTAAAAAAAAAAAATATTCAACCCACCTAAAATAAGGTAAGATCAATTGAGAACTAGAAATGGAAACCGACCTAAGTACTAAAAAAATCAAAAGCCTTTTTTTTTACGGAAAAATTTCCTAAAGACTAAGCTAAATAAACTGGAGAACTCCCAAAGAGCAAACTCCAGTAGCAATAGTTCAAATTCAATCTGGTATTTAGTCATAGCCTTAAGTACCAATGCAAATGTTTTTCATTTTTGGGCTCTCCTGAAATTTTTTCTTTTTTGGACTTGGGTTGTTTTTTATTTCTAGTCCTCAATTGGTATTCTAATTCCGAATTATAAAGTTAAAAAAGTTTTGGAGTTTTAACAGTTTAATTTTTTTCAAAAAGAATGAATTATATTTATTGAAAATAATATTTTTCAAAACGAAAAATGACTTAGCAAAAATGATTCAACTTGTCTAAAATAAGCTACACTGCGTAAAAAAGTAGGACAGTTGTTTTTTTACACATTATTTTCTAAACATTTATCTGGAATCTAAGATTCTTATGTATATTTTGTTTGACAACATTTCCTTTAATTTTAGGCAAAAATTAAATAACTACCATTAATATTTATTTGAAAAACAAGTATTCACGATCTCCTGTGTGTAAAAAAAGTAGAGGGACACATACTAAAACTTTTGATTTAATGGATTGTGCAGAAGTAAAATAGTAAAGGATATTTCATTAACTAATTTTATTGTTAAAAACTTATTTTGTAAAAAATTACATTAGATTTTGTTAAAAATTAAATTTTTCTCTTTTATGAATTCCTAGAAGAATTCCAAGGTGTTAGAGAAATTGCTTGTATACTTCATGTTACTCCATATGCAGTTAGTAACTTTATCAGAAACCCAGGCAAACATGGTAAGACAAAAAAAGACTGATAGGCATAAAAAGTTAAAGCCTCGTAATGAAAGAAAGTTGCTCACGAGCTGAAAAAGAACAGTTTAAGTACTGCAAATGCTTGAATTAAAACAGGACTTACTCATGTAACAAGGCAAACAGTTTACAACTACATAAAGAAGTTCAAAAACTTCATTTTCAAAAAAACGCACACATCATCCAAAGTGGAATCAAACGCACATTGATAACTGTTTGTCTTAGGCAAAAGAACGCATGTCATGGACCACCAAATGGACTTCTGTGATATTTTCAGATAAGAAAATTTTCAACGTAGATGGTCCGGACGGTTACCAGCACTACTGGCTGAAGAATGAAGAACAATTTTATTTAACTGGACAAATGAGGGGAGGAAATTTTATATTCTGGTTGGTAGTTGGATATGGAAGAACAAATCTGGTCTTTCTGAGTGGTAAGCAAAAGCATACAGTCTATATACAAGTGCTGAATTCTGAATTTCTGCTCCCGAATTAGGAGAAGAGTGGATGTTTCAGCAAGAGGGACAAGACGGAGCATCTATTCACACCGCCAATGGCATTAAAAAATGGTTCGTTGACAACAATGCGCGGGTTTATCATGGCCAGCTAAAAGCCCTGATCATAATATAGTCAAAAACATTTGGGCAATGCTTGTTCGTCGAGTTTATGATGATAGAAAACAATACGAATCCATCTCTGAGCTTCGAGAAGCATTGAACAGTACATGGGACAATTTTTGTTAAACTGAAATCCAATCTTTATATGATTTATTTCCAAATAGAATATTCAAAGTAATAAAAGCTCATGGGAAGAGAATTCCTTACTAATTATTGCTTTAATTTAATCTTTTTATTACTGTCCTACTTTTTTGCCGAGAGTTTCAAACAGTAGAAACTAGTTTGTTTGTTTTTTTTGAATTTCACTCTGCTGTTGGTGATATTTTCATTCTAAATGATTTGTAAAATGTTACTTGTAAAGAAAAATTCAGTAAAAATAAAAGGATTCTTATTTTTCTAAAAAAATCTAGTGTCCTTCTACTTTTTTTACGTAGTGTAAGATTGATATTCTAGAAAAAATAAATTAGTTTCAACATTAGGATGTAATTTTTAGGATTTATTAGGTATATGGAACGCCATCAAGAGTTTTTGGAAAGCTGAGAATTATAAGGTTTCATAATATTTGTACATAATTGTTTGCCAACAGTATAGTGGACAAATAACCTGAATAAATATATATTTCATGCTTTGTATTTAATCAGACAGTTCAGTGAAAACACTGATTTCAACTTTCAACCGAAATTTCAGTATTTTAAGTTAACTAAAAAAAATAGAAAACTGGGCTTAAATAGTTTTACCAGTTTGTTGTCCTTATAGTATAATTGTTTAAAGTTGTTCAACTTATGAAAATTTGTGATTCATTAAGACCATAGTCCTAATCCACTCAATAAAATTATGCAATAGTAAAGTAAAACATATGATATTGTGTTTCTTTTGCGTTATTTCACAATGTCCCCTCTAGATGATATCACTATTAAATTACTTACTGTAGATGATGTCCTATATTTATAAGTTTCTTAATTGGCATCTACGAGAACTGATTACCTAAATTGGTCCGTATGATAACTAATTATAACTAGTCAAACAGGAAAGATATCAAAATCCAAACAACCAGAATCTCTTACTTCATTTGATTATTGTGGTTATAACAAGTAATAAAACATAATCCTTTGGGTTACTACATTTTGATGTTTTCCAATGTATGTAACTTACTTGTGCATTTACAATTTAATATTGAAACTAGTTACAGTTTTAAAATTTTTGCCTGTGGATGACATCAGGCGCTATAAATCCTTGTGGTTTTCCTTTTTTCCTAAGGTAAATTTTTTTATTTCTCTTGCATATTTTTATCACATTGCAAGTGGAAAGTGACCCAACTCTTATTAAATTTCATTACCATTAGGTCACTTTTTCATTAGGGTGCTTTTTTGATTCTAGCTAAAATATATGAATTTTTTTCTTGCTACTCAGTAGTGACTGTTGCTCCAAGATGGGCATCTAAACCGCTTTGCATGTATTTGCTTAGTTTTTTCTTTAATTCAAGTATTTTCAATGTTATTAAATTTCACCGTCAATTGTTGAATTTGCAGGAAAATATTTTCCTAAAACAGACTGTGTGGTTAACGCTCTGACATCGCATCCCAAAGGCTCCGGGTTCGAATCCTAAGTTAGGCATGGATGTTCATTGTGGTTCAGAATCCATGTTAAGCTGTAGGTCCCGGCCTGATTAGACGTCATTATGCATAAAAATAGATCATTGAGCATACAATCCAAACCTGAAACGGGCAATGGTCTATGATACAATGAGCTAGATTTTTAAAAATTGTTGCTGGAACTTGGTAAATATATTTATCAGCTAATGAAGTCTTTGATGTATCACTTGACCTTCGACCAGAGTTCGCAAAAATGCGTGAAATCTGCGTGAGCTCGCATTGAAAATCTATTTCACCCCATAGAATTAATCGCATGCGTGAATTCACTCATCGGCACATCATGGTTAAAATAATCTTCCCTTTTATAAAATCGGAGATTATACTAGCCATTTTTCGAATGGCGGCGCTACACCTTCCTACCTTTTTCTTTGAAAATAGCGTCCTTTCCGGAAAAAAATACGAAATTTTCGATAGTTTTCGCGGGACACCAGACGGCTAAGTGTTAATAGTTAATTTAAGGTTTAT
Organism: Linyphia triangularis; assembly: GCA_963978545.1. Classification (NCBI taxonomy): domain Eukaryota; kingdom Metazoa; phylum Arthropoda; class Arachnida; order Araneae; family Linyphiidae; genus Linyphia; species Linyphia triangularis. The sequence continues at coordinate 28,473,582 of OZ021733.1, forward strand.
AACCATCAAGTGTTTTTAGTAAGCATCATTTGAAAAGCATATTTCCGCTATGATATGAGAAATCGTGATCGTGCTTCACTGTTATTGTTGTAGTTATTAATTTTGTCAAAAAACTTGTTTTGCTTTAGTTTTAAAAAAGTCTGGTTAAAAAATACCCCTTACAATTTAGAGAGAGAGAGAGAGAGGGTGAAAATACCCTTTCGGAAATATTTAACTGGCAATCACTGCCTTTAACTATAACCAGAGTGGCCACAGAACCGGGAAAACCTGGAAGTCAGGGAGCTTTCTGATTCTGGAAATGTCAGGGAACTTTTTAAAATTTCATGAAAATCGGGGAAATTTTGTATTGTTTAAGGAACTTTCCTCCATATTTTGCCGCTATTTACATGGAGATTTGTAGTGGTAAGCCGTTAGAAGTTTAATGTTACGAAATAATTTAAACTTTTCATTACCAGCAAAACTATTTTTTTAAAAATCGCATTTATCTTTTTAGCATACATGTTCTATTTGATCAGGGTGTCTAGACATCTGAAAAACTTAAGAAAATTGGGGAAATTTGAAAAAAAAGTTTGCCCTAAAATCAGTAATTTTTCAGAAATGTGTCAGGGAAATCAGGGAATTATCAGGAAACTTTTTTTCCTGAATTTTGTGGCCACCCTGATAACAATATCAGGAATTCGCTTCAATTACCGAGACTACTAGAGTTGATGTATAAGGTGTTGAGTGCCAGAACAGACCATTCCACAATTTAATTTTTGTTGTTTCTACCCTATTTCTTCAGAACCATTTCTACCAGAACGAACCAAATGTGATTCTTGTCATGGCCAACTAAATTGGCCATTAGTTTGTTGGACTAAGTTGGCCAAGCACTTTCATTACCCTGTGTTAACATATGGCTAATTGAAAGAAATAATGTACGGAATCGTAAAATAATGTTATTTTTAGGGATAATTTATTTTAAAAGTTAAGGAATTTTATGTTTTAAACAACTCATGTGAGGGACAAAGGGTCAATTACAAGAGTGTGAAATCATATCAATACAAAAGAGTTAACATTCCATCTTAAACTTGACAGAATTAGATAAGTTTAAGGTAATTGTTTGGTAACTTGCACGTTTTTTATGTCTATCGGGAATTTTTGTTATGGGAAAATAAAATGCAATGATTTTGTTTATTGACATCTTATGGATGAATGTCTTTTTTCTTTAATATTTTTTTACTTCATGAAAGAAATGGGGGTTTCTTACTTAATTTTACGACATATTATTATTATTATTGGTCAAAGTAGACGCCTAGAAAAAGGTACGTGACTGGCCCCGGTGATTTCGGATCTTAAAAACATCTGAAATTAAAAAAAAATCGAATTGATTATTAATCTATAGAATTGTCATTCTCGTCGGGACTAGGAAGATCCTTTTTTTCCATCCTTAACTTTCCATTTTATATAGCCCGCTTTGTGCCTGAAAAAATCACTTATTTTTCGAAGTCCACCATTTTGTTATTTTCTGATAAAATTTAATAATCCTAGTTCCAACGAGAACGACAATTCTATAGATTAATAATCAATTTGATTTTTTTATATCAGATGTTTTTAACACGTTGACTGCCACAGAATTTTGCACGATTCCGATTTAAAGAGACAATTTATTTCTATCTAAAGAGACACTTTGATTTAACCTTTAACTGCTGTATGCAGTCTGACAGACCACGAGTCATTTTTTGTGGAATGCTTCCACACACAAATATATTTCAACTTTGACTTTTATATTAATTTTTCCTATACATTGTTTCTTAAATTTTAAATTGATGTTCACTAATTTCTTTAGCGCAGTATGAACCACGTGTTGCCCTTGTCTTGTGCCAAAATTATCAACCACCCAACCACAGCACTCGTCAACGCATTGATTGGAGAAGAGATTGAACCAGTGTTGTGAATTAAATGCAACTCGTATGACAGTCAACGTGTTAAGAGTCGAAACCGCCGGGGCCAGCCACTTGCCTTTTTTTTTTTTTTAGGCGTTAACTTTGACCAATAATAATAATAAAACTTTGTAAAATTAAGTAATTTTTTTTTTTTTTGTATCCATTAGATGTCAATAATAACATACTGAAAAGAAATTCCCGATAAAGAGTTAAAAAAACGTGCAAGTTACCAGACTACTACCTTAAATTAATTTTACAATTTAGCATCTCCATCAAAAAGTAGAAATTTGTCGAAGAGAAAATTATTATATCAGTTCTTGAAAAACTTTTTAGATTATTCATTACTATTACGTGCTTATCCTTTGACATATCTTTCTTCAGGGTGTCCACAGATCGGGAAAAGTCAGGGAATTCGGTATTTCGGGAAAAATCAGGGAATTATCAGGGATTTGTCAAAAAGTTTAAAGAAATTTTCGAAAATAAAATGAAACTTTTAATTTTGACAATTAAAGATACACTGCTACCAAAAATATAAAAATCAATTTGAAAAAAATTAGAAAAAGTTTAAAAAAAAAAATCGGACCGCAAGACCGACCACGCAACTTTTCGCATTAAAATTTCCTGACAATCACTGAACCTGCTTGCTTTCAGATTTGCCTCAAATCGCCGATGGAATGACTATATTTCTTCCTCATTTTTCTCTTATATTATAGTAGTCTATCGGCATTATTTACGTTGGTATTTGATGGTCATTTTTCTGAACGTTACGATGGTAAAATGGCCGCTATTTACGTGATTATAGAGGACAAGAAACACGTTCTTGCATGCTGCTCATTTTCGTGATGTGTCACTGACGCTATTTCAGAGATTGCACTTGTCAGCCATGGTACAGTTCTGCTGAAACACGGATTTCAGTATTTTTTGTTGTTGAAATTTCCATCATTCCTGAGACGGATTCAAAACTGCATTACAATTTTATTGGGTTTACTTGCTTGTCTGACTACCAAGGAACCTACATACTTTCAGACTTCCTCAAACTTGTGATGTAATGACCACTTTTCTTGCTGATTGCCAGCATCTATCGCTGTTATTTATTCGGGTGTGTGGTGGTTAGTTTCTCCGAACGTTACTCTGATGTTAAGCTTGTCATTGCCGAGATTTTCGCTGCTAAGAATGGAGCTATCACCGAGATTTACATTCTTCTGATGTTCATTTTAGTCCCTATTAATCACTATTCCAAGGTTTGCGCCTCAATAGTTGTCTTTATCGCCGAGATTTACGCTTGTGATTGTCAATTTCGTAGATTGTGACGTCGATAGAATCGCTTCTATTTCAGCGATTTCCATCGATATATTGGATGCTAAAGTTGATATTTACGTTGGTGTAATGGTCATTTTTGCCGATTGTTGCCTTAATGCAGGGATGTGATTGCTTCAGCCGATCTTTCCGCTTTCTTTAATTTTTCTTATTTTTCCACCTATCAAAGTTTTCCTCCCACCATTTTCTCATTGATCTCGCAGAGATTAAAATTTCCTGACAATCATAGAACCTGCATGCGTTCAGTCTTCCCCAAACCACCGATGGAATTATTATCCCCTCCCCCCTTATTTTTCTGTAATGTTAGACTCTATCGGAATTATTTACATTGGTATGTTATAGCCATTTTGCAGAACGTTACGCTGATGAAATCGCAGTTATTCCTGTAATTATGGCGTGCGTTATCGCCGTTATTACGTTGCTGTGTGATACTCATTTTCGTCGAGTCTTACTCCAAAATAATAGTTACTGACGTTATTGCAGAGGTTTGCATATGTCGGACATAGTACAGTTTAGCTAAAACGCGAATTTCGACTTTTTCTTTTAATTGAAATTTTGATCATTTCTGAGATCGATACAAATCTGCATTACAATTTTGTTGGACTTACAAGTCTGGCAATCACGGAACCTTCTTACCGGGCATTTTGCCTGCACCGGTACGGGCATTTTTGCCGATTGTTGGTTTAATATAATTGCCGAGACTTGCGCCGGTACGGCGAACGCTATCACCGATATTTACGTTGAAGTAGCTGTAATTTTCACTTAGATTTAAGCCGTTTTGACTGAAGCTATTGGCGAGATTCGCGACGTCGTTTTGGTGTCATTGGCCTAGACTTCCGCTGATGTGAAAGCCGCTATGTACGTTATTAGTGTGTATGTGAGGGTCGTTTTCACCGTTTGGTTTGAATTAATGATGAATGATTAGAATTTTAATTTAATTTTGCACAAGAAATTAATCCAAATCGTCCCAGTTTTTATTATGTATCCTTATTTAAAATTGTCATTTTAACTGCTATTGAATGTAAAATTGTTTATTTTAACTTGAAAAACAATTTTGCATTTTAACTATAGATGTAAGTACTAGTTTAAAGTTAAAGCATTTTTTTATGTATAATTGTTTAAAATTAATTGTATGGGGAAAATGCGTTTATTTTGTAAAAATTTTGCTTGAGTATTGTACTTAAACAGCGGCTACAGCTGATCTTAAACAAAAAAGAAAAATTCAAATAATGAAATTGAACAATTTGTTCAACGAAATTATGCCAACTAAAAAGCCAATGAAAATGGTGCAACTCCCCCAATCCAAAAGTATTCAGAAATAATATATAGAGTTAATATAATATATAGAGTATTTGTTAAATGTGTGTGTGTTTGTTTGATTCATTTTGACATGATTTATGGTTTGTCTTTATTTTAAAATTTTACTTAAGAAAACAGCTTATTAAATCTGAAATTTAATACTAGAGTCTTCTTTTCTTGAGATTAGATTGTAATGAAAAAAAAGTGGGATTTTAAAATATAATTGCACATGCACAGTACAGGTACACTATACATACACTACACTAAATGAAGCAATTTGGTATTTGTGTCATAAATGTGTAAAGATAAACAGTACATGCATTAGCATTGTACTTTTCTTTATGATTGTGAATTTGAATGTTCTTTTACTTGAAAGTTTATTATTTATATATATTTTGTCGATAACTTATAATCAGGGAAAAAATTGGGTGTTACAGGGAATAATCAGGAAAATATCAGGGAATTTTAAAATAACTTTTCTGTGGACACCCTGTTCTTGCTCCTTTCATTCAATAATTTTTAGTGTACCATGACAAAACTGCACACTAAAAACTTTTTCTCTAAAAAGTATTACTAAACTACTACCTTAAAATTGAGTGTGTGGTATCTTTATTTCGAAAAGTAAATTCACAAATTGCTAATAACAATGTTGTAAAATCTATTATACAGTCTATTTTAAATGTTTAATTGAAACTTTCTATGGAATGTGAAAGACTTTATTCCATTCATGATTTCTTGTAAATAATTCATTACTTTTAGAGTACTTTACATTTGAACATTAAAGTAATCAATTTCATTAGTCAATTTCCTACGTCCCATATCTCGTATGAAATGATGTCGCGTTTATAAATGAATTTTACTTCTTTCAATTTTAAAGTAATCGAATGTTATTTTTACTTTCAATTCCCCTATTATATTTAATATAATTTAATGAATGTTGTTTAATAATAAAAATTATTAAACTCCATAATATTTGACCCATGAAAACTACACTTTTGTGATTCTTTACTTCTTTTCATGCCTTTTATGTGCATAAAAAAAATTCCCGAGAACCAAACCCTTAATAATTTTTCAAGGTCGTTTCCATGACTGACTTTTAAACCCGATTTTCAAATTGTTAAAAATACAGTTATTTCGAAAACCAATACAACGATTTGAATACAATAAAAAAAAAAAACTGCTTAGAATTGTCTAAGAAGAAAAAACTTATTGAATACAGTTTACTAAAATATCCGGGAATTGCAATAACGAGTGAAATGCACAATTACATAGAAAATCATCGCTTTTAAATAAAATTTGTCTGGAACTTTCAATTACGTAGAAGTACGTTTTTCTTATACATCGCTAAAATTGGGATTTGCAGTTATTTCGAAAATAAGTTACTATATTCAATAATTTTTTTTAAAACGAAAAACCTTTCTAAAGAAAATGCTAGTAGAAAGTTTTTCGTGTTTCCCGCAACATCTGTAAAATGCCCAGTGCCCGGAAGATCTATCAAAAGGATAAAAATGTAATCGTAACGTAAAATTTGTCTGGAACTTTCAATTACGTAGAAGTACGTTTTTCTTATACATCGCTAAAATTGGGATTTGCAGTTATTTCGAAAATAAGTTACTATATTCAATAATTTTTTTTAAACGAAAAACCTTTCTAAAGAAAATGCCAGTAGAAAGTTTTTCGTGTTTCCCGCAACATCTGTAAAATGTCCAGTGCCCGGAAGATCTATCAAAAGGATAAAAATGTAATCGTAACGTAAAATTTGTCTGGAACTTTCAATTACGTAGAAGTACGTTTTTCTTATACATCGATAAAATTGGGATTTGCAGTTATTTCGAAAATAAGTTACTATATTCAATAATTTTTTTTAAAACGAAAAATCTTTCTAAAGAAAATGCCAGTAGAAAGTTTTTCGTGTTTCCCGCAACATCTGTAAAATGTCCAGTGCCCGGTAGATCCGTCTAAAGGATAAAAATGTAATCGTAACGATAACCAACTCACTGAAATTGAATAAAAATATTTACCGAAAATATAATTTTCCTAGAAAGTAGAATTAATAAATATATTTTTCAGGAATGTTGGAGGGGGTCATTAAGATATTTTCTCAAAAAATGCATAATTGGGTTTCGATAACACTTTTTGATAAAAGCTTGTGCAGATAATTTCTAGTAGTACTTATTACAGATATAAATTTTAGCGTGCAGTTTTGTCGTGTTACACTAAAAATTATGAAATAAATTGAGCAAAATAGGAAATCAAAATGCTGAAAAGTTTTTAAGAAATTACAATATACTCTTCGACAAATTTCGACTTTTTGATGGAAGCGCTATATTGTAAAAATAATTTAGTCTTTATAGAAGTATTAGTTAGAGAATAACATACATAGATCCATCACTTTAAGAATATTGAACTAATCAGTATTGAATTTTTTATTAAAGCATTATTATGCAAGTAATGCTTGCATGATTTTCCACAATTTATTTTTCGGGACATCGAAATTTGTTAGAGAGAAAATTAATTTTTATTCATAAAAATCTCTATAAGTACTGTAATCTATATTAATACATTCCGCATCAGACTTTAAAACTTCAAAGCAAAAACTTAGTGACGTATTCGCAAAAAGAAAGCTCCACTACTTTATTTATATTTAGTATAAAGTTGAATTACTGTGAATTTGTATTATTAATATGGTATGATATTAATATATACTCGAGCGAATTCTAAAATTCTAGTTTTCCACAAATAAATTTGAACTCGGAAATCCTATAAAAAATTAAAAATCAACTATGTCTAGAAATATGTCTGCCTTTTAATTTGTAATTTTCATATAATTATTCTTGTATTAATTTTTTATCCTAGTGTATTGTTTTGTTACATTTTAACATAGCCTTTCATGAAAAAAGTGGATAAACTTTCATAAACTAATAATCAAAATTAATACTTACAATTTTCAGAAGCAAACAGAGAGAGAAACCGAAACAAGTGGGCTTTATTAGTTTAAAACTGAAACTACGGTGACTACAATCAACCTGCCCACAAACCCTTGCTCTCTGATTGGCCTATCGGAATACTTCTACTCTCTGATAGGCTATTAAATGCCCGGGGTCGTCCACAACAAACCACCGTTTCCAAGGGCGTAGATAAAAATTTAGATTTGGAAAGGGATATAAAATCAAATTTCAAGAAAAAATAAAACATAATTATTATTCAATAGTTATTCAGCATTTAAAATAGTATGTTGGCAATTCTATAACTTTAGTTGGTGGCCTAGTTATATAGAAAAATAATGATTTTAACTAGGTTAAATATACATTTATAAGCCATCGATTATTATAAATATGCATTTATATACTGTTATGATATGCATTTATATGCCGTGTCCCATGCGTCGGTGGATATAAATGCATATTTTACCTAGTTAAAGTAATTATTTTTCCATATAACTTTGTCACCAAGTAATATTTCATAAAATAAAAACACTTATAATATTCATCATAATTTTATAATTCTTATTTCTTTACTAGTAGAACAAAAAAAAAAAAGATTCAAAATACCCTTGCGTCAGCCAGAGAATTGCCCTGTATGTTTTTAACACCATACAGCAAATTACGTTTGAATGTTACTTGAGGTAAAAATTGTAAAGACCCCATAATTTTCTTTTATCGAGATCATACGTGTGTCTCGGGTTCTATTTCCTGATTTTCTGAAATAATAATTTCAGAGTGGGATGGGTCTCTCCCTTGACTAAGCTCGTGTATGTTTCGCATCGTATTTAATATGTTTTTAATGTTCACCGCTAACTTTCACCACAGACGCTAGAGGTCGGAAACATCGATCAAAATAAATATCGATACTATATCGCTGCATTGAAAAAAATATCCATATATCGATACATGATTTTTTTTTTATTTGATTTTCAATTTTACCAGAAACAAAGTTTTTCGGGGATTTATACTTTTCATGATTGCTTTTTTGTAAGGTAACTACTTTTTCAACTGAAATGGATCTATTGCAAAAATATATATATATAATATATATATATATATATATATATATATATATATATATATATATATATATATATGTTTTCGCTTAATTTGGTGCAGTGTTTTAAGAAAAATTTAGATAATTTTCAATATCTTTTAAATGTATCGCAAAATATTGAATATTGGTGACATTTTAACTGTCTCTCAGCCAAATTCAAACTTTAGTTTTGAAGTTTTTGAAAAGGGAATAAAGAAAATCGAAAAAACACATGGAACTACAAAACGATCATCAAAAAACTAAAAAATTTTGAAAATATCGATATATCGGCGATTTTTATCGATATTTTTAATATCGATATTATTTTAGAAATATCGATAAAAATATCGTCGTGTCGATGTATCGCCGACCTTTAACAGACACTAGTACTTTTGTTAAAAACGGAAGCGGACTGAAATGGCCGAAAATGCAACTGGTTCGGAAAGAATTTCAGGAGTGTACCCCTCAGTTTTTTACTTGCTGGTCAGTTGACAACTCTTTTATATTGCCCCACCTTGTGACATCGGCTTTCTTTTCAAATATTTTGACTTATCTTTCTCGATTTTGGGCTCATAATTATCTATATCTTTTAACCAGGGTTGGCATGTTTTTAACCAAATGGGGCTTTTTTTCTCAAAAAAAAAAAAAAAATTAAAGAATATTTTGACGTATTTTTTTTTTATTTATGAATCGAGTTTTCGAATTATTTGATGTTTTAAAGGACTTCTATTTTTAACTGAATAATTCACAACGTGACAAATTATACGAATACTATTGATAGAATAAGATCTAATGTATTTTTAAATAAATCTTGTAATTAATGACTATTAAATTTTTTAGAAGTATCAACAATAAGTTTTTATATTAAACTAATAGATATATGAATGTTTTAGGAATTATAAATTAAACTTAAATTATAGGCTGCATTTTAAATTTTCTTCTATAATAGAAGTTATGTGTTTTAACAGCTTATTTCTAAACATTTAAAATATCATTTTGAGCAACTTATCACAATTACTGATGAATCTAAGATCAATATTCCATGTATTATGTAGTAAACCATTGCTATTGTATACATTGAATTTGTAAAAAATAGTATCTAAATAAAATATTAAAATTGAATATGATTTGAATGTCCACTTAAGTAGCAACAATTGTTTATTTTCTTAATTTAAATTATTTTTAAAAGGAGTATTAATTGTTATTTGAACATAAATTATTCTAATTTGTGTCAAATTTTATTTTTAAATATGTATACATGTTTTTATAATCGAATTTAAAAAAAAAAAAAAAACGGTTTAGACAAAAAAAAAAACCTGGTTTAAAAAAAAATTAATTAAAAAAACGGTTTTTGTTTTTTAGAAAAAAAACCTGGTTTTGGAAAACTTGTATCTTTTAAAAGTAAGCCAAATTGCGATATCAGTGACGTAATGTTTATTGCCAATTTGGCTCATTTGTGAAAGATGCAAGTACGTCATAGTCACACATCCGAATCGTCTACAACCTTTTTAATTGAAAATTAAAGAGTGAGGGTTACCAAATAAAAAAAAATGCTCATTATTTGGCAAGTTATGGCGCATTTGGCAATTGGAATTAGTTCAACTTATTAAAAGTCGATTTTTAACCAGTTTCGGCCATTTTTGCTACGGCAGGCCAGTGGATTCGTAATCTACTATCTTTTCTTCAATTTCTATAAAAAATTCCGAATGATGTTCGATGGAGTCCGAAAATTGAAGTCGCCTCTCAGTCTATTCACTAGCATGAAAGTTGGTTGGTTTGTACGCTCATCGACTTATTTTTTTTTATATACAAAAACGGCTAATCAGTTCGTGACCTTCACCTTGCCGTGGATCCCAAACCACAACGAACATCCATCCAGGATTCGAACCGGGTAGTCCAGCACTCAGGAGAACCATTTTTGACGTAAATGCGGGACAGTTTCCTCGTGAAAACAAGTTTTCTTGATATTCGGATTGTTCTAAGCAGTCTAGATGGTTAAGTTGTTCAAAGTTATGGTTGGTTGTTTTCAGATTATCTGGCGCCGTCAGCAACACGAGGGCTATAATGTGCCGAAACATTCGTCATTAGACAAGCCAACATACATTTACAAACACCCATGCCAACACGGGACTCGAACCCCCAACCTTCAAAGTTATGGAGATCCACCTAATGACTGTGGTTAGCGCTTTGGCCTCGCATACCAAAGGTGCCGGGTTCGAATCCCGGGATAGGCATGGATGTTCGTTTTGGTTCGGAATCCACGAGGGCCTGGTCTGATTGGCCGTCATTGTGCATAAAAATAGGTCGTTGAGCGTACAAACCAACCAAGCAAAGTTATGGAGGGTGAATGTTAAATCATACGCTATGGAGATTTTTGATTGATTGTATTGGATCTTTTGTGACGCAAGAGCTACTCGAGAGCTATACTGTGCAGGAGGGAATCATCGGAGGTAAATATGCTACAAAAATTTAGATTGAATTTTGCACTCCACTTGTTCCTTAAGTGACGTCATAATTATAATGCATTTATTTATGCGAGTATTCTATCTGTCAAGGCATACAAATTTACTAGGGAAGTCTTTGCTCAACGTAATTTATATCAGTTGACCCACTGTGTACTGTGTATGCTTGAGTAAATATTAACTGCTGTGGTTGGGTGGTTTTGAGGTTTTTGGCGCAAGAGCTAAACATGGTCCATACTGCGCCAAACTAATTGGTGAACATCAGTTTAACCTTTAACTGCTGTAAGCGGTCTGACAGACCGCGAGTCATTTTTTGTGGAATGCTTCCACCCCCTAAATTATCTCATCTTTAACTTTTATATTAATTTTTCTGATACTATGTTTCTTAAACTTTAAACTGGTGTTCACAAATTTGTTTGGTGCAGTATGAACTATGTGTTGCTCTTGCGCCAAAAACCTCAAACCACCCAACCACAGCAGTTAAAGGTTAAAGTTTAAGAAACATAGAACCAGAAAAATTAATATAAATGTTAAAGATGCGATATTTTAGGAGGTGGAAGCATTCCACAAAAAATGACTCGCGGTCTGTCAGACCGCTTACAGCAGTTAAAGGTTAAAAGAAACTAAGGGGCTCCGCCCCCTGCTCGCTAACGCTCGCCAACCCCCAAACGCCTCGCTGCGCTCGGATTGAGCTGCTTTGCCGCTCGAATTTGTGGTTAAAACATCTTGCTGCGCTCGAATAGGTTTGCCAGCCATAAAAAATGTAACCAAATTTTTATAAATTTAATGTAAGGCCTAATAGAGAAAACAACAAATTGCAAGTTTCATAATAGAAAGTTAAATATACTATCCGCCAACATTCTGACTTAAAACTTCATTAGCTATGACCTAACATTGAAGTCCCAATATCTTTTATTTATTCTGATAAGTCGCCCCGTTAGAGAACGACATCTAACGCGAGGCATTTTCTGGATAGAAATACTTCAAAATAATAATTACTCTAATACAAAAATGCTTCAGAAAAACAGAAAAAATAAACTTTGAAACAAAGAGTTTAAAAAGAGCTTTAAAATTAGCAACGTTTTGTTGTTTACATACGTAAGGATAGCTTTAAAATTAGCAACGGGTTTGCTGTTTACATACGTAAGGGAGAACGACATCCAACGCGAGGCATTTTCTGGATAGAAATACTTCAAAATAATAATTACTCTAATACAAAAATGCTTCAGAAAAACAGAAAAAATCAGCTTTGAAACAAAGAGTTTAAAAAGAGCTTTAAAATTAGCAACGTTTTGTTGTTTACATACGTAAGGATAGCTTTAAAATTAGCAATGGGTTTGCTGTTTACATACGTAAGGGAGAACGACATTCAAAGCGAGGCATTTTCTGGATAGAAATACTTCAAAATAATAATTACTCTAATACAAAAATGCTTCAGAAAAATAGAAAAAATCAACTTTGAAACGAAGAGTTTAAAAAGAGCTTTAAAATTAGCAATGGGTTTGTTGTTTACATATAAGGATAGCTTTAAAATTAGCAACGGTTGGTTGGTTGGTTGAACCCCCGAGCAGCCTGTTTGTTGTTTACATACGTAAGGATGTTGCCAATCATATATTCAAAATCATTGAGGCTTTGTAGTAGCTTAATGATGAAAAATATTGAAATTTAACTAATTAATAAAGTGTTAATAAATTATTTTGGCACGTTTTGGCAAATCTACAGCTTATTTCCTTTAAAATGACACCTTGATCATTGAAATTGGTTGAGCAGTTTAGGCGGACGGACTAACCCCAAAAAATGTATTGCCTATTAAATATATAGATATTGAGAGAACTATGTAAAATTAGAATGATTTCAAACAACCAGCAGAATCATGTCATCCCAATATTTTCTTATGTGTTCCATCAGGGGCGGATTTAGAGGTCAATCAAGGGGGGTGCGATTATGACCGTGAGTGGTTACAGTCGCAGTAATAATTTTTCAACTTGGAAAAGAGGGGGGTGGGGAGGGGTATCATCAATTAGTATGATACTACCAGGGTTCAATGAAAAATAAAAATTAGAGGGTTTAACCATCCTCTTTTGCGTCCCATATAACAAATTACCCCGAAAATATAATACAAAATTACATTATAAATATTTAGTATTTTTTATTAGATAAAGAATATTTAAGAGCTAAAAAAAAAATATCTCATGCAGATCAGGTGAAGTGTAAAAAGTTCAACAACCCTGAAAATTCAACTTTTTTTATGCAAGTTAAATAACCACTATATTCAACATCATAAATCATTTAATGCAGAAAAAAGGCGGCAGATCTTTTAACAACTTTAGACAATACTGCAGGTACGTTAAACTCAATGTTCATAAAGTTTTAATAATTTCCAAAGTTAAACAATGCTTTACAACTCTGTTTGACATCACATTAGTAAATTAAAATATAAGTTACATAAACTTGAGACTATACACTATAATATTGATCCTTGCATTCAAATTTGATACGGCATTATTTACTGTTTCCATATTTTCCTTCATTTAAATGAAAATCGAGGGTTTGGCGATATTTTTACGTGGGGAGAGAAAAAAAAAAAGAAGAAAAAAATGGGAAAAAACGACGAAACGCGGAAATTGGTGATAATTTTCAATAGACATTTTACACTGTCCTTCCTCGTGGGAAAATCCGAAAAATATCAATCGTTGATGGGCGATGCTCAAGATTGAAAAGCGAGTGTTAAAGACACTCTTTTCATCTTTTTCCGCTTTTATCAGATTTCTATGGTAATTTCGGTGGGGACGATTGCGCAACCTTAATCGTAGGTCCCATGGCTACCACTAACCCGCACACAAAATTTGACTATCGTACGTCAATTCGTTTAGGAGTTATGCTGACCACGTGCAGACAGACATTTTATCTAGACCACTTTTTTTAAAGCATTATGTTTTAAAACAAGGGGAAAAGAAAAAAAAAAAAAAAATCGATTTTTTTTTTACTAAATGCTATACACCTTCATTGCCCTATGTAAACTTATGGGTAAAAGCGTGTTTGACTATGATTCTCAATATTTTGAAAAGAAGTACAAAACAACATGGAACTCACTTTAAACTGTTAAGGATAAATTGCATTTTTATAATTTAAGAAAATAATTTCGTTTGTCATTGTCAAAGGGTTTTAAGGATTTTGCATATGAAAGGATGCAGATACAATGCTTATTTCAGTAAAATCAGTTTATTTTTATAGAATGAAATATTTTATTATAATCTATTCAAATATTACTTTGCTAATTGCACACAATATCGAATATCAGTGTGCACGATAAGTCCCTTCTTCGGATCATTCGGACAAAAATGAAATATTTAAACATTTTTCGGAAAAAACAAAGATCTAAACAAATATTGTTTTTGAAGTATTACATTTTGTGAAATAAGCAAAATTAAAAAAAAAAAAAAAAAAAATCTTACCAATGTTTAGTCACCTTAACCTTAATTCTATATATTGATGCACTACTAAGACTGCTCTAACTAAATTAACATATATTCGAACTTTATAGTAAAAAAAAGAGTGTGTGCGTGTGTGTACAGTATTTTTAATAATAATAAAAAAAAAATTATCTTCGAATATAAGCTAGTTTTTACTATTGCTCTCTCGAATTTTTTTTAATTTATTATGTAAACTTTCTTTTCTTTTTATTGGTTAAATACGCATCAACAATATTAGTATCAAATTCTATAAAGATTTTCTGTATCAATTCAGTATAAATTTCTTTTAAAACTTTAATATAATTCTGATTTGGTTAGGGAGTTACTAATACCAAACGGTACGTATGCTTTATTTCTGACATCCTCGAAAGTTTTTAAGGTGCAGGCGGGCCATAATTAAACTGGTGTTGATCAGTCCGGAGTCTATATATTGCTCGACCCGGAGACTTTTCGTATGGTAGGCGAGTATACCTCTTGTGAGTGAGATTGGAGCATAGCAATATTTAAAAACGTGCTAAGCTATGATCCTCAATATTTTGAAAATAAGTTAAATACTATATGGAACTCACTTTAAACTGTTAAGGATAAATTACATTTTTATAATTTAAAAAAGTAATTTTGTTTGACTTTATCAAAGAGCTTTAATGATTTTGCATACGAAAGGGTGCAGATACAATGGGTTAATCCAGTAAAATCAGTTCATTTTTATAAGAATTAAATATTTTATTATAATCTATTCATATACTGATGGTATTGAATTGAGAGTTAAGTTGATAATTACATGAAATATCAAATATGAGTGTGTAGGATAAATCGCTACTTCTGATCATTCGGTCAAAAATTAAATATTCAAACAAGTTTAGAAAAAAAAAGCAAATATCTAAACTAAAACAAATTGTTAATGTTATATTATATTTTATAAAATAAATAGTGACATTAAAAAAAATCTTATCATGGTTATATATTACTGTTAATTATCTTGCACTGCCATACCAATTGAAGAAACAAACCATCTAGACATCGCATGCGCCCTCCAACTCAAGCAAGAATGACCATTCCATTCACTTCCACCCCAGAGTAGAGGCATGTTAGTAATTTTGCAACTCACATGTGATATGGGGCAATGCACGTGCAAGTGAGGGAATAGTATGGCCCCTCAAATTTTATTGCTTTGTTTGTGTCCTTCAAATTCAAGGTCACACAAAGAAGGGATCATTTTGTTCCCTTCTCTGGGCTGTTTTAAGATCTTTAGGAAAGAATGAAGAGAAACTTCTTGGTCCTAATTTAGCGATAGCGTCTTGATCGGAACTGTAAGTTCTTGCAATATTCTGTAGAATTGCAATAATGCTATAGTGCCGATTTGATCAAAGCTTTTTCTTAATTATGAATTATACATTTTATTTTCCAATTACAATTAAAGGATTTTTTTAAAGCTATTTTAGTGCATGATTTTTTGTAAATCGAATGAAGTTTAGGGGGTGCGATGGCACCCCGATATTAAACCTTTACATTAATTGGCCTCTGATCAAGGAGAAAATCGTACTGAAATTGAGAAATTTTTCAATGGTCATTCAAAATTCATTTTTTAATTTGAGAATCACACAAGGGGTGACGATTCGTTGAGCTGTACATTGCAGGTCAACACAATCGCGATCTACTCGTCCCTTCTCAAGCCCATTCCTTCTAAGGGTGACGAAATAAGGAGTTTAGTTAAGTGGCTTAAAAATCTGTATTAATGAGGCATGAAGAATGTCATAAAAAGCTTAATTTTGTTTGCTGATTTCCATCGATATTGATATTAAGTAAAAAAATAGATCTTACAAATATTAATGAAATTAATTTTTTTTTTTTTTTTTTACTTTGAACTCGGTGAAACTGCCATTTGAAAATAATTTAGACTGGATACTTCATGGGGGGTGCGGTCGCACCCCCCGCACCCCCCCTAAATCCGCGCCTGTGTTCCATACGTCCAGAAAGTAGTTGCTTGATATTTCTTAGCTTTTGTCGTTAAATGCAGTTAACCCGAGCGAGGAAATCTTTAATTTTTGCTTGGTTTGGTTGAAGTGCAAATCAACTAAGTAAGGCTGTATGTGGTAGAAGTTTAGTATGCAATTTTAACAAATATTTAGAAAAGTTTTGGATGTAATTGAGTCAGTGGCGCGCCGTGTGTTCCTAATAAAGTTCCTAAATTAAAAAAAATAACTGCAGCTTTAATAGAATTAGCCAGATCTTTTTTTTTTTTTTTTTTTTTTTTTTTTTTTTTTTTATAAACATTCTCCTTATCAAAAATATTATTTTTATAAGATTTGAAGTTGACTATTCAATTACTTGTATGATTGCTTTATCAAAGGCGTTTAAGTAATGTGCAGATATATGTGTTCGCTTCCAAAAGAATCATATTCTAACATCATCTACATCATTTGGAAGCTGTCTGAATTTACCTAGTTTATTATTTACTCGATTATCTGGTTATATTTTAGTTCTAATCCGTATTTGGGCTAATTCATGTTTATACCGATGAGAGCTACTCTTTATCCAATGAAATTGTTTGAAATACAACAAAATTGTTACTGGTTTTGATATTAAGTTAAGGTAGATACAATTTTTATTTCCAAACTAAAATGTTTTGATTTTAGTGCTCAATGTTTTAGCACCGGAAGAACCGTTCCTAACCTAACCCTAATATCATTTCTAAGAGTATTGTTTGTTTTTCATAAATCTCTTAAGGCTCTAATAAAGTTAATTTTTTTCGTTACTTGACAAATTTGAACTCTTGTCAGGCCTCACAACGTTTCATTTTTATGGAAATTAGCCGAGTTTGATTGAACTAGTTAGTCAAAAATGTTTAGCGTCGCCTAAAGTTTTTAGGGTATGTAGTATAAGATTTTTTTTTTGTAAAGAAAAGTTTCTGAGTGTTATTTTTCTTTTCCTAAAAGATTAATCCTTAAAAATGTTATGCATTTTAAGTTTTTTTTTTTTTCTTTCTTTTTTTGGAAGGTCTTTAGAAACTTCTTATTTCTATTTTTTAAAAATCCGTACGAACCCTGATATAAAACTGATGTTTCAAATTATGAATATTATATAAAGTTTAGATACTTTATCAAATTGAACGTGATCTTTTGGTGACAATAATGAGCATATGCGCCAACTACACGGGGGCAAAGGGGGCGATTGACCCCGTGCTCCTCCAACAGCGGGGGCAAATGTATCATTTCGCCCCCGCTTTAAAAAAAACTGTAAAAATGTGTTTTTCCCATATAAAATATTGTGTAAAAAGGGCATTTTGTAAAGTTTTAACGAAAAAAATCGATAAAAGTAGAAAGTATTTTACGAAAGTGATAACCTAGCTTCACAATTATCTTCAAATTTAATGACCAGTTATAAATTGAAGAATTAACGTTGAATAGTAGTGTTTCACATTATAAAACTGTAACAAGATGAAAACATGGTATCTTATAACAATTATCTGTAGACTCTCTTTTATATTCCTTATTAGATATAACTTTTGTATTTCTCTCCAGAAACTACTTGTTTTTAAATTTTTTGTAGCTGTATTATCGATATTCAAAACTCAAAATAATTAATGATTTTGTTAACAATTGGCTTTGAAATAACAATTGGTGGTTAAATTTTTTGCAATTTTATTCATTTTGTGTTTGACCTTAATACAACTAAAGTTACGTTAGCAAGGTGGTAGTAGCTTTTATTGAGGTGCTGTCATCTGGTGGTAGTTTTATTAACTGGTGACTTGAGATATTGCGTTTCTGCTGCGAAATCCTTTTTACCTTTAACTCCTGTGGTTGGTTTGATATTTCTAGCACGTAGGCTACTCTATGAAAAACCAATTGGTGAAAATCGTTTGAAAATTTAAAAAAATATAGTATAAGTAACATTTATATAAAAGTCAAAGATCAAATATTTTAAGGGGTGGAAGCGTTCAACAATAAATAACTCGCGGTCAGCGGGTCTGTCAGACCGCATTCAGCAGTTAAAGGTTAAAAATCTAATTAAAATTGTGAAGTTCTGCTTGTAAAAAGCAAGATTGAAAGTCGAACGACACATTTTATGAGAAATTGCCGCATATATAAGCGATTTTTAGTTAAAATCTAGTTTTCATAGGGTTAGACCACTAGGGTGGTTCGCAAAAAAATAATTTTTTGTTTTTCAAACGCGTGAAGTGGAAAATGTTGTTACATATCTTGATAAGAAAAACTGTAAAAAAAATGTTGAGAAAAAAAAATAATAACTTCTGAACCCGCATTCACCTCAAAGTTTGAAGAAAATACAAAAAAAACAAACTATTTTTTAAATTTTTTAAAATTTCTAAACTTTATATATTTGAAAGGCAATTGTTTGCAATGGGTAGTGAAAGGGTGGTTTAACACAGGAAAACACTATTTTATGCAGTTTTAACCTATATTAATAATTATAAATACTCAAACATATTAAAACATATATTAATAATTAAAAATACTCAAAAGTAAAAAAAAATTTAAAAAATAATGATTTTTCTGAAAAATTGCTACTAAAGTTATTTGTTAATTTTTTTTTTTTTTTTAAACATCTTTAGTCATTTGATTCACTTTTATATTGAGCTTTCTGTCCCAGTAATGCACTTTGAAGGACACTTCTGTAGAAAAGTCGGGTATTATGGATCTTTTAAAAAAAAGGTGTTGTCCTAACTTCTTTGGCATCAGCGCCAATCACTTTTTGTCTTATCTCTCTACATAAGCGTTCCACAGCTTATGAGTGACAAGGAAACGAGTTAAAATCTGATTTCAGTGGTCCCCAGTGGCACAGAAACGCGGGCCAATTTCACCAGACATAGGTCAATCCCAATGTGGAACGTTGTGAATCGTTCATTGGAAACAATATTAGCCAATCTCGCCCAATTCTGGATAACATATAGAAGAGGTTTTGAAATGTTGATGCACAGTTTTAAAATTGGGATATTGCATTTATGAGAAACAAAACTATGTGGCGGGTTTGACATGTTTGTTTGTTGAAAAATTGTGTATTTTGGAACTATGCTCCGCCAGACTAGCCAACCTTCCCCTACAGGCAGGGACGGAACTAGGTCACTTTTTACCCGGGGCAAGAATTCATTTTGGCGCCCCCACACAATAATTTTTTAGATTTGAAGCTAACTATATATACATTGAAAATTAACAAAGGTTTTTCCTTTGTAAAATTCTGTTTTGAAACAAACAATAAAATAATTAATTAATTGAAATTTTAAATAAATATATTTGACAAGCCCTTATTAATGACCAGGGTTCATTCTGCTTGCATAAAGATTTGCATAAAGACAAAAAAAAACAACTAATGAATCAATACAAATAATGTCAGTTACAATGAAATAAAAGAACATAGTTGAATGATATGTAACACTTTTTAACACAAAATCTGGTTAACCTGGTTTCAAAACGTCTTAGATCATAAACAATTAAGCTGTTTTACATTTCAAAAAATATTTTCTTCTGTAAAATACTAATACAAAAATTTAAAAAGCTTCCGAATATTACCAGAACTCATTGAACACAAGAGCAAATTAATTTAATGACTTGTCTACAAAAATCATTGAATAGTTGGTAAACACATAAATGTTAATTTTAGAACAATTAATTTAAACTTATTGAAACTCATTTTAATAATAGAATGAATAATATATTACTTACTGTGCTATGTGTGAGTTCTCCATTTTCTTGGAGAATTTAAAATTCTCACCAATGCAATGGACAAAATTTGACGAACATGACATCTGTTTGGTGAAAAATAATGCCGTCAAAATGACAATATAACTCACGCTGAAAATTGGCGCCTTTTTCTAGTAGCATGGAGACTGGATTCTTTTTATTTTATTTATCACTTCCTGGAAAATACTTTCTTTTTCGTTATTTTTTATGAAAAATAAGGCCTTGAGATCTATTTTTAGAATTCATGCCTTGATGTTTTATTATTTTTTCATTATTTAGGAATAGATAAAATGTTACACTTAGGCACTTTTATGCTTCCGTTTTCTCTTTTTACGAAACATGTTTGAATGCCTGTGTATGATCAAAAAAGAAAAGTAGGAGTGTTAATAATTTAACCTGTAAAAAACAAACTTTTTCATCAAATCCCTTATAAGAATTATCAATTTATTAACAATGAAAGTATTTTTTTTTAAATGATTTATTAAAATGCTTTCGAAACTCCGCGTCGATTAAAAAAAAAAAAAAAGGTAAATTCCTAGTTCACGTTTATGGGTTTGCGCACTTTTGAAAAGTTGGCGACAAAGCCAGAATGTCGCCAATTCGGAATTCCAATATGAAAAATTGAGAAACGAACCAGCTCCATGATTTGTAGTATAGGAAGGTTGAAGCCAAAGCGCGTCAATAAAAAAAATGGGATTGCCAAATTTAGAACTGTATCGCCTACAAAACAGCGCCAAATCGGCTTGGCGATATTTTAACGTCAACTAGGAACAGACCCAATGTATTGTCATGGGCTTTAAGCTAATTGGCCAAGTTTCAGGACGATAGGATGATGGGAAGGGGGTTAATTAAGCATCCGCAGATTTGTACGCCAGGCTCAAACGCACACTCAAACAAAAGTGAAGTTAATATAAGGGATTTAAAAATATATAGTAAAATATATTGTTAAAAATATATAGTCACATATTTAGTCAGTGCATTTAAATTGAGATTTGGATAGGATGTAATTTACTGTTTTCGTTTTTATTTTTAAAAAATCGATATGTTTTGCGATAAATAGGAATTCTTGTGCTCAATAGGAATTCTTGTGTCAACTTTTTATCGCATAATTTTTTTGCATTTCTTCACGTTTCAGAACATTCTGAATCAAAAAAGTGTTCTAGAAAAAAAGTTTGTGGGTCCGTGTGTTGTCTGTGGTCAGCATTACTTTCAAACGGATTGACCTACTTTGGCCATTACACCTGGCGTTACGGTTTTTGTCAAAATCGTGCTTGCGCTGTCATTTTTACAGCCAAAATAATTGCTAAATTAAATGAAGGAAACAGTGGGAATTGAAAGTTGTTCAAAGTTCAACACCCCCAGTTTTTTTAAACTCAGCACGATTCAAAATGTGTAAAAATGAAAAAAAAATCTGTTTTTAGCTGAAGAAATACTAAATTATTCTCTTAAAGAAAACGTTTCAATCGTTAATTATTTCAATTTTTAATTAACTTTTTGCTAATTAATTTTCATTAGGAATCGCAATGAACCTTTAAAGTTAATGATAATCAACCTCAAAAACAAAAGTAAACGATTTCTAAACAATTCAACATCTTGCAGCCCCCTGTAAAAATTCCTGCGGACTCCTAGAGAACAATAAATATATTTGGCAAGAGATATATCCCAAACGTAACCCTTGTCCTTAATACACATCTTCCGAAGTTTATTAGGTTACAAATTAAAAAAAATTCTTACCTTCATTGGTTT
The DNA here is from genome assembly GCA_963978545.1 of Linyphia triangularis. Classification (NCBI taxonomy): domain Eukaryota; kingdom Metazoa; phylum Arthropoda; class Arachnida; order Araneae; family Linyphiidae; genus Linyphia; species Linyphia triangularis. Next base: position 28,495,517 of record OZ021733.1, read on the forward strand.
CAGGCTCGTGAACTAGCCACGATGATAAAAGGTTGGGATATTCTTGCAGTTTCTTTTGCTTTTCTGCGATTCTGCGCCCCAGATAATTTCTTCGACATATTTCAATTTACGAAAATTTCAACAGCATTAAATTGTTGTAATGCTAAATTTTATCTAACTACATTGCGACTATATTACCAATGCGATTTTAAATTAGCATTTCTGGCAGCCTGCCATGTAGCACAAACCTATTCTTCATCAGGGAGGGAGAATTAGTTGTCATTCTTTTGTAAAAGGATAGATTATTACTTTCTTTGTACAGAAATGTATTATTTTTTTTTCTAGTGGATTTTTTCTTCTGTTGGATATCTTAAAGATCATCCAGAATTTTAAGAAAAAATGAAAATTTATTTATGAAAAATTATCCTTTTGTCCAAATATTAAAATTTATACAACAAATAGTGCTTTGTTGGCTTTTCGGCGCCCCCTCTGGTTAGCGCCTGGGGCAGCTGCCCCGCCTGCCCCCCCCCCTAGATCCGGCACTGCCTACAGGGCTGCCACAGGCGAATAAAAAGGCTACTAAAGCTACTATTTTAGTGGCTTGGCGACTATGGCTACTATTTCAATGAAAAAAGGGCCCAGACCGACTATTTTAAGCAAAAGCTTCAACTAGTTTTGGGCTAAGGCGACTATTTTTTAAGAAATTACAGTCCAATAGTAGGACGAACTAAAAAAAATCGCCTATTGAGTATTAATGTAGTTTTGTCAAAATGATGATTTTTTAAGGAGGTGGGAAGAGCAAACGTTGTCGAAATAGGGGTTAGTTGTAGTTTATATTCATTGATCGAGTTGTCACTTTTATAGTCCAATTATGATATCTCCCTGGTAACCGTGCACTGGCGGTTGTTATTTTCGATTTGAAGCTGTACGGTTGTTTTCGCCTACCTGTTTGGTTCCTATGTTTTATCTTTCGTCGTGCAAGGCTCAACAATATACACTATATATTCTCAAATATTTGCCTTTACTTACTTTAATTGACAAAAATGAATTTATGGAATTTGCCGCGAACGCCGGGAAAAAATGCCATCAGTATTGACAGTTTTCATCAGTATGGACAGTTTTCGTAACTTGTTCTTTTTCAATTGAAAATTTATGTTTGCGTTAAAGTACTGATTGAATTATGCATTTAGCGATTGAGAGTTGCCACTTAGCCAATGGGACATCTACTTTTGCACAGTTTAAATGGCCTGATAACGTCATCGTAAATCGTTTTCTTATCTTGTTAAAAAAGTCTCCTAACTTTGCTAAGTTAGTTGTAGTATATAAGTATAAGAAATCCTTGTTATTTTCCCAAGTCAATCACCAGGTACTAAAAATCACGAAATATGAGAAGCGAATTTTGTGACATTTTGCATCCACACATCACTTGTCACTGTAATGTAAGCAAAGCTTCGAAGTGGAAGTTACTTGTTGTGTGTGAAACAAGACGGTTGTGAAAAGCAAGCTTTTGTTTCCTTAACTTAACATTTATTTAGGGAATGAAATCCACACTAAAAATCACACATGAAATAGTTTTACGGATATGTCGATTTTAGCGTTTTTGACCAAAATTTCCAGAGATCGATGAAAATCCACATTAAAATTTCTAGAGGATGCATGTGTGTCATGCGCTTGTTTGCAAGTCTGATCGCCATGGATCCTTGCCTGCATTCAGAATTCCCAAAACCTCCGGTAAAATGACCACTTTTTTCGCTGCTTCCTTTAATGTTTGTCTCTATCATCAATATTTGTTTGTGTGTGATTGTTAATTGCATTGACTGTTACGCCGATATAATGGCCGCTGTTGCCGATATTTACGCTTATATGCCGGATGATCGCCGATATTTACGTTGTTGTGACGCCATTTTTGCCCGTATTACGTTGATGTAAAATACCAATTGTGAGATTTGCATCGGTATGGAAGGCACAATCTTTTATATTTTCATTGAAGTGATAGTCATTTTCGCCAAAGGTTACGCTGATTTAAGGATTTAACAGCTGCTTTTCCCGATATTTGCGCAGCCGTTTTGGTGCTGATGCTATAACTGCCGAGATTTGCGTTGTTGTAATGGGGGCTTTTATCAAGGCTTCCGTTGATGTTATAGATGCTATGTCCGTGATGTGTGTCAGTGTGAGGATCGATTTCGCCGGTCAATCGATGAAGAACGACTAAAATTTTAATATTGTAGCTAAGTTTATAAAAAATCATTTTAATTTCGAAACAATTATTTAATTACTTTGAATGTCGCTTGAAAAAATTAAAAATCCGCCTGTTATTGTCAATACAGCATAATTATTTAAACATAAAACTTTTTGTTGCCCAAAAGTTGTTTGACTTTGGGAAATTTAAAAATATATACATGTTTTTTTGCCCGTCAATTTTTACCGTCTCTTTGTTTGGGTGAAGCTCAACTTTTTTTGCTTTGAAGGTTTAAAAATTTTTTTTTTTTGCTTTTAATAAAAAAAGGCATAAAAAAGAGTCCGGATATTCGATTCTTATGAACGTTTTACCGGATAAAGTATCGTTAAGAGTGTTACGACTCATTGTCTTTATCGTATCGAATGTCGTGTTTATTCGGTATTAAGACACTGTTTTGAATCGAAAGACCATATATATAACGGGGAGTGTCTGGGTTTTCGTGTTTTATCTTAATCAATAGTTTTATTCCGATCTTGTTGAATACTTAAACCTTCAAAGCAAGAACAAGACAATTGTCGACTTCAAAAAAGGGACTGCTGTTTTCAACTTCTGAGACTACTATTTTGGCTACTATTTTCAGCGTCTGAGACTACTATTTTGGCTACTATTTTTAACATCTGGGGTTACTAAAGCAACTATTTTCAAAGCTTATAGTCAGTGGCAGCCCTGCCCCTGTTTCCTCCAATACAGCTAAACTACCTCGGATATGCCAATCTTTACTGACAAATGTTCGTTTGTTATTCTCCTTAACAAAGGAGGAGTCCTATTAAAACCATTCCAATTAATTATGTCCACATAATCATCAGCAATAAAGTTAAGTTTTGTTGCCTTGAAATGCCTGATTGTCTTTCTCTAAGTTCTTTTGATTTCAGAACTCGACGCCTCAGTTCTCTTACATCTCTCCTTTCGTACAAAATCATTGCCGAAATCAAATTTTTTGGATGAGGGAAGGAAGCATTTCGTTTAATAACTGAGTTTAAAACTTCCAGTAAATATTCAGAGAGGTATCGAGACAATCGATTTGCCTCATATATGATCTTAGGTTCTTCAAAAAAAAAAAAAAAAAAAAAAAAAAAAAAATATATATATATATATATATATATATATATATTCAATTCAAAATCAATGTGGCATGTAATAATTGAAAATAAAGAATACCATTTTCTTGAGTTCATCCGAGGGTTTATATTCACTCACATATAGTCTAAGTACTCCGTTTTCTATCGTTAGCCATCTGGAGTATGAAAGGAGATTGGGTTTGCAAGCTGCCAAGTCATTAGCCTGATCAAATCACTGCAAAAATATCAAGGAGATATAACTGATCTGTGCTCAGTACTTTCATCTCAACTTGAATAATTGAACATTCAACACGTAAAAAACCAGTCGGGAAATGTTTCACAGTTCTTCAATTTTTTATCTATGTTCCAACTGAAAGAAGTTGGTCCTGTTGTAGTACTATCTAAGTGCTTAAATAGGCTTCTGAATGGTAGTCCATTGAAGTTTAGAAGGCATATATCCCACAATAGTGGTCTCCCAACGTGCAATTTGATCTGTCAGATTATTTCCAGCCAGTATTAATGGCAGTCCCAATCACAGCCATGTGTGCAATGATCCAACGAATAAGATAGTAAGTTTATGAGGTTCAAAGGAAGAGAAGGCGCCACGAGAAATGCCACCCAGATTGAAACCCGCCAAAACACAGTTTTTATTAATGTTTCAAAGGTTATGCGCGAACGATTGTTATTGAATAATTACTAATTTGATTTTTTTCCAAGTTGTATCTACTTCATTCCACAATAAAATTCAAAATAATGTACCTCGATAATTTAATGATAGGTGTATTCTGCAAATTGATGGAAAAAAGGTATTTTTTGTATGTATTCAAAACTTTGTAGTGAATGCTTGAAGTAAATAAAACAATTTAAAAAAAATATGTAAGAAATAACGTTAGTATCCATTTTATAGAACAATATTTTTTTAACAAAATATGTATTTTTGAATATATTTAATTAGTAATATATGTTTTAAAAATGTATAGAAGAGTGTTTTCCTGTGTTGTACCACCCTTTCACTACTCATTGCAAACTATTGCCTTTCAAATTTATTACGTTTAGAAATTTAAAAAAATTTAGGAAGAATAGTTATTTTTTATATTTTCTCCAAACTTTGAGGTGAATGCACGATCGGAAGATGTTATTATTACCATTATTATTATTATTTTTTTTTTTTTTTTTTTTTTCAATTTTTTTTACAGTTTTTCTTATCAAGATTTATAACAACTTTTTTCACCTCATGCGTTTCAAAAATAAAAAACTATTTTTTTTTTCGAACCACCCTATTGACCACTCAACTATCGAAAACCATCACTTCCGTGCCATTGATTTATTTTTATTTTGCTCCCAAACCTTTAACAGGGTTCGCACGGTCCCTTTAAAGACTACTTATATTTTGGTAGGTCCTTTTATACGGGCCTTTAAAGTCTTTATTTTTCAACTTAGGTCCTTAATTTTCGATTGAATTATTTTTCTTAAATTTTTTTTTACCTTTTCTTAAACTTTTTTATCGCATAATTGTCTACCAATGGCACCAGAACATTTAACCATCACATATGACATGCTGTCAAATTATTCCAGAAAAATTTGCGACAAGTTTAATTTGAATCACACTCTACCTTGCAAAAAACTTGTACCAAACTTTTACACTAAAACGAATTACACTGTCCACTATCACAATTTAAAATTTTATTTGAGTCAGGGATTAATAATGAAAATAATCCATAGGATATTGGCTTTTTCACAGAAACCATGGTTAAAAGACTACATTCAATTCAACAATGAAAAAAGACAAGCGAGCTTGAATTTTTTGAACCGGTGAACGAAAATTTGGTCCTCTTCAAATTGAAGATAGCAAATCTAGTCCTTGATAAGCCAATATATATCGGATTTTGCGTTCTCGAATTAAGTAAATTAGTCGTGTCTTTTCTACGAACATTTTAAAGCATATTACGGAAATGCCTGCGAGCTACTTTATATGGCCACTGACAGTTTATATATGAATCTACGTACGGCATCCGTCAACAAGGATTTCAAAACTAATTTCTCTAGCATATTAGATTGCAGTAATTTTGATAAGAATCACGAGTTATTTAACGTTGCAAATAAAGTCAAGTTAGGTATCTTAAAATCGGAAACTCGCATGCCAATAAACGAGTTTGTTGGACTTCGAAGCAAGATGTATTCTTTTAATTATGGATGCGACGGTAAACACGTTGGGAAAGGCATTAAAAAAAGTGTTGTAAACACGTTCACGCATGACATGTACAAAGAAGTATTGTTTCAGGAATCGTCTTTGAAACACATGCAGGCGACTATTCTTTCCAAAAACCGCACCATTACCACGAATCTCGTTAATAAAACGTCTCTCTCATGCTACTACGACAAAAAGTTTGTTTTACGGGATGGCGTTCATGCATATAGCTATGGACATTATCGTACACGTGAATCAGATGATGATGATGAAATGTAATTTTTTCACTGTCCATCCATATTTTCAAGAAAGGAAAGTTTTTATATTATTTCTTCCATTATTATTTTTTACTCTCTCCTTATTATTATTATTTTTTTTTAGATCGGGAAATCAAATGCGAGCGAAAATTAGACATTGTTGATGACGACATAGAAAAAGTGAAAAAAGACATTCTAAATTTAAGTATGACTTTTGGATATTATGATTGTTCGTACAAGAGTAACTCTATCGAGGAGTATATAGAGAGATGGCAACACATTAAGAGCAAAATCGATCTGCTCAAGGAATACGCAGACAATTGTCTTTTTAGAAATGTTAAACAATGACGGTAGCTGTCTCACCATTTTCTTTTCTTTTTTATTTTATTATTTTCTCTTTTTATGTATTATTTCTTCTTATTATTATTATTTATTATTATTTTTTTAGATGAAAAATTAGAATCGGTGCGAGCGCCGTTGGCATACATAGATAGCTGCATAGAAACAATCAAGCGCGCGCAATGCCACTTAAAGGACGGTATATTGTATTACGAAACTTGCGCCTTTACAATGGACGATGCTAATATATGGGAATGCATCGAAAAAAGACCCGATGACTTTAAAAAAACATATGCATTCCCATCTCTTTGATGTGAGCTTAGAAAAAACAAGCTTTTACGGCTATCTAAAAGAAAAATAATTTTTGTAGTAGAATTCATCGCAATTTACCTTTTAGATTTCTTTTTAAACGATACTATTTAAAAAAAAATATGTAAACTCTTTTTGGATTAGTTTGTTTCAAAAATTACAAAAAAAACAAACCCTCACGTTGCATCAACCGATTTCCGCGTTTTCAATTCTTTTGCATTTACCTCTCCATATAATAGATTTTTTTAAATGAACTTGCAGAAAATTTTCTTCTCCTTGAATTATATAGAAATAATATTAAAAAAAAAAGAAAGGTAAAACGTGATGACTTTTCATTTTTTATGAAGTCAATATTATGTATGTGTGTATGTATTTTTAGCTATGTGTCTTGTGATGTAATGGATGAGTATTCGAGACATGTAATCTACCATAGAGGTATTTTCTTATAAAAAATAGTTTTTAGCAGCACTTATTGTATACTCTGTTTTGTAACCTATTATATGAATGTATTTTATCAGTCTGTAAACTGTCAATGTGGAAAAAAATAAAAAAGGATGCTTCAGCGTCCAAAGTCCGGTGCCCTTGCCCATTCGTATTTATAAAAGAGATTGGGCTGGGGCTTCGGTCTTAGGACACTGTGAAACAAATCATCTCGTCTATAAATTTCCAAACCTAAGAGGTATTTTTTTTTATTCTTTTTTCTAATATATATATATAAAAGTTCTTGATTGGCCCCGAACTCAACCCACTAGAAAACTTATGGGAGAATTATTTTAAGTGAAATTTATGAAAACAGAAAAGCATGGAAAGCCCTTTAAAAAAAAATCGTCAGTCTCGATAACTTCCAGACTGATAAAAGTAATAGCAAAATTGCCAAGATCCAAGATTGCGGCCATTACAGACTCAGAATTTCATGATTTTTTTCTTCTTTTGTTACATTACCTTAGGAAAGAATAAATCTGAAATATTTTGGCTATATCTTTCTTACTTTTGAAGTAATGGGAAGAGCACCTGGTTTCCAAAAGGTAAATTGAATGTCTAATCCAATCAATAATGATGCAATTTAAAAGCTGTAAGTAATTATACTTGCTAGTTTGTAGTAATTAAATTAGCTGATCACAAACAAATTTTTTTAAGCTGACTGATGCTATTAGTATGTGTATTTGAGGTTTTGGTGGTTGAGTTTGGAACAATTTTCTTGATAAGTTACCAATTTTCTTAAATAAAATGATTTCAGGTCCAGTAGATTATCTAAAACACATGCTGAATGCATCGGAAATACAACATGTGATGCCAATGTGCTGTCAACAAAAGGTTTCTGCCCATTTTTTGCTCAAGAAGTATACATGCTCCATTGAATCTTCTATTTGTTGCAGTTGTATCGAAACACACACCAATATCTGTGGTATTCACGACAACATGATTGCATGAACTTGAAAACAACATTAGTTCCATGCAATAATTTAGGAATGCCAAGAAGTTTAGTACTTCCATCTTGCAGAAAACTAGGACACAACTAGTACAAAAAAACTAATATAAACTAGTTTCTCATATTATAGAGTAACTACTCTTCACTGTACATTTAGTTTGGCAATAATGTGTGACACCAAACTATTAGTAATGTAATCTAATGCACACATTTCAATCATATTTTGCAGAAACTGAAGCAGATTACAAAAATATTATAATGAATACTTTATTCATGAAATACCATTCTTACAACCCTAATTAAAACAACTGATACACAGCAATAGCAAATATATTAAATAGTCCCAAACCAAATATTACAGTTAAGAACACTTAGAAGTTACATATTTAGTAAAACTATGTACATATTTATATACACACTCAGAAATGGAAAAAGGAGTTATATTTTTGATCTGGAAATTTCATTCAAGTTGAAAAACATTTGAAATTAAAGATAAAATTTAGTAGCACACTATTCAATCAATTAGAGAGGAAACTTAACACACTATGTATGGATCATACATGACAGAATGACAGGGATGAAAGTGATCAGAGAGCAAAAAGGAGAAAATTCAAAAATTCGTTAAAAACACACGTGAAAGGAATATATAAAACTTTAACAAAAGAGTATGCAGGAAGGATGATTCAATAATTTTAAAGATACAATAAAATTTCTCATACTATATAATTATTGTAATTCAAATATAAGGAGTTTGTGAAGTAATCTGTGAGGAAAAGGGAGCTAAGAGAGAAAACTCTTTGTTTAGACATGAGGAAAAGTGTACTTTTTGTAGGAAAAACTGGTTCAGATAAAAAAAATGCGGATCCTCGAAACAGGGACAAAGAGAAGGAAAACGTTACATAAAAAACAAAAAAGGAGGAAAACTCTCATCCCTGAGAAGATAAAGGTAAAATAAAATATGTAATGGAAAAAAAATTTATGTCGATTATTACACTAATAATATTGTAAACCAAAATTGTAAAATAGAGAAAAGTATCAGTTTTAAAATAAGATGGACATTTGAATAGTTTAACAAATAATTACTAAAAGGTCATTTATATATTTTTAATTGTATACTTTAATGTATATAAGAAATACCGTAAATATATACATTCCAAAATTGCTAAGAAATACAATGATAAACACACTGTAAGATATCATGAACAATTTATAAGTAATATTTTGTAATGATAATTACAGAAAAGTCTAACGTTTATACTTAATTTTGAGCAAAGAATTTCTGAAATTGCACAATTACCCTAAGTATCACAATCATATAATAGTGAACTTCCTTTCTATCTATAAACGAAACTAATAGGTTAGAAGATAAATAATTGAAAATTAATTTGGAAATTTGAAGAACAACTAAGGTAAAATATCAATTTGAAAAAATAGAGAAATGACAAAATACTTTTTAAGTTTCATAATATATAATTCTCAGTTGAACATTTTCTAAAATTACCATCCTCATTTGTTAACTTGACAACTGAAGTTCTGAAACATTTTGAAGTACTTAACCCTTTCCCTGCCACGCACGTACATATACGCCTCGCTATGCCGATGCATTAATTGCCCTTTGAAAACGTATATATACATCTTTCCAAAATATGATCCTTTGAGTTACGCTGCTACTAGTAACACTACCCTGACAGCTTTGGAATGCAATAAAATAACCTTGACAGTGTTTGCGAAGGATTTATTTCAAAAAGGGGGGGGGGGGGAGGAATTGGAAAGAGGGTTGTTTCTGAAACGGTAAAAGTCATAGCTGTGTAGTTATTGCTTGTGTTAGAGAAGGTCATGGTTTTGTTATTCTTCTTTTGCTTCTGTTTACCGGGTTTAATAAAAGATTTCTTTTTAATACGAATGTCTGAAAGTGAGTTAGATGACCACTTTCCGTTATCTTCAGAATCAGAAACATCAGAATATATTATGTCAGCTAAAGAGGATTCTGATTGCAAATATTGCTCTGACATTGAGTAGGACTGGACATAAAATTTTTTTTTTAGCTAAAAACAAAAATTTAGCTAGGATATAAAAAATTGAGTTAAATTCAGCTAAGTTCTAATATCTTTTTCATTAAACTGTTACGCTATGCATTAAATTATACATTTTCGTTTTTTTCCCTTTCCTATTTCTTTATTTTGTGAAAATAAACAGTTTTTAGAGTGCAAAGTGTGCCTCTTTCCCCCTAAAATACTGCGTAACTACACCTGTCTGAGAGTGAAAAACGGTGGCACTGGAGAGGGAATCTCTGTAAATTTTCTCGGCAGGTAAAGGGTTAAGAATGCCCAGCATAAACCGATTATGTTTTCGGTAAAACCAACATTCTATTTAAAAAATTGATACAATTACAAAAAACTTCAAGTTAAGAAAAAAAATATGTATCTGGTAATAAAGTTATTTTAAAACAGAGGTATGATTGGGTCAATCAGAAATTAGTCTCTCTTTTAGTTATAAGATAAAATACATAATGTTTGCTAAGCTTTTATTAATTTTATTTGGTATATTTTTAGTTAATGTGCAGAACAATTTATGGAATCAAGTATTTAATTTTCAATCTTTGCTCTTAAAAATCATTTAGATTTCTGTTCACTAACTTACTCAATAACCCCCTGATTCGAAAGCAATATTTGACGATTACTAGGATATTAAAAGCAAATTAACTATATCATATTTACAATTTTTATTTTTGCAACAATTAACATACTTCATGAGACTTTATGCAACTGATGTTCTGATAAAAAATATACTAAGCATTTTAGAAACTTTCAAAAGAAATATAATTTATAAAGTTTTCATAAGGCACTTGGTGATTACTCAAATAAATTATTTTCTTCCAAAATAGATATGAAAGCATAAATATGAATCTATTAGCAGATGCAATTTGAATTCATATTTTGGCAAATTTAGAAATAAAGCAAGATTCAGTCATTAACAAAAAATACACATTTACAAAAATTGCATTATCATATAGATCTAGAGGAATCGGTCCAATGTTTTCAAAGTTAAGGAGTCACATTTTCTCAAAACTACCACTATGTAAAGAAAAAGATGGAACGATTCTAGTCTAACAGATATTAGCTGATAAAAAGTTTTATTTAGAAGAAGATAATCTGGGAAATTGTAGTTAGGGAATACACTGAAATTACAAATATGCAACAAAATCGATTTGCCCCTCATCTCTTACAGTTAAATTTGGTATAATATCACTACAGTAATATACTGAGTTATCATACAAATTATTAAATCACAAGCTAAAATACATATTTAAGTTGTAGTGTCAGTCTGTTTATAAGTAGGATTACATAAGCATGCAAGATAAGCTAGTTTGAGTGAACATTATGTAACTGAAGTTGGTTAAAAAAAAAATTCCCAAAAAATATGTGGAATATTTGCACATTTAGTGTTAAAATAACTCTTTACATATAAAATGAAGTTTGATTATTGACAGCATGGATCATGAAATGACTAATTTCTACTAATATTACAAAACTTAAATGGTAGAATTTAGTTGAAAAAGTTACAAAAAATTAATTTTAAAAATACCAGTGGAAATACAAATATTTTTTATACATACATTACTACAGTTATCATAACACTAAATATTTATAGATGTTTCTACATAAAATATTTAATAATGAAAAAATCTTATTACTTTGCTATGAATATCATTAAATGTGAAACAGCTAAGAACTAGCAAAATTTAATGACAAAAATGTGCATTTCAAAATTTATTTAATTGTGGCTTCTTTGAGATTTCTAAACACTGCATAATTTAAGCTCCCTTTTTAGATAAACAATAGAAAATCTAAACAATTTTAAAATTTAATCAAATTTGTTAACTTCAAAATTATAATACTTCTTCACTTAAGTATTGATAGGTTATTACTAATTATTTAGTAATTGGTTAGAAATGTTGAAAATACTGGAATAATAAAAGTATCATAAAATTGAATTTCATAATATTTGCGACTTAACACTTGTCTAACTTCATTGGACAGTAAATAAGCAATTCCTTCAGAAGTTCTAATAAGTGAAAGGGTAATTGAATGCAAGTGCATAAAATGCAAATATTGCAAGACATTAAAATTAAGCAATAGTTTAGACAAACCTGGTAAAAATGCATATAGTATTTTGATATTAGAGAATTGAAATACAAAAGATATTCTAAAACTCTTAAAAGATTGCAGAATATGTATGTGCTTTAAAATCCTTTTAATTATTAAGAATGACATAGATTTTATTTATAGGAATGCAGTCATCAATGAAAGACTTCTAATGGGATTGTGAGATTGAAGTGTTTGTGATTTTTTTCCACATAAATTGAATTTAAAGTTTAAATTTTTTTCAAGTGAAGGTTCTAAAACAGCAACACTCACTTACACAACACAAAAGCAATTATGTTGACAAATATGTATTATAAATAATATGCATAATGAAAATATAATGTTCTAATGCTACAAAGTAAATAATAAACTACCCATAAAATTAAAATCAATTAATAAACTTACCCTTGACCAATACTCATTTGGAAAATCAGATGTGTAAAGAAATTATTAAAGGATTCAGCTTGGCTGATTTATACATAAAATACTTATTCAACTTAAACAAAATAATTAAATTTAATATTATGAAAAGATTTCAGGAGGTTGATGAAGGAAAGGTGGGGGTGGTTGGGGTTGCAATGATTGTGAAGAATGAGCAGGAGGTACAGATTCCACAGCAACACTTTTAGACTGTTGTATTTGATGCCAGGTATCACCTAAAGCTTTTGCAAAATGATCATCAACTAAAATAAAAAATAGTATTATTTTAACATTCTACCAGAAAGTGAAAGAACATGATTCAAGAAAAGTATAACATATTTTTTCAATTTAGATAAACACAGATTAAGAGTTTACAATAAATGCAATAAGCAATTCAATTTAAACAAAATAATAAAATAAAGTAAAAATCAATGTAAAAGTAAATTGATAACAATTTAATGTCTCTTGCCCAATAGTGTATCTAGACATATCGTTTTCAGGAAAAGGACGGGAATGGGGGGGGGGGACTATTTCCAGCCTCACTATTTCTTTAAGTACATTGATTTTTTAATGTTTGATGAAAGTGAAATAATATAACTGTTTTTTTAATTAGCACACATTTTAATAAATATAATTTTTTGATTAATAAATGCATAACAATATTAAGCAAAGAGTTCCATTATTTTTTAAAGAGATACTCAACAATAAAGTTAATTACTTGTTTGCGATAATGAGTCCAACATTCTAGCTTTTTTTTTTAAATTTTATCTAGAACCATGTCATTGGATATTTTTATGTCTTTGTGAATGGACAAAAATGCCAGTCTGTTCAATTTTGTGTGTGGGGGAGGGGACTATTTACAGCAGCGTTAGCCACTATGTGGGCCGCCGCCATCACAGAAGATAAAAAAAAAAAATCAAATTTCACGGTACAGACTTTTTTTTTACAAAATTGTAATTTATCCGAAATAGCATGTGTTAACTATGTAGAATAGAATTCTCCCCTACGTGCTCGAAGAAACTATACGAAGCTTTCAGCAAGGTGGTTTTCACTAAGAATAAATACAGGAAAAATGTAATTGAATCTCATTTGGACAATTTATTAAGATTGGCTGCAATAAATACTACGACAGACAACGACTCTATAATAAAATAAATTGAACGCCTTTGTCTCACAAATTATATCAACTAAAACGGAGTAATCTGGAAGTACAGTTTAAATACTTTTATTAAAAGTTAGGTCAAGTCGCATTAACACGTTGAAATGAAGAATTTACTTCTTTTTTAGAATGTAATTTACTATTAATAAAAATTATTATTTTTTAATTATTTGATAAAAAGAATCAAATAATAATTGGGATTTTATTAAGATAAAAAAAATATATACAAATTTTTTCAGTTTAAGAATAATTAAAGATACGTATTTAATTGTATCCTGCCCGCGAAAAGCTCCAACACGAGTGATACAGCCCGCCTCTAAAAGTTAGTGGCGAACGCTGATTTATAGCATTACTATTTCTTTAATTAACACAGATTTTATATAAAGTTTTGATTAATAAATGCATAACAAAATTAAGCGAAGAGCTACAATATTTTTTAAAGAGATACTCAACAATAAAGTTAATTACTTGTTTGCAATAATGAGCGTAACATTCTAGCCTTTTTTTGAAATTTTATCTAGAGCCGTGTCATCAGATATTTTTACGTCTCTGTGAATGGACAAAAGTGTCAGTCCGTTCAATTTTGTATGGCTCATAGAATTTTTTAAAAATCATTTTTATTGTAAAATTGAAAAGCATCTTTCAGCAGTTATGATTGAAACAGGAAGAATGCAATATATATATATATATATATATATATATATATATATATATATATATATTTATATATAGCAGTAGAAGGCCTTTCTAAACGATGGATAGAGATCCATTTTGTGTTCCACATTTCTCATTAAGCTTTGATGACGTCTTGAAAACCAGACAAATAGCTTACATAAAATTTTACCAGATTTTCTAAGGCAGAAAATTCTGCACTTTTCATTGTAATTAGTATCAGCCTTCTGAATGTCTTTAAAGTTTTTTCAAGGGATAAAAATTGCTGACTAGGAAGAAAATTTGTTAAACGAGGATATTAACAATTTGTAAATAATTCTAACAATGGAAATTTAATATAGTTTTTTCTCAATTTTCGCCCCTCCCCCGCCTTCTTGGTACACCACTACTCATCATTACATAAAATTGACTATTGCTTGAAAGATGTTTCAAATATTACTCTTAGCAATAAACAGAAAATTAAATGCAACTATTTAGCAATTACAAGAAAAAGTGAAGCATTCAATGCAAGGTGGTATAATATGCCAGATCTTTTGGATACTTATAGAAAATGGGTAAAAAAAGGTCATAGAAATATAACAAGACAGAGTCTACAGAGAGAAGCCTAAAGCACAGGTGGTAAACTTCATTTAGAAAGAGTTTTACAGTATACTGCTCGACATTTGTATTTTTGAAAAGGATCCTCGTAAATTCCCCCCCCCCCCTCCCAATATAAATTTAGACTATCTCTTTTCTCTAGGTAATAGATCTACAAATTATCCGTAAGGCATAGTCTAGGATATGAATCTCAATTTCCAGGATGTCCAGCTAAATACTGTACTATTCAGTTACCTCTGATAAAATTGACATGGACTCATTAGCAAACTTATACTTCATTCAAACTTTTTATAGTTTACTTTGAGGGGAATTACTACATAATAAATCCTATATTAGTTTCCTTTTATATAAGTAAAATTTTATTTTAAAACTATAATGCCTCATAGTAGGCAGATAGATTTTTTAATTTCTTGGAAAAATAGTTGCAAATACCCATAGATTGGCATAAAATATATATTAACTTAAATCATAAATTAATAAATAAAATATTTACTATCACTTGAAAATGTACTTCATTGTTAAACTATTTATCCCAAGATAGCATTTTGATTAAGTAGTTTGAATCCTAAAATATCTGTACAGTAAAGACTAATAATAGGGGACTATGTATCTTTACTCTGTTGTAATTTTAACCAGAATTGTTTGCAGAAGCCTCCTGTTTAAATTATTCAAAGCAGTATTTATAGTATGTGTAGAAAGAACTCTGTTTTAGAACACTAGGAGATGCACAAAAAAGGAAAGGTAAAACTGAACAGGAGATTAGTCTTAAGCAGAAAATGTTGAATGTTTTCTTTAAAATTAAGTATTTAAAAAAAAATTGGGAAAAAAAATATTTTTGAAAAAAAAAAAAAAAAATATCATACAAACTCTCTGATTATGTCTTAATGAGATTTATAAATAAATAACTTTTTAAATATAACAAGATCAAAAAGCCAGAGATATCTATTTGTCATATAAATCCTAGTGTTGTGTCTTCAATCATCAACACAGGTTGTTCTTTTTGATCGATTAACAGTATAATCCGGTAAATCTTTTTCTTTTTTTTCATTTGACTGAAAATACTACAAATTGTAATTCCAATTATTTTAGAATTATCAATTAATCCTTCTTTCAGTTTACCATTGTTTAAGGGTCATTATGGACATGACACCATTGTTAAAGGTTCCAAATATTATAAGACAAATATTTTTAAAACTGTACTAAAGTGTCATTAACCAGATGTTACCAAAAAATATGCTGTAATTAAACCCATATAACTTAGTTAGACAATTCTGTACAAGAAAAATATTATTTGACACATTATCTTTAATTTGTTACTATTATTATTGAAAAGGTCAGAATTTCTATGTTCCTTGATCAAATGTATATAGCGCCATGTTCTTTTGACTGCAATAATAATCTTTTTAATGTTAAATATAATTAAATTCAAAATTTGAGGATAAACCTATTAAATTCCTATGATGTAATATAGACATTTTAGAAGTAAATATCAAGTGTTGTAAATTCAAAAATTAAAAATTAATCATAAGGTACAACATGTTTCCTTACTTTAGCTGTTAAGACTTTATAAGAACACAGGAAATACAACTGAAATAGACTGACTATATTTCATTTTACTGTGATAGTTAAATCTAATATTTTAATGTCATTAGAATTACATTACAAAAACATATAACTCATTTCTACGTAATAAGTGAATTTTTTTTAAGAATAAAATCTAAATCTTTTTGTTGTAGAAACATTCATGTTAAAAATATCAACTCTTTAATTCAAATATTATATTGCCTCATTTTTGTATATATCAAGATTAAACTTAATATAAAAATTATGAGTTACCTGTAATCGACACACTGTTACTTGTGGATTTTGAAAATATATGCTGGTAGTCTTTTCCTAAAGAGCGTCGAAAGTGTTCATCAATGACAGGATCACATGAGCCTTGAATTTAAGAAAAAAATTGCTAAATAAAATAGTTAAAAAAAGCAAATATTTAAAATTGAAATCTTACATATTCGAGTAAAATATGTCTAGATGATATATGCCAAATGTAGTAGAATATGGTTAATACACAACAAATGACATAAATATTAAAGACTTAACTCACATCTCAAAATTTTTAGAAGAAAAACTTAAGTGATTAAGCTGAAAAATAAATAATCCAAAGTGCATATATATTTTAAAATAACACAAAATCTACTCATTATGTTAAAAAAATTACTTTCGATAGATTTCCTGTGATTTATTATAGGATAAACTGCGGCAAATATAAGGGAACTTTGCAATTCTGCCATAATCAAAGTATTGCATAAAATTAAAGTTTGTCTCCATTAGTTACTTCTATACAAATTTTTAATTTGAGAACTCAATTGTAACTTTATTTTTGTTGCATGCTCAGACAAATACCTCTTTATTTAAAAAATAAAAAGACATTTTGCTAAAATATGTTAATGAAGTGGTTGAGAGATAATACCTGAAACAATTTCTCGTCTGTGACCTGGTCGTGCATCTTCAGCTTCGGTGGAATCCACATTATTGTTCTGATGATTTTTCAAGCAATGGTTATCAGCAATATCATTGCTATTGCAGTCACTAACGTTAGCTGAACACATTTGATGGGCCAAGTCTGACAAACTACATTGCGTTCGTAATAAAGCTGAAGCACAGGTTATCACAGATGGTCTCAGCTGTTGGCGATGCATATTTTGAGATTCCGATAATGCCACTTCCTGAGGACGCTTTCTACTCATATCTAATGGCTGATCATAATCTTCCTGTTCAGTAAAATTTGAAGATGAAGTATAATGAACATTTTCTTGCAACTCATAATTTGATTCATTTGCAAGAGGTGAAGATGGTGAAGAATTTACTTGGGATAAACTTTTGTAAGATGAAGGCACAAAAATTGGAGAATGTTCCTGGCTGACACTTTCAGGAGAGGAAGACACTGATCTATCAGAAAAGCATTTTTCAAAATCGGTTTCACTGCTGAAATAGAAGAAATGAAAAGAATGGGAATCTACAATGCAAACAAATACAAAATCAGACAACATCTTCGATAAAATGACTAAAGAGCTGTTTAAGATGGAAGTAAAATTGAATACCTATTTATATTACATAAAAAATTTCAAGATGTTATATCATAGTTGTAATAAAAATTGACCAAATGTTTTTGAAAGCTGCTATGTGTTTGCATGTTTGGTACTTTTACAATTAAAGCCATACCACTTGGTTTACTTCAACAACATATTGTTTACTAATATAGGGATATAACAAATTTAATTTCGTTTCAAATTACGTAGATTTTTACATTCACTTTTGTCTTTCATTATTTAGAAGACTTACACGTGCATTTTTATGCACAAACATTATGCATTTCAGAGTGCTAAAGGAAAAATTTCCAATTGTTTATTAATTAAATTGATTATATACATTGATGAAAATAGAAAATAAACTGCTGACACAAACAAGAAAATTAAAAATAGTAACTATTCTAGACTACTTGCAGGAATTTTTTCCAGTGTTTCCACTTTATCCCTTCATGGATCTACCACAACCATCTTTTATGCTTTAAAGTATTTGCAAAATGGAATCAATCACAAATGCTTTTTATTTTAATGCTATCAACATCTTGAATAAAGTCATCATTGTTACTAAGTGGCATGGCTTTTATGAAATAGTACAGTGTGTTTAAAAGTCGTGTATAGATTATAAATCATTGTTATTTTTTAAATTAAAGAAATAAGTCATAGTTTAAAAAAAATTTAGAAAATAAACAATAAATGCATCTTAAAAAACAATAAAAACTATGTACACTACAAAGATAACTAATAAAGAAAACACTGCTATATTCTATATATCAGACAAAATACTGCTAAAAATTTATAGGAGCAAGTCGTAGTTGAAGTAATATATCAGGGTTCATACTCATTTTCAGAAAAAAAAATCCTTGAGCTTTCCAGAGTCGTGTTTCCATCGCGGTGTTAGTTATTTTTAGCAAGAATTTATTATTTGAATTATTTTAGAAAGCCAGATAAATATTGTCAAACCTCGATAACACAAATTCTTCCGTTAACACGAAAAAGGTCCTTTTTCTTTAAGAAAACTTTCCGCAAGTCTAAGTTATCAAATAATTCTGTAACTTTAATTCCTCGAAGGAATTTTTTTTTCAGGGTAACAACGACTTTTTCCAGGTTTTAGAGGATGGGGGGGCAGCTTTTTCCCGAGATTTTATGGCTGATTTATTTCCCATAAGTTCTAGGTTTTCCCTGAGGTGCATGAACGCTGTATAAACAACCATAAATAAACAATAAAACTAACATAGAAAAATATATTTCTAATAAAAATTGAGACATTGACAATTTCAAATTTACACATAATCTAACTGCTTAAATAATCTGTGTATCAATTAAAAAGTTGCCTTACAACGAAATCTTGTTTACAGCACTCATAAATAGATCTGAATTAGTTGAATTTATGTTTTTGCATGGACAATACAGTAGAAGGGTGGGAAAATATTGTAAATTTAGGTGTAATCTTAAACATTCATTTATTAAGTCATAATACATGCAATTGAGAATATAAATTAGAACTTATTGGAAAGAAAGCTGTTTGTGTTTGTTTTCTGACAAAAAAATATCCTCTCCCCCGTCCCCCATTTTATTTATCAAACATCAAAAACAAACCTTTTCCATAATTTTTTTTTAATAGACAAAATAAGTATGTGTTCAATGGAATAAAAGAACTAAGATTATACTAATTGCTTAATCGACTTTTAATTAAAAAGTCATTACCATAACAGTGTTCATATAGCTTTTGAAAAGTAAAAGATAAATAATTCTTAACTACTTTTAACGAGCTTTAATTTTTTTTTAAGGACCTCCTAAATTTGGAGCAACAAAAACTCATTGTTTTCTTACACATAAATTCAAAACATTAAATTGTATGTATCAAATTTTGGAAATAAAGAATTTAAATAACATTTAGATAGAATTTTATTTATAATCTGAGGAACTTCTTTTTCTATGTTTAACGGAAGTTTATCCACACTTGAAGTAAAATAAAGTGGTTCCCTGAAAATCAGTAAGTCCAAGCAATTTGGAAGATAAAACTGTATACCAATAAAAGATGAATTCAAACCGGTAGAAGGGGAAAAAAAGAAAAACTAATTTAGGATAGTTAATAAAATTTTTAAAAAAAATCACAATCCATGAAAAGTAAGGACTATGAACCCCAAGATGAAAAATAAAGACTAAGGGCCCTTATATATGGACCTACTAACAATAAGTAGTTCTAAAAGACTCTTAAGGACTGTGCAAACCCTGCATTACAAAGGTCTGAAAGAATTGGTATGCAATTTTCTGTATGTGTCAATAAATTTAAACTGAATTTAACTCTAAAAGTAACTAGCATAAGGAAACATACATTTCCAGAAAGAAATAGCAATACTGACAGTGTAACATGTCACCCAGATAATATGCAATACTCATATCACCTAGTCCAGTGATAAAAACCTGTCATCTTATTATGTGAAAATGAAGTTGTTGGACAACAAAAAAGACAAGCTTAAATTTTCAGGGGGAAAAGTATTTTCGAGCATAGACGACAAATAGGAATTACATGGTATTGCATTCACAATACCAAAGAGATTAGAAAGTAAATTCTTTTTATTTACTTTCTCTGTTTGTGAAACAATTTTTAATATGGAGTAGAACCTCTTAAAAAGTACTCCAGGAAGGTGTTAGGTTCTGCATCTCAGACTACTCTTTAAAGTCCTGATGTAATGTTACAGTATAGAAAGGCTGTTGTTTTTCTCTCACATTGCAAAGATATGTAACATATAGAAAATAAACTTCTATTTCTAAAACCGCTTCTTGCAGTTTTTTTTTCAAGGAAAGTGAAGCTAAAAAGTTGTCTTCATTCTAAGAAGGGGTGGGGGGGGGGGTTACTTCTATGCCACTCTCTACAGACCTCTTTGTCAAATAGTGAAAAAACCTAAAAAAATGCTCCGATTTTTAAATATGGTTCGTACACTTGAAGAAGAAAAAAATTCCAAGGATGTGGTATCAACACAAATATACAATAAAAAAAAATTTAATTTTTTTTTGGCAAACTGTGCTTGTTCAAATCGAGTAAATAGAAAAACTGTTTTTAAGGTTTTAATAGTAGAAAAAAAATCCTCCGAATATATCAGAAGCAATACAGTAACATTTAGTTTGTATTTTTAATAAATGCTGAGGAAAATTGTAAGGTTACAATAGAAGAAAAAAAAAATCTTCCCAGTATATCAAAAGCAGTATAGTAACCCCTCGTTATATATATCGCGCATTCAATTATATCGTGTTTTTGCTTTGTCTCCCATTTTTTTCTGATTCCAATTTTAACATTTCGCCCAATATATCGCGCGTTTTGCTTGTCTTCTGACAAGAACGATACATCAAGGGACGACTCTACTATGACCCTTAAAAACAGAAGTAAAGTAGGTAGCACTCCTTTGGTTGCCTATTACGCCAATTTTTTCGGAAGTGAATATCCATTTATTTATTTTTTTGTTTCATCATATAGAAAATTTCGACAAATAACAGTACAAAATTCTTAGTGATTAAACCGTCTTCTAATACACTCGGAAGATAAGGCTCGATTCTAAATACAGAATATTTTTGTCACCACATGAAAATTTAGATCGAATCACGCTATAGGCGAACATGCAACAAAATAATTTATCAGTGTTTTTATTTCATTTATAAAAGCCACGATTTTTTATGACTTTCAATGTCCATAGTATTTCAGTGTCTAAAACTTCGTTTTAAATTACAACGTATCTCTATCGTGAGCATGTGAGATGATATCAATGACGACTTGATAGCTGCGGACAATATCTGCTTTCGTGGTATTTTTTATCATTAGAAATAGTTCTAACAATGCTCAATGAACTTGTTATTGAACATAATCCATATGATTTTTGCTCTTTGCATGGCTTTCAAGAGCACTTTCTTTCAAATTGATACTGTGCTGGAATTTTTGGCAACACAAAGTACATCGTGCAAAATGCAGATCCAATACTCAGGAATCCTGAATTACGTTCCAGTTTTTCTAACCAGCTTGAATTGAAAATGCATTTTCCTGCCATTTTTAAATAGTGTGCAAAATAAAACCAGAGATCACATAATTCGATAGGAGTAAACCAATTTTCAGACTTGTTGGGCTATATTGCTCGTTTGTAACACGCACTGCAAAGGGGGGAAGCAGGAAGAATGATGCTATCTCATTTGTTCACATTGTTTCCTGGTCGCTGATTGGCTTAACCAAATTCTAAGAATTTTGCTCATTTTGGAAACCCAAATTTTTCAAGAGACTATATTTTTAGAAAATAAAATTCAAGCACTTGAAAATGAAAGTTTTTTTATCAAGCACTTTTCAAGGTTTTTTAAAAACATACGAACTATGATAAAGTAAAGATAGCAGAACTCGGTTTTCACTTTAGTCTGAACATTAAATAAGTGCACTTTTAGTTATAATAGCTAAACTGAATTGTTTAACCAAACAAGCCAAACAGCATTAAATTATAATAATCGTTTGCCCTACCCTCTTTTTCAAATAAAACCATAATAGCTGAAGAATTGTAATACTCAATTAACCCCTTGTTGTACCATTTAGCTCAACGAAATCTGTGCCCAAGCGGCTGGGGATGACGCACACTAAAGGTGAAGTGTGGTGCACAAGACAATCACAATAGAAGCCGAAGTGCGGATACCTGTTAAATAGCCATATGCTTACTTGTTCCACAGGATACTGTTCTTGTTGACATCAACACAAATTTAATCCTTGTTTCTTTTTTACATACATATTTTTAATACAATATCTCAATCAATACTTCAAAATATAAATATTAGTACTATGAATCCTGCATAACAGACAAGAAATAGAATATAACAGTGTCAAAAACTAATTTATTCATGAACAACTTGATTCCAAGAGTCTCATTCGTGATGTTTACGTTCGGCCCACATTTTTTTTCACGAGTCTGACTCGGGATATCCATGTTTGGGCCAAAATTGTTATCATGAGTAGGACTCGTCAAAATACGGCAAGGGGTTAAGATCTTTTAGAAGTATTAAAATAGTGCATAAGCTTTGTAAAGCCTGTTCACCACAGAGTTATTTGATTTCCACTTAAAGACATAGCTTAGTATTTAATACATTGATTTAAAAAAACAAAAACATTTAAAGAACAACTTCATATGCCAGCAATTATTTTCATTCCTAAGAAAAACTACTAATATTAAATTATTAATTGTAAGCATGCAGTATTAAACTTAAATCTCATGGTATTAAAAATTATTTTATTATAAAATAATGTGATTATTTTTTGGAAACAAATAGCAAATAATAGGCACTATCCTACATGATTCACAATAACTAATAATTAAAGTAACCAATAACCTCGGGGTAAAATACACATGTTAAAGTAAAACATGAAAAATGAAACACCTTAAAGTGTCTACATGTAAACTTAATGATAGTATGTAAATTTAGAAGGCAACTTACTTTAAAGAGGAATTATTACTTTTCAGCCTGAGACGGACAGGTGGAATAGTAGGTGAATCTCTTCGTACACGGTGTCTTTTCAGTTTTAGTTCCCGAGTTGGCAATTCTTTTAAAGAAGACTCTCTATTGTCCAAAGTATCCATAACGTTCTACAAAAGAAAAATCAGTTTTCAAGTACATACATAAATAACACTTATGTGCATAAGCCCATTAATATATTTGAAATTAATAGTAGTAATTCAATGCTTAGGTTAAAAAAAAAAGCATAATTAGATCATGATAAAGTGCTGTTATGTGAGGTACAGTGCGCAAAAAATATATCTGAAAGATGGCTATATCTTTGGTTCTAATTATTGTAGAATCTTGCAGTTTGCACCAAAATGTTTTGTTTACAATTTTCTATATGTCTGATGTAAATTTTTTTTTCTCAGGGGGCTATATACTAAGTAAATTTAACTTGTATCTTTAAAAATTTCAATACGAACCCCTATTATTATGTTTTCATTCGATTTAGAATACCTTGTTTACCCTAGATACCAAATTTCAGATCATTATGTAGAGAAACACATAACTTATGATTGAAAATGTTTAGGACGATCATGAGGGCAAATTTCCTTATCGCGGGGAAAAAGCAAACGTTTTGCATGCTTCAAGACGTAATATACTATCTGTCACTTAAAGTGAGCTTTTTTACATTTTTGCTAAAATATCAAGAACCAAAAGTCAAAATGGAATGAAAAAAATTCTGGAGAGGTTTTCGAGCATGATAATTCTAATGGAAGCAAAAAAAATATGTTTCTATTTAAAAAAAATTTAAAACTTGTTTTATTAATTAATAATTAATTATTAAAAACTGTTTAATACAAAAGTTGCATGTTATTTATGTTTGGCATTAAACAAACTATCAGTTGAAATAAAATTTGCTAAAATATATTTACTAATAAAGGTTGCGGGTTCGAGTCCCATGTTAGACATGGGTGTTTGTAAATGTATGTTGGCTTGTCTAATGACGAATGTTTCGGCGCATTATAGCCCTCGTGTTGCTGACGGCGCCAGATAATCTGAATACAACCAACCAACCAATATTTACTAATATGAGAATTTATGGCCAAAAAAACAAATTTTCTTTTTGACATTTGATCATTTTTTTTACATCATTTAAATTACTAACCTCTCATTGGAAAATTATGAAATTTGGTATTTAGACGTTTTTTTTTGGATTTAAATCTAAATATGGTATAATATTATGGGGTTGCCATTGAACTTTTTAAAGTTTGGTTTAGTTTTAATATGTAGATGACCCCTCATGATAAAATTTTTTTAAACAATTAATAAAGACCTTCCACAACTTACAACAGTACTTGACTTTTGTTATTTCATCAATTAGAATACAAGTATAGCCATCGTTCGGATTTGTTTTGTGTACTGTACCTTACAGGTAAGGCAGAGTAAAATGGGGTAGGATTTATGTTACTTTTAAGAATTATGCTAGTTAAATGTTAATATACTAACAGAAATTTTCCATTGCTTATAATAAAATTTTGACATTGAGGTTTTTTTCTTTAATGGAAGAGTCTTTAAAATAAAAATTGTTGCTAAAATAATATTAATACTTCTTATTTGATTAAGTACACCTATTTTATCCCACCATGGTGTAAAATGGGTAATGACAGATACAATGCAAAATACTCAGAAATTATTTTTTATGGTTTAATTATGCACAATGTTACACCTCAAATTATTTATCAAATGAAACTATAACTAATAAATTGCAGTCTTTTGAAAACTTAAAAACTTAATTTTAAATCAATGTTTGCATAATATCTCAAGAAATATAATACCATATTCCGTTTTTTTTTTTTAATTTTTATTCACTCAATGTTCTTAGATAATTAGCTATACGTACAAAGAATTCAAAGAGAGAAAGAAGGTAATTTTTTATATATATTTATCCCTTCAAAGGGTTCAGTAACAAACAATAAAAAACAAATCAAGTGATTTTACAATTATTTAAAATTCTCTCTCTTCATTGAAATTCTTTATCTCTTTTTTATTAACTTATTAAGCAACCAATGTCTTACCAGAACATGTTTCCAGTGGTATTTATTTTGAACTCATGCAAGCGCACTATTGCATGCAAGCACTATTTACTCAGTGTTATACAAACTTTTAATGAATGTTCTTTTTTTTTTAAACCATCAATAAATTGTTGAATAAATAGGTATCCTTATATACTAAAAAAAGTTATGTAATTATCTCATTAGATTAGTTTAAAACAGGCGTATAACATATGTTGGAGCTTTTCATGGGCCAGATACACCAATAAGTGTATTTTTAATTATTATCGATTTAACAATACATAGCATTTCTGAAAACTGGAAAAAATTTATTGACATTTATCTTATATTAATAAATTACAATTGTTATTTGATTCTTTTTTTTCCCAAATAATTAAAAAATAACAATTTTCATCATTAGTAAATCAAAGTCTAAGAAAGAAGTGAATCTTTCGTTTCAACATGACAATACGAATTGACCTAACTTTAATAAAAGTATTTAAACTATACTTGCAGATTACTCTGTTATGTCGATATCAATTGCAAGATGATGACAGTCGAAAACATACAATTGATTTTATGAAAGAGTCACTAGTTGTCATATTTGTTGCAGCCATTCTTAATAATTCGTCCAAATGAGATTCATTTAAGTTGCTCCTGTAATTATTCTTGATGAAAAATATCGTGCAGAAAGCTTCTTCATATAGTTTTTTAGGGCATGCAGTGAAGAACTCTGTTCTGCATAGTTAACACATACTATTTTGGACAAATTAAAATGATGTAAAAAAAAAAGTCCATACCATGAAACTAGATTTTTTTTTCTTCTGTACGGGCGGCGGGCCGCAGAAAAATCTGTCGCAGGTCGAGTAGTGGTTAACGCTGGTTTAAAAGAAACTACCTCACCTCATAACAGTAAGTAGAATATTACAAAGTTTACTCAGCCTAATATATATTCATTTTAAAGTACCTTACTTTAAACTAAAGGAAAGAAAAATTAATGGTTATTAAAATTTCCCATTTGCTTTAAGCGGAAGTCCAAACTATCTTTAAAAAGAAACTTTCTAAATACTTGTGTAGCAAAAAAGATATTTTATTGCTTCTGGAAGTCTTACGTACATACTTAAAGTTCCAATCCAGCTGAAAATGAATATCCATTTTGAGTTTTCCACATTAGAAAATATTGACAACAGCCAATTAAAACATACGAAAAAAATAATCACAAATGAATGTGAAAGTTTTTATTTGAAAATAAAAGCTAATAGGGTAAGGTAAAGTAAAATAGGGAGTCAAAATATATTTTTCAAAATTTTAGAAGTTTCTAAAGTTTAAACTATTATTAAAAAGAAACCTTCCAAATATTTGTGTCTTCCAAATATATATAGCATAAAAGGTATTTTATTGCTTCTGGAATTTTTATGTACATAATTAAAATTCCAATCAAGCTGAATATATAGTATATTCACAGTTATATAATATATATTCACAGTATATAATATATATTCACAGTTTTTAAAATTGTATATTGTAGTATGATGCCTAAACTTTATTTCCCCACTTTATTTTTTGTTTCAATAATTTGTTTTATACGAGGCCAACAGTTGGTTGGTTGGCTGGAGTTTAACGGCACAAGGGCAACACATGGGCCATACTGCACCACGAGTGCCAACAGTAAAAGCAATTGTGTGCTATCGAGCATTCACCTCAAAGTTTGGAGAAAATACAAAAAAATAACTATTTTTCCTAAATTTTTTTTTTAAATTTCCAAACACTATATATTTAAAAGGCAATAGTTTGCCATGTGTAGTAAAAGGGTGGTATGACACAAGAAAACACTCTTCTATGCATTTTAAAACATATATTAATAATTAAAAATACTCAAAAATACTTTTGTTAAAAAAAATGATTTTCTATAAGATGGATACTAACGTTATTTCTTACATATTTTTGTTAAATTGTTTATTTACTTCAAGTATTCACTTCAAAATTTTGAATAAATACAAAAAATACCTTTTTTCCATCAATTTGTAGAATAAACCAAACACTAAATTATAGAGCTAAATAAGTTTGTATTGTGTGGAATGAAGTAGATAGAACTGGGAAAAAATCAAATTAGTAATTATCCAATGATAATCCTTCGCGCATAACCTTTGAAACATTGATAAAAACTGTGCTTTGGCGGATTTCAATCTGGGTGGGCTGTGATTGGGACTGCCATTAATACTGGCTGGAAATAATCTGACCAATCAAATTGCATGTTCAAAGACCCCAGCAGTGGGATATATGCCTCCTATACTTTAATGAATACCATTCAGACGCCTACTTAAACATATAGATAGTACTGCAACAGGACCAACATCTTTCAGTGGGAGCATAGATAAAAAATTGAAGAACTGTGAAAAATTTCCACTGGCTGATTTTTTACGTGTTGAATGTTCAATTTCTCAAGTTGAGATGAAAGTACTGAGCACAGATTAGTTATATCTTCTTGATATTTTTGCAACGATTAGATCAGGCCAATGATTTAGCAGCTCACAAACCCAATCCCTTTTCACACTCTAGATGTCTAACGATAGAAAACAGACTACATGTGAGTGATTGTAAACCATTGGATAAACTCAAGCAAGTGGTATTCTTTATTTTAGATTGTTACATGCCACATTGATTTCAAATAAAAAAAAAATTTCTGAAGGACCTAAGATCACATATGAGGAAATTCGATTGTCTCGATACCTCCCTGAATATTTGCTGGAAGTATTAAACTTGGTTGTTGAATGAAATGCTTCCTTCACTAACCCAAAAAATTTGATTTGGATGAAAGGAGCGATGAAAGAGAACTGAGGCGTCGGGTTCTGAAATCTAGAGAACTTTCCTAGAGAAAGACAATCAGGCATTTCAAGGCAACCAAACTTAACTTTATTAAGTGGACATAATTAATTGGAATGCTTGTAATAGGAGAAGTACTGAAAGATTGGCCAATTCCGGCCGAGCATAGTTCCAAAATAAACAATTTTTTAACAAACATGTCAAAACCACTACATATTTTTGCTCTTCGAACCAGGCCCTGATCATCGCCTAGGTCCACAAGGCCCAGGACTTGGGCCCATAATTTTAGGGGGCCCCGAAATTGGCTGTAAACTTATAACTTTTCTTTCTTTTTGGGAATATCTTTTACAATCTGTGTAAAAGAATTTTTTCATTAAAATAATTTTGTATTGATCTTGAACCGTCTTTCGTATCCTAGAGTGTATTTATTCAAATGCATCAAACCATCATTTAAAAGCGTAAAAAAACAATATTTCTCGAAGAAATATTGAAAGTAAGTCTTGACAAATTGCAAGATCAGAAAATGTCGGCTTTGAAGTTGTGAATAATGATACAGATATTGTTGTCACGTACAATACTACACATTGTGATCGTGAAATACAATGCTACATTACAAAGTTTTATGTTTTGATTTATAAATTTGATTATTTGAAATTTGTTTCTTTATTTATGATATAAAAAACTTTAAGAAGACAATATATTGAATTAATTTATCAGCCTTTTCTATATTTAATGTTAATTCATTTGACAACGAGTCAAGCTCATTTCCAATAAATTTCGCATTTGATGAAGGGGCCCTTAAAAGTGTCCGGGCCTTGGGCCCCAACTTGTCATGATCAGGCCTTGCTCCGAACTCTCTCATAAATACAATATCCCAATTTTAAAACTGTGCATCGACATTTCAAAACCTCTTCTATATTTTATCCAGAATTGGGCGAGATTGGCCAATATTCCTTCCAACGACCGATTCACAATGTTCCACATCGGGATCGGCCAAATGAGTCATTCAAAAGGGTAATGTAGCATGTGTAAAACCGGCTTTTCAGTGACAGACTCCAAAACTTGAATAGAATGCATTTTCCTAGCTAATAAATCTTTCAAATTTCAGCTCGATTGAAAACAGCAAGTGAGTTAATTAATCCTCTGAAATGGAATAGTAGCGTGTGTAAAAGTGTCCATTAAAGACAGTATCCAATACTTGATACAATGCATTGAAATGACAATGAATCTACTAGCTAAGATTCAGCTCTAATGGATGACGATCAGAAGGTTAATCAGTCCTCAACAGATTTGCTTGCCACATAGACACCCACAAACAAAACATATGTCAATAAAAAGAATTTTTAAAAGAAGCTGACAACTGAACTTGTGCTGATTGAAAAGTGCCACAACCTAAAGTTTGTGAAAATACTCATTTTACTGTTTCTAAAAGCTAATCTCATAGCAAGAATTTTGGTTAAAGTGCAGACTCTTGCCGAAAATTTAATTTCAGAAATCCGTTAGACAAAACTTTGAACAACAATCAGTTAATTGCTGTCTTTCGTAGAATCCAAATTTTTATTTGTCTAACATTTGTGCATAAAACGAAATTGCTATTTTCATTTACTTTCTTGTGTTTATTTATTCTATTGATGGCAAAAACAACACATGCAAGGACTTTTTTTTTTATGCTTAACTGACTAAAAGAAAAAAAAAGTGTCTAATGAGAGCCCAGCAGAGAAATAAGTAATGATGAGAGAACGAACTAACCTTAAAAAGCTTCGCTTGCAATTTTCAACATGAAAGTATAAGAGAATTAAAATATTTTACTATCGAGAAGGGTTGGAAAAAAACAAGGTTTTTTTGTAAAAAAAACCCAAAACCCGTTTTTTTTGGTTTAAAACAGTTTTTTTTTTATAAAATCCCTTTCTAATTACATGTATACATATTTATAAATAAAATTTGACAATAACTAGAATAATTAATGTTCAAATAGCAAATAATATTCCTTCTGAAAATAATTTAAAATAAGTAAATAAACAATTGCTACTTATGTGGACATTCAAATCATATTAAATTTTAATATTATATTTAGCGATACATTTTTTTTAAAATTCAATGTATACAATATAATACAATAGTACTTATTTACTGTATCTACAAGGAACATTGCTCTTACATTAATCAGTAATGGTGAAAAGTTGTAAAAAATTATATTTTTAAGGTTTAGAAATAAGTTATTAAAGCACAAAACCTCTATTTCAGAAACAAATTTAAAATGCAGCCTATAATTTAATTTTTAATTAATAATTTTGAATAATTATAAAACATTAATAAATCCATTAAATTAATATAAAAACTTATTGCTGATACTTATAAAAACTTCAATAGTCTTTCATTATAGGATTTATTTAAAAAAAGTTAATTACAACGAAAAATAATTTTAAAAATCTAATTATAAATATACAAATAAAAATGAAATTTTAATTATTTAAAAAAACAAAAACATTTGGTTTAAACCATGCCAACCCTGCTATCAAGTATATTTATTTAAAATAAATCTTATTGGACATTGGTCACCTAGTTTCACAATGCCGGTTGTCCACTTTACAATTTGGTATTAACTATGTTTTGCTTGAGTAGTAACTTTCCCAAATCCTAAGTAATCACTCTGGCAAAAATTGCTTACCATTTGAGTAATTTCAAGTTATGCCAAAAATGTGTCCTACATCCTGAAGACAACTGGTGCAGAACTGACATTGTGTTTGATGAAGCATGAATGTGAAAAAAAAACAGTTGATCTTCAAGGTCTCTTATTCATGGACACCGTCAGGAAGATGTGAGGGGGTGCAATTGCACCCCCATGGCTTTTGCAGATTAAAAAAGGTGTAAATTCACAGAAAAAAACATATATGCCATTTCAAAACTATTTTTGGTGCTATAATGTGCATTTGTTTTTATATCTTTTTAAGTCCCTATTGTATTTCCTTTTTGTTTTTAAAGTTGATTTTGCATCTGTGTGGTGATTTTCGGCCTCCTGTTGTCTAAGACTATAGAGGGCTGAATAGAAGAAAAAAAATATTTATTCCTTTTATTGAACAATCATTTCTTGTCAATTCCTATAAAAAGCTTTGCTTTTTAATTATCAAGCATCAGATATGAGACCTTGAGATCTATTTTTAGAATTCAATTGAGTATTTTCTGTTCTGCCATAGTTGTGTTTGATATCAAATAAAAGCTACAAAGGAGAGGATTTAAAAAATATGTACAGTGATTTTTTTTTAAATTAAGAGAAAATTAATGCATAATTATTAATTAACATTTCATTAGGAAATAGTACAAACATTTCTAGAAATGTATTGATTTGGATAAAAATCTAGCAGTCTTGCATGCCCCAGCAAATAATCTTGCCAGCACCTGAGCACTTATTTTAATAAATTTCCTTTGCATTGAGAATGAGCAGTTTGAAATGCCAGTTAAAAAATTCAAGTGCAAGTGGCAAACATACCAGTATTTATATTAAAAGTTGAACTATAGTGCCACCAAATTCTTCAAGCAAATTTTAAACCATATGAAAAATAGGGCATTTTTTGTTTAAAAATTTATAGAATAATTTTTTTAAACTTTTTCAAAACAAAAGATGCTGATAAAAATATTTTACATTTCCAACTCTCCATTAACTTTTGTAACTAATTGTTTAAAATTTTAAATATTTTTTTCAGACTACAAATTAAAACAAGTAAATTGTCATTTCCCATTACTGGACACGTTATTTGACGGTATCTTGCATGAGTGCTAGCAAAAATATTTTTAGGGGGTGCAGATGGTATCCAAAGAGGTGCAATTAATTTTTTGTTTCAACCCCAATTTTTTCAATTGGCTATCTTGAAATTTTAATAAATAGTAATGAATTAAATTGCTTATCCATTGACTATTTCAAACCTGCATCATACTTCTATTTCCAGTGAATCATACTACTTTTCTTCTCATTATTTTTTATTTTCAAAATCCAATACCTTGCATCTCTCTGGTGCATATTTTTTTTTTTATTAAAAAAATCATTGTACATCTAACCTGCATCCTTTGAGGCTGATAGGGTTAAAATGCAAAATTAAAATTTGTAAAAACTTTAGGGTTTCAAAACATGGCCATTAAAACCAGGGTTAGCAGGGTTTAAACCAAATGGTTTTTTTTCAAAAAAAAAAATAATAATAATTTTTTTTTTTTTAAGAATAATTTAAAATTTTATTTTTATTTGTTTATTTATAATTAGATTTTTTAAATTATTTGTAGTTGTAAATAACTTTTTAAAATAAATCTTACAATGAAAGACTATTGATGTTTTTATAAGTATCAACAATAAGTTTTTATATTAATCTAATGGATTTATTAATGTCTTATAATTATTCAAAATTATTAATTAAAATTAAATTATAGGCTGTATTTTAAATTTGTTTCTGAAATAGAGGTTTTGTGCTTTAATAACTTACTTCTAAACCTTAAAAATATCGTTTTGTACAACTTATCACCATTACTGATGAATCTAAAAGCAATATTCCATGTAGATGCAGTAAACAATTACTATTGTATCTAAAAATATGTATCTCTAAATATATTAAAATTTAATATGATTTGATTGTCCACACAAGTAGCAATTGTTTATTTACTTAGTTTAAATTATTTTTAGAAGGAATATTATTGGTTATTTGAACATTAATTATTCTAGTAATGTCAAATTTTATTTATAAATATGTATACATGTAATTAGAAGAGGATTTTTAAAAAAAAATACCTGGTTTAGATCACACAACAAAAAATGGTAAAAAACCTGGGCTTTTTCCAACCCTGATTAAAACTATGTTATGACCAGTGGTAGAAGTGGTGAAAAAAAGTAGGGGATGTCCAAAAGTTGGCGACAGGTGCAACCGCTCACCCTCCATCTTCACGATTAATTCGTAATTTATAATAAAAATATTAACTACTAGTAAGGAAATAATTTATACTTCTTAACACTAACTTTGAACAAGGGTCCAAAATTTATTGTTATTTTAATGAATATTCTGCGACTTAGTTTTTTACTTGGAAGTAAGAGATTGAGTAAGTGATAATTCAACCTTATATATTTGTTTATTTAGATTTAAATAGTGCTTATAAATGTGCATACTTTCATGAAATAAAATTAATAGAGAACTCTAAAATGCTTTTTTAAAAAATAGCTTGTCTTCATAGGAAACAAGAATAAAAATTTAACTTAAAAGAAAGTTCTTCCAAAGTTAAAAGTTGACCAATTGTAACAGTATTTGTGAATAAAGATACTTACATCTTTATACAAAGTAGTTTAATACATTTTTATAATAGTATGATGTACATATACCATAAATAATTTTAAAGTTTTCAAATGTAAAAAAAAAAAAATTCTCAGTGTCACTACATTTAAAGGTTAATGTTATTTTTCATTAGTAGTTTTTAGGTGGATTGAGTGTTTTTAAAAGTGGAGGATAGATTTCAGTGGTTTTAGAAGTGAAGGGACGCATGAGTATTTTCTTGAAAAGTGGGGGGACACATCACCCTGCATCTATCCACACTTCTAGCACTGGTTATGACCTGTCCTAATCAGAGCCAGAAACTGTATAAAAAACCTCTGTGTAAAAATTGCTAAATTTTAATGTACAATCTATCAAATAAGTACGATGATGTCAGTAATCTTTTACCACTTATAAATTGGAGTCATAAATAGCGACGGCCCGTAAGTTTTCATTGATATGGAGAGGACTCGCATAGAAACATTTGGGTTTTTATAGTGCAAAAGTGAAAGCATTTGTAAAAATGTGCCATTGAAAAATTAGTATAAATCACAATAAAACGTGAAGCTAGATTACGTTCAAAGGAAGCTTAATATGTTGTTTATAACCACCATTGTGTTGACAAAACTAGTAAAAGCTTCAAATATATTATTTTAAAATGAATATAATAAAAAAATAACATTATAAATATAATCCCTTAGAGACCTGAGGCTATTTGGATACAGGTTAGTTTATCAGTGATTAAATCACACAGATTGGTTGGTTTGTATGCTCAATGACCTATTTTAATACACAATGATGGCTAATCAGGCAGGGACCTACAGCTTAACGTGGATTCTGAATCACAACGAACATCCATGCCTAAGCCGGGATTCGAACCTAGCACCTTTGGCATGAGAGACCAAAGTGCTAACCACACAACCATCAGGTGGGCTTAAATCACATAAACAGCATCAAAGAAAATCTCTAACAATAGCAATCTGTTCTTTATGTTCATCTTTAATGCAATTTTCAAAACCTATTTGTAATTTAAAAAAACATTTTAGATGGTAAAAAATGGGAAGCTGGAATTTCACTGTTTACAGCCCTGTCATTGGACTATTCCTGTTTTATCACCCATTTCAAAAGGGTTGAATAGCTCCTTTTAAATATTGTACACACTTACAAATTAGTAAAAACATATCCTTTGAGTTAGGGTAATGTTATAATTGTTTTGATTTGCCAAATGTTGCTGTGTAAACAAAGTTTTAAGTATATTAATTGACATACACAATACATCATATTGTACACATTAAACAAAAATGAGAACACTTAAATATCTATCGTTGCCATTTAAGAGTTACGCTCATCACTGACTCTGTAACATGGTGCTTGTGACTTATGATTGAAGGTAACTCTACCGAGTACCAGCACCACGACTGAAGTCTATTGTACTAAAACCCCCATCTGATCTAAAGAAGACCAGTTGCCGAAATAAATTTCAGTATAGACCCGATTGAAACATTTGACAGTTCCCAGGGATTGATACAGGGGTATCCCAGATGTTCAAAGCGTTGGCAAGAATAGTAGTGACATTCACACAAAACATGCAAAGAGCTCTCCTCTGTCATACGACAACCTCTACATAGTGGGTCATCTACAACACCCAACAGGTTAAGATGTCTATTTAAGGTACAGTGTCCAGTTAAAAGGCCTACAGCAACCTATATTTCTCTTCTGCTCAATTT
The DNA here is from genome assembly GCA_963978545.1 of Linyphia triangularis. NCBI lineage: Eukaryota > Metazoa > Arthropoda > Arachnida > Araneae > Linyphiidae > Linyphia > Linyphia triangularis. Next base: position 28,530,740 of record OZ021733.1, read on the forward strand.
TAGTAGTTCCCTCGATCTAGCCCGGGGTGACTGTTGATTGAGCTCTTTGGCATACTTTTGATCTTTAGATTGAAGCCAAGCTTGATAGGTCTCGGCCATTAATAAACCTTTAATAGTTTTCCTGACCGCATTATGAGGTAGACCCGAAACAGGCTCTGGTCCGACAAAAGGGATTTCAGAGCATTGTTTTGGTGCTACAGGGTTCCCACTCAAATCACAGAATGGAAATTAATGACTTTTCAATGACCTTTGAAAATTTGTTTTCAGGCATCATGTCTATATTTAAAATTTTAATAAAGTATATTCTATCAAAAGAGTTACAATTGGTGGATGAGTAATACAAATACGTCAGATAAGTGGCGATCAAGCGGGGATAGCAAGTCCGAATTAAATTTTTATAAATTTCGCGTTTGGACAACATCTGCAAAAATTAAGGACTTTTAAGGACCTCTAAGCATTTTCAAGGCCTTGAAAACAAGTTCAAAAATATTAAGCACTTTTAATGAATTTCAATGACCGTGGGAACCCTGTGCTATCATTGCATAAATTTTATATTTCATGAATTTGAATGTGGGATGATTGTAAGCGCTCAACACGTTGAAACCAGTATCAGCAAAACAGCTGCACTTGAGAAGTGTTCTGAGAGCAGCAATTATTAATGTTTACAGAGAGTGGACTACCAAGCAATACACCGGGAGTCAACTGTCAAGGTTATGATTGTGGTCGTTACAAGCAACTAAATATTCGATCTGAAAGGAGGCTTGTCAGAGTCCAACACTACATCAAATAATTGGGAATCTTAATCAAGGAGCAACTGTGAACATCTCTGAACGAACTGTTCCCCGCACTTTCCATTATATAGGTAATGGAAGACGACGACCTGTTTGAAAGCCGTTACCGTCTGTCTTGAACAAGAGCAGACGTCTCCAGTTAGAAAAGGAGCACAATGATTGGACAGCAGATGACTGGAAAAGGTTCATGTGGTCGGATGAATTGCGCTTTTTAACTACACCATGCAGATGGCAGGGTGTGAATATGGAAAAAACAGCATGAAAGCATGGAACCCAACTGCATTGTCACAACACTTCAAGGTGGTGGAGGCAATATTATAGTTTGGGGAATGTTTTCTTGGCACTGCATGGGTCCTTTAATTCCTGCCAAACAACGTTTGAATGCCCAAGGGTATTTAAGTGTCATCGCACATTAAGTACATCCTGTTATGTCAAAAACGAATCCAGAATTTTATTACGGAGGAAGCGGTGGCTGTTGAATAGCTTAGGTAAATTTTGTTGCTCTTGCGTTATATTACTATACCAGGGGATAACTTAGCTTTGATTATACAGGACATGTTACCAAGAGGTAAAAAGTCTCAATAACACAAAGCATAGTTCCCACTCAAATCACAGAATGAAAATCAATGACTTTTCAATTACTTTTAAGGACCTAAATAATGTTTTTAAGGACTGTTGAAAATTTGTTTTCAGGCCTCGTGTCTATACATAAATATCTAATAAAGTACATTCTACCAAAAAAGTTAAATGTTGGTGGATGCGTAAAAGTACCAATAAGTTGGAGAATTTCGATACGATGCAGATAAGTGGCGGTCACGCTGGGATAGCAAGTTCGAATTTTATTTTTATAAATTTTGCAGTTGGCCAAACAACATCTGCAAAAAGTAAGGACTTTTAAGGACCTCTAAGCATTTTCAAGGCCTTGAAAACAAGTTCAAAAATATTAAGCACTTTTACTGACTTTCAATGACTGTGGGAACCCTGCAAAGGCAACACAATGGTTGGCTACGTGTGAATTTACGACAATAAATTAGAGTTGTCTACAACTATTTAATTCCGGATAAATTATTGTTAAATATGATAGACAGAACAATCTAACAATGAATACATATACACATTGAACATTTTTAAACTATAATTTACTTTACTGTCATGCTTCGTCTTCTGCTTTATCAACTCCATTTTTTTTGGATGAGAACATTTATATTAAAAATATTCAATGACGATTTGTCTAATCTTGATTGATTTCATCCAAAGCCTGAGAGCGGCGCTCGTTAAAAAGGGAGCAGTCCATGAATAACGGAGGGGGCAATCGCCCCCTCAGCTGGATCCGCCAATGTGTAATGTTAATGGTGTACCCTGCCAGGGATGGATACTTCCAGCTGGACAATGCTCTTTGACATACAGCTGGTATTATCCTCAGATGGCTCAAAGAGCATGATAGAGAATTTACCTTGTTTCGTAGGCCTGCACAATCACCAGATCTCAATCCAATTGAGAATTTGTGGGACGAGATTGAATGGGGCATTAGGCAGCTGGATCCAGTACCATAAAATTTTAAGGAATTGGAAAGTGCAGTTCATCGAATATGGTCTCAAATTCCTTATACTAACTACCACTATCTCATAGAATAAATGCTAAGAAGAATTCATTAAGGGCAAAAAGTAGTTCAACATTGCATTGAAGGGGTGGTCATAATAATTTGGATATTCAGTGTATATAAGATTAAGCTAAAATTTTTTGTTTACATATTTAATATAAATGGACATATATATAATTATGTAAATCATAATGTAAATGGATATTATGAATTATATAATGCAGCGTTAGCCACCACGTGGCCCAGATTTGGTCGCAACAGTTTTTTCTGCGGCCCGCTGGCAGCACAGAATTAAAAAAAGAATAAAATTTCATGGTATGAACTTTTCTTTAACATAATTTTGTAATTTGTCCTAAATAGTAAGTGTTAACTATGTAGGGCAGAGTTCTCCACAACTTTCCACAAGAAACTATCTGAAGAAGCTTTCAGCGAGATGGTTTAAATCAAGAATAAATACAGGAATAACTTAACCTCATTTGGACAATTTATTAAGATTGACTGCAACAAATACTGTGACAGACATCGACTCCATCATAAAATAAACTGAACGATTTCGACCGCCATCGTTTTACAATATTGATATCGATTAAAACAGAGTAATCTGGAAGTACAGTGTAAATCTTTTATTAAAAGTTATACTTGATGATAATTGTTGTGTTGTAGGTCAAGTCCAATGTCACATTGGAACAATAAATTCACTTTTTTTTTACTGATAATACAAATTAATATTTTTTAATTATTTGAAAAAATAATCAAATATCAATTGTAATTTTACTAAGATAAAAAAATAATTTTTTTTTCACTTTTCAGAAATGCTATATATTTTTTAATCGATAATAATTAAAGATACCTACATAAATTGGTCAATCCGGCCCGTGAAAAGCTCCAACATAAGTCATATGGCCCGTCTCTAAAAGTTAGTGGCGAAAACTGATATAATGTAATGTATATAATGTACATGGACAATGAATTGGAACCATTTGATCTAAATGAAGGTAAAGAACTCATTATAAAGCTCTTTAGATTATATGTGTTATTTAGGCACAATTTTCCATCGGGTACAAATGCAACCTCTTACACCCTCTTGGCTGCACCTCAGGCAATTTCACAATCAATAAGTAAAAAGATGGTAATTTAATTTTTTTCAATACATGCTATTCTAACAATAATTCTCTACAACATCTGTTAATTTCCTGTTGGGACCACCATGCAATGTTTAGTTAGAAATTTAACTGTCCAAAAACTCCTTATGTACCATGTCAGTGGAATTTATTAATTAAAGAGTAGTCCAACCTGAAATTCCTAATGAGGAACTTGCACATGTGAGGAAAATGAATATTTTTTGTATTTTCTAGTGTTATCCAAAGAATATATTCGAGCAGTGAAATTATTTTTTATCTTTATGCTTTCAATTAATCAAAAATTGAGTTTGAAATTAGCCGAAATCAAAGCAGAAGTCACGTGACCAAAAACACATAAAAAAACCGTAACGTGGTTACGCAGAGATAAAGTCACAAAACGAAGGAGAAACCTCACTCTAAAACAGGTTTTAGACTGGTACATTATCTACGCGTTGACGTTCACGCAAAAGTGGCTTTTTCCCGCCAAATCGCAAAGTGAAAAACTAAATATCTTTTTAACTATCTATCCAAGCTCAAATTTTTGAATAAATGGTATTGTTTTTCATGATTTTTCATCTACTTTTATTTAAAAATAAAACCAAAAAACGTGAAAGTTCCTCATTGTAGAAAATTATTGTAAGAATAACAAATAATTAAAATAACATAGCTACTTTTTTAAAACATATATTCTATACCTCTAGTACTTTATAGATTTGCCATGAACAATTTATATTTTAGAGTGCATTGCTTATTGGATGGCTTAGTTTGAATAATTCATATATTATATGCTTGTTTAGGGTACTTTAAAGTAACACTTTTTTGAATAAATCATAAGGATCATTCAAATCAAGAGCCCCAGCAAAATAATTTTCAAAGGGGTGCAGATGGCACACAAAGGGGAGTAATTTTTTTTTGTTTCAATCTTGATTTTTCATTTGACTACCTTAATGAAATTTTAATTATTAATATTTTAAAACCTATATCGTACTTTGATTTTCAGTGAATCAAACCACTTTTCTCCACATTACTTTTAATTTTCAAAAATCGAAGGGAGCAAGTGCACCCCCCATGAACCTTCCTGGCAGTGCCCATGTTTCAATTCAAAGCCATGCAATGCCAAACTCTTTGAACTGAACAAGCTATAGATATTGCTAGACCAGGGATATGTTTTAAACCTTTTACAGGGTTTTGTTTTTGTGAAAAATAATTTGATTTCCGAATAACTCTGTAAAAAAGAAAATCCTAAAAGAAAATGTTGAAGTGGGGGAAGGGGAGGGGGGGGGGAATGGAAATGTGTCAAGGATACTTTTATAACATGAAAACATACAATTCAATAAAACTTGAACAAATATACATTAAGTACCTAGTAGTTGTTTTAAACAGCCCTTTTTCTAGTTGCAATTTTTTTTAAAGGATCCTACTTTCAAATTTGTAATACAGTGAAGGGTCAATAAAAGGATCCAAATTTCTTCCCAACAAACACCTTCATGTTTGCTTTGGTGAGTGACAGATGGAGGCAGTAAGGCTTGATCTTTTTAAATTAATTTTATAACCTTGGATTTAGGTTAACTCCCCAAAACTACAATTTATAAGAATCCGTCATTTGAGAGTTAATCCATAATGCTCAAAAACCTTCACATGTATCAATCCTATAAAAATACAATAGCTCAACTATGGAGATATTTTTTGCTATCTCTCATATTTTTAATTTATATATATAGATAGTGAATCATTTTTATAACGTAAAATTGATGAGTAGGTACACAGATATTACAATAAAACTAATTTAAATACAGTTTATTTGTAACAATTATTTCCTTAGGGTGTTCAAAGTTCTGTCTGAATGCATAGGAAAGTTGATTAGTAAAAATTCATTCTAATGTGGGACACAGAATGAGTGACGTGACAGTTTCAGAAAATTGTTAGCAGGAGCGTAGCCAGGGGGTGAGATATATCCCCCTCCCAAAAAATTTCTAGTTGCTAATAGAACGAAAAAATCAAATGATTTTTTTGTTTAAAATAATACATTTATTTAAATGTTTTTAAATTTTTAAATATATTTAAAAAAATTACCTGCTGTTTGGATTACTAAATGAATTCGGAAATAGAAACAAAAAAGATTTTATGGTTTATTGACTTATAATTTCATATCCCGTCCCGAAAAAAATCTCTGGCTACGCCCACAATTGTTGGCATGCCATAACCAGTTGGTTTACCCTTTAACTCTTGTGGCATATACTACAACATAAGTGGTGTAAATAGTCTTGGGCATATCTTGCTTTCAAGGATGGTATTTGTCTTTATCTTGTGGAATTTCTTTTTACCATCTTTTACTTTTCAAAATTAAATTCGCTGATTTAATTCCCTGATATTTCGGAACAGGAGCAGCAACGGATCACATTGGCGATTTTTTTCCGAATTGAACTGGGTGGATTGGCACTTTGTGATACTTCTGGCTACCCCACTTTCATACACTATGTTCCACAGGTTTTTATGAGGTAGTACCCTAGCAGCTTTTACATTGCATATCAGTCACCCTTTTTTTTTAAAATGACATCTCCCGCATGTTTCAATTAGCCATTTTAGACAGCAGTTTATGTGGATCATGTTCATTTCTGAACACCCTAAAAAATATTAATATTTATTTCAAATTTCTGGAGTCGTACTAAATTCTCAATTTTTTTATTGCAGAAATACTTGTGCAAATTCTAATAATTATTCAAATACTAATAAATTCAAACCTTTTAGGGAATATGAGAGAATTACCAGAAATCATTTTGGGTGCGACATACCAAGATTACTTCTGTGCAGGTGCCAAAAAGTTAATTGTGACGTTCCCCCCCCCCCCCCCACTAAATATTTGCCAGTTAAAAGTTTGTATCCTAATTTGGATCATTATAAGCATATAGTTTCCAGAATAAGTTGTTTAGAATTTTCATTGAGCAAGGGCCAAACTGCGCTGGTTTGCCGGATAAGAATATAATCCATTAAACACAACATGTTAAGTACTGGGGCAAAATTTTACGTAATATTTTTAGATAAATTTACATCTTAATTTCAGAAACTAAGCAAAAGAAACACATAAAAAATTCAATTAAGTACTACAGAACTCATTTTATATGAAAAGTAGCAAACAACTCATAAAAGACATTTGGTTCATTTAGAATACGATTATAAAATTTGAAATTTTTGTGTTTCAAATATCAAGTAGATTTATAGGAACATTTTTTCGTAATTTTAGTTCTAATGTATACACAAAATTAAGGATTGTTTGAGAACCATACAACACAAGGCAAACTTTTAATTATGTTTCAGGAAAAATGGGGTTTTCATATTTTTGCAGTCTATCAAAACGAAACATTTCAAACAATGATACTATTGCATACTCAGAAGCAGAATTGTTAAATTGAAAAAATACCTGTAATTAAAAATCTCATTTTATTTTGAAATATTTCTTATTTGCACAAAGGGAATATTTCGCTAGAAAGAAATACATTTCCTCTACAAACTTCTTTTATAAGGAAGGATATTGCACTTAGATGATAATAATATAAACCAAAGGGACTTTTTAATTCAACATGATTGCACTTAGTTAACATAAATCAAGATCTCACTAAACTAGCAATCATGAACATATTTAAAAGGAAATACTTATTGAAACAAAGTACTAAAGTATAGATTTGATTTAAATCCTTGTAAGCATACTCAAAAATTATATTCGAATAAGCAAATGTGCATCAATAACCTGCCCATCTCAAACATTTGAAAGAAAAACTTCGAATGAAACAAAACAAGCCTTATCACATTCTTTAAAAGAACATAGAGACAATATAAGCTTCAAAATGTTATAAATTTAATCACTTACTATGACGAGGAAGCTCCTTTTAAAAGAAAACACATCACTAACTTTACAGACGATCAAGAAAGTACACACACAAAAAGGGGGGGTGGGAGAAAAAAAAAAAAGAAAAATTATCAAAACATGTCAAGAATTCCTACGCAAATTCCGTTTTCTCTTCACTTCTCTTGATGACTACAATCGACGCTATACTGTAGCATCAGAAACTAAAGTAAAGGTTCTTCAGGAAGAAATGTTATTGAATTATTTTCTACTTATTAATATTTTAGACTTTATAAACTAATATGTTTCAAATTTCGAATCAACATTCTACAAAAATATGCTGTCTGAAAAAAAAAATATCAGCCTTCTTTTATATTTATTCATCACATGATCTAAGTTCTTTCGTTATCAACAGAGGAAAATTAAAATATATTTCTTTAGTGTTTATAAATAAAAGAAAGATAAGATTGATTTTATTTTTATTTACATAGGAGTTCGGGGTAGACATTGCGCAAGCGTTGAAAACAAGAACTAGTTTGTATGTTTGTTTTTGTTCTGTTAGTTTTGTTCTGCTGGTTGTGTATATTTTGTTTTGCGCTGTCAATCGTTGCCGCTAATCGCAAAGATGGTCGATTAGTATTTTCAACCGCTATCTAGACCATAACAGGACTATCACACCAAAATCTACTGTTATAACATATGTTCCGACCAAATCGGATAACCAATCCGTGTAAATGAATATTTTCGACAAAAAAAAAAGTGTTATTTTGCAGACATGGGGTGAAAAGATAAAAACACTTTTAAAATTTCCAAAAATTAATTATGAATCATAAATTATGATTCAATTCATTATGAACAATTAATTATGATAAAAAAAATCCTCCATTTGACAGCTGTGTTCAAGTTTCTTTAACATATAGTATAACTAGTTTTAATGAGTAATTTCCTATAATGGCTCAAGTTTTGCTTGATCAAAAAGATAACCAGCTCAGATTGAAAAGAGGACTTTATGAAATTGCCCAAAAACTCCTGAACTCAGATTTACAATCAGATGGTGAGCCTGCATCGATATCTAGTAGGCTGAGGCGAAGGAAGACTCCCTCTAAAGCTGAAACGTGAGTATAAAGTGAAATTATTTTTTGATCTTATGAAATCAACTGCCTTCTAAAATAAACTTTCAGGTAGACTAAATTTATCGCTTGAAAGAAGATTGTCCCAGTTGTCAGGTAACAGGATTATATATAGCAATCTTAATTTGAATTGCATTATTATTTTTTCTCTAAAATTATTTTTATTTTGATTCTAATATTAGAAGTAAAATTATGACACTGTGTTTCATAAAAATATGCATATACTACTATTATTTTAAAGTGAAAATCAAAATTTTGTATTGTGGCCTTCTTCCAAATGGTCAAAATACTCCAAATGTTTGGAATCAAGGGATAAACAAGTTTGCAAAAGAAGGGGGAAATATAGTAAACAATAAATACATTAAAGATCTATTCATCAATTATTTATTATTTGAACAATTAAAATTGTAAATAGCAGATTCACCTTTCAATGAATAATTTGGTCCATATATAATAGTTTTCACTCAAGGTAGTGTTTAAAGGTATAATATAGAGCACACCAGCAATATCTTAAAATGCACACTCTTAGTGCACCAAAACATTAAGAACCTTTAACTGTGATTTCAGATGTTATACTTTAATTTTCTTCCAAAAACACAGTTTTGGAATTTTTATTTACAACTAAATGAAACAGATAACAAATTATGCCAATCTTAAAACACAAACTTTTCACAAACACCACTCTAACATGACACAAAATAGTGAATGAAGGTACTAATTATTTATTTATGAATTCTTCAGGTTAAGGTTCCTTCTGCTTGTAACTATATATACTATAGGTTGGGATATGGAGGTAATTTCAAGTTTCAGTGGCTCATGGTAAATTTTAATATGGTACAAAAATTCTTTTCTTATTTTAAAGACTATAAAAGTGATAAAAATACCCACAAAATCATGCGTGTTTGGGTAGGTATACCTGATTTTTATATCCTCTGTTAATGAAACGGTGCCAAGGTTTTAAACTACTCTCGTTTTGATAAATACATGGTTTACCAAATTTGTAAAAGAAAAGTTGGAAGTGAATGTATTTAGGTTAATTGTTTGGCTACCTAACATACTTTGTGGTTTATTATAAAAATAAACAAAACTTAGAAGTACGTTTGAAAACATTTTCTTATTTTAAAAATGTAGTCTTAAGGTTTAATATTTAAAATATACCTCTGTAAAAGGTATAAAATAATGTAATGACTATTCACAGATAGATTCCTTAATAATGGTGTAAAATTTTAGCAATAGTCAAAATGTTACTTCCAAATTTGAAACTGTGAAACATCACTCACTATTAGGATTTTTACTATGAAAAAATACTTTTACTGCCATATTTTTTGTAATAAACACTTGCTACACAGATTCCTAACATTCTGGAGAATGATCCTTTAAGCACTTGACCCTTATGAATTTATGACTGCAACAGCCTTTTTCGCCTTGTCATAATGTAAAAAACCTTTAAACTGTCACTAACGTAAAAGAAAGAACCGATGAAGATAAGGTCATACAGAAGAGAAAATATTCGCTTGACATGAGGACTTGGAATCAAGCCTTACCTGGCTGGCCCTCTGCATTCTCTCTTTTCAAAGTGAACTAACAAGGCGTTGATTGTGACAGATAGTCCCAGATTGGTATTTGGGTTGTCCTTATGGGAATTTCTGGTTTTCCCTCTGTTCAAAACACAAATGCAGTATGTTTTCCATTGAAATTCCTCCTGGAAGGCATCCCTCATATGGAATGCTCTCGGTATCCAGATCTTGATTAACAATGTTCCCACACTGTATGGCCTAGGTGTAACTTTTGCACCAGAAAAGCTCTAGTACAACAAAACATGATATTAAGAAAATTGTACAGTACCATTTTACAAGAGCATGGAAACTACGACTATACTAGAGGACAGGATGTGAGCTCACTGAATATGCTGTAGGAACCGGCTCCCCTATCTTTGTAGAGTATTGAGTGAGCTCAACTCATCTCGTCCTCTAGTATAGGTAATCATCAGGTGATAAACAATAACAACTAGTACTGTTACTGGACCTTTGTGAAGTGATAATGCAAAAGGGGTCTATCTTGATGAGTTAATAAGGGTGAGAAATGTGTTGCTCATTAATGTTACTTACTTCAATCATAGACTGAGAGGCGACAGCAATTTTTGGACCCCATCGAACATCATTCTGATTTTTTTATAGAAATTAGAGAAAAGTTAGTAGATTACGAATCCACTGGTCTGCCGTGGCAAAAATGGCCGAAACTGGTCAAAAATCGATTTTTAATAAGTTGAACTAAATCCAATTGTCAAATGAGCCATAACTTGCCAAATAATTAGCATTTTTTTTTATTTGGTAACCCTCACTCTTTAATTATCAATTAAGAAGGTTGCAGACGATTCAGATATCTGGCGACGGTCTACTTGCATCTATTAAAAATGAGCCAAGTTGGCAATAAACATTACGTCACGGATAACGTAACTGATGTCGCCAATTTGGCTTACTTTTAAAAGATACAAATTTTCCAAGCCAGAGATCAGAAATCGTTTGCGCTTTTTCTCATTGAAAATCAAAATGCAGGGTTGCCAGATGAAAAAGTTTGTTCTCTTTTTGGCAAGTTATGACATATTTGACAATCGGATTTTAGTTCAACTCATTCCAAGTCGAGTTTTGATCAGTTTCGGCCATTTTTGTCACGGCAGACCAGTGGATTCCTAATCTACTCACTTTTCACCAATCTCTATAAAAAATTCAGAATGATGTTCGATGGGGTCCAAAAATTGCAGTCGCCTCTCGGACTATCATAATTAAACTAATTTTCAAACAGAGGGCATTGACATGTTCCTGGTCTGGGAACATTATTTGTAAAGAAGAAATTGACGATGGAGACAGACGTGCTGCAAGTTACATGTTTAATTTGATTTTCTTAAGTTAAAGTTGTAGTTGTTGCTAGGTGGCCATAGAAAGTATTTCTTTATAATTATTGATACCAGATACAGAACATTATTATTAAACGGACATATCAAACACTCTCCTCCTAAAAAAAAAATTAAAGTTACAAGTTGACATTGTATAATTATTAACTACATAATCACATAAAAATTATGAAAGTAATGACTTGTTAAGTTCTTAAGAGTTTATAAATTCAGTCTTTTAGATGGTTTTATGTTTCACTTTGGTCGAGTTTTCAACAGGGAGCTTGAATTTAAAACTGGAGAACACTCAACAGTCTTAGCAGGGGTAAGCGGTGTTTGAACATCTGCTTCACACTCAGGTTTTTCTTCGAGTTTATCTTGGTTTTAAGATAGGTGTTCGCATTAATAGTTTTTATGATTCACCCGAAAACCATTTAATTTCCATGTGATGAGTAGAATAAACCCATACTTTTTCATGTAAATCAAAGTATCTCAAAGCCTTTTCTTGAGAATGAGACTTTTGAGATTCTCTATACTTTTTCTCTCAAGTAAGATGATCACTTCAAAGCTGTGTGAGCTTTGTTTAAGGTGTAAACTTGAACAACAGTTCAGCAGGAGTTTTCAGAGTGACAGAAGATGGCGTATTTCTATAAGCAACTCCAGCACTATCTAGCCTATGTTGGAAACTATCATACTGTGGGTTGCAGAAATTATGTTTCTTTAAGATGTATTTAACAATATTGACAGATTTTTCTGCTGCTCTGTTTGAATTTGGGTGATATCCCAAGCAACGCAACCATATTGTTTCAATGTGGTGTCAACGTTAAATACCAACATGCACAATGTTGTTTCAACGTGGAACTGCAACGTTGTTTTCAAGCGGAAGTGTTCACTTAAAGGAGCGTGGATACAATGTTGAGTGCCAACGTTGTTTCAACGTAGATATATCACACTGCTTCCACATGCTAGCTATTGCCCACGTGGTTTCAATGTTGAATGTCAATATTGGTTCAACGTGGATTTGTCACATTGTTTCCACGTGAGAGTGTTCATTTTTGCCAATGTGGTTTCCACGTTGAATGTCAATGTTGTTTCAACATGGATGCATCCCATTGTTACCACATGATAGTGTTCACTTTTACCAATGTTGTTTAAACATGAATCTTCCACATGAGTGTTCAATATTGAATCTTGCCAATGTTGTTTCAAGACACACATCCCATAATGCTGTTTTTACAGCACTATAGTTCTTGAGCCCAAGAACTAGTGCTGTAGAAACAGTTTTTCTGGAAAGTATGTCTTGAAACAACATTGGCAAGAATCAGATTGAACACTCATGTGGAAGATTCATATTTAAACAACATTGGTAAAAGTGAACACTATCATGTGGTAACAATGTGGAACACCCATGTTAAAACAGTATTGCTCATATTTTTCATATTCACATTGCACATATTTTTTGGAAGGGGTTATGAAATTAAAATTCAAAATACCATTTAAAGTTGCAATTTTAAGCAAAACAAATTATTGATTTTTGTATTTTAATAGATAACAGAAAAAATTTGGAAGCGAATGTATCCTGCCTACTTTCCTAAGCGCTTGTTTTGACACATTTTTTTCACATGAATGTGTTTAGTTTTATTAGCACTGTAAAGTTTAAGAGTATATGCATTATAGAAACTCTCATTTAATGAAAAGAAAAAGTTAAAACTAGAATATTTTCCAAGTATTGGCTTTATGAGTTTCCAACTACTGTTACACAATATATCATCTTTTAGTAGGTAGAATATCATTTTGTGAAAAATTAAACTTTCCTTTTATATGCAGAGGATTATTCTGTACAAAAAATTTAATTTTGCTCCAATGAACCACAATTAAAATTAATTATAATATTTGCTTCTTAATTATCTCTGAACTAATCAAATTTGAATAAAAATTATACATATATATTTTTAAACTGTAAAAATAAATCATAATGTTCAAAATAATTTTATTTCAAAAATAGCATGCATAACATTAAAACAAATGTTAATAAAACAAATATTAATAATTACATGTAACAGTAACAGACATAGTCCTAACACAATTACATAGGTACAAATACCTTTCAAATTGTTTCTAAGTTCACACTTTAAACCAGCAAATAGAAAATTATAAGATGATTAAATATATATGTGCTAATTTTTAATGACATATCCCATTCAGAGCAACTTCAAGACCCCATTTAATGACAGTAAAATAAGAAAGGAGATACAAAACAATTATTTAAGTTTGTGAACCATATGTTATAATCCATGTTTACAATCCACAATATCATTCCCAAAAATATTCCACATCTCTGTCACAATCAGCAGCCTTAATGTCACTCCACGAGCTTCTTTCGCCTCCTCATTGGTTGTTTTCATAATCTCTAAAATAAAATTACCTTTATTTAATACAATAAAGCATTCAAACATATATTTATATAGATATAACTGTTTTCCAATTTTTAAAAGTAGACACCATGCCAAAAATAATAATAAAGAAATACGACGTGTAAAAATGCTCAAATCCAACTCTGCTACTTAAATCGCCAACCAAATTCAAAGATTGAATATATTAATCAAGATAATATCCCTTTTTTATGACTTAAAAAAATCCCTCTCTCGCGTTGAAAGCGATCCCCTTGTTTTGGATGGTTTTAAGTCAATGCCAGTATGCAGAAGCACCCTTCATATTATGGTTTGCACATTGGACTGACCAAAGATCACACGACCATTTAAGGCAATAACAGACTTATTTCAGAATATCATGCAATGACGATACACAATATAGTTTAATCAAAAGTAGATTATGTAAAAAAAATTCGAAGGCAGATGCAGAATACCAATGTTGCCTACTCCCACCCAGTATTTGAAAACTAAAATGAAGAGTAGAAAAATTTAAAGGAAAAACATATAATATAGGTTTTTAATTAATGTTATATTTCAATAGGAAACCAATTATAATTTTTGAAAATTCTAGATTGAAACAACTTAGTTGCCTTTTACTCTTAGGTATACTTTTAGAAAAATTTACTGTATCATACAAATTTAGCTTTAAATTCAAAAACCCTTTTTACTACTTTGAGGATAAATTAAATGAGCTGCTGCAACCAAATTGAAGCCATGCTTTCTATTGGTTTCCAGTTCAAAGTTAGGAGCCCTTTTTTCATTACATAGTTGCCTGGAGGTTAAAATAGTCAATTAGGATATTTTGGTACTTGCGTATTAACGCCACCGCAGCTACAGATTTGGCGGTTTTTAATTACTTACAAGGAATTAGAGTTTTATACTTACAAAGAATCCAAAAGATAACTGCATGCGAACAACAAGATTGCTCTTTATTGGCGGCACTGAAAAACCGTCAAATCTGTAGCTACAGTGGCGTTAACACGTAAGTACCGATATTTTTCTTACCAAAAAAAGTTTTCTGGAGGCTAAAATAGTCACTTTAGTAAACGCCACTAGCAGCCTTGTTATAATACTGCCATAATTCAGACATGTTCACAACAGCAAAACTAATTTAAAAAGAATAAAAAAATTATACTTAATATATAAATTATAGAGGATTATCAAAAGAACTATCAGTGTCATTTAACATGATGGCCACAAAATTCAGGTAAAAAGTTCCCTGACAGATTTCTAAAAAATTCCTTTCCTGCAAACTTTTTCCGAATTCCCCCAATTTTTTCAGATATGTTGACACACTTATCGAATAGAACATGTATGCTAAAGAGATAATATGCCAATTTTTTAAAAATAGGTTTGGTGGTAGTTAAAAGTTAAAATTATTCCATAACATTAAAACTTCTAATGATTATCACAGCAAATCTTCAGGAAAATGGTACCAAATTAGGGATAATGGATAAACATACCCTAAACAGTAACAGTAAATTTTCCTGAATATTAAAAAAATTCCCTGATTTTTTCCACAATCGAAAAGTTTCTTGATTTCCAGGTTCTGTAGCCACACTGTTTAAGTACAACAGCTCTAACAAAGGTGAAATAAGCAAGTCCACAGAAGACTGAAAAAAAAAAAGAATGTTCAATTCTAATACAATAAGTAAATTTATTCTAAAAAGTATTCCCAAATATAACTTTGGTACAGTCAAACCCTGTTAATGTGAAATCCGTTAACCTGAACTCCCGTTTAACGCAAAGAAAAAAGCAGTTCCCCGTATTTAAAACTTGACGTTAATTTATTCAGTTAGCACAAACAATTTCAACGGCCCCAGCGACTTCGTGTTAATGAGATTTGGCCGCAGAGTTGGACCCCTCCCTCCCCCCAAAAATGTTTTTTTTGTGTTGTTTAAAAAAAAAAACAGGGTTTTTTTTCCCGTTTTTTTTTTTTTTTTTTTAAATCCTTTTCTAATTAAAATGTATACATATTTATAAATAAAATTTTACATTAACTAGAATAATAAATTTTCAAATAACAAATAATATATCTTCTGAAAATAATTTACACTAAGTAAATAAACATTTGCTACTTATGTGAACAATTAAATCATTAAATTTTAATATTATATTTAGAGATATATAGTTTCCATTGGATTTAAAAAAACATAATACAATAGTAATTGTTTTCTACTTCTACATGGAATATTGCTCTTAGATTCATCAGTAATGGTGATAAGTTATACATAATTATATTTTTAAGGTTTAGAAATAAGTTATTTAAGCACAAAACCTCTATTTCACAAACAAATTTAAAATGCAGCATATAATTTAATTTTAATTAATAATTTTGAATATTATTATAAAACAGTAATAAAACACTTAGATTAATATAAAAAGTTATTTTTGATACTTATAAAAAGTTCTAGACTTTCATTATAAGATTTATTTAAAAAAGTTATTTACAACAAATAATTTAAAAAATCTAATTATAAATAAACAAAAAAAAAATGCAATTTTAAATTAGTCTTTAAAAAGAGAAAAAAAACTATTTGGTTTAAACCATGCCAACCCTGTTCGACTGTATAACAAAAAGGGAGATTTAAAAAAAAATTAATTTTTTTTTTGCAAAAGAACAGAATTCCACTTTCTAATTTTAGTTTTTTAGAAAGTTCTTTTTGTAAATTTTTAAATAGCGAAATATGCTATACTGTACTGCATCTTTTCAATTTACCACAGTACCTGAAAAGGATAGGATTCAGTTGTTAGGGGCCAGCGATCAGATTCCAGGCACTACCTGTTCCACAGTGTTGTACATGGAGGCAGTAAGCTGAAAATATGTTAACTATTATAAAATGTATCATCCTTATGTACATGTATATATTTACACTGATGACGTCTTTTTTAAACCTTACTTTGAAATATCGATTTGATTACCAGGTGGGATAGAGAGAAATTCTCAATTTGTTATCCATCACTGCTTGAAAAAGAAAATTAACGAAAGAAATTCATTTTTTGCACACAAAACATCAGTTCATTTTGCAGCTATATTTTTAAATAAACATTTAATTTTACATTAATTAAAACAACACATTACACAGTGGCCACAAAATTCAGGAAAAAAAGTTTTCTAATAATACCCTGATAGATTTTTAAAAAATTTCCTGATAGATTTTTAAAAATTCCCTGATTTTACAGCAAATTTTCTTCAAATTTCCAGATGTGTGATCGAATTGAACATGTTAAAGAGACTACGGGTGTGGAAAATCACATAACTTTCAATTATATTATATAACATTAAGAAATGTTCAATAATACATCTGTATTCCACCTGAAATAAATTACTGGCTCTGTTGTCACGATCCCTATTACGGTGGAGATTTTTTTTAACTGAATCAGTTCATTTAATTACCGCAAAAATTCTTTCAACAAGTATAGAAATAATATTTATACAGCATGTTTAATTCTCAGTGATCAATCGTTTTAGAAAAACATACTTTTACAAGACAGCCCATTCAGTTTTATAGCTCATACAAAACAAGTGAAATATAACCTTAGGTTTATTTATGTCACACGTGTGTCCCAAAAATCAACAAACCTCACTGATAAGAACATCATTCATTATCTAATTTCATTTATAAATAGAAAAACATCTAATTTAGAAAACCGCTAAATAATAGAGTACAAATTAATAATGTAATGAAGAAAACTTACCAGAAAAGGCATTAATCCATTTGTCAACAGACAACGTCAAGTTTCAAATCAAGTTCAAAAGTGACGCTAGCTACGTCATCACTGAAAGGTAAAAGCGTATTGCGCATGCGTCGGATGATGGAAATCGTGGATCAGTGGTGAATTGTTGAAGTATAGTTGAATTATCACGTTGATGCAATATTATAAAACCACGTTCAGTAAACGGATTTTTTTTTTTTGCTTTCATAAATTGCTTTTACCAAAGTTTTCAATTAATATGATTCTTGGACAGGATTGGGGTTTTCCAAAAACCAAAGAAGACACTTGTTTCATGTCTGGTTGAAATATCACATTGAAACAACATTGTGATATCACATTAGAAAAGTGAAGAAAACGAAATTCTGACTTTATTCGTACTACATAATTAAAACCCCTAAAAACTATACGAGATAAATTGATTTATGCTAATATCTGTTATAAAATATCAGCTTCCTTAAAAATGCATTGGAATTGCACATTGATACAATGTGGTTACAATGTGCCTTTCTCACTTTCAACGTATCCACCAAAAAACCACATAGAAACAACATGAGTGTGTTGCTTGGGATGGTGGTGAATATTTAACCTCAATTCCATTAGATTTGAAAAATCTCAGATATTCTTCTGATTTAAATTGGACAGCATTGTCAGAAACTGCTTGAGTTGGTAGTCCAAAGATTGAAAACAATGTTATGAGTTTTGAAATGGTGGATTTTGAAGTTGTGCTCTTGACAAGCGATACTTCAATCCACTTGGAATAAGAATCTTTCACTATCAAAAGATTTTGATTTTCCAACTCAGTATAATCAATATGTATGCGATCAAAAGGCTTACCAATCAATGGCCAATTATTTGATGGGACTTTAATTGCACTTGGTCTTGTTATTTGATATGGAACACATTTGTTCACAAAATTTTCGATTTCTCTGTCTATTTTAGGAAACCAGAAGTAACTGTGGGCAAGATACTTCATATGTACAATTCCAGGATGTTCAACATGCAAAAGTTGAAGTACTTTGTTTTGCAAACTCTTAGGAATTACTAATCTGTTGGCTTTTAGGAAACAATTATTCTCCAAGCTTAATTCGTTACGAACCTTAAAAAATTCGTTTAAATGATCTGGTACCTTTTGTGGCCAACCAAATCTTGTGTTTGTGATTTCTTGACTTACTTCATTATCGATTGCACTCTTTTTTTCAATCTCTTTGTTTGTTAAGTCCTCAAAGTCAGAGAAATAATAAACAAATTGCTGAGCAAGTTGATCTACAGGTTCACTGTCTTTAGAATTCATATCATCCCTTTTTGTATTTCATAATATAATCATAGTTAGACAATATTAAAGACCATCTTTGCATTCTAGCATTTACCATTTCAGGTACAGGTTTGTCATGACCCAATAGAGTTAACAATGGTTTTGCATCAGTTTCAATTATAAACTTTTAACCTTGTAAATATTTATTGAAATGTTTAATGTCAAAAATTATATATAGAATATTTGTCTTTATGAACTTGAGCATAGTTTCACTCAGCATAAGAAAGAGTTTTGGATGCAAAGAAAATTGGTCTCAAAACACCAGGAGAAAGTTCATGACACAAGACTGCTCCTAGTCCATAATCTGAAGCATCGCATTGTAACACAATGGATTTTGACATGTCATAGTGCATAAGTACATTATATTCATTTAACAAAGTTTTACTTTCTTCAAATACCTTAATAAATTTTTTATCAAATTCCCATTTTATATTCTTTTCTAATAATCTATACAAAGGCTTTAACTTAGTAGATAAATTAGGAATGAAATGTTGATAATATGAAAGCAAACCTAAATAACTTTTCAACTCAGTTACATTACTGGGCTGTGGAGCATTGACAATATCATTACACTTATCTTTGACAGGATGTATACCTTCAGAATCTTTTACATGAGCCAACATCTGAATTTTCTCTTTGAAAAATTCACATTTAGAAATGTTTATTTTTACATTGAACAGATTAAGTTTCTGTAAAACCATGATAATTCTTTGTATACATTCTTTCTTTGTGGTAGCATGCACAAACAAATCGTCAATATAACAGTCAGTAAAAGGAAATTCTTTCAGTATACTATAAATTTTTTGTTGAAATAGAAATGATGCTGATTTTATGCCAAAGGGTAGTTTTGTATATCTTAGCAAACCTTTAGGAGTATTAAGAGTTAACAATTCTGGAGATTCAGAACCTATAGGCAGTTGATGAAAGGCCATAGAAAGGTCAATTTTAGATAAATACCTCCCAGAACCCACATTAGTAAGAATATCTTCCTGTGACGGAAGAGGGTAAAATTGTGTTTCACCCACATATTCTTACAGTTTTTTTTACCTTCACTATCAATTTTAGGTACAGCTACTATAGGAGTTGCCCATTTTGAATGAGTAACAGATTTTAGCACATCTTTCTGAATTAATGCTTCCAACTCATTATCAACTAATTGTCGAACAGCATAAGGGATTAGTCTAGATTTATAGAATATAGGATCATTCTTCATAGCTATATTTACTGGATCCCCCTTAGTACCAATACCATTATTTAAATAAAAACAATTGGGAATATTTGTTTTACAATACTCAATAATATTTATATCATCAGTAAGAACAGGTAGTATAGTGTTTGGAGAGCTGCACACATTATTTACTTTTTCAAAGTTACCTGTATTAATGTCTACATTAAGCTGTTCAATCCAAGAACGACCCATTAAGGTAGGTCTATTTTGTGTCTTGATGACAAGTGGCAGTGAGATTTTCACATTACCACGTTTCACAGGAACCATGAATTGCCCCACTACCTACAACAGTTCACCTGAATAGGAACGCAGTGTAGGAGCTTCTAGTGATTCCAGACGACCCAAATGCAACTTTTTGAACTTGTTTAAAGATATTTAGGAATGAGCACTTCCAGAGTCAATTTGCATTTGAACAGAAGAATTACCAATGTCAACGTTTATGGAGTATGGTTCAGGTGCTTCTTTAAAATCAGAAACTGTGTTGATGCTGAACTCGCCAAGAGCAGTGTTGACATCTTCCAGGTTTTCTTTCAAAATTTTTTTTGTTGAAGATCTGTAAATAGAAGAAATGTGTCCCTTTATATTGCACTTAAAGCAATTGGCATTTTTAAATGCACATTCATCTCTGTGTGTCTTGCCACAGTGTTTACATTTTGATTTGGTTTTGAGGCTTGAGGAATTTTTCTTGCTATCAACATTGTTTTATGTGCAGTTTTCTTATAAAAGGTTTTTTTATTTTTGTTTGCATTTGTTATTTTTAAGACATCATTACTGGATTCAAATTTCAAAGATTTGGCTTCTTTATTGGCTGTCTCCAAGGCCAAAGCAATTTCGCATGCATTTTTTGAAATCCAAGTCTCTTTCACTCAATAATTTATTTTTAATGTTTTGATCTGTAAGGCCGCAAACTAGCTTATCACGAATGGCTTCATCCAGGAAATTATTAAAAGTACACTTACTGGCTTGTTCTTTGATGTTGACTATGAA
Source organism: Linyphia triangularis (assembly GCA_963978545.1). Lineage (NCBI taxonomy): Eukaryota > Metazoa > Arthropoda > Arachnida > Araneae > Linyphiidae > Linyphia > Linyphia triangularis. The sequence goes on from OZ021733.1 coordinate 28,551,789, forward strand.
GCTGGATACTAGGGCGTATCGAAAAAATCCAAATTTTTCAAATCTTTTAGCGGTAGTGCGGAAAATTTGCGGACACCCATCACTAATACGTGTGTGAAATTTTAAAACTCTGGGTTAATATCTTCTGTCGCCTCAATAGCTCGAAAGTTCCGAAATTTGGGCTAAAAGTGATTAAAATTCAAAAATTCATAAGAAATTCCAGATTTAGCTATAAGTTTAAAGATGGTGCTTACTAGTTACTATTTTTGACAACAACAACTATAATTTTTTTTTATAATTATAGTTTAATATCTTCTGCTACCTCAGCAACACCAAATTTTGGAAAATAAAAGGCTAAATTTCAACAACAAAAAAAAAAAAAAAAATACACGTCCCACTTACCTCATTTTAAAGGGATCAGAAATTTTATTGCATTTCAAATATACAATTGACGATAGCATTACTACTTGTAATCCTTTTTTTGTCTCGAATTTTGACATGTGTTTTCTGGATTCTAGAGTAGCTCTTATGAATTTATCCCTGTTTTCAGGCCCAACTGTTTTCTCGGAGGCTGCCGTGACAAGTTTCACAATTTGCTCAACTGCTTGTGTATGTGAAGGAAATTGTATGAAGTGCCAGCAGGTCTTCGGCATACCGTCCTCTGTCATTTTCAAAAGATCTTGAGAACTTATCTCTCGGAGAACTGGCGGCGATATCACAAAACAATTTTTCCAGTCAATGAGATCAATGTAGTCTTCAGCTTCAAAATTGATATCAGGAATAACGAATCTGCGCACACCACAGCTAATTTCTCTTGCCTTTATTATTCTTCGAGCTGCAATGATTCTGATATGACATCTTTCATCAGTTAACATGGCCAAAAGCATGTTTTGTGGAACAGCAAAATAAGCGTTCCGAAAAATAACTGGATCGATTACGTCACAATACTTCTTAGGCAAGTACCGAGATGAGCTTATGAAATTCCACAGATGTCTAGGACCGTTTTTTATGGAGTGATTAATCTTAATTCGGAACCATGAGGGTGCGTAGACTCTTAGAATGAATTCAACTAAAGTTAGTAGCTCATTTGATGGGTCTGATGTAGATATATATAACCTCAGTATTCGATTTGCAGTTGTTAGTCATCTGGCCAAATTCAACGTTCCTGGTTCTCGGTTAGCTAGATCTAAACTACAAATGCCAGAACTAATGGCTGTGCAAATGTCGAATAAGTATTTCTGATCTGAACTGAGTAATCTACTATCAATGTGTGGCAACTCGCATTTAATATTATTAAAAGCAACGACTGAAAGTTTTTCACATCCTCTAAGTTTTGTGTCTACAGTGTAAGATGAAGGGCCAGAAGACTTGCCGTCTATCTATTATAAGTGTCGTAATGGCAACTCATTAAAATGAAGTAAGCAGACAATCCATTGGAGTGGTCTCTGAAGTTTCATTTCAAGCCTGCGAATTACACCAGTAAACATTCCTGTGTTCACCACAGTGCCGTCACACCCGACAACTGTGAGCTTGCTAAAATCATCCAAAAAAGTACTTGTTATGTATTCGTAAATGCTGTTTGATACATGAAGACTACATCCACTATCAGGTGAAACATGCACCACGTACGAGGAACCAGGCTCCGATACAATACAGTAATGCGCTTCTACAATTGTTCTTTAGAACTGCTTTCTCTCGAGTGTTTCTGATGTTAAAGTTTTGTCATGCCCGCCATCAAAATAAAGGCCAGATAGATTGGAACGATTTTCATTTAATTTTGATACCATTTGCTTGTAAACTCTTGATTTTTCCCTCCATACTTTGTTTTGTCTGTGACGAGACTGGAATTCGATTCCGATATTAAACCCAAATCTTTCATAACACTCGATGCAATAGCAGCCGTGGCTCTGTTAGAAACACCATATCTTTGACTGGCAATAATTGTGCTGTCCAATTTTACACGCATCTGAAGACTCCTTGAATCCTGCTGAAGAAACGGTGTGTAGGAAACGTCTTTGGTATCCACCTCATCTTCATTTTCCAGAGTAAAGCTTGAAACAGAAGCAGGAGACGCCTTTTCTTTTACTTTGCACAGCATTTTGTTGTACTCGCATTTGCCTTTTCTGAAGTCGTTTTGTTTCGGGTGCATCAACACTCCCAATGAACATTTTTCTTTCCGTTCTTTGAGGAACGCCTGCACATTTGGCGGAACTTTGCTCTCTTTTGGACAGATACACTGCTTAAAAATAGCGTATTTACAGGAAGATATGTCGAATAGTTTCTTTACTTCCGTTTTAAAGCTCTCAACATTTTCAAGAGTAGTCTTGCTTCTTCTCACACGTTTTATATTTTTCATGATTGAACGATATTTTTATGGTAAGCATGTATCATATCACAAACACTCTTATGTGAAACAGAAGGAATGGATAAATCGACTTATAAAATTTCAATTTTCAAAGCAACAGTTTCTGCAATAACAGAGAAGCATGGTTCTTTATTTCCATCAGTTTCATTAACAAAACGCCATCTCTCATGAGCGCAACATCTTATGACGTCTTCATGTGTTGGCAGCATGCGTGAAAAATCCTTCGGTGTTCCAAAAATAGGGCATTGCAGCATTTATCGACTTGAAAACTTTGAATGCGATGATTCCTGCATTTCTAATATTTACCAATATCTTTTACTAACAAATGACTACGACACTAAGCTACGAGTAAAAAAAATTCCTTAAAAAGAAACGACTATATTGCTGCAAATATGTTTGATATGAAGATAGAAACTAATTGAAAGAAAATATTCTAGAGTTAGACTAAATACTAAAATAATTTAAATGATCAAGTGATTTATTGGTCGCTCCGATTTGATTCTCGGGATGAAAATAGGTGTGTTCCACTTTACTTTTCTGGCAGTACGCCAAACCCAGTGTGATAGAAGATATTAACCAATAATTCTTGCATACTTTTTGTTGTTGAAAAAAGTAATTTTTATTACACGGTACCTCAAAACGATCAACGAAATCTGCGACTGCTGATTAAATATTGAATTGTAATCCTTTTTATACAAATTTTCGGAAATTCCGGTTCACTGAGGCGACAGAAGATATTAACCTATAATTTTAAAAAAAAATTTAGTTGTTGTTAAAATATACTAACATTTAACCACTACCCCCAATCGTTAAATGAAATATGGGAATTTTCGAATTTTAAACACTTTTAGCCCAATTTTTAGAACTTTGGGGCCATTGAGGCGACAGAAGATATTAACCCAGAGTTTTATAATTTCACACACTTATTACTGATGAGTATCCACAAATTTTCCGCACTACCGCTAAGAGATTTGATAAACTTTGATTATTTCGATACGCCCTACTGGATACATCTTCTGAAGTTTGTTTTAACTTATGAAAGCGGTAGCACTCCATAATGATCGAACTTTGTTGAGAAAAATGTTTCTGTAACTCCTCAACAATTTCGTCATAGGGTACCTCCTTCATATTTCTAGGTTGTAGTAGGCTTCTTAACGTTGAGAAAACATCCTTTTCAAAGTTCGTCATTAGAGTGGCCTTTTTGTCAGCATCAGTTTTGATTTTATTTGCTTCAAAATAAAATTCTACTTGTAGCAGATATTCTTCAAAAGAATCAGCGCTTTGAAATACATGCATTTTGCCCATTCTCTGAGAAGATATGGAATCTTGCATCTTGAATACTATCGGTTTCAGTTCTAAACAGTAGGATTACGATGCGGTAATGGCAGTGTTCATTTTCAAGAAAATACCGATCCTCCACATTCGTTTTAATTTTCAATTCTTATTTTCATAACTTTTATCTTAGTCTTCAATGATATGTTCCTGGTCTGGGAGCATTATTTGTAAAGAAGAAATTGACGATGGAGATAGACGTACTGCAGTTACATGTTTAATTTGATTTTCTTAAATTAAAGTTCTAGTTGTTGCCAGGTGGCCTTAGTAAATATTTCTTTATAATTATTAATGCCAGATACAGAACATTATTATTAAACAGACATATCAAACAAGCACTTTAAGCTCTTTATTTTTTTTCTACATTTTTCCTGTTGTTGAAAGGACTCCCAAAAAGTATCTCTAACTTATCCAACAGCATAGTTCCTTGCTCATGACAGTGAAAACCAACCATAGAATATTTACAGGTTTGTGTGTGTGTTTCTTTTTCTTCAAAAACAACAATTTTTATTAGAGATTTATGAATCCTAAAAGAAGTTTGCTTCAATCTCTGAATGTAAATATATGGTTGAGGTATTAAAATAATGTAAAAGTGACAAATGGGAGCCATAAATTCAAAACAGGACTCCCAAAAAGTATCTCTAACTTATCCAACAGCATAGTTCCTTGCTCATGACAGTGAAAACCAACCATAGAATATTTACAGGTTTGTGTGTGTGTTTCTTTTTCTTCAAAAACAACAATTTTTATTAGAGATTTATGAATCCTAAAAGAAGTTTGCTTCAATCTCTGAATGTAAATATATGGTTGAGGTATTAAAATAATGTAAAAGTGACAAATGGGAGCCATAAATTCAAAACAGGACTCCCAAAAAGTATCTCTAACTTATCCAACAGCATAGTTCCTTGCTCATGACAGTGAAAACCAACCATAGAATATTTACAGGTTTGTGTGTGTGTTTCTTTTTCTTCAAAAACAACAATTTTTATTAGAGATTTATGAATCCTAAAAGAAGTTTGCTTCAATCTCTGAATGTAAATATATGGTTGAGGTATTAAAATAATGTAAAAGTGACAAATGGGAGCCATAAATTCAAAACTCAATCTTACTTGTTTTATTATTTCAGTAATGGGACTATAACCTCAGAAAAAATGCATTTTATTCCTAATTTATCTACACATGATATTGATAGTGATAACTCTGAAAACAGTGAGTCCTGCGATGATCCCTGCATAGAAAATTCCCCATCAGTGGACACAAAGGAACCTCTTCAAATTAAAGTAAAAGGGTTAGTAATTAGTTCTTTAATCAGAAAAACATTTTTTTTTAAATTTGTATTTACCTTACTCTTTTCACAATAAAATCATATATTCTACAAGTATAGAGACATAGTGGTTTTATGTATAGTAAAAATGTATTTCTTTACTGTTTTTCAATAAAAACACATTTATTTTTTTGTAGATTGGTTACATTAACCTTTAGTAGTTGTCACTAAAAAACTTACTATGAATTCGCCGTTTACATTTTATATTATGTATGTTTTAAAGGTTTTCCTGTGTAATATGTGGATATGTGGCATCTAGTTCTATGCGATTGAAAGAACACCAGAGTCGCCATACTGGTATAAAACCCCTCGAATGTGAAATTTGTGGCAAAAAGTTTGCTTGGCGATATTCATTCAGGAGTCATATGGTAAATTTTATATTGTTATATTTTTTTACACTACATTCTTTATCAAACTCAGTTTGAACAATTGCATTAACAAATTTAAAGTCCAATTTAGTAGCTGCATGAAAATATATTACTATTATTGTCTTATCCATATTTATCAAGCTCGGTTTGAACGGTTGCAGCTGCACATTTTAAGTCTGATTCGGTAAAACTCTCAATTTGGTAGCAGTATTATAATTATATACCTATTTTATTAAGCTCAGTTTTCTGGAAATTGTTACTCAATATGAAAAAAAAATTCCAAAATCAAAGATTTTCAAAATTTTAAAGGCAATTAAAAATAGTTTCCATATCAAGAAAACTGTTGTTAGTCATCAAATTAATGAACTTATATGTTTTTATAATTGTAAAAAAAAAATCAGACATAACAATAAGATATATTTTATTATTCTAAAAAATAGAAATTAATAGTTAAATAAATAAAAACTTTGTTTGCACCTTGCAACAAGATAAAGAATAAAGGAATTGGCAAAATATAACATGTGTTTTTACAATATTTAAGTTTATAATGTGCGCTCATTGATTAATTGTTTTTATTGAGTATTTTTATGTGCATTTGTTTCCATTTAGATTAGTCAGTTTGTGAAAATAAGTTACAATAATACTTTAAATATCGGATGTGAATTTTCAAATCATACAGAATGATATCTATGACGCTCATTAATTAATTCCTTATAACAAAACAACAAGAAAATATTATATGAGCAAGAAAGTATCTCATATAAATTGAATATATTCTATGGCTCAAAAAGTCTGAGAAAAAAAATTGTATGCATATAAAAATATTACAGCAAATATTCATCATTTTTAGACTTTACTGTCAAAAGATTACAAATATATAAAAGTTTACAGGCAGCTTAATTGTACAATTAACTATTTTGATCTGATTTTTATTTCTTAATTTATTTTTAAGTTGACTTGTGTTGATTATTATGTGTAATATATTGTTTGACATTTTTATTTGATTTATTTTCATGCATTGCATGTTATTTCATTCCTTATGTCTTCAGTATTAGGTTAACTTTCCAAGCTGCTACTTGTAAGATCAAAGATGATAAAAGCAAATGAAGATCCGAAATCAAGATGGGTCTAATGGAATTCAAAGAAGAAGCTTGCTCAATGCAAGAACCAGTCTAATATATTTTTAGATGCATCGAATCAAATTTAAAAACATTTACAAAATTGTTAAGCCAGGTCAGGATACAGTGACTTTTTTAGAAAATAATTTACTAATCAAGGTGAAGGGATTATGGCTTTGGTTATGAAAGGGCCTTTCCTTTTTCTCCACTTCTTATAGTAAAATTGGCACTTCGACTCTTGACTTTAGTGTTCCAAATAGATGGTCTATTATTTTTTAAGAAAGTGTATTGAATATTTTTTCCCCTTTTTTTTTAAAGAAATTATAAATTATTAGTTGGGGTTATAATTTGATTCCTATCTGTTCTCTTGAAATTTCTCTCTCTCTTTTTTTTACATTTTCACTGCTTATCTTGAATAAGCATTTTGCAACCTGTATATTTCTTGACTTTATTGCTTCATATAGGGTAATAATTTTTGTTCTGAATATTGAAAAACTGTTTATCAAAGAGGTTTTCAAGCAAGCCAGTTTTGTGTGACAATATAATTTTGTCAATTTATTAAAATCATTTATTAATCTTTTATTTTATTATTTTTATATTTATCACTTTATTATTCCTTATTGGTGTCATAAAATAATTTAATAATTAATTACTTAGTTACTAATTGCAATTTTTTGCTTGATAAAAGTAACTACTGTTTATAAGTTTTTTAAAATTATAATTAGCTTTGCTTTAGCTGTAAACGATTTTTATTTTATTGTTAGTTTCAGTAAAATTAAAAACATTAGCGAATATGTAGTTTTCAAGGATATTTCAATGGCAATAATTTTTTTTATCAGGGGTTCATCAACCATTGACCATGTGCATGTAGAAAAAATGTGAAGTGCATGAAAACATCCCATTATTTCTTGCATTTAATTAAATTCATAGGATTAAATTTTAAAATCATTTGGTTTAATTACAGGCTTCACACAAAGAGGATAATCCTAATAAATGTGCAATTTGTGGCAAGAAGTATTGCAATAAGTCATCCGTAAAGAATCACATTTTGAGAGTACATGGTAATCCAAAAAAAGAATTTAAATGCACAAAATGCCGAAAAGAGTTTCTTACAAAGTCCGAATTAGAGAGACATGATTATAATCATACAAAAGAAAAACCCTTTATATGTGAATATTGTGGAAATACTTATCGTTTTAAGGCAGCACTTTTAGTTCATTATAGAGTTCATTCAGGTGAGAAACCATACAAGTGCAGCTTCTGTGAGAAAGAATTTATACACTTGTCATCTGCTATTGGTCATCGCCGTAAGCATACTGGAGAAATGCCCTTTCAATGCAAGGAATGTGGGAAATTATTTCGAGTAAAACGAGCTCTAACTTCTCACATGTCTGTTCACAGTGAAAATAGACCTTATAAATGTGAAAAATGTGAAAAAGCTTTCAAGTCAAGAAGTGGATATCGAGTTCATTTAGACTTCCATCTTGGGGTGAAAAGACATAAATGTAAATTTTGTGATAAGACTTTTAGAGCTTGGTGCAATATGCATAAGCACATGAAAAGACATCTAAGTGAGAAATCTCACAAATGTGATTCCTGTGACAAGACCTTTTTAGAAAAACAAGATTTAAAGACTCATATGAAAAGTCATTATGAAGGTGATAAAAATCATCAAAATCTCAGTGAAACTCAAGATGTGATTGTAAATAACTGTGCTCAGATGATTCCTTCTACCGGTTTAACTTGTTCAGCAACGCATATTGAGGCTCAAAATGTGTTCAATGAGCCTCATCCCACAGAGGAAATGATGGAATCCCACATTAATATCACTGATAACCAAGCTGTAATGTATGATTGTGGTCTTCCAAATTCAATGGATAAATGTGCAGATAAATGCCAATTGCTGCAAGACAGTTATGTGTCTCAGTTTTTGTATCCTCAACCTACAACTGTACAATATGCACCTCAATCAGTACCAATTCTTAACATGTACTCTAATGATCCTACATCCATATCACACAGATCAGGTTGCTTAAATAATATGAATTCTACAAACTTCAATTGTATGTCTTTAAATCAAAATTATGGAGGATTTCCTTATAATCTACAGAGTTCTGATGATCTTCTCTCAAAATGTAAATTGTGCCGAAGCCTTTTCCACTCAACTTTGGTTTTACGTAGTCACCTTTTAGAGTATCACAGAATTGAAGAAGAAAATATTGATGAATTAATAGCATAATTCAATAAATAGTTAAAAGTTTTATTTAAAAAAAATGTGTTCAATTGCAACTTACTAGAGAAAAAATTTGACGATGATAAACTCTATAGAAAAAGCAATGTGTAAAAGATTTAATAATGTATTTTTACATTTTAGCCAATTAGGCTATTTCTTAATTTGTTTTATAATGTATTTATGACAATGTATAAATGTACTGGTAAATTGATTAGCTGTGGATACTTGTTCTTTAATAAAATTGTTCTTTTGTTCTGTGTACAATGATGGGAGTTTCTTTCAATAGACTTGCTAAATTAAATGAATTTTCAAGTATGTCTGAATTGCAATTTATAGAAGTAGATATAGTAGATTTTAAATTATGATCATCTCTTAGAACACAATATAAATGGATTAACTATTGTGAACGTATATTGTTGTGGTAAAGGCAATAAAAATTAAGCCAGAAAGATTTTACAAAACTACAATCGGAGCTAAAACAGAAATGCAAGAAATGTAAACAATAGGTCTACCAAATTAAAAAGAAAAAATTAAACAAGTACTATTCAAAGGATTTTCCTATTTTTCTCCACTTCAGTCGAATGACTATTACTCTATTTCAATTGAAGTTGTTTGAAAAAGTTTTTTGTCTTTTTATCCCAATATTCAATAGTAATTAGTTTATTGTAGGATAACACTGATAATTATGCAGAAAAGTTGAAAGGCGCTACAAATCACGAAGACTAAAATAAGTTTCCAACAGCAGATGCATCAATTTCTCTAAGGTTACCAAGCAGACTGATAAAATTCAAGAAAATATATCAACAATAAATGAATGGTTGAGTTTTATTATTGAATGACTTCACAATTTTCAAATTCTTACTAAGCCAAACTTGAAAGTTATGAAAGGTAAACAAACCAGACCAGCATAAAACTGTTATCAAAATTTCATAGGCTATCAGCACTTAAGCAGCTTGAAATCACTAAGAGTTGTATGAATTAAACCATTTATAATTTAAAAATAAGAAAGTTGGAGACTGATTGAAAATATAGAACAAGGCAGTGGCTTTTTCAACTTCTGATTTTAAAATTCCCCTAAATTGTTCCTACAATGACATTTAATAAAAATCTTATTAATTTTAGGTTTGTGGAATACTAATAACCAACTTGCTGTCATTCAATCGTGCTGAAATCGCATTTAACAGATCATTGAAGAATCTCGTTCCTGTTGCCAAAATTGTTTTAATCAGAATTAATAAAAGATAATTAGATGTGGATGCAAAAATTTATCATTGAGTGAAATCCAGTCAATTCCTTTTTACGTTGTGTAGTAACGCTGTAAATGAAAGAATTTTAACCAGTCATTATTGAAACTCTTTCCTGTTGCCAAAATTATTTTAGTTAAAAAATAACTGTTTAAATCAGACTAAATAAAATATATTTGGATGTGAATACATAGCTTCACATTCATTTTTAATAAATTAATTTTGAAAAGTAGTTTACCGCATATTTTGCCGATAGAGATGTTTTTAATATTTAAATTTAGATGCAAACACCAAGCACATGCTGACAACAGAATCAGCGCTATGTTAATGAATATAAAAATTGGCAATGCATATAATGGATTTATATTATAACTTTGTTTTAATATGTTATATTATTAAGCTTTGCTTAGACACATGCAGAAGAATTCTCATTTTTGCATCAGCACAGTTGTTTCTCTTTGGAAAAAAACACTGGCCTTTTTCAATCACTCCCAACTTTTTTATTTTCCAAAACCTATGTGGCCTAAGTTCAATTCTCTATAATCCTTTAATATCAATCCATCTTTTTAAAACTATCCCTTCTTTACTGTTTATGGTGTAGACAAATTGTGTTCTATTACTACTCAATTGTCCAATTAAAAAAAGTTTCTGATAAAATCATAAAAATGTGATTTTTTCTGCTTTGTAAACACTTTTTGATATGCATTTCATAGACTAACACATACATGTTTCCTAAAAAATATAGTGTTTTGATTTCATTCTTTTTTTGTTAGTTCCTGTAAAATTTAGTAATCCCCAGATATAGGTGTTTAAATTGAACAGTCATAGTAAAAAAGTCTTCTGTTCTCCAAATTAAAATGATTTCCATATAACTTGAATACATGTGGCTGGCCTCTTATCCTGTTACCGGTATTGTACTCGAAATCCTGGAAACTATCCTGTTTGATAATTTTAAATAATTGAATCAAATTCCCTTTTCTCCAATACATGCATGTTTACATTTTTCAATCTAATAAAATAAAAAGGGATCTAATAAAATAAAAGGGATCTAATAAATTTCACATAAAAAAAGTCCAAACTCAAGTTATCCATTATATTTGTTGCCATATGCAGAAACTTTCCTAGCAGGTCAACATCCTTTTTTACTTTCAATTACCGATATGTACATAGGGTAATGAAAGTATAGCATTCGGTCAAAAAAATTTGATTTTTTTGCATTTCTCCATGTTTTGGAACATCCCGATTTCAAAAATGTGATCTAGAAAAAATGTGTGTGTGTGTCTGTGGTCAGCATAACTCCCGAACAAATTTACCTATGATTTCAAATTTAGTACGAGGGTTAGTGGCGGCCATGGGACCTACCATTAAGGTTTTTAGTCGAAATCGTGCATGCGCATAAGGTAGCTGCCATTGAAAAAATCATGTTTTTCAGCAATAGCTAAAAAACGGCTCTAACGATTTTGTTCAAAATCACTGTGGTAATGCCTCTTAAGAGCAAGATTCTGAGAGATTACCAGTTGCTGCAACCCTTATTAGATGATCAAATCTGAAATTATTTGTTCCGTAGTTGCACCGCTCAAATTCTATGACGTGTCAAAGATCACCTTTAAAAATGAAAAAATTGGTGTTTTTGTGACACATGAAAACCATTTTTATCCGTATAAAACTTCACAAGCAACTTGCCACCTGTATTTCTTCTGTTAAGGAATGTACTAGAATAGATCTTTATAAAACATAAAAAGTTCATGGCAAGTCAATTGCGCTAGGTCATGAAATGTCCAGGTTTTCATGTTTTTTACCATTTTCAAGACTGAATTATATCTTGCGTGTTTGATTTGTCACTTCAAACTAGGTGTCATTGGATAGAGCTATATTAGTACTATTTATTAATACATAAAATATTGAGGCAAATTGAATACGTCGGAATTGGGCGCCAAAATCGAAAAATCTCCGAATTTGACACAAATTTGAGCTTGTATATCTTGCTGCGGGAACAACATATTGACACAACACAACGCTGAGACTATTTAAACATTCTTTTAGTATACTTAATGAGAAATTAAACTTTATTGAAGCAAGTTGAAGAGAAAAAAAATAAATGATTTTTTTTGTTGCACCCCATCCTTATATATTAATGCATTACTGTTTTCATTCATGTTTTCAAAAATTAATCGGTTTTCACTTCACTCTTCCTCATGTTTATAACAATTGCTTGTTGTATGTCTTTTAAGCTAGGAACTGGGACTGGATTGGCTCCAGAAAGTTTCAAAAGACGGGGTGGGGGGGGGGGGACTGAACTTCGATGCACTGAGTCGATAACATCAAGCAATGGCCACTTAAACTTAACAGGTCCTCTCTGGTGAAGAAATTCCATTTTAAACACGTCATCCCCACAATTTTCTAGCAGTTTACCAATATAAAATCGTTCATCGTACAGGACTGAGTATAAAAAATGGGGCTGAATCTCATATTCTCAGTCCTGATCAGCAATTAGCTTTATCTCTTTTATGATATTCTCCATTTGGTGGAGGACAGTAATTTCAATTTCAAATGTGAATTCACCATGCAATCAGTTTCAGGCACAAGTCAGAACAAACCCTAAAACAAAGATAATATCATTTAGCCGAAAATTTATAACTCTGATGCTTTGCCCAGAAGAAAATTGCACATCAACGTTTGAAACTGCAGAGGATTTGTCCCTACATATTGCTAGACGAGAACACCAAATTCCTAAAATAATCACATGACAAGACAAGTCCAGGAGTGCATTTTCAAAAAGAATGGAAGCAAGGACAAAAAAGACTAATTATGAAATTACTGCAGATTTTGAAGAACCCACTATAGAGAATAGAAATTGCATCTATTCATGCCATCTACATACCTGATTGTCTCCAATGATTCCAAGATAAAATTCGTCATTTTGTTCAATGACTTCATCTTCAATAACACTGCATATTTCAATCGTACTTTTCATTCTGTGGAAATGCGACATAACTTGTTCCCGTGTCAAATATTCATTTGAACAAAATTTCTTCTTTCCATCAACTGTGAGATTTCTCATCATACTTGCAACAGTTTGGGGTGTTAATTTATTTCCTGTTTTATTCCCTTTGTTGAAGTATTCTAAACTGTTTTTGATTTTGATTCTTGAACTTTCCTTTTGGGTTTCAGTGCTTATCCTTCTTTGCGCACAAGATTTGACTAGATGTAATTTTTATTATCTTTAGTGGGTTCTTCAAAAGCTGCAGTAATTTCATAATTGATCTATTTTGTCACTACTTCCATTCTTTTTGCAAATGCACTTCTGGTTTTGTCTTGACTAGTTATTATTTTAGAAATTTGATGTTCTTCTCTATAGCAATATGTAGGGACAAATCCTCTGCAGTTTCAAATGTTAATGAGCAATTTTTTTCTGGGTAAAACATCATCAGAGTTATAAATTTATGGCTGAGTGACATTGTCTTCGTCTCTAAGGTGTGACCTGATTTGTGCATGGAACTGATTGTATGGTGAATTTGCAGTTGAAATCCAAATTACTGTCCCCTAACAAATGCAGAATATCATAAAAGAGATAAAGCTAATTCCAGATAAGAACTGCGGATATGAAATTCGGCCCCATTCTTTTTACGCTGTCCTATATACAATTTACATTAGGTAACTACTAGAAAATTATGGGGATGACGTGTTTAAAATGAAATTTCTTCTCAGAGAGGAGCTGATGAGTTTAAGTGGCCATTGCGTGATCCGAAGCTCAGTTTTCTTTAGTACTTGGCAACTTTATGGAGCCGATCCAGTCAAAGTTCCTAGATTAAAAGACATACTACAAGCAATTGTTATAAACATGAGAAAGAGTGAAGTGAAAATCGATTAATTTTTTAAAACAGTAATGCATCAATATGTAAGGATAGGGTGCAACAAAAAAAAATATTTTTTTCTCTTCAACTTGCCTCAATAAAGTTTAATTTCTCATTAAGTATAATAAAATAATGTTTAAATAGTCTCAGCGTTGTGTCAATATATTGTTCCCGCAGCAAGATATACAAGCTCAAATTCAGAGATTTTTCGATTTTGGCGCCCAATTCCGACGTATTCAACTTGCCTCAATGTTTTATGTATTAATAAATAATACTAATATAGCTCTATCCAATGACACCTAGTTTGAAGTGACAAATCAAACGCGCAAGATATAATTCAGTCTTGAAAATAGCAAAAAACATGAAAACCTGGACATTTCATGACCTTGCGTAATTGACTTGCCATGAACTTTTTATATGTTTTATAAAGATCTATTGTAGTACATTCCTTGATAGAAGAAATGCAGGTGGCAAGTTGCTTGTGAAGTTTTATGCGGATAAAAACAGTGTTCATGTGTCACAAAAACAGCAATTTTTTCATTTTTAAAGGTGATCTTTGACACGTTATAGAAATTGAGCGGTGCAACTACGGAACAAATAATTTAAGATTTTATCTAATAAGGGTAGCAGCAACTGGTAATTTTTTGGGGGCAATCGGAGATGGTGTGAATCAGGGGAGGTTCAACTTCTCAGAATCTTGCTCTTAAGGTGTTCTAAACATCCCCACCTCCGAAATTTCCGTAAAAATGCTTTAACGGCATAAAAAGTTGAAAAACGAATGTCTTCAACACAGAGTCGTCTTTCCTTGAGCAAACCTCATTATTGATCGTTTTTTATTATCTAGCCAGTTTCACTTATTATAAAGGATAACATAAGGGTTATCGTGAAGTATATCGCCAAAATCACCATTTTGGCGGAGTTTTTTTTTAAAGACCCATACAAGAACTATCGCAAAAAATATTGCCAAACTGGCCATTTTTTCTAAATGAATGATGAAAATATAATAACTGTAAATAACACAATTCCCCGTCAGTATTATAGTGTAATTGAAAGTTGTGCAATGTTCCACAACCCTAGTTTTAAGCAGGAATTACACTGTATACTCAAGATATGTTCTATTTAGTCTCTACAGTGTGGAAAAATATCTCTCAATAAAAGTAACTACTCTCATTATAAATCATAATCATTATGTAACAATTAAAATAATCTATTAATCTAATGAATATAAAATGCAATTTACACACAAAATTCTTTATTTCTCAAAAAGCATTATACAAAGATTAAAACAAAGTTATGAAGCATATGCATATCACAAAAATGTAAATTTCATGCTTGCTGTAGATACAAGCTTTGAAGAGTGATTTTCTGAGAGAGGAGTATACTTGTGATCATGCTAATTTTTGATTTCAGTGAAATTTTCAGCAAGTGTTCTGTATGTTATCCTGATTACAAATTGGAAAATCGCTTTTAAAAATCTCTCTTCTTTGTCATGTTTATCTGGTTTTGTGGAGAGGATAGGAGCGTTTTATAGGATTTTTGATGAAAAATACTATCATTTAAATTAATCTTTTACAAAATTTTCTGCATGTGCCAGACTTTTGATTTAAAAAATGTACAATAGACAACTAGTACTAATTGTTATCGATGCTATTTTCTTGGCACATCACTGAAGTTTTGGTACAGGTGGTGGCAAAAAATAGGTTCGATTCACTATTTTTCACTACTTTAAGAGCCAAAATTTTGCTGACTTCATATATGTGCTAAACATTTGGCATTGTTATGTGATTGTACATCACAAACGTAATACTTTGGCATCTATTTAAAGTTTCCGATAAAGTCTGTCCAAAATCTGAATTTTTAGACTTTTAGGCCTAATTTAAGGCCAAAAATTTAATAACTTCAGAATCTGAAAAATAAAGTGATGGTACTTATAGAGAGTGACTTTAGTGTACTAAACACTGCCATTGTCTGTTTTTTGGCACGTCTGCTCATTTTTAATAAAGAACGATGCAAATGTGGTGGCAAATTGTCCAATGTCATTTTCCATAGATGAAAAAAATTGCAGACTTATGCCAAGGGTTTTCTTTCATTTCTTGATTCACAAAATCATTCAAAGTTAAGAATAGTTTATTTATTACTACGGTGCCTGCTTAAAGTTAAGCAATTTTTATTAAAAAAGGAATGTTTTTAATATTTGAATAGAGAAATATTGATACAATAATCATGTTTCAACAATAATTGTTTTGCACATATTTTTTTTTATGAAATTGAGTAAATAGCGTGTGACTTTCCAGCATCTATGATATATATTAATTCAAATATTCATATCAAATATAGAGAAAATATACATATAAACTTTAAATGTAAACTTAAGGTATATAATTAAAATAATTAAAAACCATAAATTCCTTAAATGTTTTGCTTTTCCTTTTAAGCTTGCTTTAATGGAATTGTAAGCAACATATATATCCTTCTTTTATCAAGGAAAATGGAGACTAAGGCACCACTGTTTTTTCAAGCATTCTGTACCAACCCCATTTTCCTGAAGGTCGGTAGTAGGTAGTACTGCACAGGATGTTAGCATACACTCGCTCATGAGAGCGAGTGCGCTAGTCTACCTATAACCACTGAAGAGTTCATATCTACTTCTTTTCGGTAGCTACCCGGTAGATGGCAGCACGACCGATCATATGTGGAATTTCTTAATTTAGAGGCAATATCAAGTAGAAGGTTCCAGCAGACTTGGCTAAGCCACTCCGAGAGATATTGGCTTGTATGGGAACTTGGAGGACTTTGCGACAACGACTGATTTAATATGCCCCAGTCAGCATTAGCAAACACAGTGGTCTTTAGTCAGACCCAGGCCCTGAACTCGCCATCATCAGGTTTATAAGCACTAGCCAGGATCGAATTCCCAACGAGCGAGAACTACACCTCTCCTGATTGGGCTACGCAGCCCTTGCATATATATGCTTTGTGTGCTAACTTGCATAAAACTTGAGCATGTACTGTACTATGTTGCAATGCTTTTATTTACTTTCACAAATAATATTAGCTAACATAGGCATATTATTGCTTACGAACAAATTAGATTACAAACATTGGCATTTTACTTTTCTCTTTTCGATAGTTCATTTTTAAACTTTTTGTATTTATATCTTTTTCTCTTCTTTCGAAGGAAAATACGTATTGCATCCCAGTTGCGATCAATGGACCATAGAATGACTTCTCCTGAAACATTCTCTATGACAGGTCGCTTTGGCTAATCATATTGATTACCTCATTATCTTGTGAAGAAATTTGACTTCATATTGATGAAATTTTTTTTGTAAATATCAACAGACTGTTCCACATTTCTACTGTCACCATTGGAGAGAAGAGCTTCATACATTTCTTGTGGCGATGAAGTATCATGGCCATCTTTGCTACACTGTGGGTCATTGAATTCACTTAGTATGATTTTCAGCCCCATTTCTTAGCTTCTGGCTGTTTTGAAAGCTATAACATTTACTGTGTCACAACAGCCAGCACTGTAACTTCTACCAACAATTATTATTTATGCTGTTGCCACTCAAAATTATGAATCTGATATCATACTAAAAAATTTCAACAGGAAATTTTAACATATAAATGACAAATATAGCTGACCAGGATGATTCTTGATAACTTTTTAGTAACGACCAATAAAAATCTTTTTATTTTCCAAAAAACTACAAACAGGTGTCAAAGTTAGGAATCTTATTCTTATCTTTGAATAGTTCTGTGAAACAAAAAATGAAAGAAAACCCTTGGCACAAGTCTGCAGTGTATTTCATCAATGGAAAATGACATTGATCAATTTTGCCGTTTTTTAAAATCTTGACCACATTTATATTGTTCTTTAATAAAAATGAACAGAGGTGTCAAAAATCAGACAAAAGCAGTGTTTAGTACACTAAAGTCACTCTCTGTTAGCACAATCACTTTATTTTTCTGATTCGGAAGTTATGAGATTTTTGGCCTTAAAGTAAAAAAATTCAGATTTCGGACTGACTTTACCAGAAACTTCAAATAGATGCCAAAGTATTATGTTTATGGTGTACAATCACACAATGCCAAATGTTTGGCACATGTGAAGTCAGCAAAATTTTGGCTCTTAATGTAGTGAATCGAACCTATTTTTTGCCACCACCTGTACCAAAACTTCAGTGATGTGCCAAGAAAATAGCATCGATAACAATTAGTACTAATAGTCTATTATACATTTTTGCAATCAAAAGTCTGGCATATGCAGGTAGTTTTGTAAAAAATTAATTCTAATGATAGTGTTTTTCATCAGAAATCCTATAAAGCTTCCTATAAAACTCGTCTATCCCCTCCACAAAACCAGCTGAAACATGACAATGGAGAGTGGAGTTTCTTAAAGCGGTTTTCCAATTTGTAATAAGGATAACATACAGAACACTTGCAGAAAATTTCAAGGAAATCAAAAATTAGCATAATCACAGCCCTATGCCAAGTGTCCCCCCTCTCCCAGAAAATCACTCTTAATCAATCTTAAAATTAAAGAATTAAAAATGTATGTGCTATATTACTGCACAAAAGGATGCAATGTATAACTACTAAAAAATAATGAAGCTGTTAAATAATCCCTATCAGTTACTTTGTGCCAAATCATTTAAACATCTTAAAAATAAAATTTGATAGACTTTATAAATGTATTATTACTAAAAATTGCTATCTTTATACAAGTACAAAATCCCTTTGTAAATCTGTAACACAAAATTATCAATAAATCACATTTGTAAAAAAAGTAAAAATAAAACTTTAAAAGTTATATAATCATGAACAATGAAAAAGTACTAGAGAAAACTAGCATAAAATATCACAAAGTTGGTTTAAAATAAAGACGTTTTATGACACAAAAAATGGAATTCTATAAAAACTCATTTGACTATTTTTAACATAATTTCAATTACAAATAATATTGAATACAGAATTCCAAGACTTTGGCATTTTTGCAAATGGTTTAAAAAAAAAAAAAATATTTAACATGCAAGTAAAAAGCTGTAACTAGAAACAATAATTTACATTACTGTAAATGTTATTGATTACTTGAAATTTTCAAACCAGATTATTTCAATGGTTAATTTTATTTATAGTGAAAGCATATGAATGTTGTAACATCTGTTACATGCAAATAATTACAATATCAAAAAATGCCAATAAATTTACTTGTTAAAGTAGTAGTCTGGCAACTTGGGTTCAAAAAAAAAAAAAAAAAAAAAAAAATCAAATTTTTTTTTGCTTAATTTGAAAGTACAATGTCTTGAGAATATACTGTGAAAATTTCAGACAGAAATTCGAAATATTTCGGGAGTTATAACGAGTTTCCTAGAGCGCCTCGGAGTCCAACCTTTAAGGTCGACCGGCAGCTGCAACCGCTCGGACCCTTCTATTGTTTGCGCTTTTAGTATATTTAAGTTAAAATTCACAGTACTCTGTTAGTATTTGATCGTACGTTGACACGTAAGCAGCGCACGATCGTACGTGCGCTGTCGCGTTTGCAAAATCCTACAATAAATCTCTGATTGCAAAAGCGGAAAATGCCACAGGAATGTCATCGAAAGAAGCCCGAAAGAGTCGAAGAGCGGACAAAGTTGCGGAGAATGATGCCTATGAAGAGGATGAAGGCATATTATACGCTCCAGGCATAGACGATTGACGTAAGTATAAGTTTACTTATGAAAATTTGTTGTTGAACTTTTAACGCGTTTTTCTCAAAACATTGTTTTTCTGGTCGGCCCGGGTCCTAACTTTTTTTCTACTGAACCGATTGCTTTCAAATTTTAACAGGCTGTTCTACACACTTATAGTTCTCGTCGGTACTAACGAGAATTTTTTCCACCCCTAACTTTTTATTTTACAACCCTTTCTTTGCTAAAATAAAAGGACTTTTTTTTTCAAAGTCCGCCATTTTGTTATTTACCCTTGAAATTTAACTTCAGTAGTTCCGACCAGAATGACATGTCTATAGATTAAGAATAATCAAGAATATTTGATTTCAGATAACATCAAGAGCCAAAATCACCCGGGCCACCCACGTGCATTTTTTTTGAGGTTCCAACTTCGAGTGACAATAATAAACTATTAAATTTTTTCAAATAAATTTTTTTTTATATTTTCAATATGTAAATAAAAACACTCTAAATATTCAAGATAATTCATTTTTATTTTCCTATAAAAAACCACCCTCCAAAGAAGTTATGAAAATAGGCATAAGTTACCAGACTACTACCTTAATAGCAGCACAAGTTTTTTAAAGATACGGATTGATGGGTATAGAAGATAAAGGCACAATGTTAAACTTTTAGTCAAAACAGATTTTAATAATATCTAGTAGTATACAAAGAGAATTTAATAAAAAAAACCCTTTCATTTTGAGAAAAAGATTTTGGATCTTTTAGAGAAAATGGTACAAACATTTTACTTTACTGGCGAAACAATTTGTTTTAGGAAAAACTTTTGTTGACAATCTACCTTTATACCACAAAAAGTCCCTTCTATTGCTTTGATAGAAAGGGTTTTAAAACTTACAGTTTAAGATCAGTATTATAAAAATCACTAATGTATAAAAATAAGCACTTAAATGCATATAATCGAGGAACTGATAAATTTTACTAATGTCTTAAACATAAATGCATGTTGCAATAAAGGCCAGAAGTGTAACCAGTTTAAAAAGTAGCTGGGCAATTTGCAAAATGACCAGGCATACAAATTGGTCAGAACAGGTTTCATAAGCCTGACCTTTACAGTTATTACCGGAAATATAAAATTATTAGCAGAATAATTAGTGAATTGCATGTTCTGGTCACAGAAAAAAATTTATGTTTTATTAGACTTAAGCAAATTTGAGTCGGTCAATTCATAAAAGTTATAG
Organism: Linyphia triangularis; assembly: GCA_963978545.1. Taxonomy (NCBI): domain Eukaryota; kingdom Metazoa; phylum Arthropoda; class Arachnida; order Araneae; family Linyphiidae; genus Linyphia; species Linyphia triangularis. The sequence goes on from OZ021733.1 coordinate 28,572,525, forward strand.
GCCAGATTGCAAAAATGAAATGCTACTTAATAAAGTAAATGAACTTGGGAGTTGAAAAATTGACTTTCACGTGAACTTACATTTCAAACCTATATAAAAGGTATTTCAAAGTACTTCACCATGAAAAACTAATAAAATATAGACAAGTATATGTTTAAATTTACAAATAAAGCATAAACAAACTAATTCAAATCCAATTTTTTTTAAATAAGATATAAATATATCATTATATTGAAAATACAAATTAACGAATTCAACAAAATATAACTAAAATGACTAGATTTGTAACTGAAACAAAATAATTCAAACAAATGTATTTGCAACTGAAACCAAATTTTTCAAATTGCACTTTTTATAAGAATGTATTCTCTTACTTTTTGATGTAAACTGATTATGCATATATACTTATAGCAGAAAATTCATAATTATGAAAGATCACTCATTATAAACATCTCTTTAATGCTTAATAATTTAAATATGATATGTAGGCAAATAAAATAATTTATAAAGGTTTTATTTTATGAAGAAATTTCATATTAAATATAACCTTTCTATGCTTTAAATACTACTAAATTCTATATCATTATATAGTAAATTTTAAATACAAACTATAAATTGTTATTTTATTGAATATTATCATACTGACAAGTGTTGTATACTTAGTTAAATGAACAAAGGCATAGAAAAACATACAAAATAGTAATCAAATGTAGGTTAATGGAATTAAAAAAGTATTTATTCTGCACAATAATCTTTTACCACTGTACATTTCTTAGTTCAATTGTACCTATTAAAGAAGTGTTAGTGGAGAGAGGTACTTAACATTGATGTTATAAGGTATTCATTGTGTTGATCATAATAGTAGATTTCAAGGTTTTAAATTTTTAGTTTACTAAAACCGAGTTTGGAAACAAATTACTTATAACTGCTTCAAAATTTGTCAATTAACGACAATTATTTCGATCAAACAACAAAATAAGAAATTATGAACATGTTAAAGTAGAAAAATGTTCATGAAAGAACCATGTTAAAATCAGCAAGAAAATCTCCATCACAAGTATTAGAATTTGTGCTTAAAATGAAAATTTTCCATCAAATTCTTCTAATTGCACTAGTTATAAAATTTGTAAATGTATATGTTTTGATAAATTTAGCATTCTACTATATAATATAATTATTGTCTCATAAACTATGCAACTAATTATATAATTTTTTTTTATATATTACGCTCATTAAGTTTTGGACTTTCATGTGATATGAATATTAAAATGCTCTTTTCAAATGTATGAAATGTATAGCATGTTTGTAGGCATGTTAAAATCTACGAGTTGTATACCTAATATTTTTAAATAAAAATTGTTTATAAGTGTGACATAACAGACAATAACCTATCAGTTGAATATATTTTCAATAAGTCAAGATGTATAATATTTGTCTGATTAATAAAAACACAGAACATTAACCAACCAATAAAACAATAGAGGAAACTGGACTAAAATATGATTTTGTAAGGCTTCTAAAAATCAACAAATATACTTATTAGGCTTACAATTAGATACTAGAACAGCAGGTAAAATCAACACTTTACCATCAAGCCAAGGCTGACTATCATCCAAAAAGGACTCAAGAAGTAGAAAAGGCAAAAAGTGCCTATAGAAATTGTCTTGCTATATTACATGTACATACACTGAAAATTGTATATTTGACACAAAATATGAAGTAAAAATAATGCCATATATATAATGATAAGCATTATGAAGTATCACATGTAAATCTAGAGACAATAACAAATTACTTATATTTACATGTATAAGTTATGAAAAATGTTTTCACATCACTACAATAAAATATAGATAAAAAATATTCCTTTTGTGTAACATTTAAATTGCTTGCAGTTACAATAAAAAATTAAATTTCTTAGCAAAGCATGAAGAGTCAAAAAGTTTGTTTTCAAATATTGATCCTACGAAATGTACCCAAATGTTGCTTACAATTTGGACACCGATGTTCAACATCCTGGCATTCAGGTGCACAACATGGAATTAAACAACAGCCAGCCCAACACCTTAAAAAAACATTAATTCATATTAAACATTTTTATACACTCAATAGTTTAATTTTTTTAACGTATAGTGCAATTTTTACATTAGAGGTGAACTATCCCATATCCCATTTGACTTAAATTGCATTTACTCACAAGGTTCAGAACCAAGAGCTAAAGTATTGAGTAGAGTGATCACTAGTTTTTTTTACCCATAAATCTAGTGTAATATTTTTTGTTACATGTTCTTTGCAAAAACAATGTTTAAAAACATAAAACTTTTTTATCAGAGGCAATAACAATCAGAGCTTGTTAAAATTGAAAAGAAAATATTATGTGGATCTATTACTATTTAAGAATTTATTCTCAACAAGTGCTGCCACAATTTCAACAACGTAATAAATTTGTATTATTATTAGCACGAGTTAAAAAATCAGATGGAAATATTCGACGCAAAAGGGTTAAGCAAAAACAACTTTTATTATCACATACAGACTCAGCAAGTTCCTCCAGCTTAACGAATCGAACTGAATTGTTTACATTCTAAACATTAAATGCTGCCATACAGCAATCACAAATATATAGAATTCTTGAGGCTTGTGCAATGACAACATCCTCCCACCTTAAGTTAAGATAGCTGAAGAAATTAACTTAACAACTTCATTAAATATATAATATGATAATTAACTTACATGTGCAAGATAAAATACTTTAAAAGTAGCATTTAAATATAACATTAAAAGAATAAAACTACTGGTTTCCCAAATTAAAAATCTTAAAGATCAAGTCGTTCAGGTACTTTAATTCAACGATCAGACTTAAACAGTCTAGCCTCAATTTGTTTGGTTTTTTACTGGACTGAGCTCTAGGTCTTGCAAACAACTGCTATCTCTAAGCTCAATCGGTTCTTCAAGTGACGATTTCTCATCCACGATCTGTCGTTCCTTAATTTCGAGCGAGTAGTCTTTGAATTGGACAAAGCAAAAGTCCCTTATGGGTTCTGAGTCGCACCAATCTGGTTCTACTATCTTTTCCAGGAAGTAACTTAACAACTCTGACAAGTGGCCAATCGCACCATTTCTTGTTGTCACAACCCACTAACAATATTTCATTTAACATGATTTCTCTAGACTTGTATTTCTGCAATCAAATAAAACCATTTTCATCAGCATACAGATAGTTTTACAAGCTTAGGATCTTTTCTGCAATTAAACAATTCACCCTGCACAACTTTCAACAGACACTGCTCAGCTTCGTTGCATTCGTTATAAGACAAATCTCCTATAGCAATCCAGCATTTTCCTAAAACTTAAAATCCAACAAATAATGCGGACTATGCATGGATAATGAGAAAAGTAACAGAATTCTGTATTCCCTCGATTCCTGACAGCTATTAAAGTCGATTTCACACACCTTTTCTTCTCTAATGAAATTTGTTGTTCATCTTCATCGGTACAAGAAGGCAAACCTTCCATGTATTTCTTTAACCTAACTGGTCCCTCCCACCATCGGGATTGCAACAACCGCTTCCTACTTTTAAATTTTGTTAGCACAGTTGTAATGGACTCTTATTGAATTTATTCCTGTTTCTAAGCAGTCATTTAGTGAAAGATTGCCAGGTGACTTAGCTGAGGCGTCGAACACAGGACGGACTATGGTCATGCTATTTTCCTTCACGACTGTTCGATGAACTAAATAATGTCCAGGTTCGGACATTTCATCTTGTGGAACTTGCTCTATTATACCTTCTTGTAACCATTTATCAAACACTTATTGGTATCTATCCATGCAAGCATCTCTTTAGTTTATGACAGGTGGATTCCAATCTCTTCATAGCTAAATCATACTTTTTAGGAAGAGGTTGGTGACAATCTTTCCACAGCATAAGAGCTCCATATGTCTTTACACTGATGAACAGTCTCTTCAAAATTGCTTGTCTCTTTTCTTTGGTACTTTTCTGTTCCACAGGATCTCCAATACCCAACATTTCCAAATTCCATAACTTTGAAATATTGACATGTTCTACAAACATCGTTGCTAAGGTTGAACTAATTTTTTCCCTCTTCTGGATTTCAGGAACTTTTCCCATTAGTGTCCATCCTAATTTGGTTTCCATAGCAACTAAAGCATTTTTCAATTCCTTTCTTTGTCCGGTGAATAGCTTCTCTGCTAGATCAGCACTAACGAGAACTTAGATAGGACCTGGTGTCTTCTGTACGTCAATCAATGTAATGTCCTACGACTTTAGTTCTCGTATCCAAGACCCATTGTCAATGGAAGGAATATCACCACAAATAATATTTTGATCCAGTGCTTCCAAACTACATTGATATCTATCATCTAAGCTGCCTAAATATAAAAAGTAGCATTTGTGTTGACACGCTTTAGTAATTTCTCCACCGAATAATCTGTGACTCAACAACTCTTCTTTCATAGGTTCATAACCCATTTCTACGGCAGTTGGCTTTAAGATGTGCGATTTTTGTGCCCCTGTATCAATTATTGCATGAACTCATCTATTCATCTACTTATTTTTTAAATTTACAGCTAGAGTTTGTAAGAAAACATGAGGGCTTCTCAACGAACTAGAGTGGAGTGTTTCCACAGACTGGTCTGCAACTTTCACCGGTGCTAACTCCGCTCAATTAATCCCTTTTCTTTCATTTTTCTCAGCATTATTAGTAAGTAAATCTGCGCACATCATTGTAAAATGTTTCTTTTGGCACATCAAACATTTAACTGCAACTTTACAATTCCTGCTAGTGTGGCAAGGAACAAGTCAAGAAAAATAGCATCGTTTATCAGAAAAAAACCTTTCGTTTTTGTGCCAGTCTCTAGCTTTAAAGCATTCATTAGTTATATATTTATCATCACAAAAGTAACATTATCTATTTATTTTAGTTTCCTTCACAGCAAATAAATCCGTGGAAGTACAAATTCTTTCTTCGTGCTTCTGGTAGATTTCCCTTTCAGTAGGTTTCTTGAACCGCTTTGTATCAAAACCCTCGGCAGCAACACTAATTCTTTCTTCATTCGTGATTTCATGCCTAAAAAATTTAATCAGGTCTTTGAGTCAATCTTTCAGTGCTCTGTCAATAGACTGCCTTCACCAAATTCTTAACAAATCTTCAGGAATACTCGATTCCAGTAAAGGAAAAAGCATAGCATCATACATTTCTGTGACAACATCTAAGCAACCCAAAGCCCTCATATAGGATTTAAGCCTTTCATACAGCGAAGTAAGTGAACATGCATGTCGTGAATTGGTATTCTGCATAACTAGTGACAAAAGTTCTCGTATGCAAACTTCAACTAACATATTCTTTAAGCTGAATAGTTCTTTTAAGTTTTGTATTACCTTAGGATAGTTTTCTGCAGTTGCCGGGTAACCTACCAGTTCCTTGGCGCGAAAATTTGACGACGTAGATTGCAACAAATACTGAAACTTATCTGAAGGATCAATATTGTCATTTTCATCTATCTTTCTGAATTGTGACCAAAATGGCAGCCAGTCTTTAATATTTCCATTGAAACTTCTCAGCTTAAGTTTGGATTTTCTTTTCCTATTTTCAACTTCTACAACACTTTCTGCAGAGGTTTCCTCTTCTTCTCAATTAGAGCTCTAGCTTTTAAATATCTTGTCAAATATTCTTCGCATGATTTGCTTTCTTTCTCCAATTCTTATTGAGACGTGCTGTCTTCCAACATGAATTCAAAAACCTTAAAGGTTAAGTTCGAGGAATAAAGTTTCGAACTTCGAAATAACATCAATTTTTACTTTGGCAGATTCACTGTCTATTTGCAATATTACATCGTTAAATAACAGTGTAAACGCTCTCCGAACTATTATCCGACTTTTAATTGCTATATCCATGTTTCGAGCTTTACGTATGGGCGCCAGATATTATTATTAGCACGAGTTAAAACATCAGACGGAAATATTCGACACAAACGTGTTAAACGAAAACAACTTTTATTATCCCAAAGAGACTCAGTGAGTTCCTTCAGATTAATGAATCGAACTGAACTCTTTACCAAAGAGTTTCTAAACCAAAGCCAACTAGGAAGATGCCCTCCGTTCGCTGGAAAGTGTGCATCACATAGAGGACGCAACGCAAGTGGTTTTGAAGCGAAATATTATCCATTAGGAATGGAGTTTTTCTAGAATTCTTTACTATCTTTTTATAATAACAAACATGACATTGTCATTTATTCAGAGAGAATTTACATTGAAAAACTGTTAGTAGAGGCGGCGTTTCCCCTTGACCTTCATTGGAGAAAAGCATGACACGTTGCGAGGGATCATTCATTGGTAACATTCATTCATAATAAACAGCAAATACATTGTGTACTGTGCAAAATTTCGCATTTTAAAACCGAGTTTTATCATCAAATATATGAATAAATCTTACCAAAAAAATTCGCACATTTCCCTTAGAATGTATACATAATGCTACATTAAGAAAAAAATAAAGTTGCGGATAATTTTATTAAATTCGACTTTAGGAAGTTCTCGTATTTGCTCGTCGACGGGAAAGTGTGGGGTTTCTTCCCGCACCGGTGACAGATTGAGGCCGCATAGTTTGCAGCACAATTACCGGTTATTTTATAAATTTGACTAATGGCAAAGTTTTGGCAAAATCAGTTTATTTTTTTTCTAACTATTCATTAAAATAATAATCGTAATTTTATATTCTTGAACAATGCTTAAGGAATTCAAAAAGTAGGTGGTGGGATTGCAAAATATTGTTTATTAAAATTCTTTAAAAAATACATATGAAATAAAATACAATGGTAAAAAAACACACAATATTATCTATTTTCATGATGCAAACAAACTTAAATTTTTTTTTAGATATTTAAAAAAGGTATTTAGTTAAGTTATGAAGGAAAAAATAATCCATTAACATCAATGCGAGATAGTCTCTGTCACAACTGACATTACATCTACTCGTTTTGAGGGAAATGACACCCAGAAGACAATATACGCAATACCATTATGTTTTATGTAGTTCTTTCACAAGGAAAATCTAATACAATCTTCGAAAAAAATTGGAAATATGCTTTTTTATAAATGAAATAGGTAAAAATTGTAAAATGAAAAAACCTCTTTATAAAAAAGTTAAGACTCTGGTTTGATTCCCATTGCATTTTTCTCCTTTAATTAGTGATAATGGCAATTGAAATAATTATGCAAATCCATTGTCAGACTGACTGATTGAAGTTTTCCTGTTACGAGTTTACTCCATTAAGAGACACAAATGTCGGGCAAATTCCCATGAAAAGACCTCCAGAAGGTATTCTCCCATTATAATTTGGACTGATGATCTTTGTCCGAACCTCGTAATGATGTATTAATACATTATAGTCTGCTTGTAGCTTTAGAGCCAAAAGAACAAATATTTAACTAAATAATACACTATCTACCAATAAGCATTTGGACACCCATGCAAATGAGAATATCTTCTCAGTGGAGCAGCATAGACACATGAAATTCACATTAAAGAGACATCTTTATGTAACATACCTGTAAGTAAAACAATTTAGTCCCAAATTGAAATGTAAAGTGTACAGTGGGAATATGCAAAAGAATGGAGTACGATTAGTGTGCAGTTGTACAGATGCATTAACATTAAAAATCACGCAACCCATGAAGTTAACTTTTAATTTGAGATATCTCTCCTGTCATCAGTGTTTCCTTGACACTGTATTCTCATACTTAACATGAGTTTCTTGACGAATTCTAGTGGCTAAATTGTTCGTCCCACCTTTTCAACTGTTTGCAAGTGGTGGAAAGTTCGCAATACATTAAATCTTTATAAAATGCATATCGTAGAAGCGTCCCACATGTTTGATGAAATTTGGATAGGAGGAGTGATCTGGCTTACTTATAGTGGCGATATTCATATTTTCTAATTCATTTATCCAAAGCAAGAGTGGGATAAAATTTGTCATAACTATCAATAAACATGATTTAGAAACTGATATTTCTCGTTAAAGACTTGCCTAGATCAAGTTAACATAATTACAGTGAAATTTAATTATAAGTTATATTCTGTTCTGTACCGTGCAGTTGCAGTTCTACTCCAAGGTTCCCAGTTTGAACTGTTGCCAGATTAACCAATCCGCCGCACTTCCATTCGAAACTTGATCGCCTTACGCATCTCGCATTATTATCACGAGTCTCTCTTTTGGGGCCGCTTAAAGGGGACTACAGATATCAAATTACAGTGACTCCTCCCTCTCTAAAAACGGAGAAACTTCAAGAAAACAATTCTTCAAAATTAAGACATCTTAATTGCTTCTTCTAAAATTGAAAATATGAAGTCTGTAGGCAAATTGAAATTTAATCAAAAATTCAACGATACACACAATAATCAAGGAAAAAGAAACTATGTACTTTCATTTTGAAGTCAATCCAACACAAATAAATAGTTTTAGAAATTAAAATCAATGCAAAGTATGATTAGACAGTGTTAGAAAAGAACTTACTTATAAAATGAAATTATAGGAACGTAAGGCACTTTTTTTTATGACCAATTTGTACATACAAATGCGCAGCAAGCCGCCATTGTTTATACAATATAAGTTAATGTTTTGAATAGATGTCTCATAATTCATCGTGCGTTTTATAGTCCAGGGAATAGACATTTTGCCTAGCAAAAGGTTATGTAGTTCTGATTTTTTAATATGTTATAAAGGTCAGTCCCATGGTTTATAAACCAAGCTTTCGACCTCCTAACCCTTGTGCGTTCTCCGCTGTACACCCAAAACAAAGTCGTTTTTAATTTATAGATCATAACTCTTTGCCAAATGCACCGTAGAAACAAACATGATATTCAAAAGTTATAGAATATTGAATTTGCTACAACTTTTGTATGCAAAGTGTTTTTGTAGAACTAATATGTAAATAGTTACGTCACATCAAAGTCAAAACTTTTTCGTAAAAATGCTATGTTTTTAAGATTTGTGTCGAGTTTTTTTATTATATCTCCATAATGGTACTTCTTAGAGAAAAAATTTGTGTATAAAAGTTGTAGAGCAATAAATTTTCTACAAGTTTTATACAACAAGTTATTATCTAGGACTAATAACAAAGGAGCTGCACTGCTTTGTGCATTTTTCGTGGTGCACCAAAAAAAACCTGCGTTTTGCAGTTTTTACATATTATGGAGCACTTGAGACAGGCCTTTCTACAACCACAGGCCTTAGTGCATCCTATCTTGCACTGGCAGGAAATGTTGGTCAGGACTGATTGAAAAGCTGGATCCCTGATGGTTGTAATAGGAAGAAGTCCTTCTTCCATCCTCAGTCCAGAGGATTTTTCAATCGGCCCATCCATGTCTGTACTTGATGGCACGTGCGAAAGACATAGCACATAGCAGCATCTTGGGTCGGTGGTAGCTTTGACAGTTTTAACTTGCTGCCAGTTGTTGATTTGGAAAATTGCTTATAACACAAAGCCTTTAAAGTTGCCCTGTCACCACCATAGAGAGCAATAAGAATGCTTGATCCTGCTTCAGTGATGCTTAAAATACTGACATTGAGATCTAGGAAGAGCTTTGTAAATACCTGCAATACTGGATCCGACAGAGCAGCCATCATTACAGAGCATATATTCCAATACTAGTAACTACACTGAGTGTTCGATATTCGGTCTGGACGTCTAGTGGTGGGGGTGGGGTGAGAAAGAAAGCGCTAGAAATCGTTTTTCGTTTCTTCTAATCTTCTTCCCTAAATTCGGTAGTGGCAAATCTCAATCAACAATATATGGTATTTTCACAGTAAATTCCTTTACATGTCACTTATGCAACCCGACTTGAGATATTTCGATTCTATCTCAAAAGATCTGTACCACACGTGGTTTAGAATTAGCCACTTGACACTGCAGCCTATTTCTCATTTTTATTTCAGAATGCAGAAGATTTTAGTGCCCCACATTTAGGGCTCTTTTACACGGTGCGGATGCGGGACCGCAAACACATGCCTTTTTACTCGAGCCCATATCTGCAGACGTTTCACCCGCATCTTTGAAGAGTTTGATTATTATTTTCACCCAGTGAATGCAGTATGTGGATAAGCATTGATTAAAAGTATTTAGTTATTTTTTAAGTTTTACTTTATAATATAAGGGTAAACTTTAAGTATGGAAAAATGAAAGTTAAGGTTATTATATCTCCTTTATTTTAGAAGGAAATGGTGAGATAGGCATTTGTTGGATTATCCTATTAATCACAGCCGGCCTAAGGTGTGAGTGATCGCTTGCATGTGAATTTGAGAAGGGCGTTGAAATGAGAAAAATATTAAAAAAAATATGGTAAAAATGAAAAATATGGTAAAAATGTAAACTAATAAAAACATTTTCTTCTACCAAAGCTAGGAAGGTTCACTGCTAAGTGAGTAATACAGGTTGTTTTAATCACTTTTCTACAATATTTTTACACAACTTTTTACATGAATATTAAACCAAAACTTTTGTTGTAGTTAAAAAAATGTGTCTGTTACTTTCTAACTGACAGAACTGTAAACTGAGTAAAATAATTTAGAAGCTTGCTCTTTGCACAAGTATAGTACACCATTCCAATTGAAGTTTGAAAAATCCTGTTAAAATTAGTAATAGAAATAATATTAAAAAATAAAAATAATGAAAAGGTACTAAATACCTTACTATTTATTACTACTTATTAGTTTTAGTTTTTCATCCCTTTAAAATGCCAAGTTCAAGTATTAAGTTTCAGAAAATTTTAGCTATAGAGCACCCATACCATTTTCGGAGGGTTTTCTATACCCATTTTCATTGAAAGAGGTGTCAAAACTCATTCTTTCACACACAGCATTTTGCTTTTAGGCCAGCATTGTAGTTGAACAAACAACTATTACTGATGAGCAGTATTAATATATCGTCGGCAGCTTTTACTTACCTATGAGGGATTCTTTTCCTGTTTACAAAATACCAAAAAGTGGTTTGAGACTAAAAGTGGAGTTTGGACCTTTTCACTCAAAGCCAATGTTATGTTTTACAAAAAAAAAAAAAATTTAAAAAAATTCAATATTAGTATACATTGGAAAAATGTTTCTTAACTTTTGAATTAAATTCAAATTTTTTCACACTTAACAAGCGTTAGAAAACATAACTGCATAAAATTATTTATTTGAGGTTTGATTAATTAAAAATTAACTAAAGAGTATAATCCTGCACCAATTATAATTCAATTTGTAATTTACTTAAAATTTTAAATTTAACGACAAACGATACACAATGATTTGATGCAAGGAACCGACAAGAATGGAAAATTTAACTGAAATATTTTTTTTATACAATTTTATTTTGAAAGTTTTTAAATTACCAACTTTTTATACAAACATTAAGATAAAATAAAAAAGGTTATACTTCAAAAGAACTACTTAATAATTTGATGAGTTAACAATGTTAAGATCAGTTATATTTTGAAAAAAAAAATCTTGAATCACAGAATTAATTACACTACAAATTAAAATTTTTAATAAGTATTTGGAATGAAAATTACAAGCAAGAGAGAGATACAAGGTTAAAAAGAATTTTTTTGAAGTGGCTGGAATCCTTTCCTGGAACAAATGATGCTAAATGTAAGTATCCAAATTTAGATATAAATACTTCCCATATGTTTTTTGAAAAATTCTTAATGTATTTAGTTTTAATGATAAGCAAGTAAAGTGTTGATTCCTTTTATTAGAGATATTACTGGATTGTTTAGTAAAACAACCCATGTAAAACTGCATCCAATGCAGTTCATCTCGGGAATGGAAAAGGTTAATAAGAAAACACATTCAAATTTGATTAAGCCTGTTAGTGAGATGTGAAAAGATACAAATTGAATTGAATTTTACAATTATACGCACCCTAATAAAATCAATCCACCAGCTAAAAGCCATGTTAACATTCCAGGTAAAGTTGTGGTTTCTGACATAATATGAGCTGCACAGTGATGACAAGTAACCTGCATAGGATAAGGACCGCATTGTTGTACACTTAAAACTGTAACTGCTTGAACTCCAGCTGGAAAAAAATTTCAGATATAAAAAGGAATTTAAAATATGATAAATAATTAAGTAAGAAAAGAACATTTACTAAAAAAATTAAACTAGATTAAAAAAATTTACAATTTATTTTTGCCTCAGGATTGAAGCTAAACTATTATGAAATCTGCAGCTTTTCCATGATTAATCGAATGATATCTCCATCTTGATATTAAGTTTATTTTTTATTGTGTAACTTGTTTTGCTAATTAGTACAGGTAAGATAGTACCAAAAATCATCAGAAAAAAATTCGTCCATTAACGAAACTCAACAAAAATATTTAATTTGTCATGAAAATGAAGAATCAAGAGTCTAAAAATTTCTAGTATAGAAAGGTGTTTTTAGGAGGAGGATGAGAATGTTGGTTTTTGAAACTGAAAAATTTTGTTAAGAGTATTTTTTGATGTTGGATCAAATAGAAACAAAAGCAAGACGATATAATAAATCTAGAAAAAGTTAGTACTTTTAAAAGACAAAAATATATGCAAAAAGTAAGGAAAAGTACATACATTGGAAAAAGATAATACATGAACATAAATGAAAAAAGGTACATACATGTATGTGTATAGACTCCTCATAAGTGTTATTAGAGGAGGGGAATTAGAGAGAGTGATACAAGAGCTAAAACATGTGTGGCAAAATAGTGTCTTCAAGGAAGAGAGAGAGAGAGCTAGTCAAGATAGTGGAGTATCGAATTTATAGAAATACCAACACAAAGTCATTTCATATACAACCTTCATATTTGGCAGAAGTTACTTACTTCATGCAGTGAAATGGAACAACTTGATTCTCAGTTCCTCCAATGATGTAAGTGTCAGACACGTCCAAAAGCATTTTGAATTAGCTGTCATAGTATTTTATGGGTACAAATGACAACAGCATTAAAAGTTTGGAATACCTACGGCAATACAAAAACTTTGTGTCTCAATTTTAGATGATGGTGTATGGGAATGAAATGTGTTTCCTCATAACTTCCAAAAGCAAAGAACAACTTATTAAAATGCTGAAAACCTCACTTAAATAAGAGAAATTTTGAAGTCATACAAGCTTATAAAAGAAAAGCTGCAGCTTAACTCAAAAAGCTGGAGAAATGGATGGAAAAGTATGAGAATGACAACCTATTAGTGGTGCCTGTTTTTCCTCTTCTTCAAATTCCGAAACTGAAGACCTTATGGCAGATTTAGTTACACTTACCATCGACGAACCTGGACCTAGTCGTACAAGACTGAAGAAGATCAATAAAATTGTGTAATCTTGCTGCTACACTTGATTAGATAAAGGTAAGCGATCAAAAGACAACTGCTATATGATCAGCCGGTTCTTTTTAGGATTGATCCAACTGAATTTAATGTAAGTATTAGTTCTATATGATGGGCTGGAAGCAATTAGAGTAAAATTGCAGCTTTAGGCATAACCGCAAAATTTTCTTCAACAGTACCACTTACAGGGCTCCCACTCATTCAGAAAGATTTGGAGCAGGAAAAATGCCTTTGTAGCATGTAGAAGAAACTTTTGTAGGGGGAAAAAAAAATTAATAGCAGAAAAATAAATTTTGCAGTAGAAAAAAACAAACACAAATTTTGAATCAGAATTACCCGAGACGAATGTCACTAAATCGGCGTCGCAAATCTCGGCAATATTTGCTATTACATTACCATAGACCTCTGCGAAAACGAATATAACAACAACGCAAATATTGTGGATAACACCCACCATGCCATTGCAATCTCGGTAATATCGGCGCAAAATTCCAGTAATATCGTATTTTTTTAAGTCATCAAACAGCGTCACAAATCTCGACAATAGCTGCTAATTACAACAATGTAAACTTCAGCGAAAATGACTACCACACTTGCGTAAATATTAGCAAAAGCGTTTATAATACCGTCGAAAATCTAGACAAAGGATATTACGTAAGTTGAAGATTCAGCAGAAATGACCATCGCTAAAACGTACATATCGGCACAAATGTCGGTAATATTGACATTTTCTAGGTATTGTTTGTGCATGATTCAGGAATATCGGATGTTAACAAAAGCGCAGCACTTTTCGAAAATGACCGTCACACCAACGAATATATCAGCAATAGCGTCGAATAAACCGGAGCAATTCTCAACAACAGCGCTAAATCGGTGAAAGACTCGACGAAAATGACCATCATAATAATTTGCAATATATCTGCATTAGCGTCGCATATCATCGCAGTAACATCGACATTTTCTCAGTAACATCGAGGCAAATTTCGGATATTGCAATATCCTAGCACTCGGCAATAATTACCATCATACCAACGAAAATATCAGCAATAGCGTCGAATTAACTGGAGCAGTACTCAATACTACAGAGCTATTATATCGATGAAAGAATCGACGAAAATGACCATCATAACAACGTAAAACTTGAGAATAATGCCAGCATTAGCGTCGCAAATCATCATAGCACTCGGAAAAAGCGAACACCACACCATCGTAAATATCAGCGTTAGCGCCGAATATACAGGAATATTTCTCAACAATAGAGATATTACAGCGGCGAACAATATTGAATTTCGGCCCACAAAAAAAAAAATTAAAAAAAAAATCGCGTTTTGGCGCAATTATGGCTAAAATAAAACATTTGGAGCAGATTTTTGTATTTGGCGCAGTTGAGGCGTCTGAGACCCCTGCTCTTACAATACACAGGGATAGCAAACCTTTGCAAGATGTAACCGGAGAAGACCAAGTGGACATGATACTAGTTATGGTCATGGGAATAGACCTAGAGCAGCAGCTTCCAAATTTTATTTCAACAGGTGCCAAAAAAAACCCACCAAACTTGTCAAGCAACAACAACTACAGTCTATGAAACTCTGGAGCATTGGTGATTAGCCGAAAATATAAAAACTATGTGTTATCACATGAAGGCCTCAAACACTGGCCAGAGAAAAAGAATGTGCATTTTGATGGAACAAAAATTTTTTAAGAAGCTGTATTCACAACATGAGGTTTCTTCCGACCCTAATTCTTTTCTTTTCAAACGCTTTAAATCGCTTTGGAAATCTATTGCAAGAACAAGTACAATACATTCACTGTCCAAGCTGTAGCAGTCCAAAAGGATGACATCATTGCGTTTGCTGGAGAGATGCTCCTGTCTCTCTCTCAACAACCCTATGGCAATTACTTTGAGCTCTTGGAATTGGTATTAGGAATTAGTTTTTGTGGGTTGTACTTCTCCTGATGTACCGGTACAAAATGTGAATCCATATGGACTTCTAAGGGCAAAATGGATGGCAAAAGCCATACATGCCATCAAGATATGGACATTCAAGGAGCAATTCAGACTTACTAAGAGGGAAGAAAAAGTACTAAGATTCTTTGCAATATTCGTTTCCTGCATCTACTTGAAAATGTGTTTTCTTGCCCCTCTTTCAATTGCTGCTCTAAACAATGACTTGGTTACCTTGAAGAAGCTTTATGACTATGAGAATATCATTGAAGGTATTTGTTGCATTCAAAAAGGTTCTTCCCCAACTTTGATATCTCGGAGAGTAACAAAGTAATTTGTTTTTCTCACTTGCCTAGAAAATGAAATTCTCATGGCGTGGAAAAGAAGAGTACCTAACTGAAGAAAACATTGTCAAGAGCATTAAGATGGTGAATGATGTGGGGAGAAAGTTTTTAGACTTATAAAAACTTCATAAAATAGCGTATGTTGTGTTAGTGCCGCAAGGGTAATGCCCGAAATTCTTAAAATTCAAGTTGGTTGTGCCACCTCTAAATAATGTACAATTTTCATCAACTTTAGCATTACTTTTTTTTTGGTGGGAGAACAAAATTAGCTGGTGCAAAGTTTGATTGGTTGTGTTCAGATTATCTGGCGCCGTCAGCAACACGAGGGCTATAATGCGCCGAAACATTCGTCATTAGACAAGCCAACATACATTTACAAACGCCCATGCCTAACACGAGACTCGGAACCCGCAACCTCGCGGTCTAGAAGCTAGCACGCTAACCACTATACCGTTTGGTCGGCGGTGCAAAGTTTGAAATTTTGCTCATGTTTTTAAATCACCCTAATAAATATGTATTAGGGTGGTTCTTAGCAATAGGCAGTTTTCTGAAAGTTAGAAATGTGCTGCTCCCCCCTCCTCTTAATCTTGTTACAATCAACAAATAAATGGTCTGTGCAAATTTTCAGCTCAATCAGAAATCTTCAAGGCGACCCTCAAATGCCTTGAAGTTGGAACCTATAAAATGCAATGCTTAATTCCGTTCAAAAGAATATCTTCTTCTCCACTGAGACCATTTTCTATTTTCCTTTTAGAGAAACTTATGTGGACATATCTAGGTAAGGTAAATCCCAGCAATTGCTTAAAATCATTCCTTCCGAGTCAAATTTTCAAAAATTTGTAAAATTCCGTAACTTCTATGAGAAAAAAGCATTTTTAGTTAGTGTAATAGCTTCTATAAAATAAAAAAAAACAATATAAATCAACATTGAACCTATTTTCTTTTTAAGAGAGGATTTAGTAGAAGTTTGGTATTTTTTTATGGTCACCAGCAACAATCAGCAAAACAAATTGTTTCTCTTTCTCATCTTCTGTGAGAATGCTATTGCAATTCTTAATCAGTTTGACACCTCTTTCTGAACGCCAATTCAGGGTGTCCACAGAAAAGTTATTTTAAAATTCCCTGATATTTCCCTGTAACACCCAATTTTTTCCCTGATTATAAGTTATCGACAAAATATATATAAATAATAAACTTTCAAGTAAAAGAACATTCAAATTCACAATCATAAGGAAAAGTACAATGCACAGGGCTGCCACTGACTATAAGCTTTGAAAATAGTTGCTTTAGTAGCCTCAGATGTTAAAAATAGTAGCCAAAATAGTAGTCTCAGACATTGAAAATAGTAGTCTCGGAAGTTGAAAATAGTAGTAACTTTTTTCAAGTCGACAATTGTCTGGCTTTGAAGGTTTAAGTGTTCAACAAGATCGGAATAAAACTATTGATTAACATAAAACACAAAAACCCAGACACTTCCCATTATATATATGGTCTTTCGATTAAAAAAAAGTGTCTTAATATCAAGTAAACACAACATCCCATACGATAAAGACAATGTGTCATAACACTCTTGATGATACTTTATCCGGTGAAGCGTTCAAAAGAATCTAATATCCAGACTCTTTTTCGAGCCTTTTTTTTTTTTTTTTTTTTAATTAAGGGCAAAAAAATAAAAATAATAATAATTTTCTTTAAACCTTCAAAACAAAAAAAGTTGAACTTCATCCAAAAGCGACGATAAAAATCGACTGGCAAAAAACATATAATTTTTTTTTTGAAATTTCCCAAAGTCAAACAACTTTTGGGCAAAAAAAAGTTTCAAGTTTAAACAATTATACTGTATTGACAATAAAAGGTGGATTTTTAATTTTTTCTAAGCAGCTTTCAAAGTAATTAAATAAATTACTTCGAAATTAAAATTATTTTTTACAAACTTAGCTACAATATTAAAATTTTTGTCGTCCTTCATCGATTGACCTACACGGCGAAATCGATCCTCACAGCGACACACATCACGCTATAACATCAAAGGAAGCCTTGATGGAAGCCCCTATTACATCTCAAATCTCGGCAGTTATAGCATCAGCACCAAAATGGCTGCTATCGGGAAAAGCAGCTGTTAAATTTTAAAATTAGCGTAACCTTTGGCGAAAATGACTATTACTTCAGTGTAAATATAAACGATAGTACCTTCCATACCGAGCCGTCCAAACGGTATGGTGGTTAGCGTGCTAGCTTCTAGACCGCGAGGTTGCTGGTTCGAGTTCCGTGTAAGGCATGGGTGTTTGTAAATGTATGTTGGCTTGTCAAATGACGAATGTTTCGGAGCATTATAGCCCCCGTGTTGCTGACAGAGCCAGATAATCTGAAAACAACCAACCTTCCATACCGATGCAAATCTTGCAATGGGTCTATTACATCAGTGTAATACGCTGCAAAAATGGCCGTCACAACAATGTAAATCTCGGCAATAGCGGCCATTGTATCGGCGTAACAATAAATGAAATTAACAATCACATACTAACATAAATATGTACGATAGAAACATTAAAGGAAGCAGTGATAAAAGTGGTCATTTTACCGGAGGTTTTGGGAATTCTGAATGCAGGCAAGGATCCATGGCGATCAGACTTTTAAGCAAGCCCATGACACACATGCATCTCCAAGAAATTTTAATGTGGATTTGTATTGATCTCGGGAAATTTTGGTCAAAAACGATGAAATCGGCATATCCTCAGAACTATATCATGTGTGATTTTTAGTGTGGATTTCATTTCCTATATGTTAGGTCAAAGAAACGAAAGCTTGTTTTTCACAACCGTCTTGTTTCACACACAAATAACTTCCACTTCGGAGCTTTGCTTATATATTATAATGATAAGTGATGTGTGGATGCAAAATGTCATACAATATGCTTCTCCTAATTTGTGATTTTCAGTACCTGGTGATTGACTTGGGAAAATAACAAGGATTTCTTATACTTAATACTACAACTATCTTGGCAAAGTTAGGCAACTTTTTTAACAAGAGAAGAAAACACGATTTTTTTTTTCTTCCTACTATCGGACTGTAATTTCTTAAAAAATAGTCGGCCTTAGCCCAAAAATAGTTGAAGGTTTTGCTTAAAATAGTCGCTTTGGTCCCTTTTTTCATTGAAATAGTAGCCATAGTCGCCTGGCCACTAAAATAGTCGCTTTAGTAGCCTTTTTAGTCGCCTGTGGCAGCCCTGAATGCATGTACTGTTTATCTTTACACATTTATGACACAAATACCAAATTGCTTCATTTAGTGTAGTGTATGTATAGTGTACCTGTACTGTGCATGTGCAATTATATTTTAAAATCCCACTTTTTTTCATTACAATCTAATCTCAAGAAAAGAGGACTCTAGTATTAAATTTCAGATTTAATAAGCTGTTTTCTTAAGTAAAATTTTAAAAATAAAGACAAACCATAAATCATGTCAAAATGAATCAAACAAACACACACACATTTAACAAATACTCTATATATTATATTAACTCTATATATTATTTCTGAATACTTGAAATTGTTATCAAATTTTAAAAATCAATAATTACTTTAAAATATTTTCGTAAAGTAAATTTTTTATATTTTATGAATTATATATCAATTTGTGTATTTAAAAAAAAAAAAAAAAAAAAAAAAAACTGTCTTCAAATGTAGTTGGATTGGGGGAGTTACACCATTTTCATTGGCTTTTTAGTTGGCGTAATTTCGTTGAACAAATTGTTCAATTTCATTATTTGAATTTTTTTTTTTTGTTTAAGATCAGCTGTAGCCGCTGTTTAAGTACAATACCCAAGCAAAATTTTTACAAAATAAACGCATTTTCCCCATACAATTAATTTTAAACAATTATACATAAAAAAATGCTTTAACTTTAAACTAGTACTTACATCTATAGTTAAAATGCAAAATTGTTTTTCAAGTTAAAATAAACAATTTTACATTCAATAGCAGTTAAAATGACAATTTTAAATAAGGATACATAATAAAAACTGGGACGATTTGGATTAATTTCTTGTGCAAAATTAAATTAAAATTCTAATCATTCATCATTAATTCAAACCAAACGGTGAAAACGATACTCACATACACACTAATAACGTACATAGCGGCTTTCACATCAGCGTAAGTCTAGGCCAATGACACCAAAACGGCGTCGCGAATCTCGCCAATAGCTTCAGTCAAAACGGCTTAAATCTAAGTGAAAATTACAGCTACTTCAACGTAAATATCGGTGATAGCGTTCGCCGTACCGGCGCAAGTCTCGGCAATTATATTAAACCAACAAACGGCAAAAATGCCCGTACCGGTGCAGGCAAAATGCTCGGTAAGAAGGTTCCGTGATTGCCAGACTTGTAAGTCCAACAAAATTGTAATGCAGATTTGTATCGATCTCAGAAATGACAAAATTTCAATTAAAAGAAAAAGTCGAAATTCGCGTTTTAGCTAAACTGTACTATGTCCGAAATATGCAAACCTCTGCAATAACGTCAGTAACTATTATTTTGGAGTAAGACTCGACGAAAATGAGTATCACACAGCAACGTAATAAGGGCGATAACGCACGCCATAATTACAGGAATAACTGCGATTTCATCAGCGTAACGTTCTGCAAAATGGCTATAACATACCAATGTAAATAATTCCGATAGAGTCTAACATTACAGAAAAATAAGGGGGGAGGGGATAATAATTCCATCGGTGGTTTGGGGAAGACTGAACGCATGCAAGTTCTATGATTGTCAGGAAATTTTAATCTCTGCGAGATCAATGAGAAAATGGTGGGAGGAAAACTTTGATAGGTGGAAAAATAAGAAAAATTAAAGAAAGCGGAAAGATCGGCTGAAGCAATCACATCCCTGCATTAAGGCAACAATCGGCAAAAATGACCATCACACCAACGTAAATATCAACTTTAGCATCCAATATATCGATGGAAATCGCTGAAATATAGCGATTCTATAGACGTCACAATCTACGAAATTGACAATCACAAGCGTAAATCTCGGCGATAAAGACAACTATTAAGGCGCAAACCTTGGAATAGTGATTAATAGGGACTAAAATGAACATCAGAAGAATGTAAATCTTGGTGATAGCTCCATTCTTAGCAGCGAAAATCTCGGCAATGACAAGCTTAACATCAGAGTAACGTTCGGAGAAACTAACCACCACACACCCGCATAAATAACAGCGATAGATGCTGGCAATCAGCAAGAAAAGTGGTCATTACATCACAAGTTTGAGGAAGTCTGAAAGTATGTAGGTTCCTTGGTAGTCAGACAAGCAAGTAAACCCAATAAAATTGTAATGCAGTTTTGAATCCGTCTCAGGAATGATGGAAATTTCAACAACAAAAAATACTGAAATCCGTGTTTCAGCAGAACTGTACCATGGCTGACAAGTGCAATCTCTGAAATAGCGTCAGTGACACATCACGAAAATGAGCAGCATGCAAGAACGTGTTTCTTGTCCTCTATAATCACGTAAATAGCGGCCATTTTACCATCGTAACGTTCAGAAAAATGACCATCAAATACCAACGTAAATAATGCCGATATACTACTATAATATAAGAGAAAAATGAGGAAGAAATATAGTCATTCCATCGGCGATTTGAGGCAAATCTGAAAGCAAGCAGGTTCAGTGATTGTCAGGAAATTTTAATGCGAAAAGATGCGTGGTCGGTCTTGCGGTCCGATTTTTTTTTTTTAACTTTTTCTAATTTTTTTCAAATTGATTTTTATATTTTTGGTAGCAGTGTATCTTTAATTGTCAAAATTAAAAGTTTCATTTTATTTTCGAAAAATTCCTTTAAACTTTTTGACAAATCCCTGATTTTTCCCGAAATACCGAATTCCCTGACTTTTCCCGATATTCCCGGTTTTCCCGATGTGTGGACACCCTGCAATTACAACGACCTTCTGAAGTTTTTCAATTCCATTTTTGTAACCAGGGATTATCTTTCCACGCAAAAGGATCCTTGTCAATCTGTGCCAATAGAAAATCTTATGAAGAATTTTTAGTGCCAGGAGTTACAAAAGACGAGAACTCTGTTTTTGAAAGAAAAAAAAAATCATTTTGGTGCAGAAGGTACCGATTCAATTGACATTTTATTTGTTCTATTCTTCATCTTGTTCTGCTTCTAGAATAAGTTGAGCCATACTTATTTTAACCTCTGTTAGAACATTGTCATCAATTAAAATACAGCCATAGTTTCAGGAACTAGGTACCAGACATGGTTGAAAAATTTCTCTGTAACAGCTTTACCGATTTCTGAATCAATTTTCTGATAATTTATCAGTTGACGGATAAATAGAAAATCATGATAAGTTAATTGCTTCAGATGACAGAAACCAAGATTGAATGTACGCTCGAGCAAGGAAAATATGTATTCTTTCTAAAGAATTCTTCTCCCTATGAAATAGCTGAAAATGATCTTGAAACAAGTACTACATCTTAAATGTATAAACTACTTTTGCTATCCACCTAGCATGACTTACAGCTCCTGATATATAAAATGATACCCCATTCTTCAAGAACAAAAAAGCTAATCAATTCTTTTATCTCTTAAAAGCAAATTAATAATGTTCTTGAAAAATTGTGATTTTATTGAAAAAAAATTAACTTCTATAGTCATGTGTGAGAATTCAAATAAGAAAAGAAAAAAAAAACTTGAGTACTGTTGTATTTCACACTTTCAATTCGAATATAGTAACATATCTAGTTCCATATACTTTAAAAAATTGTACAACAAACAAAAATTAAAAAAGTACCTTGTTACTTGGTTATATTAATTTACTTTTATTTATTATTTCTTTGAATTCCAGACCATGGGGATATTATAATGCAGAGACTATGATTTTAAGTGCATAAGTAGAAATTGTGCATTAAATTTCCAATACACAATTTAAAACATTATACGTTTAAAACTTGAAATCAATCCAATATTTATTAATAGAAGCAATTGAAGATAAGCAAAATATAAGTGCTTAATGTTCTGATCATTTAGTGAATGCAACGATTCAAGAACCAATCCAGAGGCATGCACTATCCAACTCCAAAATGCTATCAGGCAAAAAGGACTGCTCACAATCAAAAGGAGTTTACAAGGCTTTAGAGTGACCACCACAATACTTATCTCCCAGTGAGTTGAACAAAAAGATGATGGAACAAAAACATGCGATGTTGCAGTATTGCATATCCCTATCTGTATCATGTGGCAGTAGACGGTTTATGCACGTTCAAAATAAATCACTACTTTAGCAGATGCAAAATCTAAAATCAATTCAGAAGCATCCGCACACTATGCTAAACTCTAAAAATCAGGCAAAACCGGGCACACATGATGGAAAGAAATTTCAGAATTTTGAAGTGACCACCACAATCACTTTTAACATAGATACCACACATTTTAATATTGAAATGAGACTTTTATGTACATCATCTTTTAGAGTTAATTTTTTTTTTTACAACAGATAAAAGAAATGTTTAATACTTACTTTGAGTACCTGTTGGAGCATTTACAACAACAGTTTGTGATGTTTGTGGATAATATCCTAGAAATAAAATATTCACACATAAAAAACATCCAAATTTAATTGAAATTTTTAACATATTAAAATGATTTCAACTGCCTTTAAAAATACACTTGCCATCCCATGTTATGTTATACATTGACACTATTCTTTATAATGGAGAAATAAAGCATAGAATAAAAATAAAAGAGTTTTCATACATAAGTTGATTGCCAGTTTGAAGTATTGGAGAAAGACAAGCAGGACTTTATGTCCACAAGATAACAGTCATCTACTCTTAATAAATGCTGATGTAAAATTTATACATCATTTGGACATGGGCATTTGAACTAGGTCACACTTTTTAAAATTAAAAATAATTACAGTAAAAAATATTTGTAAATTATTCTATATTAAGGAAAAAAGGAGTTGCAAAGGTCAAGTTGTTGCTTAAGCAGTATAGAAAAATTCCTTACGAGGAAAAATAACAATTGAGTTAGTAAGTTAGTTAAGCCCATTGTGAGAATATAATTAATTAACATGAACCAGAGAAAGAAACTCTTACCAGGTGCCATAGGAAATACAGGAACACCTCCAGGTGGGGGAGGATGCACTGGGCCTTGAAACATGTTTCGGTAAGCAGCTATGAAATATCCAGAATTCAATACTCAATTTAAGGATACTATTCATGTTTCGAGTATTATTGTTAAATATGCTATAAATAGGATCAATTATGAAAATATAAAAAATTATAATAAATTATAAAAGCTAACTAAAACTGGTAAGGGAACAAACAAAAATTGAAACTTTAAGCAAACTATAAATTATGAAACATTGTCAAGTGCAAATACTCATATGTCAAATGCCTAACCCAGCATTGGTCATGTGAGTACCAGCAAAAAACTGTTTCTATAATAACATAACCTTCAGATTTGAACACAATCAAAAGACCTTGCAGTCACAAAATTGTTAAGTGACACTCGTTTAAAATCAGTCAGTTTAGATTGCACGGAAAATTAATACGGAGCACTTTTGGGGACAACATGGAAGAAATCCTGTTTCCAAACTGACATTGAGCAGAGACCATCTGTCAAAATTGGCGTCTTGTCTGTCGATTTTCAAAATTAAAGAAAAGGCTTCTGGGCCTTGGGATAGAATTGATTATAAAACATAGGTCAAAACAGTTTTATTTTTTTGCAAGCGCATTACTGACGATTGCAAGTAAAGCATCGGCTTGGTAAGTCTTTCAATATGAGCATTAAAAGACCTCTCGGTGAGGAATGCATTAATTGAATCAATAGACCGTTGAATTTTTGCGTAAAAACATAGCTAAGAACTGAACCTATGAATCTAAATTATTTACTATTTCATTTTTTTTTCAAGCAGTCACTGGTATCATAATTGGCCTCCATTCTATGAATAAATCATCTTTCTGTCACTTATAAAATTCAACTTCACAAGTTTAGTACATACTAATATAAAAATATAATTGGGTGGGTAAAATTAATTTGTTAGAAAATTAAAATGTTCAGAACTTTCGTACAACTAGTTTTCAAGAAAGGCATGTTTCTATGGCTTCCAGAATACAAACAGCAGATGGTGGGCATTGGCATTCATCATTCCACGATTGTGGAAACAATTTCAAACAGCTGTGTGAAGACCTGTGGTTTCCCCCCCCCCCCTCCCCAAGAGTTACAATCCCAGCAGAAGATCAATATATTGCTGTTATAGCAAAGTAGAATAAAAAAGTAACCTCCAAATGTGTGACATCTATGGTTCCGTACCATCTATTGGCAAGACAATATCTGCCATTACTGTGCACTAAAGGTTACATATGAATGGACTGTATGCCCAGGTACCGCAAGTTTATGTTCCTCTATTCGCCCAATACAGAAGGGCACAAGTAAAATGGTGTTGGCAACTTATGAATTGGACTGCGTCCAATTGGGCTATTGTTAAAATTTGCCATGGAGCCAGATGACAAATGTGTAAGGGTCTGGAGGGAACAAGGCACTTTCAATCTGCCCCAGAACACTATCGAACATCCCGCATTCTGAAGTGGAAGCATCGTGGAGTGGGCCTGAATATTGTAGGGATATCTCACCATCTAGGTATATATATAGGCAGAGTTCTGTGACAATTGTCTGACAACGGGTTTAACTCCTAGAACCCACTGAAAAATTGTACACTGCAGCAGTTGGTCCCTCTTTCGTTTTAATGAATAAAATTGTACGGGAGGCAGTAACACTTTTGGGTCAGTTATTTTACACAGACTGCATTGTGTAATAACAGCTAGGTAATGTCAAAAATCCAATTCAGCTAGCACGTCCACGGTATGTGTAGGCGGAGAGCCGGTCAGAACATGTAAAAAAAGTTAAAAAATAAAATCATTTTCCACCAGCTGAAATTTGTTTTAACATGTTATTTGGACTATTTTATGTTTTGAGGCATTCCGCTGATATTCCGAGGGTGGGTTATACTTCAACTTCTCGTTGGTTTATGTAAAAAAAAAAATGTTTTTTTAATTGTTTTACACTGGCTAAAAATTTTACACCAGATAGTTTTTAGGTAATAATCAAGAAAATAATATTCCGCCTGCATGGGAGCGGTGGAAAGACCTTCAGCTAGGGCGCTCATCATCCTATTAAATATTGCTTCACAGGTAAAAGAACATCCTTGTCTAACAATGAGATCTGACTGTATGTTAAAGCAACATTCCTTCAGAGCTAAACTCTTTCTGATTAGAGAGGACTGGAGATTTGTCTCCAATCTGACCAAACGAGGAGATGAAATTTTGTACACAGATGGTTCAAAAACACCTTATTGCACTGGTTCAGGTGTCTCCTGTCCTAACTGCAAAATAAGGCTATCTTTCACCTTGGGTAAGATGGCTACAGTATTTCATGCTGAGGTGAGCAATCACTTCCTGTGCCTACAACTGCCTTGATAGGGGGGTTGTTAAGAGGGTTATAGCCTTGATAGGGGGGTTGTTAAGAGGGTTATAAAGATTTTCTCTGACAGCCAAGCTACCCTAAAGGCTTTACAAAGTCACTACTTTTCCTCAAAAGCAGTGTGGGAATGCCATAATGCACTAGAAGATCTAGCCGAAAGAAACAAGGTGTCTCTTCTTTGGGTCCCTGGTCACTGTGACACTGAGGGAAATGAAATGGCAGACCGATTAGCAAAACATGTTTCTGAAATGCCTTTCATCGGACCAGAGCCTGTTTTGAATCTACCTCACAATGCGGTCAGGAAAACTATTAAAAATGTATTAATAGTCCTATCAAGCTTGGTTTCAATTTAAAGATCAAAGACAAGCCAAAGAGCTCAATCAACAGACACCCTGGGCTAGAACGGGAGAACTACTAAAATTTATCAGA
This sequence comes from Linyphia triangularis, assembly GCA_963978545.1. Lineage (NCBI taxonomy): Eukaryota > Metazoa > Arthropoda > Arachnida > Araneae > Linyphiidae > Linyphia > Linyphia triangularis. Next base: position 28,599,097 of record OZ021733.1, read on the forward strand.
AGAAAGGTTAATGTAGGCCTTTTAACTGGACACTGCACCCTAAACAGACATCTCAACCTGTTAGGTGTTGTAGATGACCAGCTGTGTAGTAGGGTGGGCCGAAAAACACTTTTTTAAAAAAAAAATTGCTATTCTAATAGTGCGGAAAGGGCTCACTTGGGGTTCAACAAACACGGTGTAAAATATTTTTTTGATTGCATAATATCTTCTGCCCCCCATCACACATGAATTTTGGAAATTTGGGTAATAATTGTCCATTTTTACTTGCCCTAGGAAATGTAATTATTTTTCAATATATCTATTTTAATAGTACGGAAGAGGTGCCCACTGGGTTCAATAAGAAAGGTTTAAAATATTTTTTAGATCGAATAATATCTTCTATGCCTGCATTGCAAATGAAATTTTGAAGAAAAATGCACTTTTTTATGTGCTACAGAAATAAATCAAACATGAGAAATAGATAGGTACAAACACTGTTTATTGCTTTATAATATTTTACAATTGCTTTATACTGCCCGAAAATTATTAAATAATTGCTAAGTCTTGGTATATTAATATAATATTCGCTAAGAATATTGTATCCATAGAATGTTATGACATGCCAATACCAAAATCTTACTTATATTAATTAGCAAGAAGAGGCTTGAAAAAAGCCTTATGGTCGTACTCAAACAAATTGATCCGGAAAATAATGTGGATCTAATGAGCCTGTGTCTACTTTGAACCCATAAACTATAGCGGATACTTTTGTCACTAACTTGGCACACCATTTAACGGCCTGTGTGACATGGAAAATGAATGAAGTCCCAATCTGGATTTTTCTTTTCATGCACAATTGAACTAAATACGGTAGAGGATACATCATGAAGGATTAGTGGAGAAGTAATAGTAATTGATGATTAGTCAACCATTTTTGTATAGTTAGCAGCTTCAAAATTCAGTTTCGGTGAGAGAAATACACCCACTGACATTACATTGGAAGGATGACTCTTTAGACTTAATTATACATTGTGCAGCAAATTTCTGGTGTGTGGGACTTTCATCCTTTAACATACACAGCACAGCAAGACATTCTCAGGATGAAAATGAATTTCGACAAATTACTGCATCAACGACGTTCTTGAGATTTTGACATAAATACCTGGACCTAGAAATAGTATTCCAAACATGTTTAGCTGCACATTTCAGCAAGCGTTTAGACTTTATATTAAACCAGTTTGGAGTATAAACTTTCATTAAAAATTTGGCAATTTGTTTAAACTTCAAAGAAGGATCTGGAGAACTAACATATAGTCTTAGAACTCTGTTCGCTGTTGTCAGACAATGTGAATGTGATAATGGACTATGAATGCTTTCTCAATCACGCCGCTTGAAATATTTCTAGTAAGTACAATTAATCCCTGCTCAAGTCACGCCTCCCCGTCACTAATTTCGAAAGTTGTTACTACCAAAGTTTCACATGTAAGGCGCCTTTTCAATATTATCCAATGCAGAGGTTTACCAAGGTTCAATTCTAAACACTAACTTACACCGGGCTTCTATCCCCTATAAAGAGATATGCCATCACAGCCAATTTCCAGAAGCCGAGAAAGATCTATTGTGAACCCCTCAAAATATCTGATAACAGTAGCAATAATCTGTTTTACAGTGTCAAATGATGGACTTAAATGAGTATTGTAACGTGAACCTTGTTCTTCAATAAGATACTAATGTTCCTCTTTTACTTTTTGTTTATCTTTTAGTATCTAATATCCTTTACGACTATCTAAATACAGCCCCTTCAACAGTAATGCCCAAGCTTCTTTTAAAACTTGAAATTTTTAAGCCTTTCTAACTTTAGCCTTTTCCCTTCACAGCTTTTTGATGTCACAAGTCGATAATTTATAAATGTACAGATTCAAATCCACTTCAGATGTATCTGAAGAACAATCCTTTGCTTCATAATCTACACACCCTGCTTTACGCGTTGCTTGTTTATAATTTAAATATATCAGCATTATCAGCAATATTCTGAAGCCATTTTGTTTCATAAATGTCAAGCGAGGCAATGTAAAGAAGTTGTGTTGTCAGTTGAACTTTCAGGAAATTATACTCATTTCAAGGTAAATTTTAGTACATGAGCAATCTTCCAAAGTAATGCATTGCAGACCATAATTTCAAATAACTTTGTGCATGCTTCTTGTCGAAATGCTTTGATATTTGTTTGCAAAGCCTTAATGTTATGATCTCTTTTGTAAGACCGCTTAAAAATAGTATATCTTCCATTGTAGGTACGGATCATCTGCAGTATTCTAGAATGGGTCACAATAGGAATGACAGAGTGTTTGCTTTTGCTCAGGCAGATTCAACTTTAGTTGCAACAATTTCAGCAATTCTCGAGAAACTTGTTTCTTTGTTTCCAGTTCTAGGTGCAAGATTTAAAATCTCCAGGAAGCAGAAATGCAGCATATCTTTGTGTGTAGGAAGATTAATTTGAGATATATCTTTGTGGCTTTCAAATATTGGACATTTAAATTTATTCCTTCATCTGAATTTTGATGCCATGTCTATTAACAATTTAATCAAACCAAAATAATGAAGAACACAATTTAAAAACTCGCATACACTTCCGATTTCGTAGCTCAAACTAGTAGCAAAATGTAAATCTCTTTAGAGGTGCACACGCACACAGCTAAACCCAGTAAATCCTCAGTTGCACCACATGCCACAACAATATGGAAAATGAAATTCCCAGAACACTGCAAACAAGTGCAGAGCAATGTGAAACTGTCTCCTCGCACTTCCTGTCAGATACAGTATGAAACATCAAGAAAATTTGCACTTTTCTTCAAAATTGCAAAATTTCAATTGCGATGCGGGAACAGAAGATATAATTCGATCGCAAAAATATTTCACACCTTTCTTATTAAACCCAGTAGACACCTCTTCTGTACTAGTAGAAAAACAATATGGAAAAATAATTATATTTCTAATGTTGAGTAAAAATTGCAAATTTTAACAAAATTTAAAAAATTCAAGTGCGATCCGGGGGCAGAAAATATTATCCAATCCAAAAAATATTTTACACCATGTTTATTGAGCCTAAAGAGAACTCTTTCCACACTATTAGAATAGCGATTTCGAAAAAAAGTGTTTTTCCGCCCACCCTACTGTGTAGAGGTTGTCATATGACAGAGGAGAGTTCTATGCATGTTTTGTGTGAGTGTGACTACTACTCTGCCCAAAGATTTGAACATCTGGGATACCATTGAATCGATCCCTGGGAACTGTTAAATGTCCCAATCAGGTCTATAATGAAATTTATTTCTTCTTTAGAAATTTATGATCTTCTTTAGCCAGTTTCAGTACAATAGACAATAGTCGCGGTGCTGGTACTCAGAAGAATCACCCCCATTCATAAGGGCGCTCAACCACTTCAGAGCCTATGGTGAATACAGTCTCCTGAGTAGCGACTGCAAATTTAGGTAGTACTTCATAGAACATCAGTCTGAATTTTTAATAAAATGTAGAGAAATGTTAGTAGATTATGAATATACTGGAAAGGAGGGTAAAGAAATTGCCAAAATTATTTAAAAATTGACTTTTAACTAGTTGAATTAAATCTGATAGCCAAATACGTCATATCTTTCCAATTATGAACAATCTTTTTTGTTTGGTAACCTATGCTCGTTAATTTCAATGAAGAAGAGTACAGACGATTCCTGAGCCAGATAATTGAAAGTGTGCCTTGTTGGCAAAAAATATTACATCACTGATGATGCATTACATTTATTTCCAACTTGGCTAACTTTTAAAGATGCAAGTATTTCGCACAGAAATCTTCTATGCAGTTTTTCATTGAAAATTAAAGAGCATAGGTTACCAAAGATTATGCATTATTTAGCAAGTTGGGACATATTTGGTTATCAGATTTAATTCAACTTATAAAAAGTCAAATTTTTAATAATTTTGGCAAGCTTTTTGCCCGGTTGACCAGTATATCCATAATCTACTAATATTTCTCTGAATTTTACAAGAAATTCTGGCTGATGACCAATGAAGTACTACCTAAATTTGCAGTTGCTGCTCAGGAGACTTGTACTCACCATAGGCTATGACGTGTTTGAGCACCCAAGCTGAAGGTCTTTCCACCACTCCCATGGTGGCGGAATATAATTTTCTTGATTAATACCAAAATAACTATCTGGTGTAGAATTTTCAGAAGGTGTAAAATAATATTAAAACACATGTTGTTTTACATAAACAAATGAGAAGCTGAAGTATAACCCACCCTTGGAATATCAGCAGAATGACAAAACAGGGTGGCCACAATATTCAGGAAAAAAAGTTCCCAGATAATTTCCTAACAGATTTCTAAAAAAATTCCCTGATTTTAGGGCAAACTTTTTTTCAAATTTCCCCAATTTTCTTAGGTTTTCCAGTCTAGACACCTTGATCAAATAGAACATGTATGCTAAAGAGATAATATGCAAATTTTTTTTAAATAGTTTTGCTGGTAATGAAAAGTTTAAATTATTCCATAACATTAAACTTCTAATAGATAACCACCGCAAACCTACAAGTAAATAACACCAAAATATGGATGAACATGGCTTAGTCAATAAAAAATTTCCCTGATTTCCATGAAATTTTAAAAAGTTCCCTAACATTTCCCTGATTTTTTCCAGAATCAGAAAGCTCCCTGACATTTTACCGATTTCCAGGTTTTCCAGGTTCTGTGGTCACTCTGCAAAAAAACATCATAAAATAGGTCAAATAACATGCTAAAACAAATTTTGTCTGGTGTAAAATAACTTTATTTACATGTTCCGACCGCTTGTCTGCCTACACCCACTGTGGGCGTGCCAGCGGAATCAGACTTTTGAAAATACCTATAAGTTAGCTAACTATTGTTACACAATTCAATCGGTTTAAAATAACTGACTCAAAAGTGTTGCTGCCTCCCGTACTATTAGTTAATGCACCAAATATACAAAATTTAATTGTTTGATTTTATGAAAGCAACTTTTTGAAAGTAAATATTGAAAGAGCTTTTCTAAAACTTTCAATACAGTAGGTAAAAAATGAAATCTGATATGATTTTAAATGCACTTGACTGGTAGTAAGCTTGTTTCAACAAAGTGTGTATATGTTTGTCCCCTCCTTAACTCTAAGGCCAATGCCCTTTTATTAACTTAAAGAATTAAATAATAAACTCATCTTGCAGTATTATTTTTTATCCAATGAGGATGAGGAACTTTCACATTTTTTGGTTTTATTTTTAAATAAAAGTAGAGAAAAAATCATGAAAACAATACCATTCTTTCAAAAATTTAAGCTCGGATAATTAAAAAAATATTTAGTTTTTCATTTTGCGATTTGGTGGGAAAAAGCTACTTTTGCGTGTGATGTCAATGCACAGATGATGAACCAGTCTAAAACCTGTTTTAGACGAGGAGGGAGTGAAATTCATCCTCGGATTTTTGACGGAATCTATGCGTAACTACGTTATGAATTTTTATGTGGTTTTGGTCATGTGACTTTTGCTTTGATTTCAAACTCGATTTTTGATTAATTGAAAGCATAAAGATAAAAAATTATTGCACTACTCAAATATATTTGTTGGATAACACTAGAAAATACAAAAAAGATTCATTTTCCTCACTTGTGCAAGTTTCTCATTACGATTATTTTCGATTTGTAATTTTTTTTAAACACAATTTAGATTTTACTTAAACTGTCAAACAGAGACATCAAGCACCTAAACTTTTTCATATATCTATGGTTTTATAGTAGAAAATCATACAAGAGAAGAAATTTTTGTTTTGTGCAGCACTGTGCCAGTGATATTAAAATTTAGTTTGAGAAAATAGAAATTTAGTTTGAAGGTTAAAAACTTGATATGAATTAAGTATGGAATTACAGTAAAAGTGAAGTCACTTAAAATAGAACTTTTTTTTATAAATAAATATTTTATGTACTACTTTAAGTTATACTAATTTATTCAGATGTAACCTAATGTTAAGAATGGAATAATTTATTCTGACATAACCTTATGTAAAGATATTAATTAGTGGTTGCACTAATAGATCTAAAGAAATACTAATTATAATGCAGATAAAACAATTCCAAGATTTGAACCTTACTTGCAAACAATTTCCTAATTGGAATGAAATAAAATGAATACTAATAAAAAAATTTATTTAAAAATATTCCATTAGAGAATACAATATAGTATTTTATTCTCATGATGAATGAAAATAGTTACAGTTTGGTAATGAAGCACACTTTGGTAAAACGAAAATCTAATTTATTGAATCCTAACAACAGTGTTTTGGTTTGGATATAGCTCTCTTTTTTCAATCCAATACAATAACTTCAATTTTATTTGTGTGTTGGGCTGGTGGATAAATCTGTGGAGGCCTAATTAACCCTCTTGCTGTCATCCAATAGAACAGAACTTTGGCAAATATATTCGATGCCAATGACAATGCATTCTATCAAGTTTTGGGGGCTGCCACTGTCACTAAAAGGCCGTTTTTACACACACTTCAATTGAAACTTGAGTTTACTAATAAACCTACTTCCTATTATTCAATCAAACTGAAATTTGACAGATGGATTTGTTGTAGATAAGGTTGCATTATATTAAGTTTTGGGGAATGTCACTGTCACTAAAAGACCGCTTTTATACATGCTTCAATTAATTCTTGGAATTACTAACAAAACTACTTCCCTTCATCCAATCGAACTGACATTTTGAAATTTGGCTGGTACATTCAGTTACAATGACAATGCTTTTTATCAAGTTCAAGGACTGTTACACAAAGACCGCTTTTACACACGTTTCTATTGCCTTAAGTAAGACAGAGCTTTTACTCGCATTCTATTAATCAGATACCAACCTGAATTCAAACATGTTTAATTTAGTAATATTTAATGACTGAAACCTTTCCCTATTAAGGAGGGCTAATAAATCTACTTTTCGTTATCTTACCGAGCTGAATCTTAGCAAATAGACTTGTTGTGGGTGACAATGTAATCAATCAAGTTTTTGATTATAAAATGAAGTTAGTAAATTTCGAAATGGATCTTCTGTTCTTTGTTAAATACTATGAAAACTCGATTTGAGCTCAAGATGTTGCAATTGCACATAAATATTGTCAATGCATAAATGATTTGTATAAAAGATTGTTTTTTGTGGATTATATTATTGTTTGCCAACATTTTCTTTTGAAAAAAACACGACTTTAAATACTAAAAGAAGAAAATTTATTTGAGATAACATTATCATGCCATTCAAGCTTCACGAATGTGAATGTGCTGTTGGCTTCACAGCAGCACTCAATTTTTAACCATTTCACACTGCATAACCATAGGGTAGACGTAAACAAAACATCACTGTTCCTGAAGGTATATTTCAGTCAGTATTTTTACACAGGCAAAACTTTTCAATTGTAGTGAAACAGATTTTACTGAACTGAGCACACTCAAAGCATTTTCTTACTATAATAATAATAATTTAAAATTAGTGAAGATTATTTTACCATGTGTTGCCGAGGCTTGATAAATATATGACATAGGAACCAAAGCCAAACAACTCAAGCTGAAAATGGCCATGTTTACCGACCAAAATTAACAGTCACTAGCATAGTTATCAGGAAAATAACAGATGCAGACTAACAAAGTGTGCAGGGGCCTCGCAAATTTTAAAATAATCATTGCTTTTGTTTTTTTTTACTAAAAAAAGCTTTACCCCCCCCCCCCCAGAGTAGATGTCAGAATGGTGAAGTTGCATATTTTTTAAAAATGGTATAAAGCAATAAATTCCAATAAAGAAAGCAAAGCTGATTCCGAATATGTAATTTATATTGCGGTTAAAAATTTATTTAATTAAATATCAAAAGAAGAAAAATTGTAAAAACAGTGACGTAACCGCAAAACGTTCCATCACTGGCTGGTTAGATTTAACCTGTTCAGGACCGGCGAAAGGAGAAAGAAGCGCTTCCCCAGGCCCGCGCGCTCAAAGAGACTACGCACGCACGGGACCGGGCATTTTTCCCGGTTAAGCATTTTGCCCCTTTAAATTCAAATAAAACGTTCCAATCTGAAATCACGTCTGTGTGATGATGGGCCGGCTGGCACGGAAACACTGATCACAAATACGATATCGCGGGCCGTGAGGGAAGAATCGTCTGATCACATATACGCGATCACGGTCCTGAACAGGTTAACGTCACAATCCGATGAAAAATTTTCTCCTTCATTTGATTACCTACGATAACCACCTTCCTGCTAAGTTTTTCTTTTTGGTATTATCATTAAACCCAAACCGTTTACGTAATTTTTTCTTATAGAAATCAATGCCTATTTATTGGTAAAAGGGCAATCCGATAACCCGCCGAAAATTGATTCGCTAGCGATGTTTCACTTCTTTGGAACAAAAATCACGATTTCATAGGACTTGAAATTTGTGGTGTAAAATCTGATATGAAAGGTATGTACCCATTTTAAAAACAGTATTTCATTTGTCTTTAACTTGATTGAATATAACTTATTTTAATTGTAAGTTTTTATTTTCAATTATCATTCCATCCAGTTACACTGCAGAACATTGCAGTCACCAATTTTTTTACAATATTTTAGGAGTTCAAAATTTTACATACTTTATGAACTATTCGAAACGAAACACATATTTACCAAGAAACTATATATTCAATTAAAATTCACGTTCAAGAATCATCATTTTATTCTTGTACAAGTCATTCTTATACAAGTTAATTTGATTCTTGTATAAGAACCAAATGACTTTTTCTTTGTTCATAAATTTTTTGGTGCTATTTTGAAAATTTTAAGTCTGTCTTTCAACATTTCTTTACTTCCAAGAAAGTTATAAAAACACCAGTTTTCCATAGTACAGTTGTATCCAGTATTATTTTCAAAATCAAATTTTCAAATTGATGGATTCAAATAGTAGAAGTTACCACATATTTTACTAATAAGTGAAATGTCTGTAACTTGGCGTGCTATGTAAACAACTCTCATGAAAATCCAATAGAGTAAAAAAAAAGTTTGCGATTAGTATTTTCAATATAGAATTTTTTTTCCAGTTTAGATTAATTTATATTCCGCTAGAAATTTTACTTTCCCATTTTCAAGAACACTTGTTACCTCTTTGAACAACTTGTAAACCTGTCATTCACAAAGTTGGCGACATTTATTACCAAATTAAATAAAATGGATCTTTTTAACAAATTCTTCCAAATTATTAAAGCAGAATAGAAACCAAATAGAATTTAATTTTGTTTATAAATTTATTTGATTGTGTTTGTATATTCCTGTTCAATTAAAACGCTGATCCAATTTTCTTTGATCTACTTTTTAAAAAAAATAATTTTAGTTTAGTAAGAACAGTCGGGTGGCGATATTCACATACAGTCCACTAGGACGAACTCTTATTAACTTGAAAGGTTTAAAAAGATTCTATTTTTTATTATTATTTTTTCTCATTTATTTCATGCCCTGCTATATACCTGTAGATGTATATTTATTTTACATTCGTCTTTAACAAATTACATGTATTCAAGATCACAAGCATAGGCAATGCTTTAGTTTCTGGTAATGTAAATATAGCTTCTGCCATTACATAGTTAATATAATATTTATATTGTATTCAGGATGATAATACCAAAAAAGGATTATTTTTCAAAATTCCTTTGCAATTTTCATAAAGCTTGTAAAAAATTTAAATAACAAAACTATACGTTATAGTTTTAATTTCCTTAATATTTATTTGCATTTTACAAAAGGAGACGATGCTTTTTAAATTGCTTTTTCATTTTAATCTTGTGATTATTTCTTACACCAGTTTTCTCAACAAATGTGTTCTGTAGGGTTCAAATTTGGTGACTGAGATGGAGTTTTTAAATTTTATATTATAAAAGTAACAGAGGCAAACATTCAATCAAGTGTGTTCAGACTATTATTGTGATAAAAAAAAAATTGTTCGTAATGCCCTAATATTGGTCTGATAATTTTAATAGTATATCGTTCAAAATATTCAAACAGAGTTCACGATTGTTTTTTTATGAAACTACAAGACATTTTACATAACAAATGGATTATCAGAATTGTAAAATAAAATATCCCCGACAATCCATTTTTTTACATGTTTCCACAAAAATTAAAAAAAAAAAAAAAGAGCCAGAAATTACTGTGAATTTATCAAAAAATGTTAAATCGAACGAACACCATTGTGGTATTTTTTTTCTTTAGCTCTATGAATTTATATTTTTATAAAAATACATTCAATACTTTTTTTTAAGTATAAGGTTTCATTCAGAATTAATATAAAAAAAAATATAGGAATAAATATTCAAATTCAATTCCTAACTGAAGAACTACTTTTTTTACACATTTTTAAACTGTACAAACACTTTTGGGAACCACTGTGCATCATAGAATTTCAATATAATTAGGTTATTATATAAAAACAACAGTAATAGATGTGCTATTATCACATCAAAATGATCTTCACAAACGTGTTGAGAACTTTTTGCAGAAACATTGTCTCATTCCACGACTTTACTCCACTTGGAAATTGAAGAATTCTTACAATTTGGGACGAGGCAATGTTTGTACGCTGAATTTGAGGACATAATTTTAAATCAATTAAAAGAATACAAGATTAAAAAAAATCAAACGTGCTATAGAAATGCGAATAAATTCATGATAGTTTCCAAGAACGCACGCAGCAAAAGTTGATTATGACGTAGATGGACGTCACAGCTAAGCTAGTCTCGTTTTTTCAGTGCCTTTAAAAGTGGGAAATTGAAATGGATATAACTCGAGAAATATTGAATAGATTTCTACATTTTTTCTAGTTTTGGTTGTCCTTTCGTCACTCTTAATAAAATAATTTATTTTTATAAAAAATGCTCAATTTGTCCATTGTCTAACCCTCATGTCAGAATCACAGCTTTACAAACAAAACTGACAAACATACATTAAACCTTCCGACTTGCTTACCGTTCTGTCAACTGCTCTACTAGACTTGTCCATACATTTTAACAATATTTAACGATGCAAATGTACTATGAAATGTTCCGACAGTTGGAGTCTGACTGCGGGCCTGAGAAATTTAGAGCGATCCCCTCTTATGCCTGTGGTGGGAGAAGTGTTTAAAATGAAAGGGGCACGAAATGAAAATGTTGCCTCATCCGGCCTTAGAAGTAGTTCCCGAGAACCCAACTGTTGCTTTATCTATATGGAACGAGTTGAACTAGCCAGAAACGTGCATGTCTCTGTCAGGAAGAAGGCATAAGTTTCTAATTTTACTTCCCATATTTAAAAACATTCTATAAACAAGATTCCAGAATGTCCTTATATTTTGTCTGTTTCCCTAAATTTTTTCTTATTATCTTATATACATACATATATAAAATTTATCACAAACACACACTCACCAACATTTTGACCATATTGTCCAGGGGTTGGATAAGGTCCATTTTGAGAGGTACTTGTGTATGGAGGTGGAGGTTCTGCATATGCGGAATTGATTTTTTCTGTAGACATCATCCAGATTATACCTAATATTTATAAAATTAAAGAAAATTTGAGATAATTAATAACAATTAGAAATCTTAATATTTAAACAGAAATGATATGGAAGAAATGTTTTAGTTATCCCCCCCTTCTTCCACAAGAAGACTAATAACAACTATTATCTTTTATTGTTAAGACATTGATTATAACAGAGAGATAGGTGTCAATGATTTTTAACTAAATACAGAACATGCAAATAAAAGTTAATGAATTTGGGCTTCACCGATATACTACAACCCTAGAAGAAGGTTTAGATTTTGTGACGTAAAAGCATTGAATCTATACACTAGACTCAACATGGGGCAGATTTCTACTTCGTCCAAGTAGTCTAAAACAGGGTTAAACAATGTTAATTGGATAAGGGTAAATTTTTAAGTAAACCATTTGGTTAGTTTGATCAATGATCATTTTATTGGTTAAACAGGGAAAGACTTACAACTCAACTTGGATTTCAAATCAGAACAAACATAAAACTACTTGAGATGGCATTAAGTAAAAAAAAAAATCTCAACTCATAGTAATAAGATAAAAGTTAAGGTATTTTTAAACTAAAAATGCAAGTTTTTATAAAAAAAAAATATCTTATTATAATATCTATTTTGAACTAACCAATTTAAATTCTTTCAGAATTTGGCAATAGTTGAGAAATTAAATAAAGCATACCCTTATTGAAGAGAATAATTTTATAAGGTAACACAGAGTTAAGAAATTTTGCAACTGTTTGAAGCTAGAATAAAATTGCTGAACACTTGCTGTGATGGCTACAACTTTGTTAAACAGAGTGCAATTGAAAGGCTGCAATTTGAATATATTTACCTGTTAATTGACACAATTTCCAGGTCCCTTTAGTACCTTTAATCATTCCAAAAATACTATGTCCGTATGTACTTTTCATAATCTTAGATTGGTTGTTTTCAGATTATCTGGCACAGTCAGCAACACAAGGGCTATAATACGCCGAAACATTTGTCAATTGACAAGCCAACATACATTTACAAACACCCACGCCTTAAACGGGACTTGAACTCGCAACCTTACGGTCTAGAAGCTAGTATGCTAACCACTATTCCGTTTGGTCGGTTTCATAATCTTAGACATTTCAAATGCCAAAAAAACTTGTTTTTCAGAATATGAAATATTGTCTTTTTATCCAATAGGCTAATAAAAGTGATTTTTACATGTATTATCAGCGCTAAAAGTGTGGGTAGATGCGTCCCCTCACTTTTCAAGAAAACACCCATGTGTCTCCCCACCTCCAAGACCACTGAAATCCATCTCCCCATTTGTGAAAACACTCAACATGTCTAAAAACTACTCAAGAAAAATAACATTAACCTTTAAATATAGAGTGTCACTCAGAAAAAGTGATTTAAAGCCTTTAAATGTAAAAAAAAAACTACCCTATCTAAGGAATATATCATGCTATAACTTTGGAAGAACTTTCTTTTAAGTTAAATGAAAATGTATGTGGTAGAAAAACGCTCATAATATTACTAAATATTTGTTAAAACAGCATTTTGAAAAACTAAATTGTAAGTTTAAAAATAATAAATTATAAAGATTATACTTTAAAAATACATACAAAAATCTTTAATTTCTCTCTCTCTCTCTCTCTCTCCTACCACTAACAATTAAACTCTCAAAATCGAAAGCATAAACTTCGCGTGTTTAGTTATGGATTTAACTTTCTTCGACTGTTGCCAAATGCAGCAATGAGAGCATAGGCGAGGGGCATGTTCACCAACAAAACTTTGGAGGAGAGTTATAAACAAGTTCCAGGACATTTCCGGTTGGCAAGGCTGGCTTGTAAATCATAGGTTTCAATGGAAATCTACGAGTGTCTTGTAATTAAACGGTAAATAATCCAAGTTTCAAAAGTCCAATTCATTCATCAGACCTTGCAAATGAATTTTAGACATTCGAAAATATATTTTGACTAAATTAAAATTGTAGTTTTTAAGTATTAATGGCTTTTAATGATCAAATTTCGAAGAAATTGCGACGAGAAGATTTCGATTTTGGTTAGCATAGTTCCACGTTCCACCTAATCGGTTCTATGACGTCACGTGCAGCTAGAGTATAGCCTTTTACAATACAAGATTTTTTTTAAATATTAAGCAACCAAGAACTAACAGACTTGTTTCATCTAACCACTACTAGCGTCACTAGTTACTTTAGCACAAGAAACTCATTTTTAAGGGAATATCATGGGCACCAGAGGTGTTGTGGGGCCGGTACAAAATACCGGTACTTTTTTTAACCAATTTTTATAATAACTAAAAAATCTTCATGCATTTATTGTGATATGAGTGAGAAAATAAACAAATTATGAGTATTTGGCTTCTTTTTGTATGGTAAATCATGCAAAATATTGTGAATTTGTATTTTATAATTAAAAAATCCTAGCACAGCTGGGGTTGCCACCACAATCGGGATGCTTGGGTACCGGTAATTTTTTTTTTAGCACTACAACCTTGATGGGAGCCAACAGGCGCGTAGCCAGGGGGAAAGATATGGGACATATCCCTCCTGAAATTTTTCATTTCACTATTAGAGCCCCAAAGTTAAAGGATTTTATTGTTTAAAATGGTAAATTTAGTAAAAATATTTTTAAATTTCGAAACATGCATAGAATAAATATCTGCTTTCTTGATTGCTAAATACATATATGGCAAATAAAAACGATAATCAAGATTTTCTGACGCATGATTTCATATCCCTACCGAATTTTTTTTCCGGCTGCGTGCCTGGACACCCCCAGAAAAATGCAAGGGGATGCAATTACATCCTCCTGGATTCTGAAAATTAAAAGTAATGTGGGAAAAAGCGATAAAATTCCCTGGAAATAGAAGTATGATACAAGTTTAAAAATATTCAATGGATAAGGAATTTAATATATAAAGATTAATTAAAATTTCATTGACCTATTAAATTGAAAAGTAGGATTTAAACAAAAATTTAACCGCATAGAACCCCCTTGTGTGTCACATGCACCTCCCTGAAAATGGTTCTGCTGGAGGAATATATGTACATTCGATAAAAAAAAATGTGTCATTTTAAGCAGATTAAAATACACGCATAAATAATATTCGATGTATATTTTATAGTTACTTACAAAATGTGTTATATTATAATACATTAAGCACTTTTTACTCGGTGTCAGGCGACACAATTTTATTATGATATGTATGTCTGCGCTCAATGGAATAATGACCGATGAAGGATATATTCAATTTTAACTCTTTTCACGAATAACTTTGAAATAATTGTAATAGTAATAAAATCAAATTAATTCCTTAGTCCATGAATGCGATTTTTGGATCAATGCAATAATAAACCACATTACATATTTAGTCAAAACTCAACGTTTTAGTTGCATAGATTTTTCTGACATGCAAGAGTTAACCCTTGGTTAGGTTGGTTGGTTGTATTCAGATTATCTGGCGCCGTCAGCTACACGAGGGCTATAATGAGCCGAAACATTCGTCATTAGACAAGCCAACATACATTTACAAACACCCATGCCTAACACGGGACTCGGAACCCGCAACCTCGCGGTCTAGAAGCTAGCACGCTAACCACTATACCGTTTGGTCGGCAACAAAAATATTGTTTCCGCTGTAAAATACATGAAAGACCAAAGTGATTTCTTCATTGCACGTAACCTAGGGTAAAATTCGTTACCAAATACCAAGAGGATAATTTAATTAAAAACGCAACATTATTGAACAGACTAAAGTAAAAATTAAAAAACATTTTTAAAATAGCTTGAAAAGACTAAGAAGGCTTTGATCATGGGCTACCATCTATTGGAAATTGATTGTGGGGAACATTTGCTAACCGCGCAACTATAACCAAGGGTTAAAAGAGTACTATTAAGCATCGTAACAAGTTGGACAATCTAATAATTTAAAGCAATTGCGTCACGATTACTAAATACCTGGATAACTTGCCAGGCAACCTGATAAGACGTTCGACTATTTGTAACAAACCGCCGTTGTGTTTACTCTCAAATAAACAGCAACTTCTAGATCTTTTATGACGTAGAACAATCCGATTCCAATGCATCCACTTATAAACTATCCATCTATCCTTCAGAAATTTATTACTAAACCCTAATTTGACAAAACATACTTAAGGGGTTCTCCGAATAACCGATAATTTCTACTCTTTCATTTTAATCAGTTTCACGAGATTAATTTCTATACGACCAGTATAATTTTAAGGTGAAGGCAACATGCATTAGGTCAGATTGACAACCCACTGTCCTTTGAATTTATTGTGTTCATAATTTTCCCAAGTTAGGAAGTTCATGCTTTTAAACCAAAATTTCCCATTGTTGGAAGCCAGAACTAAATTTATACCAGCAAAAAGCAATGCGTAACATTTTAACACGTTAACGTTAGAGTGCATAACCGGTGGGTTACGCACGTCTGCTCCGTGCATCATCGATGGGTCACACGAGTTTTCCATGAGGTGGCGTGCATCATGGTGGGTAACACTTGTATTTCACACAATATATAATGCAAAATAAAATATAAACCTATCTCAGCATTATAAACAGCTATTCATAGAAAAAAATAAGTTTATAATATTGTTAAGTTTAAGTTAATTTTTTTTGCGCAAATTTTTTAAACATGTTAGACACAGTGCCGGGTGGCCCTTACAACAAGCATAATGTTGCTACTTTTTTGGCTTTATTCGGGGCATACTGTACTTTTTAAGCAAGACATGCGTTTATAACATTTTCCTCAGTCTCGTTTTCCTCGAGGGCCTTTGGTACGACGGTAGAAAATGTTAGCGTTTCTTCTGTGTGGAGACTCAAAAGATGATCAAAAATCTTCTCCCTAAATTTTGAAATTTTAAAACTCTACGAAGTTGAAATTATTTTTGCTTTGTGCTATGAACGTTTTTGATTGAAATTTTTTTCACAGAATTGCATGCGATGGTCAGCATTTGCGTCAGACCTCGAACTATGAGAAAAATCGAGAAGAGTACCCCAAAATTAAGGACAAAACTTGTCCCATCAGCTGTACTTAACAATTACAGGTATACGCAAATTGACATTGCAAAACTATTTATAAACATATTAATTAAATTAAACTGAATTCATTGCATTCAACAGGAATCATCTAGCTTTGGTAGTTTTATAGATAGAGGTCAAAGTTGAAAACTCACGATTTTCTTAAAAATCGATTTTCTCAAAAACTGATTTCAGATTCGTTTTTAGCTCGTCGAGGTCTACAAGAATCACCTAGTGGGTATTACCGGAAAAAATAGTGTTGAACAGTAATCTAACGCTGCGCCGCAACACGAAGCGGACCGTGAATTCAAGCGGTGCCTCAGAAAACTCTAAATTTCGGCGTCAGCGTTAACGTGTCAAGTAGGTATCTGTGAAATTAATATTTTGAGTGAAGTTCTGCAAAGTTTTTCCATTTGGTAAGCATGTTACAACTTCAGAACTTTTTTTTTGTGATCAATCTTTATTGCCAAGGGAAAATGGAGTTGCTCTTGTGTTTTCCTATTGATAAACTTTAAATGCCCACATATCGTGCTTGTCCTAGAAACAAGCGACAAACATGTTTAAAATATTTTTAAAAACGTATAATAGCTCTTGAATTTATTGTCTATATAGAATTAGTTTTCTTGAAAGTTGTGAAAAATGTAACAAATTGAAGTTCGTTTTTGGATGAATGTACTGGCAGAGGCCTTCGACTGAGATAATTTAAGTGATATTTTGCAACTTCTCAGTGGCAAAAGATAAACGATCACTTGCATTGGTTCTGTAGAGAAGCGCGCTAACGGGGGTCGAACCAGGGACTCCTAGATCAGCAGACAGGCGTTAACTACTAGGCAAAAGTGACCACAAGTGCTTAGGTGTTGTATCAGTTATTTGTACACGAGACCACTACAGTTCTTTTCATTGGAATTCGAGAATCAACAAAGCAAAAGTGCCCAGGGGTAAATGAAATGTGGAAGTGCAATAGTATCTTTTAATCACTTAGAGGAATTAATTCGAAAACAAAAAGAATTGTCTTCTAGAATAGGAGTTCAATAAAGTACACTTCATTTTTAAAAGTTAAAATTTATTTAATTTTAAAAGTATAAAATTTAAGTTGGTGAACTGGTGCAAAGAATTTCATTAAAACTAAAGTTTGTTCCACGTGAAATAAAACACAATTTAACCGCATTTTTTGGCAGAAGATGTTAGAATATTTATCTTAGTTCTTAATTTCTCGTTATAATAAAACGTTCCCAATTGTTTCACATTGTTACGTATATTCATGATCATTTATCCATTTTCTTAAACTTCTGTCTCAAGGGCAAAATCTGGAGAGTCGGCATTCGTATCATCTGCACTTTCTTCTTTTAAAGTTTCATCTTGTTGCTCCAGAAGTAGGTTCGCCGTTTCCGTTTTCTCCACCAAACCCTCTTTGGAATCACCCGAATCATCATCACCTGCTGGCACCCTCGGTAAAGCCGATGGTGCTTGCTGCACCCGACCTAATTTACCCATTTCTATGTTTTCTTTCAATGAGCTTGAACTAAAATCAGTGGGATCTGTGCTTGAAGGAGTCAGCTCTTCTGTCGTCTCTGTTGGTTCCTGGGCATCTGAATTTTGGCAAGAAAAACATTTTTTAATGCAAGTCCATTTTCCCGAGTTTACATCATCTGCTGACAGTTGTGATACCGGTGCTTGTTGCTCTGGATTCAAATTAGCCATTTCCACTTCTTCCTTAAGAGAACTTGTAGTATCAGTGGGATCTGTATTAGACGGCGTCAAATCTTCAGTAGTGCTTACAGAAGGAACTTGGTCACTTGAACTTCGGCCCCAAATGCAATCCATACAAGGCCATCTGCAAGAAGCTGCCGATTCCGCATTAATATCCCAAGCAACACACTCATGTTGTTTCTATGTGGTTTTTTGGTGGATACGTTGAAAGTGAGAAAGGCACATTGTAACCACATTGTATCAATGTGCAATTCCAATGCATTTTCAAGGAAGCTGATATTTTATAACAGATATTAGAAGAAATCAATTTATTTCGTATAATTTTTAGGGGTTTTAATTATGTAGTACGAATAAAGTCAGAATTTCGTTTTCTTTACTTTTCTAATGTGATATCACAATGTTGTTTCAATGTGATATTTCAACCAGACATGAAACAAGTGTCTTCTTTGGTTTTTGGAAAGCCCCAATCCTGTCCAAGAATCATATTAATTGAAAACTTTGGTAAAAGCAATTTATAAAAGCAAAAAATAAAAATCCGTTTACTCAATGTGGTTTTTTAATATGGCTTCAATGTGATAATTCAACATTACACCACTGATCCACGATTTGTATCATCCTACGCATGCGCAATACGCTTTTACCTTCAGTGATGACGTAGTTGGCATCACTTTTGAAGTTGATTTGAAACTTGACGATGTCTGTTGACGATTGGATTTATGCCTTTTCTGGTAAGTTTTCTTCATTACATTATTAAATTATACTCTATTATTTGCCGGTTTTCTAAATTAGATGTATTTCTATTTATAAATGAAATTAGATAATGATGTTCTTATCAGTGAGGTTTGTTGATTTTTGGGACACACGTGTGACATAAATAAAAAAACCTATTGTATATTTCACGTATTTTTATGAACTATAAAACTGAATGGGCTATCTTGTAGAAGTATGTTTTTCTAAAACGATTGATCACTGAGAATTAAACATGCTGTATAAATATTATTTCTATACTTGTTGAAAGAATTAACTAATTAACTAATTAAATGAACTAATTCAGTTAAAAAAAACCTCCACCGTAATATTATAAATTGTCAACAGGGCCGGGAATTTATTTCAGGTGGAATACAGATGTAGTATAGAATATTTCTTAATGTTATATAATATAATTGAAAGTTATGTGATTTTCCACACCCGTAGTCTCTTTAACATGTTTAATTCGATCACACATCTGGAAAAGTTCAGGAAATTTGAAGAAAACTTGCTGTAAAATCAGAGAATTTTTAAAAATCTATCAGGGTATTATCAGAAAACTTTATTTCCTGAATTTTGTGGCCACTCTGTGTAATGTGTTGTTTTAATTAATGTAAAATTAAGTGTTTATTTAAAAACATAGCTGCAAAATGAACTGATGTTTTGTGTGCAAAAAATGAATTTCTTTCGTTAATTTTCTTTTTCAAGCAGTGATGGATAACAAATTGAGAATTTCTCCCTATCCCACTTGGTAATCAAATCGATATTTCAAAGTAAGGTTTAAAAAAGACGTCATCAGTGTAAATATATACATGTGCATAAGGATGATACATTTTATAATAGTTATCATATTTTCAGTTTACTGCCACCATGTACAACACTGTGGAATGCGGAACAGGTATAGTGCCTGGAATCTGATCGCTGGCTCCTAACAACTGAAACCTATCCTTTTCAGGTACTGTGGTAAATTGAAAAGATGCAGTACAGTATAGGATATTTCGCTATTTAAAAATTTACAAAAAGAACTTTCTAAAAAACTAAAATTAGAAAGTGGAATTCTGTTCTTTTGCAAAAAATATATATATATATTTTTTTAAATCTCCCTTTTATGTTATACAGTCGAACAGGGTTGGCATGGTTTAAACCAAATAGTTTTTTCTCTTTTTAAAGATTAATTTAAAATTGCACTTTTTTTGTGTGTTTATTTATAATTAGTGTTGTAAATAACTTTTTTAAATAAATCTTATAGTGAAAGTCTATAGAACTTTTTTTTTATAAGTATCAAAAATAACTTTTTATATTAATCTAAGTGTTTTATTACTGTTTTATAATAATATTCAAAATTATTAATTAAAATTAAATTATATGCTGCCTTTTAAACTTGTTTGTGAAATAGAGATTTTGTGCTTAAATAACTTATTTCTAAACCTTAAAAATATAATTATGTATAACTTATCACCATTACTGATGAATCTAAGAGCAACATTCCATGTAGAAGTAGTAAACAATTACTATTGTATTATATAGTTTCCATTGGATTTAAAAAAACATATCTCTAAATATAATATTAAAATTTAATGATTTAATTGTTCACATAAGTAGCAATTGTTTATTTACTTAGTGTAAATGATTTTCAGAAGAAATATTATTTGTTATTTAAACATTTATTATTCTAGTTAATGTAAAATTTTATTTATAAATATGCATACATTTAAATTAGAAAAGGATTTAAAAACAACAACTTTTAAACAAAAAAACCCCCCATTTTTTGGGGGGGGGGGGAGGGGTCCAACTCTGCGGCTAAACTTCATTAACACGAAGTCGATGGGGCCGCTGAAATTGTTTGTGCTAACTGAATAAATTAACGCTAAGTTTTAAGTACGGAGAACTGCTTTTACTTTGCTTTAAACTGGAGTTCAGGTTAACGGATTTCGCATTAACAGGGTTTGACTGTAATTAGATTTGGGAATACATTTATAGAATAAATTTACTTATTGTATTAGAATTGAACATTCTTCTTTTTTTTTTTCAGTGTTCAGTGGACTTGCTTATACAGCTGTTGTACTTAAACAGTGTGGCTACAGAACCTGGAAATCAAGAAACTTTTCGATTGTGGAAAAAATCAGGGAATTTTTTTAATATTCAGGAAAATTTACTGTTACTGTTTAGGGTATGTTTTTCCATTATCCCTATTTTGGTACCATTTTCCTGATGATTTGCTGTGATAATCATTAGAAGTTTTAATGTTATGGAATAATTTTAACTTTTAACTACCACCAAACCTATTTTTAAAAAATTGGCATATTATCTCTTTAGCATACAAGTTCTATTCGATAAATGTGTCAACATATCTGGAAAAATTGGGGGAATTTGGAAAAAGTTTGCAAGAAGGGAATTTTTTTTAAATCTGTCAGGGAACTTTTTACCTAAATTTTGTGGCCATCATGTTAAATGACACTGATAGTTCTTTTGATAATCCTCTATAATTTATATATTAAGTATAATTTTTTTATTTTTAAATTAGTTTTGCTGTTGTGAACATGTCTGAATTATGGCAGTATTATAACAAGGCTGCTAGTGGCGTTTACTAAAGTGACTATTTTAGCCTCCAGAAAACTTTTTTTGGTAAGAAAAATATCGGTACTTACGTATTAACGCCACTGCAGCTACAGATTTGACGGTTTTTCAGTGCCACCAATAAAGAGCAATCTTGTTGTTCGCACACAGTTATTTTTTGGATTCCTTGTAAGTATAAAACTATAATTCCTTGTAAGTAATTAAAAACCGCCAAATCTGTAGCTGTGGTGGCGTTAATACGTAGGTACCAAAATTTCCTAATTGACTATTTTAACCTCCAGGCGACTATGTAATGAAAAATGAGTTCCTGACTTTGAACTGGAAACCAATAGAGAGCATGGCTTCAACTTGGTTGCAGCAGCTCATTTAATTTATCCTCAAAGTAGTAAAGAGTGTTTTTGAATTTAAAGCAAAATTTGTATGATACAGTAAATTTTTCTAAAAGTATACCGAAGAGTAAAAGGCAACTAAGTTGTTTGAATCTAGAATTTTCAAAAATTATAATTGGTTTCCTATTGAAATATAACATTAATAAAAACCTATATTGTACGTTTTTCCTGTAAATTTTTCTACTCTTCATTTTAGTTTTCAAATACTGGGGTGGGAGTAGGCAACATTGGTATTCTGCATCTGCCTTCGAATTTTTTTTACATAATCTACTTTTGATTAAACTATATTGTGTATCGTCATTGCATGATATTCTGAAATAAGTCTGTTATTGCCTTAAATGGTCATGTGATCTTTGGTCAGTCCAATGTGCACACCATAATATGAAGGGTGCTTCCGCATACTGGCATTGACTTAAAACCATCCAAAACAAGGGGATCGCTTTCAACACGAGAGAGGGATTTTTTTTAAGTCATAAAAAAGGGATATTATTTTGATTAATATATTCAATCTTTGAATTTGGTTGGCGATTTAAGTAGCAGAGTTGGATTTGAGCATTTTTACACGTCGTATTTCTTTATTATTATTTTTGGCATGGTGTCTACTTTTAAAAATTGGAAAACAGTTATATCTATATAAATATATGTTTGAATGGTTTTTGTATTAAATAAAGGTAATTTTATTTTAGAGATTATGAAAACAACCAATGAGGAGGCGAAAGAAGCTCGTGGAGTGACATTAAGGCTGCTGATGGTGACAGAGATGTGGAATATTTTTGGGAATGATATTGAGGATTGTAAACATGGTTTATAACATATGGTTCTTAAACTTAAATAATTATTTTGTATCTCCTTTCTTATTTTACTGTTATTAAATGGGGTCTTGAAGTTAAGATCCTACTGTTGCTCTGAATGGGATATGTCATTAAAAATTAGCACATATATATTTAATCATCTTATAATTTTTCATTTGCTGGTTTAAAGTGTGAACTTAAAAACAATTTGAAAGGTATTTGTACCTATGTAATTGTGTTAGGACCATGTGTGTTACTGTTACATGTAATTATTAATATTTGTTTTATTAACATTTGTTTTAATGTTATGCGTGCTATTTTTGAAATAAAATTATTTTGAACATTATGTAATGATTTATTTTTACAGTTAAAAAATATATATATATATAATTTTTATTCAAATTCGATTAGTTCAGAGATAATTAAGTAGCAGATATTATAAGTAATTTTAATTGTGGTTCATTGGAGCAAAATTAAATTTTTGTACAGAATAATCCTCTGCATATAAAAGGAAAGTTTAATTTTTCACAAAATGATATTCTACCTACTAAAAGATGATACATAGTGTAACAGTAGTTGGAAACTTGTAAAGCCAATACTTGGAAAATATTCTAGTTTTAACTTTTTCTTTTCATTAAATGAGTTTCTATAATGCATATACTCTTAAACTTTACAGTGTTAATAAAACTAAACACATTCATGTGAAAAAAAAAATATGTGTCAAAACAAGCGCTTAGAAAAGTAGGCAGGATACATTCGCTTTCAAATTTTTTCTGTTATCTATTAAAATACAAAAATCAATAATTTGTTTTGCTTAAAATTGCAACTTTAAATGGTATTTTGAATTTGAATTTCATAACCCCTTCCGAAAAATATGAGCAATATGAAAAAGCAATGTGAATATGAAAAATATGAGCAATACTGTTTTAACATGGGTGTTCCACATTGTTACCACATGATAGTGTTCACTTTTACCAATGTTGTTTAAATATGAATCTTCCACACGAGTGTTCAATCTTGATTCTTGCCAATGTTGTTTCAAGACATACTTTCCAGAAAAACTGTTTCTACAGCACTAGTTCTTGGGCTCAAGAACTATAGTGCTGTAAAAACAGCATTATGGGATGTGTGTCTTGAAACAACATTGGTAAGATTCAATATTGAATACTCATGTGGAAGATTCATGTTTAAACAACATTGGTAAAAGTGAACACTATCATGGTGGTAACAATGGGATGCATCCATGTTGAAACAACATTGACATTCAACGTGGAAACCACATGGGCAAAAATGAACACTCTCACGTGGAAACAATGTGACAAATCCACGTTGAAACAATATTGACATTCAACATTGAAACCACGTGATATATCTACGTTGAAACAACGTTGGCACACAACATTGCATCCACGCTCCTTTAAGTGAACACTTCCACTTGAAAACAACGTTGAAGTTCCACGTTGAAACAACATTGTGCATGTTGGTATTTAACGTTGACACCACATTGAAACAACATGGTTGCGTTGCTTGGGATCATCCATTGGTGAAGACTGTGCTTGCTCCTCCATACTTAAAATTTGCAATTTCCACACCTTACGTCGACTATGTACTTAAATTACAGGGATTCAAACTAGACTGCTTGAAACCTTCTAAAAGAATTCTTTACTACTTTACAGCAAAAGCGTCTTTTAATGCAAGCATATAGTATCTTGAATTTTTAGATTTCCTTCACACCCACGATATGACACGCCTGTGGAATAAACATTTGTTTCCATTAGACAAATCTCAAATTAAAATTTCAGCATACATTGTATGAATGGAGATAATGTAGATGACCAGGATAAAATAACAGTCCCCATTTCAGATTAAATAATCCTATAGACTTTATTTCACATCGAAAACGTTAAAATTTTATACTCGGACGAATATTCTTAAACTAATCAGCGTCAAAGCCGAGCTATTGTAGAGATAAGCTTTGAGGAAAAATTCAAGGTGAAAACTAGACATTTTACAGAAACATAGGTTGGAGAAGGGGGGGGGGGGGGGGGGGGCAAATGGTTTATAATTTATACACTTTATTAATAAAAGAGTACCATTTAAATAACCAATATTTTAATCATACAAGATTCGAATCTACTATTTTACAGTTGGATAAAATTGAGGGAGTTTCTGGAAAAGAGTTCCCTTTTTATTGATGCTCAATTTCATTAATAAAAAAACTCTTTTGGGCTCTGATCGTTTTACCAGTTTCATTCAAAGCCTACCGATTTTAGCTTGCAAGGTTAAAGCAAAGGATGAAGAAGCATCTCTAGACCATATTTATATAGATGGTGCTACCGTTGGAATATAAATATAATGGTTCAATGCGAGTTTATGCAAATAGCCCAAAATAATTAAGCCATACATAGAGTTAAGGGTATACGGGGCAGGGATAAGGGTGGCAGGACCTACGAACTAATTAAGGACAATACTTTCCTTGGGTATCATTAAAATTCGAAAAGTTTTGGAGTCAATTTTCATCTTGTCTCGTGTCTTTAAAGACAGTCAGTTCGTTTAAGACTTATTAAATTTTCAATTTGTGTTGCATACGCAGTCTGGTTATGTTACAGTTTACTTGATTGCAGAAATCCATAAATAACACACTAGACCATGAGTCTTGTGTGCCAGCCTACACAAATGACGGCTTGAAAATATTTTCGCGAACAATACTATTAACAGATTTCCTATTGGATCACGAAGGCCAAAAACAATGGCCATTGGTTAACAAGAGGAGCAAAGAAGCAATAGAGAAACCGTCGTTGGAATTCAGCAGTAGTTCAAGAATATAATGTATAAAGTCCTTGCTTGAATTCGTTGAAACATGATCCTGTTTCGAAGTCTAATGCTTTTAGTGACGAGGTACTGAAAATCAAAAACCGAACATTTCACGATCCATATTTGGGGACAAGATTCATTAAGTTTTTTTTACTGACGTCCAGTGCTATATTACAAAAACTGTCCAATTGCTCTAGTATCCTGCTAAACTTAAAAAGCATTCCAAAACTCCGAGATTTCAAGCTATATACTATTCAGAAAAAGAAATCCATGTAGTTCCGAAAAAATTTGTATCCCACGTAAAAACAAATAACGAGAAAGTACTGAAAGTAGTGTCCAGGTTCTTCCTGGTAAACTACACATCTTTGCTGAAACTCGCAAAAAATTATAGGTAAAGGAAGAGAAGTGAATGAAGAAAGCACAATTTCCAAACTTGATCTCCAATGCGCCTTTATCAAGTAGCATTGTGCATAGCTGAATCCAGGATCATTTAAGAGATGTTAAAGACAGCACAACTTCCTGTGTCAAACAAATGTTCCTGTGTTTTTTCGTAACTCGACAAATCCACGAGTGTTGAAGGATAAGCCAAGTTAATGACAGCTGGGCGGGGAGAATACTCGTGTTTCCAGGTAAAGCGTTCTCTTTTACTAGAACTTCGAGCAGAAGTGTCATTTTTAAGTGCCAAAAAAGCTGTTTTGGCCGACTTTTATGTCATCTTTTTTTAATGAACGAATTCAGCACATTGGAATTGTTTTCAATTTTGCTTGTATCAATGACAAATTTCTGTGCTGAAGAAAATAGTATTCTAACATAGAAACCATTCAGAATAAGAATCAGATAGGTCTCGTGACTTAAAATTAAGAAAGTAAAAACACAAGAATGATTACATCATTAACATCAACATTAACATTAAAAGAAAACCCTGCAAGTTTTTCTAAAAGTTTCAATTCATACTTTAAGGAACACACCCAGAGGAATTGATTCGGAAGAGTACTGCTTAGAATTTAGGTCTATGTTCAATGATGTCGAAACCAGCAGCCTTCACTGCAGCAGAATAGTCTTAAACTACATGGTTATGGAAAGACCTTTTGGACATCTTGTTTGGAAGCAGAAGAGAATACGACAAGTGTTCAACAGCCTTTTGTGACACTGGACAAGGATAAGCATTGTACAGTACTCAAAAAAGAAATCCGAGCGATGGCTATTTTCAGTTCTAAAAGACGCGGAATATTGTGATTTGCGCCAAAGTAATTTCTTTACGATTCTCTATATGGTTGGGGCAATTTTTTTTTACTCGAGGGGCTGTTTACTAAGTAAATTGAACTCTAATTTTGAAAATTTCAATACGAACCTTTATCTTTTACCTTGAGTATAAAATAAAAGTTGCTATACGTTGAAAAACAAGCCACTTATGATCCAAGGGCAAATCTCAATATTGCGAAGAGTAATTTTCAGATCTGGGGAAAAGGAGTCCAGGAAAGCTCTAATATTAAAGCAAGCGAACGGACGCTGTCTCAAGGTTTTACACTCATTAGTCTGAAACTGACCGGAAACTATTTCGATTTATTGTATCATGTTTAACAAGAGGCTGACATAAATTTTAATCAGGAAACTCAATCAGAAATGAATTTTAATGTAGCACAATTAGCAAAGTTATAATATGGGTCAACTTCATATACTCAGTCCAATTAAGGTCGGAAACAAAACGTATATTAGTGTGGAGAGTAAAATTAATAAACATAAGATTGTTACGTTACGGGTTTAGCCGACATTTATACAATACTTAATGCCAATTAGGCGACTGTTATTTTATATTCAACTAACCAAAGCTACAAAAAATAAAAATTACAACTTTTTATTTAACAAAACTTTTTGGAAACTATATTTTCAACTTAATGGAGCATTGCATACGAATACAAACTTCTTAAATCACTGAATTATCCAAGAATGATTAAACCTTTCACGTAAATATAATGCCATCGTTACTCACATTCGCATCTCTTTTACCTTAAGGTTGTTATGCATTACATAAATGTCTAATATGTACGTTTGAGTTTTTCTGAAGTGTCCATAATTGGTTACATCATTTAGATCTTTTTGCGCCACGAAACAATAACGAGAAGGCTGTACTGCGCCAAAATTTCGTAACATCTATATTATAATGGTCCCAATTTCAAGTGAAAATGCCTTTAAGAATGGTTTTTTTAAATGAACTTTGCATTACAAAT
The DNA here is from genome assembly GCA_963978545.1 of Linyphia triangularis. Classification (NCBI taxonomy): domain Eukaryota; kingdom Metazoa; phylum Arthropoda; class Arachnida; order Araneae; family Linyphiidae; genus Linyphia; species Linyphia triangularis. The sequence goes on from OZ021733.1 coordinate 28,626,959, forward strand.
ATCAAACGGATGAAATCTCGAATTTCGACACATTTGCGTAGAATGCACAATTCCCATTGCGTCAACTTGTTTTTGAAAGCAGAGGTTACGTAGCGCCGACGCTGGAAATTTCATTACCTCGCATACTAATGGAATGTGTCGTCTCTGATCCAGGTGTTTGGTTTGATCATTGGATAGAACTTACAAAATAGTGAACTTTACGCACACATTCCGAAAATCCGAATTGCAAAATGTAAAACATTTCAATATTAGTGATGACTATCTAAAGCTACTAGCGAAAATATATAGAAGTTTAGTACCCATGCTTCCAACGGTTTGAAAGATAAAAATAAAGTTTCAATGTAAATTATAGTTATTTTAACTCAATACAACTTTAATTTCCATTTTCTTCTAGTATACGATACTTAAAAGACCTTCACATTTTTGCGAAAATATAGGAAACCAAACGTCAAAATGAAGATTAAGGGGGTTTTCAACCTTGATAAATCTAAAGCAAAAAATACATTTCCATTTAAAAAAATTTAAAATGTGTGTGATTAGTTATGAAAAAGTTTAATGCATGACTTGCAAGCTATTTATATTTGACTTTTTACTAACTTGTGTTTCAAGAAATAGATTGTAAAATTTATTAATTTTACAAAAGTAATTTTTTTAACACTTAATTACTTACCACTCCTTGGAAAATTTGTTTCGGATGCCGAATCTAAATGTGGCATTATGGGATTGCCCTTAAACTTTAATTTAGTTTTAATATGTACGATTCTTTACGAAATCTCTTTAATATACAGTTATTCAGAACCTTCCACGAATCGGATACTTTTATTTCATCGATTAGCATACAATATATAGTCATCGTTCGAATTTTTGCGTACTGCACAAATAGAAGGCACATTCACTGCGGGTGTACATGTACAACTAATACAACTGAAAAATATTACAATTTTGCACTTTTTATTAAACAACCCTAAACATTTGTGGCTCCAAGAGAAAAGTTTGCTTTAATAGGACTCGATCTGAAAGCTTTGAAACTGCTGCCTTAAAATTTAAAACAATTTAATTCGATGATTTGAACCAAATACAAGTCCGAGATAGAATTGATAAGCACCACTACCAGACTTCGGATTGAAAGTTGTTAGGTAAAAATATTAAATACGCTACTATTGAAATATCAATATTACTTCAAACAGTACTAAAAAAAGGCGTATCAAAATAGTGTTGCTTGACAAACAGCGGGGAATTAAAAATTCTACGTCTGGCAAAGATGCTTGTAAGAGTACTGAAAACAAAACTCATCCCGCGATACGGAATATAAAAGTCTTAGAAATGAAATTTCAACTCTTTACAAGGGCCATTAATAACATTTTCCACCGCGAAACAGCTTTTTTTAATTGAAAACGAAAGAAAATATCGTGTCGTTGATAGCACTAATGATGTTTTCAATACTAAAGCCCGAGCTGTATGATGAATTTAACCCTTTCGGCTCTAATTGGCCCACAAGTCCCGAAGATAAGACTTCATCTTTTTGGCAAATAAATTCCAACATGGGTTTGTATTTTCAGAGTCCTTAAGGAATTAAAACAAAGTTGGCAACACTTCTGAATTGCAAATGGCGGACGCATGTTTTTGAGCATGCTCGTAATTCAAGTTTTAATTGGCCTATTACTTGATTTTACAGTAAGTACAACTATATTTAAGTCACACTCTATGCATATAAAACAGCTTTTATTGATATTAAAATTTAGCCTTTTAGTACTGCCAAGTTCCATGATTTTTTCTTTAAATCACGAGATTAGCAGAAAACTACTCCACACGCAGGTTATTCAAAGCGACATCCAATTCAGAGTTTACATTTGAATGAGAAATAAACTGTAGCATAATTTCCATTTTCTTTATGGGATTTATCTAAGGTACATCTGGCTTGTTAAAGACAGACTAAGCTGTAATGCAATTTCTGTTGCAGGAAAACGTAGCACATCAAGTATCAAAACAAATTCAGTTTCCACTATTGACTATAAAAGAGCACTAGTTACCCAGATCAATTTTTTAAAATACTACATATTGTGAATTCCTGTACAGAAGTATTTAGTCTACTGTTGATTGTAAATATTATAAGATCATGAGCTTCATCAATGAGTGTCATAGTTTTAGAAATCTATAGTTCTTTATTTTAAGATTGACACTAGTTTAAACATAATCCGATTGACGTGTTCTTTTGAATAATGCTAATATTTTGGCCAATTCGTAACTAATCAGTCAAAATATAGTATCAATAAGCATTTATCCAGTAATGTTCACATTTGTGCAAGTGATATAATTAAGACATGTTGAAAAAGGATTTTTAAACCTTCTGCAAAATAAAATTTCACAGCATGTAAATATTATCGTTTTGGTTAATCATTTTTCTAGAACAAATGTATACGGGGCCAAACTTTCAAATGCTCGCTTTTAAAATGTATGCCTAAACAGAAAGGCTAGTATAAACAATTCTGTACAACTAGTATTTGCATATGGCTAAGATTTAAAAATCGAACTGTTAACCAGTATTAATTTCATTACAAACTGTTATAAGTTGATGTGTTGAAGATCAGTGACTGAAGTTACGAGATTTAAAATTCATTGTGTTGCAACTTATTCTTTTTTTTAAATATTTATACTTTTATTATTAGACCTAAAATTTTAGTTATTAAATTTGCTAATAATAGCATTGGTCTTCGCTTAAGTATTGTAATTTATAAATTGAGTATAAAGTTGGCTTTCATGTGAAATCACATTGGTTCCAATCTGATACTAGAGACTTTATATATGGCGGTTTTGGTATCTGGATCCCTATTTAGTCAATTTTCAAAAAAAGACACGGAGCTACTCTTATTCAGGCAATCGAATCGCCTTATTTTAAATGAAATATTTAATAAAATAACCACGGAATTGTTGAAATTCAGTTTCAGAAAACATTGATTTTAGGAGAAAATTTAGATTTATACGAAAAAAGTTTTTACCGGAAAATATTAAACATCACTAAAAAAGTTAATATACTAGGCAATTAAACTTTGATTACAATAAGTATCCGATACAGTGGCGTATCTTGAGGTGGGGGGAGGGGGGACCTGATGGAGCTGCCTTCAAGTCCAATTGATGCTTTCGCGTATTGTTCTGTAGACGCATGTCCGAATATACGTAATTATTAAATTAATAAACTATTAAAAAGTTGTGAATTCAGCCCGTTTCAATCACAGCTGCTTAAGGATGTCTTCACTACATTTACAATCATTAAAGTCACGTTCAAGAAATTCCATGAGAGAAACAAGGTTGAATGGATTGGAACTTGTCCATTCACAGAGACGTATCTGATGACATGATTCTAGATAAAACTTCCTAATGCTAAACAATTAGCAAGTTGAGCATCTCTTAAAAATAACACAACTCGTTGCTTAATTTGTTCGTATTTATTAATATAAAATTTAGATTCATTAAAATGTATTAAAACAATTTAGATATTTCACATTCAAACATCAATACACTTAAATTATTAAGGCTATTTATAAAACAGCAATCTGCTGACGTCCCTATGCCAAGATCCTCAGAAATTTAAAATTTCATTGCAAGGTCTGCACGAGTAATACTCGCTCAAGTTCATGGACATTGGCACTATAAGTATTTGATGGGATGCACAAAACTTATTTATAATTTAATAAACTCAATCTTTAAACTTTCAAATTTTTAAGCTAAAGTTCGAAAAAGGACATCATGTGTAGTGGGTTTCCAAAAAATATGCAACTGAAAACTGAGCGAGAGTTAGCTTATAATGGGATGCTTGCATAGCATTTCATGGATCCACTTGCGGATACCAGTGTTTAATGGGTTGAGTGTTACACAACTTTCCATCTTCGTATTGTAAATAATCAGGCGCATAACCAGAGGGAGAGATATGGAGACACATCTCCCGAAATTTCAGTTCGGTATTAGATCGCAAAAACCATGGAATTTAGTTTAAAATGGTCATTTTATTTAAAATATTTTTAAATTTCTAATTATAAGGTGAAAAAGATACTTGCAAATAAATGTTCGGTATTAATAAAAAAATCTTGCTATGTTTTGTTGACTTATAATTTCAAATTCCCTTCCGAAAAAAATCTCTGGTTACGCTCCTGTAAATGATAAAATGTCAATACGACTAAAAAGATTAAAATTTGAGTACCGACTTTTTGCTTAGGGAGGAGATATGCTATTCTCACTTTTAAAATTTCTAAAACCCTTGTAGGTTTTAGAGTTACTTTAATAAAAAGTAATCGATAAAATTTGATATCAAGTTCTAAATCCTCAAAACTATAAATTTAGTTTTCTTGAAAGAGATTACAAATTTTTAGGTTCAGTTTTAAACATCGGGAAAACACAAACTATTCGTCCCTTCAATGATAAAAGTCCGCTAACCACTTCTCCAGCCGAACTAATTGAAGGGGGTGGACTTCCGAAAATCCCAAATATGGCAAGGCAGCTTGTTTCTACAAACGAGACATCAATTTGCAATTCAACCATTTCGAAATTTCCAGATAAATGCAGTCAAGTAGATGGATATTTTTAAGCTACTGGCATCCATGTTCAATGTTTTGAAATTCTACAAGTTGTTGCATGACTGACAGAAACCCAACTGTCATATCTTTAGTTTTGGGAGATGCCTATACAATAGTTACACTAGAACTTCCAAGAGTTAATATGTTCCATCTGCATAGAAATGCAGGTTCTAAATAAATCTTGTAGTGATGACAATACATTTTGTTGTGAATCACAACCCGATTGACTGCCAACTTGTGACTGTAAAAAAATACACAGTTGCTGAAGTGATGCTAGTAAATATTCTTGCTCTGTTGTTGATAAATGTAGCATTTGCAGTACAGGCGAGAGTGATGGTGATTTTCGAACAGCAAATCTTCCTCCTTGTAATTCATCAAAGAGTGAATGCAATATGGGCATTAATATCTCAGCATACACCTTTTCACTATTTTCTAATTTGCTATTCACTTCTTTCAATGCCTCTAATACATCAGGTAATGCATTGTTTGCCTCTTCTTGGCGTGCTTTGATATTTATTTCCAACTCTTGCAATTCCTCTGAGCAACCGTAAATTGTCAAGATTTTTTTTGCGTTATTTTCATCATATACAACATAAAAGCTGTCCCTTTTAAGATATTCTGCAGCAATAAGACTGGCTGCTTCCTTTCTGAAATCTACATCTTTACCACACCTGACATACTCTTCTAAACAATAAAAGCAATGCAGCTCTTTAATTTTTTCCACAGCGTCAAACTCCTTTCGGAAAGCCAATGTTCCAAAGAGTAGCATTGCTTCTTGATGTTTATGCTCAACCGCATGAGAAAGAAGACTCAAAACTTTATTATAATTGCAGTTTTTTAAGGACTGAATATCAAAAAACTCATTCGTTAGGAGAGAAATTGCGTAAGAATATTTAGCCTCAACAAAACCATCTGAAGACAGCTCTTCAAGCAGAGACTTTGCCAGAGTAAGATTTTTTCTTTCCATAGCCTCATTGGCCATTTCATATTTTATACTTTGGAGCATCCATTTCATATATAGTCCATCTTTGTCTTCGAACACATCAGTATAATTCATGGGACTTGAATTTTCAGCCATGTTGCAGTAACCAATCGAGACATTGCCAAACCAATCGGATATTCCACTTACTTCTACACCAGGGACTTCACTGAAATAGTTATACCATGTAGACGATAGCCTCGACTTATTAATTAATTTGGAGAGAATATCTATATCATATAACAGGACTATACCAAGTACCAAATTGGGCAAAGGGAAAAAATGTCGCCTTACATCAAGCAAACAACGGACAGCTTGTTCGATCTCCTTTTTCGTAGGATGTTTAGCCCTTTCGCTCTTCGTATCTAGGGTAATATAGTGGTGTCTTCGCATAACTTCTTTGAATATTATTGAAAATGTGTACATTGCATATGGTAGCTTTTCATTTGCCGCCTTTTGTATCTCCTCTTTGGCAAACTCTTCATATCCAGATTTTAATAGTTTGACCCCTCTATTAAAATTTGCAATAACAATACTAGCTTCGTCGCTTAAATAGCCATCGTCTGATTTCAGAGAATGATCGTCGATGATTCCACTACAATCAAGCATCTTGTCCAGCAATCTTGCTTTATAATTTTGTCGGTGAGCTTTCTTTAAGGAAAGAAAGCTTGGTATATTAGTAGTAAATAATTTACGGTCTCTTGTATTCGAAAGACATGGCGAGAGCTCCTTCTCCCAGTCTATCGTTTTCTTTTTGGGAGCTTTTGTGCTACGTAAGGGTGTTCTAGATCTCGGAAGTGGCAGACTATTACGATTCTTTTGATTTGAAGGTGCTGTAGTAGGCATCTTTAAATCGCTGCTTGAGCTTACCAAAGATAAATCTTCTATTTGAAAAGATGGAACACTTTCGAGAATACTAGTCGTCACAACGTTAAGTTTTGGAGTCATCGGGTAAGTTTTCTTTGATAAACTATCATCCATTATTGATGTTTCCTCGTGTTCACTTTCCGTCTCCTTGTACACTAGGGTGGATCGTTCTTCAATGGAGAAAAAAAAATTAATCAAAACCTACCTATGGGGAAAAGATGTTCCATGATATAGAGATTAGGGGAAAATAATAAAAAAAATAATTTTAAAATTTTGCACTGCCACAAAGGGGTTGAATTTTCGAAAATGCAAAAAGTACTAATTTTAGATAAATGATTTTACACTAAAAATAATTGTTTTTTACAAAATAAATCCTAAAAAAGTTACGATTACTGACTAATTAATAGTACAATGTACATTTCAACCTTTTTTAACCGAACTCCCTCCCCCATATCACCGTTGAATCAGCCCTACAACCCTATAGTGCAGTTGTCAGCGGCTTATGGAATTCAACGCCTAATCGGTGAGCGCTGTTCACCGTAAAATTCACCGTAATGTTCGAAGTAAATTAAATTACAATTTTATTATGTGACATTTGTTTGTTTGTGTACTTGGACTAATACTGTACTGTGGCGTTGTTAAGAAAATACATGATTTGTCCTATATTTGGGTCAGGCTGCAATATGCTCACGATTATGCTTCCTAAGTACGAAAAACGTAATAAGGTGCGTATATTGGCATTCAAAAAGAGAAGCAAAGTACAGTGTATTTAAATACACTTTTCTCCGCGTATTAATTTGCAAGTTAGAAGAGACATGGAAACGAGCTTTAATACCAATAAATGACCACTCCAACATTGAGAAAAATAAGTTCATACTACTGCACATATCGCGCTTTCAAAACTAGAAAATTATCTGAAAGCTATCTCAAGGAAAGAACATCGTAAGTTTTGTTCATGCATCGACTTGGTTGTTTTCAAATTATCTGGCGCCGTTAACAACACGAGGGCTATAATGCCCCAAAACATGCATGCCTTAATGTAAATTGCAAGTAGAGTCTTACTGTAAAGTTGATTCTTTTAGAGACGAGGCTATACCGAGACATTATGAATGAAATCTTACACTTGAATTTACATGAATTAGAGAGTTAAAAATAAACGTATTTATATAAAAAATATTAGATTCATGTTTTAAATGCTTGCCATGATAATTGCCAATGCCTTTCATGTTAGCCATCACCATTCATGCGACAATTTTTAATTATGGAAGCCACATTACAGCGGGTTGATTGTATCCAATATTTTCAGGCTCAAAGAGATACTCGAGGACAATACTACAGCATAGTTAAATAGATCTATACATTGAGACAAGATTACTTGAGCACATTGAATACACTACAAGACGTAAATCTGTTTTACAACACCCCGACTGGGTGATTGGATCGATGCGTGGCCGATAAGTTAGAATTTTTATAATATCCGGGGTTAAAAAGGTAAAGTATTAAGCACTTTAAACTCAATTTTTATTATTTTATTTTGTTATCAATATATATTTAAGTTTATATATACTGAGCGCAGGTTTTCAATGTTACTATAAAAGTTGCGATTTGTCCGGAACTATATTTTTACACGGAAGGTTCCATCCTTACAGCGTATACTCAAGGGTCAAGTAATACTGTCGCGAGGTATAGACTACCCAGTAATCAGCATCTAAAGAGAACTACACTGCATTTGAGCCACGAATGGGAGAAAACAAGAACTCGTCGTTACAGACACGTGGCTATCTGCCCAAATCACTGTCGGTTTCGAAATCAGACTACAAAACGCTCCTAGAAGTTTGATAACGAAGTTGGTTTGTGCGCATGACGGCTAATCAGACAAACCTACAGCTTAACGCGGATCTCAAACTACAATGAACATTCATATCCAACCCAGGATTTGAACTCGACACCCAGGGCCTGATCATGACAATTTGGGGCCCAAGGCCCGAATACATTCGGGGGCCCCTTTTTCAAACGCGTGATATATTGGAAATGGGCTTGACACAAAGTCAAATGAATCAACATTAAATATTTTTTTGTTACGTATAGCTTTGCATTTCACTATCACAATATCTTCAGTATTATTCACAACTTCAGAGTCGACATTTGCTGTTCTCACAATAAATTCATCAAGATTCCCTTTAATTAATTTTTTTCTCCATCTTTCAAAAAAGCTTTTTTTCACGTATTTAAATTATGATTTGGTTTATTTGAATAAATATACTCTGGGATACTAATGATGGTTCAAGATCAATACAAAATGATTTTTATAAAAAGATATTCACATGGCTTTTGTGATACAAAAGTACAGGTTTACATCCAATTTCGGGGCCCCCTAAAATCATGGCCCAGGCCTTGGGCCCTTGTGGGCCTAGGTGATGATCAGGGCCTGTCGACATCTTTGGCATGCGAGGACCGAGCGTTAACCACAGTTAACGCTTGGGCTCGATAACGAGGCTTCTGGAATAGTAGCTAGGTATACTGAATACTTGGAATATATCCTCACATTAGTATTTACAAATTTCTCAACGCATCAAATTTGAGGTTTCTTTATTATAGATTGGTCATCTCCTTACTGCGTATATTTCAGGAATTGGCTAACATAAGCAGAATCGTCGACATAAAGTTATATTTAAGAAAAAATTCGACATCCTAGTACACAACTTTATTTGACTACAAAATATTTCAGTGAAGTGGTCCTAAATAGATTACTGTACTTTTTACTTTCAAATACCCGTATGTTTACATAGGGTAATAAAAGTATAGGACTATGAGTACAGCATTCAAAAAGTGGTCTGGAAAAAAAATGTCTGTACGTGGTTAGCATAACTCTCGAACAAATTGACCTACGATGTTCAAATTTGGTGTGCGGGTTAGTGGTGACCATGGGATCTACAATTAAGGTTTTCGTCAAAATCGCGCATGCGCATAAGGTTGAAATCATGAAAAACCACGATTTCAGCAACTGCTAAAAAAACGGCTTTAATGATAGATTAAAATCACTAATAAATGATTTTGGCTCTAATGATTGATAAATCTCAATAATGCCTCGAGGAGTTCCAATAGTTTTAGCCTTCGAAATTTCCGTAGAAATGCGATAAAAGCGTAAAAAGTTGAATACGAGAGCTTTTTACAGAGAACTGTGCACTTGAACCAGCATCGCCCATCAAAGATTGATTTTTTACTGTTTTACGCAAATGAAAGGACACTAATGTCTATTGAATATCACCATTTTGAATTTTGGGAGATGTATTGGCCATTATTTCCAAAAATATCACCAAATTGGCTATTTTTATTTAAACGAGTGAAAATATGAACTGGTAAACACCATATCAAATTTTAATGCAATGACCAAGACTATAGTGCTATTGAAAGTTGTGCGATGCTCTACACCCCTAGTTAGTACAAACGATACAGAATGAAATTTTGACTTCTCTTGTAAGAAACTAGTTACAGAACAAGTACTGTTAAGTTCGCAAGCTACTCATTAGTACTTTAAAAAATTAAGAAACATTCGCGTCTCATAACTAGACCAAGCAAAAGTTCTTGAAAGAGCTGCACAATACCAATCTGTAAGTTGGCCGGTTGGTTGTTTTCAGATTATCTGGCGCCGTCAGCAACACGAGGGCTGTAATACGCCGAAACACTCGTCATTTGACAAGCCAACATACATTTACAAATACCCATGCCTAACACGGCACTCGAACCCGCAACCTCGCGGTCTAGAAGCTAGCACGCTAACCACTATAACGTTTGGTCGGCCCAATCTGTGCAAGAAATCGTTGGAAAAATGTGTAAGGGGAGGGGGATGACTTAGAGGTGTCCAAATGAAAAAAAAACAAAAATGCATTTGAGTTTTGAATAGGAGAAAACCAGAGATTCTCACCTAGCCACCTTACAACCGATGCAGAACTATCTGCTGCTATCGCTTATGTATCCAGTCACTTTAAAAAAAAAGACTGCGGATTAATTTGATAAACATGTGAACTTTATATAGATCATAAAAACTTTGAAATCTTTAAAATTTTATGTGGTTTAGATAGCTTCAAAATGTTTACAGTTTGTAGAGGAGTTTCTCAAATTTGTCTTGTGCAAGCTTGGTCTACTTAAGCATAGCGCTTTCCACTTGCTCTATTTTACCCCATTAAAGACTTCGAAATGGATAAATAGTCATTGTTTTTTACTTTTACCTTGTTCAGTTAGTTCAAGGAATATTTTGAATTTCAGATTTTTTGGAAAATTTTCTTACGTTTTTTTTTTTCAGAACACCAAGTGGAATCACAATCGCAATTTATTAATAAAGAAAGAAAAAACTAAAATTTATATTCGAAAGTTTCCTTGCCAAGCGTCGTAATGGGTTAATCCTATGCTTATAGTTTAGATGTCGGAAATATCGATCCCAATAAATATCGATATTATATCTTTGCATAGAAAAAATATCGATATATCAATACATGATCTTTTTTATTTGATTTTCAATTTTGCCAGAAACGAAGTTTTTCGGGGCAAATTTCCGATTTTCATGAATTCATGCCAAAGTTGTTTTAATAAATAAATCATAGAAATAGTCTTTCTAAATAAATTATATTATTAATCAGAATAAATAAAATGCATTTGGATGTCAATGCATAAATTCACATTTATTTTTAAAGAAAATGAAAAGTAGTTTACCGCATATTTTGCTGTTAGAGATGATTTTATTAATTAAAATTATATGCAAATTCCAGGCACACGTTGGCAACAGAAACGGCGCTGTATTAATGACTACTAATAAATGATCTTATCTTTCCATTGCATTATGTTTTCTTTTAGGTTCGAGTGTCATTTTAATCGTTTCTCAGCCAAGTTCAAACTTTAGTTTCGAAGTTTTTGAAAAGGGAGTAAAGAAAATCGAAAGAAACACATGGAACTACAAAACGATCATCAAAAAACTAAAAATGTTTGAAAATTTCGATATATCCGACTTGTATCGATATTTTAAAAAAATGTCGTATCGATATATCGCTGACCTCTATTATGGTTACATTCGAATCCTATTCAAATTTTAAAAAGAGGCAAAATCCAGGTACACAGCCATGAAAACAAATAGGTTGTTCAGAGACTTCTGGCACTGGCAGAGATATGACCATTCTAAGAGGAAATGTGGCAATTGAAGCGCTGGCTAAACTGGACTTGTCTCTTAACTAGTTCCCGATTGGAAAGGTCAAAATAGTCAGTGCTCTGTAAATGTTGCATAGGAATTGCGTTATGCATACAATTTTTGAGGATCATGGAGCAGTTTTTGATTAAAAATATTTCGTAGGCAAATAAAGGAAAGTTTGAAGAAGTCAAAACACAAATACAAAAATTTGGGCATTGTGTCGACAAGTCCGGTTTTGTCCGCAGAGTTCCCATTTATAATTCAGACCGTTCAGTTTATACTTCGGGACATGACGAGTGCATTATAAACACATTGTAAATAAATCTCTAATAAAGCGGTATGGCTGACTACTACAAAACCTATATTATTATGCACATAACCATAAGATAAACACCAATCGTCTAGACTTTTAATGAAAATAATACTGTGCACATTAAAGTATAATTGCGTGATTGAAATCTTTCGATAAATAACTTAAGTTCCCTTTAACAGTACTTTACAACGCACGCATTATTTAAGTTAAATGTACTTACACTAGAGCAGATCAGGTTCGACTTCTTGCAATATTAAAATCTCATAAGTTTGGCGCTAATGTCACAGGCAAATTCAAACCGACTATTTATATAGAAAATTTTGAAATGGCAAACGTATAAAGGAAAATGGGCTTGCTTGTTTGATTGGATTTTGTTACAGACGTCAGGATGTTCCATTCTATTACAGCAATTGACTTGGCAAAAAATTCTGTTAAAAAATGTGAAGGCCGATCAGGCTTGCAGTTGACGCGTATAGTTGTAGACCACATAACCGGCTAATTCTTTCTAGATTGGCGCTCTAAAGTCTCCTTTCCAAGCAAGTTGACAAGAATGTGATTGCGACATATAGTCTCATATTTATTATCGTGCTGGTGGGAGACTCAAATATGTGTAGTTTTCCCTTGAAGTCCACCCAAATAGCAGTTTCTTCCTTCATAGAGATCTTGATCCACTTCAACAAGTATATTTTTTTATGACCACGTTGTTGATGTTTATGTTTTCTGCTGCAAAGATGCGTTTTTGACCATGCAGGGTTAGGGCCTTATTATACAGAGCCACTCGAGTGGCGAACGCGCGCGTTAGCTTCTAACGCGCACGTTGCGGACCATTATATCCTATGGAGCTTATTATACAGAACCACAGCAGTGGCTAGTGGTCGCGTCTGTGGCATGAGCTGTCCACTGCAGTCGCCTACCCTCGCTCCTTTTGGCTTGCGTGCGCGACTGTGGTAGAGGACTATTGTTTGTTTTGAAGCTTATTAAATTTGTTTATAGACTTGCCTTGACCCAGTTATCTAGTCAGACCCTGATTATCGACTAAGCCCACAAGACCTGACCCTTGGGCCCAATATTTTAGGGGACCCCGAAATTAGCTGTAAACCTGTAACTTTTGTTTCACAAAAGTTATGTGAATATCTTTTATTATCTGTATAAAAGAATTTTTACATACAAATCATTTTGTATGAATCTTGAAGTGTGTTTAGTATCCCAGAGTGTATTTAATCAAATAAATTAAACCTTCATTTAAAATCTTAAATAATATAACCCATAAAAATACAGTTCTTAAAAAATCGGATATGCATTGTCAATTTTTGTATTCATTAACACAGCGTCGATATCAAAAGCATTTGTATCAGCAAAATGAGTGGCAAACTACGTTTAAATTTTTTTTTATTAAAAAAGGACGTGAATTTGTGCTCTCACATAGAAATATAATTTATTTATACTGATTAACGTAATTTTATTATTTATTTATTAAAAAAAAATTTGCCAACAAGAAAGAGTTCCAACAATGAACGGTTCAATGTTATTTTAATGCGATTGGATGACGCCAAGTTGGTTAATTAGTATTCCGTAAAAGCGACCTTTGAGTGACAGTAACAACCCCAAAATTTGATAGAATGTATTGTCATCGACATCGAACCTATCTGCCAAGTTTAAACCTGATTGGATGATGGTAAGGGGGTTGATTAGACAGCCGCAAATTCCGCTTTCATTGACAAACAAACTAACACACAAAGTCGAAGTTAATATAAAGGATTAAAAAAAAAGACTTCTTGAAAGATGGAGAAAAAAAATTTAAAGAAAGTCTTGACGAATTTATTGTGAGATCAGCTTTTCGAACTCTTCGAATATTCACTCTGAAATTGTGAATAATGCTGCAGATATTGTTGTCATGGATATTACTATACATTGTGATAGTGAAATGCAATGCTATATATAACAAAGTTTTTTCTCTTTTGATCTATAAATTTGATTGTTTGAAATTTGTTTCTTTATTTGTGATAAAAAAAATTTAGAATACAATATTAATCTTACTTTATCAACTTTTTCTATTTTTAATATTACTCCATTTGACTTTTTGTCAAGCAAATTTCCAACAAATCTCGCTTTTGAAAAAGAGGCCCCTGAAAGTGTCCCGGCCTTGGGTCCCAACTTGTCATGGTCAGGCCCTGTGTCAAGTGTTCCTTGAACATTGATTATTTTAATACCTATAGTTAAAAATCTATAGTTAAAAATCTATAGTTAAAAATCTATAGTTAAAAATCTATAGTTTAATATCTATAGTTAGAGGGAAAAATCGATAGTATCGAAAAATGGCAAACTATCGATTGTTTCATGCTAAGTAAGACAATCGATTGTCGAAATCTAGTAAGAAACAATTGTATGCGACGATTATTTTTCTCTTGTCAATATTACTGGGCTGTATAGCTGTTCAGGATATAAATTGAAATGTTGCATTACGTTGTAGAAAAAAGCTATATTGTTTTTATATAATATTGCATGTATTTGCACTTGCGTATTGTACATTTGTATAACACATTGTTTCTTAACCTTTTTGGCACAATGGACCACTTTAAAAATTTTAAATATGTCACGGACCCCTCTGTGAAAAAAAAATTGCTTAAACATCATTTATTACAAAATATATTCTGTTTTATTATTTAATTATTTTAATATTTTTATTTCAATAGTATAAAAAATTTGAAGAAATTAAAATTTTTAATGTGAAGGCTGTTGCTGCTTTTCCTTGATTAACAGATTGAATTGAGGGATGGTTTTCGACAAAGCAACGCGCATATCATGTTCGACATTCAGTCGATTTCGATTTTTTGTTTTTATTGTGACAAGTGTGGAAAATCCCACTTCGCAAAGATATACTGTAGCAAAAAGAATAATAGCTGCCATAGCTCGTTTTACAAGCAATAGGTAGGTTTCTCTTAAAGAAGACCAAAACTCTCCAAGAGTTTTTGAATCGAAATCCATTTTTAACAAGGACTTTGTTTTCAAATCAATTAGCTCATCTTTGGCAAGGTTCATGTCATCGATACAGTCAATATCACAAAGAAAAGGATTACGAATCCACAACTCATCTTTTATATTTATTCCATCCGAATTGAAATATTTTTCAAATGAAACTTGGAAGTACTTCCAGATGTTCACAGATTTCATTTTTCAAGTTATTTAATAACAAACTATCTTGCCGAGATCCATTTTCAAAAAGCACTTCGTCCAACATTTGAAAGTTTGCATATATCCCATTTTGAATTCTAATTTTCCAAAATGACATTTTCAATAAAAATTCCTGTAGTTTCTCAGTGGCATCCATAATTGTTGTATCAGGCCCTTGAATTGAAAGACATATATCATTCATGTGGTTAAAAATGTCTGCTAGGTAAGCCAATTTACATATAAAATCTTTTTTCTTGAAATATTCGAAGAGTGAGTTATCTTTTTCTTCTAAAAAAAAGTGATACTTCTGTCTTTAACATGAGAATTCATTTCAAAACCTGCCCTCGTGACAGCCAGCGCACTTCCGTGTGGTACAGAAGTACCTCATGTTCTGCGTTCATTTCTTGACACAGTGTTTTAAAAAGACGATGATTAAGAGCTCTACTTCTAGTAAAATTCACAGTTTTAATAACTATTGACATGCAGCAGAATCCATATTTTACATAATTTTCATCATACTTCCTTATTTTGGACATTTTGGGCTACAAAAAATATCAAATAATCAAAAGAAACATTAAGAACAAACATTAGGACACAAAAAAAAACACTTGAAAAAGCGGCAAGGAATCTTGTATCGATGGAGGATATACCCTTATGTCTCGGCTTCAAAATTATTTGTGATCCACATTTTGGACATTTATACATCGATGAAATCATTCCCTCTTTCATACATTATTCTAACAACGCTTTCTTACCCATGACTGGTAAAACACTAAAATAGCCAACTGAATATTTATTTCTCACATTCAAAACTTCAACAAGAGCTAATTCCATAGTGAAATCAAGCATTTAGCAATAATATAAGCTAAGAAAAAACCAAAAAAATATGCTACTCACAAACAGATGAAAGACAAAAATAAATGTACGTCTTACCTCCAGGGCAGATCCAACGGAAATAAAATCGTGAAAGTTTAAAATTATACCGTTATTTCAAACTCAAACAAATTATCGACCAATGAAAAGGCTAAAACAAAAGAGAAATAAATCAGCATGCGCGAAAAAGCGCCTCAAATTTTCTTCTCCGGAGGAGCGGAAAAAGAAACAGGGTTGCCATACAGAGCGCGCTAAGGATGAAGTAGGTCCGGGTTACCACTGCTGGCTAAATATTGATGCAAACATTTTAAAAATTAGGATCAGTCGGCGGACCCCCAAAATATGACCCATGGACCCCCAAGGGGTCCATGGACCACAGGTTAAGAAACCCTGGTATAACATGATGTATTGCAAATAGGTAATACCTGGATGTATTGCAAATAGGTTTTGCACATGTGCATTGCATATAAGTATTGCACATGTGCAGGACCGACGCTAGCGGGATGGGGGGGGAAGCGTCTAGGTCTTTAAGTTTTAGAAAGTTGAAGAGTGAAAATTTCCGAAATTTTGTTGCATTCTATTTTCATTCCGATTCAGAAGGAAACCGAATTGAATGAAAAAACTAAAAATGGGGCATAAAAAAATGTGTAGAACAACTGTATTGAAAATATTGGAAGGCTGTTCAAACTGGATTTGACGAATCGGAAATTCTATACTAGAAGTCTGCAGTTCATCAATGTAGGGGGAGAGAAAGTCTTCGCCTACACTTTCCCTCTACACACTTTGATGGCCTGCGAACATAATTATAACGATAACTTCAAGATAATTGAAATCGTCAAATAGTATTAAAAAATCCTGTTTGTAAGCAAGTCGGTGACAGCTGCTAAATGAAATTAAATATAAAAATGCATGGCACATTGATAGCATATTTTTGTTTGAAGGAAACGGAAAATCATTCGGTACCACATATTTTTATTTTGTGGGATCAACTTATGCTTCTGCTTGAGTCAGAAATATATCATTGTGACTTTTTGTTTTAATATGGAATGATGAGTTTTTAAAACAGGCGAATTATCAAGTATAATTTTTCACGTTTGTGCGTCACACATACCACGTTTTCGAATAATGATGTTCCATTTTTACTAAACGTGCAAATGACTAACTGAAGTTTAGTTTCGTAAGAAAAAGCAAATTAATTGTGTTTAGTACAAATTATTTGACGAAAAATGCAACAAGTTGAGGAAAAAATGTTTTACATTTAATATTGACATAATAAAAGTGGAATGTAATGTGAAAATAAAAAGATAATTAAAATAATATAAAGCATAATAAGCAATTTGCAGGGAAAGGAAGGGGAGGGGAAAAACCGTATTCATGGGCGTCGCCAAGGAGGTACAAAAGAGTGCACCCCCCCTAGTTTTCGAAATTTTAAAATGATGTGGAGAAAAGTGGTACGATTAACTGGAAATAAAAGTATGCTATAGGTTTTTAAATATTCAACGGAACGGAAATTTAATACAAAACAATTAATTAAAATTTCATTTAGACATCCAACTGAAAAATCAAAGTTAAAGCAAAAAACTAGGGGTGTGGCACATCGTACAACTTTCAATTACACTATATTACTGATATGGATTTGTGTCATTTACCGTTTTTATATTTTTATCATTCATTGAGAAAATATGGCCAGTTTGGTGATATTTTTTTGTTGCGATAATTCTTATACGCATCTTTGAAAAAAAAAAAAAAAAAAAAGAGAATATTCTTATAAGTGAAACTGCGGAGAGGAGAAACAACGATCGCTGATGAGCTATGCTCAAGGAAAGAGAATTTTATGTTGAAGGCATTCGTTTTTCAACTTTTTACGCCATTAAAGCATTTTTACGGAAATTTTGGATGTGGAAATGTTTAGAACTCATTAAGAGGCATTACCACAGTGATTTTGAACAAAATCATTAGAGCGGCTCTTTAGCAATCATTGAAGAACATGATTTTTTTCAATGGCAGCTACCATATGCGCATGCACAATTTTGTCACAAACCTTAATGGTAGGTCCTTGGACCATCACCAACCTTCACACCAAATTTGAACACCGTAAGCCAATTTGTCGAGAGTTTATGCTGACCACGTACACACATACATTTTTTCCAGATCACTTTTTTGAGATCAGGATCTTCCAAAACGTGGAGGAATACAAAAAAAAAAAAAAAAAAAAAAATAATAATAATAAAAAAAAAAAATCGATATATATATATATATTTTTTTAGCGAACACTATACTTTCATTACCCTATGTATTACATATGGGTAATTGATAGTAAAAAATAAAAAAAATAACCACCTTGCATTCCCCGCCTTAGTGGTCATTTACAATCCCGTGAAAATAATTCAGCCGGCACTCATGGCCCCGTGTCGCTAATGCATGTATGTTGTGCAGTTCCAATAAGTGCTTCTACTACATAAATAATGTGGTGTGGTGATCAATTTCCATGAATTTTCTACAAATGGATAAATTTCGTTTAATTTCAAATCAGTGTATATTAATTATATAAGTTTGACAAAAGACTGTCGTAAGTTTTTTTTAATTAATTTACTCAACTGCTAAGTACACCAATACTCTTAGAAAAAAATAACTGACAATATTAACTTGTTGTTGTTGTTGTTGTTGTTGTTGGAACCTCTTCAAAAGAGGCAAAGGAAGGAGAACTACGGGCATACAACCCCTGTCTCCGTATACATATTTATGCTGACGTCATAAAACGAAAGCTTTTTAAGCGAAAAAGCGAAGAATCACTTTTCCGATACATGGAGAGGATAGATTAGCACAATTCAAAATATCTTTGACTGAAGTTTTTTGGCTGGGTGAGATTTTTAGGAGATCAAAAAGAATTGATCTCTCTGAATCGTATCTGGAGCATTGGAGAAATCTGTGGGGATAATCGTCTGGGATATGACAAGAGTTACAAAGAGGAGAAGCCGAGAGTCCTATTTTGTGAAGGATGCTTTTGGTGGGATAACAATTTGAAATAATCCTGAAAAGCTTTACTTCTTCATATCTCGAGGAGATCCAGGATAGGAAGGGAGGAGTGACTAATTGATCATGAAACTTGAAGTTATATTTGGAGGAGGACCAAAGAAAATCAAATTCTTCTTGTCGTTTCCTCTTGATGAAACGTTTCATATCCATCCAATCCAAAATAGACATGGTTGGAGAGGAAGGATCTGATGCAGCCTTGCCGGCTAGTTGATCAGCTGTTTCATTAATTTGAATACCAGCGTGGGCATTACACCAAACCAGGATCGTTGGGGAGAGGATGGATTTGTTAATTAGGGCTAGTCGTGCTTCAGTAATAAGAGACGAACCCCTTCCACAAACATTGCCAATGCCCTCAACAGCCCCTTTATTATCTGATAATATTAAAGAGGGGACATCTCTTAAAAAAAAGGTGGCTAAATAAAGTATGGCAGCCGTTTCGGCGGTGAAACTCGAGGAGGGCATAGGAAGTCGAATGGATCGAGAGACTGAGCCATTTTCATTGACTAGGCCGAAACCCACCCCGCAGCCAGTCTTAGATCCATCTGTAGCCCAGAGTTCGAAATCCTCGTATCTCTTACGAAGTTCCCAAAAAAGGGATTGAATTAAGACAGGAGATTTGGTTGAGGAGTTCGGGAAGAAGTTGGTGATGCATTCCAAATGGTGGGTATGCGAGGGGTGCACCTGAACTTGTAGGAAACGGGTTCGATTTTGAAGACCAAATTGGACTTCCAAGTTGCAGATCGTAGAACGAATCTGATGGTTTTTTATATAGGATTCAGGCTTTGGAAGGGGTAAATTATGAAATTGAACTTTTAGAGCCATTGTAATTTGAGACCATTTAGCACGAATTCGGTATGGTGGGATATTAGAAATTTTCCGGATGATGTCATTTGGCGCCCATTTGAAGATACCAAGTGCGAAACGGATAGCAGAGTTTTCCAAAACTTCATACTTGAGCATGTTCATCTGGGAATCATTTGTTCTCACTGAGTTAGCAAAATCAATCCGTGGAAGGAGGACTTGGGAGATGATTTGGAGGGCTAGTTTGGCTTTGATTCCCGTGTTTTTACTGCTGATGAACTTGATAATGTTTAGGATTTTTGAGCCTTTTTTGCAGCTGGCAAGGCAGTGTTCTTTCCAGGTGAAGTTGTTTTGGAAAACTAGGCCTAGAACTTTGGAGCAAGAAACCCAGGGGATAATATTATCATTGATAGAAATAGGCTGGGATAATTTCGAAATTTTGGGAGAAAGATCAATGATGGATGATTTCTCACTGGCAAAATCCACCTTCCAGCGTTTGGCCCAGACTGAAATGTTCTCCAAGGAATGTTTGATATTAGCGACACACTGGGCAGGGGACGAAGCCGAAACTACCACAGTGATATCATCTGCATATAAAAAAACCTGGGAGTGAGGGGGGACTTCTTTAATGAGATCATGCATGTAAATATTGAATAAGAAAGGAGATAAGATTGATCCTTGAGGAAGGGATGAAACCTCCAAGGGGTCGGAGAGCTGACCTCTCCACCTTACTTGGATCGGGCGGCAAAAGAGAAAATCCTGGATCAGGGAGAGTAGTTTCATTTCTAAACCAGCCGACTTAAGTTTTTTGACGAGTCCCTCAACCCAGACTCCGTCATAGGCTCCAGCGATATCAAGGGAGATCATGCAAACCCAATTTTTCTTGGATCTAGCCCAGGCAATGTGTTGGGAAATGTTATGGAGGCAATCCACCGCCGATTTCCCCGGTATAAAGCCAAACATATTTTTATGAAATAACTTAACCTTTGAGGTCCAAAAAATCAGACGGGCGAGAACCATTCTTTCCAGGATTTTACTAATAACGGGAATTAAGGCAATTGGGCGATAGCTGGTGGGTAGATTAGCTGGTTTGTTGGGTTTTCTAATCGGAACAATAACAGTTTTTTTCCAGCTTTTTGGAAAAAAGGAAAATTCAAGGCAAAAATTGAAAAAACTTAACAGTTTTAGACAGTCCACATTTGGAAGGGATTTAAAGGCTCTTGCCGAGATACCGTCAATCCCCGGGGTCGAGACCCTCTGGAGTTTGATAGATCTATCGAGTTCCTGGATGGAGAAGAAAGGCTGACAAGTAAAATTAGGCTGAGATAGAGGTTGGATAGGAAGAGTCGAAGTGGATTGAGATTTGGAAACGAATCTTTGACAGAGAAGGTTGGCTTGGTGGAGAGGATCACTGATTTGTTTATCTTTATCCTCAAAAATAAGGTTACTGGTGTTGTTAGAGGGGGCCATATAGTTGTTGATATTTCTCACCACTTTGAAAAGCTGCTTGGGAGAGGAGATTGATTGCATTTTTGAACTCCAAAAATTACGTTTTGCTTTTAAAATAGTCTTCTTAAAAATGGCAGTTGCCTTTTTGGCCTCAAGCCACACCTTATCATCGAGAGATCTTTTTGCTTTTTTATAAAGACAATTTTTTAAGCGTTTGGCTTTAGCACATGCCTTGTTCCACCATGAGAGCAAAGATTTTTTACCTCTGGAAGAAACCTGAACAGTAGATTTTTGAATAGAGGAGGACAGGGTAACCTGTATTGAATGGGCTGTTTCCTCAGCGGGAAGAAGGGCAGTAGAGTCATTGGTGGGGATTTCCACACAACTCAAAACACAATTTTCTGAGAAAGATCGCCAATTTGTATAGGAACGATTTTGGGTATTGAAAGAAGGCCGATTCTTAAATTTGATGAAAGTGGGGAAATGGTCACTAGAACCCTTTTCTTCTACTCTCTTCCAGTCCACTTTATTCATTTGAGAGGGAGAGCAAAAAATCAAATCGAGAACACTTCCGACACCTGCGGAGTGTTCCCTTGTTATACCTTTGGAGTTTAGTAAAACAAGAGGGCCATTATCAACCCACTTCGCAAAAGCTTGACCGCTTGGGGAGGAGACGTTGTCCCCAAAAGAGATACTGCGCGCATTGAAATCACCAGCAATGAAGCAGGGGTGATTTATGAAGGAATCTAGGGTTAAAAAGTCTTTGTTGGACCAAGGTCCAGCCAGTCTGTGAACATTGCCAATATGAAAAGTTTGTTTACAAAAAATAATCTTGATACCAAGAAATTCCATAGTAGGAGAGTCTTGAAAATCCGGAAGGATCCAACCCGGAATATCCGATTTTATGAGGATGGCAAGACCACCCCCCCTCTCTTTCCCAGATCGAGGTTTATTAAAGTTAACATACCCTTTCAGGTGAAGGAGGGAACTATTCTTATTAATCCAAGTTTCTTGGAGACAAATTACCGAAGGATTTAAGTGATGCACCAAAAAATGTAAGGTGGTGAGATTGGCAGCAATACTGCGGCAATTCCATGTTAACAGAAAGGCCATGTTGGCAGGGGAAAAGACAAAATTCGCAAATTGTGTCTAAGTTCCCTCTCCAAAGTTCATAGGAGATGAAACAAATTGTTCGTCGAAATCGGGGTTGTTAAAATTCTGTCCATGCCACAAAGGGCTACCTCTCTGAGCAATGATAGAGGTCAAACGCTCAGTCTCTGACTTTAGAAATATTACTGTATTATGAAGTTCTGAGACTACGTCTCCCAGTTTGCGATTTTCTTTTTTGAGGTCTGCGATGTCTGCTTGGTATTTTTTTTCCTTCAAGATGAATGATTCTGCTGTGTGGAATTCTTTCGCTTGCCCCTCTGTAGCGTCAACAATCGTTGTTAACTCTGAAGACAGCCGACTTGTTACGGCTGGTAGGGTTAAACTGGCCTGGTGACCAGAAGGAATGTCTGTGTTTCTGGGTTGAAACAAAACGGCTTGAATAGCTGCGATGGCACTTTTCAGTTCTTGAATATCTTTTTGGATACTAGGTATCACCTCCCAAGTTGAATGGGGATTGTTGGTCTGGGCTGTGATTGCCGCGTAGGATACTTTAGTCTTCAAAGATGCTTTAGCTAATTTGATAGGGATCTTTTCTTTGATAGCCTTGTTGATGGCCGATTTTTCGAGTTTAATGAACTCACACGAGGAGTCTGTAGCTTTATGGTCTTTGCTTTTACATCTAAAGCAGATGCTTTCTTTTAGACACGGGGTGGAGGGAGGATGGAAGTCTCCACAAGCGGCGCACCGTTGTTTGCGGTCGCAGGACTTCTGAAAATGCCCAAAGCGGAGGCAGTTGTAACAGATTTTGGGGGATTCGGTGTAGGAGGACACCCTGTGTAACATATGAAACAGGGGTACTGACTGTCGTTCCTTATATCCAAGCTCTTTAACGAGTACGATAGGAATAGGATCCTCAGAATTCTTTCTTGTAAATCTCACAATTTGTGAGAATTTAATTCCCACCTCTTTGAGCTCTGTTGCAATATCTTCAAGAGGAATAGAAGAGTCGACGCCTCTGATTAAATATTTAGTTGTGATGGTTTCTTCTATCGCTCGCCATGTAATGGGGACAGAGCCAATTACTTTTAAGTCTGCGAGTTTAACGAAAGTCGAACAATTTTTAGATTCCAGAAGAAGTTTTTGTCTTCTGGTAATTTTGAGCGTATCGTCTGATGATAAAATATTTTTAAAGGTAGACTTGATAACTTGAGGGTTCGAAAAAGGTAGACTGCCTTTTCCTAAAGTAGATTCGATAATAACTTTCGGACACGTTGCACCATATTGAATAGCGAATTGGATTTTTTCTAGCTCAGATAGCTCGGTGTAAAAAACCTTGCCACCGCGACGTTGCTCTTTGGTGGAACCACCCTCGAGGAGATCTACGTCTTCCAACGACCTCTTGAGGCCTTCAGTCATGGTGAAGAAAAAACAAGTTACTTACTTGGTGGGGATTCTTAAAGAATCCAGAAATTAAAGTAGTGAAAACCGACACTGTCGATTAAAAGTAGAAAAACGAAGTGACGAAAGTGGTAAAGAAGAGTTTTCCGAACACGTACAACAGTCTCCAGGTCTAGGAGTCGAAAAAACACAATATTAACTTATTATTCCAACTAATGGACAACTTTGACGCGTTACAGTTACATTAAGTAATGTGCTTGTAGTAAGTCAAGTAACATCTAAGAAATTATAACATACAAATTAAAATCATTTACACAGAAAAAAACTTGTTGTAACCTTCTCTTAAATCGTCATGCAGAGTATGAAATAAACCTATTGAGGGCCTTCTTGGTAAGAAGGGACGCACTCCTAAAGTTCTATCCTTTCTTCGTTTCTTAATAAGATAAGCATGCGCAATTCATCATCCTCACTTGACGAAAACATTTTGAATACAGAAAGGGGAACGAAATCATAACAAACACGGACGCTAGGCCTGGCCACTGCAAACGCGTGGATGCGCCACTGCAGTCGCTAGTCCAGGCGTCTAACGCGAACGCTCGCGTTAGCCACTCGAGTGGCTTTGTATAATAAGGCCCTAACATGACCAGATTTTTCTGACTCAAAATCCGGACACGTATCTTCCAATGGGGAATTGAGGTCGTTATTATTATTATTATTATTATTATTATTATTATTATTGTTATTGTTATTATTATTATTATTATTATTATTATTATTATTATTATTATTATTATTATTATTATTATTATTATTTTTGCGCATTATATTTATGGAGCATATTCCATGTAACGGAAAAGCGGGGCAGTTTGCCGTTACATTCGGGCAGCAAGGTGAAAAGCAGGAGTGTCTCGCCAAAATCGGGACTTCTGGTCACATTAGCAGTTCCCTCTGACACCTTCTAGACCGCGAGGTTGCGGGTTCGAGTCCCGTGTAAGGCATGGGTGTTTGTAAATGTATGTTGGCTTGTCTAATGACGAATGTTTCGGCGCATTATAGCCCTCGTGTTGCTGACGGCGCCAGATAATCTGAAAACAACCATCCCTCTGACACCCATTAAACCATCGCATATTGGGATAAGCCACACTGTGGTACCTACAGGCAGTGGGTTACACTTCTCTTCTTATAGAGGAATACATAGGAACAGAATTTGTTGAAACCCATTGCATATAATTTAAAGGCACATTGCAAATAAATGAGCAATACCAAAGTGATCAAAAATAATTTTTACACAACGATGATTAAAAAAGACACCAAGACTGAATTCTACTGATAGAATATTATGACCATCATTTTAAAAAGCAAGAAGGTGCCACATATCAGAATTGTTTTCACATGTCCTACTAATGATAACTTCGCTATCGATTGAGTTTAAAAACGTTTCTTATCAATGCTCATTACAAAACTTGTAAATGTTCGTAAAGTAATTGGGCCCAAAGGCAAGTTTTAACCCTTGGCACTCGTAATTATGCTTTAGAAAGTTAGTAAAAAACTCGGAATTTTTTTTCAAGTTCGATCAAGGTGAATTTTTTTAATGGAAATGTGCTCCAATTTAACTAGAAGGTTTACTATCCTTAAATCAAAAATTTAAAAATATAGCCCCTGAATACACCCTTTGACCTAGGATGGGAATGTGGCCACATAATATTTTATTTTTCAACATGTCAAAATAATTTATTGAAACTACTAAGAATACTTAAGTATATTACACTCCACCGCATTAAACCTTTGCACTCCGCTGTCCCCTCTCAGGGGACATCGTAATCTAGAATTTCACTCGGATGTGCTCTCTCAGTGGACATTAAAGTTTATTAGTGATTATGGAGAATTAACTTTTTCCAGCACAACTTTTTGAGAAATATATGTTTCCCTGAAGTTTTCTCTTGAAATGGCACAAGAAATCAAAGCAAAATATGGTAAAATTACCAAGATATATAAAAAAAACATTTCAGCGAGGTTTTGTGTCAAAAGAGAACGGGAGAAGTGTTGGTTCACGACAGTCTGAGCACTTCTCTGCGCCACTTGAAAGGAGCGATAAGGAGAGTTTGTTGATGGTTGGGTTTGTTGATATTTACTCGCGTAAGGGCAACACTAGGGCTGAGCTGCTGGTAGTCGTCCTGAATGGTTCGGTTGGTTGGTTGTTTTCAGATTATCTGGCGCCGTCAGCAACACGAGGACTATAATGAGCCGAAACATTAGACAAGCCAACATACATTTACAAACACCCATGCCTTACAAAGGGACTCGAACCCGCAATCTCGCGGTCTATAAGTTAGCACGCTAACCACTATATCGTTTGATCGGCCCTGAATGGTTCGGAGTGCAAAAGGTTAGAATAACTCCTAGAAAAGCCTCAAATTTTGCTACTGTAAGATCCACTCATGTAATTCCACGTGGATCGCTTTGATAACCTTTTTTGTCTAATTTTATTACGAGCATAATTATTCGTCTCTTCTACAATTTTTTACATCAATTCATCCGCAAAAAAAAGTTTTAAAAAGTCAATGGGGTTTGAGCAGTTGTCAGGAATCTATGGTCCTTCAGCTTTATCACCAGAAGTAAAATATGTCCTGTGCGGCACATTATCCTGCGTTGTAACATTCACCCATGGCCCATAATTGTCTTCTCTTGCATTGCGTTGTCGTCGCTGCTGCTTGTATTGGGCAAAGGTATTGCCCGATTTCTTTTGGCAACAATAATGTCACTACCACTCGTATCACTTCCTGCAGCTTCTTCGCTGCTGCCTTCGTCACTACTTTCATTGCACCGTAAATCTCGATTATAATATTCCATATAAAATTTTTCGTCACTGCTCTCAAACTGATTTTCAATGTTGGCCGATCAAACGGTTTAGTGGTTAGCGTGCTAACTACTAGACCGTGAGGTTGCGCGTTCGAGTCCCGTGTAAGGCATGGGTGTTTTTATGTTTCGGCGCATTATAACCCTCGTGTTGCTGTAGGTGCCATATAATCTGGTTGGTTTGATTGTTTTCAGATTATCTGGCGCCGTCAGCAACACGAGGGTTATAATGCTCCGAAACATTCGTCATTAGACAAGCCAACATACATTTACAAACACCCATGCCTTACACGGGACTCGAACCCGCAACCTCGCGGTCTAGAAGCTAGCACGCTAACCACTATACCATTTGGTCGGCCACATCTTTTGGTAGTTTTATTAATTAACTACATCACAGTCATCAATCCTTCCAAAGATTTTTATAGTAATGTCTCTTCCATTTTGCTGTCTTATAAATCCTATAAATTCCAAATCGGAATAAATGTTCAAGTAATTCAAGGCAGGGGGTCGAACCCTGAAAATCTTCACCCTGGATATAGCTATAAGTCATCGAAAGCTCTTTTCATATCGCAACTCCTAACAATTTAACAATATGAAAGTTTTGTGTGTGCGCTCAATAGACCTTGAAAAGGATATGAGGATGTTTGCTAAAATCCAGAATCGATCTTATTTTAATACATTTTCACCACATCATAATTTTTTTTTCAATTACCCATATGTGTACATAGGGTAATGAAAGTATAACATACGAAATTTTTTTTTTTTGCATTTCTCCACGTTTTGGAACATCCTGATTTCAAAAAAGTAATCTTAAAAAATTTGTGTCTGTGGTTAGCATAATTCCCCGAACGAATTGAGAAATAAAAATGAAAAACGACCTAAGTACCAAAAAATCGAAAATCTTTTTTTTTTTTACGGAAAAATGTCCTAAAGACCAAGCTAAACAAAGTGGAGAGCGCCCGAAGTGTGAACTCCAGTAACAATAGTTCAAATTCAACCTAAAGTATGTACTTAATCATTTTCTTAAGTACAAGATGCAATCATTTTACGGCTATTCTGAAATATTTTCTTTTTTGGACATTGGTCGTTTTCCATTTCTAGTCCTCAATTGACCTACGATGTTCAAATTTGGTATGCGGGTTGGTGGTGGTCATGGGACCTACCATTAAGGCTTTCATCAAAATTGCACATGCACTTAAGGTAGCCGCCATTGAAAAAAGCATGTTTGAATGATTGCTAAATAACGGCTGTAACTATTTTGATCAAAATCACTGTGGTAATGCTTCTGAAGGTGTTCTAAACATCCTCCTCTCCGGAATTCTCGTAAAAATTCTTTAATGGTGTAAAAAGTTGAAAAACGAATGTCTTCAACATAGAGTTCTCTTTCCTTGAGTATACCGCCGACCAAACGGTATAGTGGTTAGCGTGCTAGCTTCTAGACCGCGAGGATGCGGGTTCGAGTCCCGTATTAGGCATGGGTGTTTGTAAATGTATGTTGGCTTGTCTAATGACGAATGTTTCGGCGCATTATAGCCCTCGTGTTGCTGACGGCGCCAGATAATCTGAAAACAACCAACCAATCCTTGAGTATACCTCCTCAACGATAATTTTTTCTTCTCCCCTCAGTTTCACTTATGATAAAGGATAATATAAGGATTATCGAAAAGTATATCGTAAACTGGCCATTTTTTCTAAATGAATGAAGTAACGGTAATGTCCACGTCAGTATTATAGTGTAACTGAAAGTTGTGCGATGTTCCACACCCCAAGTTTTACACACAACAGTGTTGTGGAAAACATTTAATTCATCGTTTGAGTAACAATTCCTAATTTATAATTTTTAATTTCCATTTGGCGTTTTTCTCATCATCTGAGGGTGCCGAGGGGAATTTTTAGGGAGAACGCACCGGGATATGTTCCGGTATCCCGGTCGGCCAGGCCGAGCCTGCGTGCAGATTGTGCTGAGAATGGAGGCAACGAGGTGGTCATAAAGATTTACTACAAATCATCAGCCAAATATTTCCTACCTACTAAATAATAACTAAATAATAAGCTGTCAAACCATCGATATAGATAAACAACTGGATAGACAGCTCCGATGGCAACGCAAGATGAAAAACGCGCTGGCAGAAATATTTGCTTTCTTGCCAGTGGTGGGACGATTTCTTGAATCATGGTTTATTACTGTGTTGCATATAATTGCAACAACAGCGCAAATCTGAAATTATAAACAATAGTTTTCACTGGCAAGTAAAAAATAGTCATTTAAATATGTTAATGCATTTTTTTTATTATTTATTTTTGAAAAATATCTAAAATGGCCCTTCTAACATTGATCACTCGTGGTTAATGATTGATCTCTTATATGGAAATTCATATCGTAAATAATATATTTTAAATTTAGAACTAGAGCGTTTCTCAACCTTTCAGTATTCGCGGACCAGTTTTCAATCATAATTTTCATCGCGCCCCTGCTTACAATAAAATGTATACAACAATAATGTATATCGAGTATTTGGGATTCTGTTTTTAAATTATTTTTAACTTACTGCCAAAACAAGAGTAAAAGCGAGCCAACGTTGGCGAGTTTCTAATAATAAGCCTTCCTTCGAAAAACTTTGCTCTGCAAGACAGTAACAAGGAAGTCACTAATAATTATTAAATTTGTTTTTAATTTAGTATGTTTTCATTAAGTAAGTTTTGATTTAGTAAGTTGTTTTACTTTATTTGTTAAATATGTCGAAATATATTTTATTTCTATATGTGTGCTTTCCTTTCAGTCAGTTAATCAATTCTTTTTTAAATAATATTTTCTCTTGGATAATCTCGCGCCCCCCTAGGGGGGCGCGCCCCACAGGTTGAGAATCTCTGAAGTAGTATATTATGATCTAGAATAAAACACTTGATTTATATTTATTTAATCCTTGTTATTCGTTTTAAAGGGCATTTGGAAAAGAATTGGGAAAAGAAAGCGAAATTAAAACTCTACTTGTTCACTGTTTTAATAATTAATAATTAAAATAATTACTATGTTTATTTATAACTTTATAATTTGTTTTAGATATGTTTTATTTAATGTATATTTTTATACGTTTTCATACATATTTAATAATTGTATTTTTAAAAAAAAAAAAGGATGGAATGGAAATTGAAACAATAACTCAATATGCTAGTGTTCTGTTCTAAATTTATTTAATAATGAAACTGCGGACTGCAAACGGCAAAGTTTATCAGTTTCTTTATTATTTAAGTATTTATTTAAAAACTAAGTCTTTTTTAACTGTTTGTTGGAATTCGAAGTCCCATCAAACTGTCGAAAGCAATTTGTATTTCAGTTTTATTTCTGTTTAAAAATATAACCCTTGAATTTTAGAGAGAAATTGTCTCTCCTTTTGCAATAATTTACAAATGCTTGTACTAAATTAAAGAAGTTTATTTTATTTTTATTTATTTAAATGTTTTTATTAAATTAGGAGAAGGTGAAGTGTTTATGTGTCAGGAAGGCAAGGGATTCTTCATAGTTTCCTAATTATCAAATTGCATCTCTTAGAATACAATTTATTATTTATTGTAAAACGCATTCGGATTTTACTCTATACTTGTTTAAATTAATTGTTGTATATTAGACGGATTTATTGAGTAAATGTGAAACTGATTAAATTTGTTTCAAATAATTTTAAATAATTTTGATTTAGTTTTTAAGCTAAAACTGTACCAAAAGTTGATCAATTTTATTTTACAAGAAACCCCAACATTTTATTAATTAATGCACTACAATTAAGATTTTTTCTGAGACCCACTTCAGAATTAATGAATCAAATATCTGTCTTTGAAACTTAAATTATTTTTTGTATTACATTAGTTATAGTATAAATAAATTTGCATTTTGCAATCTTATTATTACTTATTTTCTACTGGTTTACTGTATTTCTTCAATTATTTTTAATTTCTACTTCTAAAATAAATATTTTTTTAAAGTCTATTTAATTTGTTTACTGTATTCTCTTAACTTATAGATAATAATTTATTTTTAAAACAGTTATTTTATGTAACTTAAAATTTAAAGAATTAAATTCAAATCAATAAAGATAAAACACGTTTACAGATATCGACAGTAACTAATCTCAAATGTTTGTTTCAAGTATACAAATCCTATACTAAGAATTATTTTGATCTTTCTTATTTATTGGTTAAACCTTTTTCTACAAATATGTTCTATTCTTTTTTCTTTTTTTTCTTCTTTTTTTTTTTTTTTTCTTTCTTTTTTTGCATACCAAATATTAAAAGTAACTCGAATATACCATAAAGATCGAAAAAAATCCACGTCGGCAATACAAATTCCTCCATCCAAGCATCTCGCTTCTGCTGTGGCAACGGCTCGTTTCCCCAACGTTAAGCAGTCTATCCAGTTGTTAATCTATATCGATGTGTCAATCACGTCTCTAGTGCGTCCAAAGAGAATTTTCATCTTTTATATTAGGATATTTGGAATTATTATGCCAGTTGAATAATTAATAAGATACATATTGATCGATGCACTGCTAAGGGGCGCTTAGCCCAGTCGGGAAGTATCGTTCTCGCAACTAGGAAGTTGCGAGCCAAGAGGTTGCGAGTTCGGGCCTGGGACCGACTAAAGACCGCCGTGTTCGTTAACGGAGCACGTTATATCAGTCATGGTTGCAAAGTCCTCCAAGTTCCCATTCAAATCAATACCTCTGGTGGTGGCAAAGCCAAGTCTTCTGGTGGAATCTTCTGCTTGGTATTGGCTCTAAATTAAGAAGTTCCACATACGGTCGGTAGTGGTGCCATCTACCGGGTAGCTATCGAAAAGGGGTAGAAATGAACTCTTCGGTGACTAAAGGTAGACTTGCGCACTCCCTCTCGCGAGTGTGCGCTTACATCCTGTGCAGTACTGCCCACTACCAATCTGTACGGGATATGGGGTTGGTACAAATTGCTTAAGTAAAAGTGCCTTAGTCCCCCATAGTCCTTGATAATAAGAAGAAGATGCACTGCGAAAAATCACTTTTATAAGAGATTTGGATGACAAAGCAGTTGGTAAATGTCAAAATTGGCTAGAAATTTTAATTTCCTTTATTTAATGCAAATTCGTGAGATTTTGTACTGTGAGAGTCCTCTTCCAAACAAACTATTTGAAATGTATTATTTGTAAAACTTTCAAATGCTATTTTTTTAATTTTTTTTATCAGAGAATAAAAATTCTTTCTCACTTTCACCCAAATGGCATTGTAAAAATATTTACCCTTATAGTTTCATAACTTACAAGGGGACCTTACGGTCTCGGAAATTCAGATCGGGATGAGACTTTGCAGATTGGTAGTATACCTTAAGGGTATCCACACAGTAAAGCAATAAAGAGAACCAACCAAAAGATTCCGAGAAAACAGGCTCTAAAGCAGCGCCAGCCACTAGGCGGCCCGCGGGCCGGATCCGGCCCGCGAGATCTTTTACTCCGGCTCGCCGGCAGTAGAGCAAAAATCAAATTTTGCGGGCCGGCCAAATGGTATAGTAGTTAGCTTCTAGACCACGAGGTTGCGAGTTCGAGTCTCGTGTAAGGCATGGGTATTTTTAAATGTATGTTGGCTTGCAAATGACGAATGTTTCGGCGCATTATAGCCCTCGTGTTGCGGATGACGCCAGATAATCTGAAAACAACAACCAACCAAATCAAATTTTGACAAATAGTAGACTAAGAGTGACAAAATAGTAGACTAAGAGTGACAAAATAGTAGACTAAGAGTGACAAAATAGTAGACACATTTTAATTTGTCTACTATAGTATGTGTTTACTACCCAAAACCACGTTTTTCCATTAGGTGGCCCGAGTCAGTGTGTCTGAAAATCCTTTTTCTTTTTCTTTCTGAGACTGCCAACGAGAAAAAATAAAAAAAGCAATAGTTTGAATTATTCCCAATGACGCATTGCTTAGTTTTGTACTTATGATGCCCTACCCCCTGGATTCGTGAATGGCACACTTCAATTTCTGCTTTTCTGAATGTGATGGGCAGGAGTTGAGTGTTTTAACGTATAAAGAAGTACCACGATCTTTATGATCCCAGTGCAATAATGACGTCGAAGATTAGTTTTAAACGCTAAGTAGATAGTGAAAAGCGGACCGGCCGTCATCGTCTCGTAATTAACATCGACTAAAATGTAAGATTTAGGATATGGTTTAAATATCTTTATTGATTATGAGTTTATGTCAAGTCACATGGTAATTTTGTCACAAAAGATTAACTTCTTTTACGACTTTGATTTACGATGTAAAGAAAATTATTTTTTTAAATATTTGAAACAAAAATCTAATAACAATTGTTATTTTATTAATATAAAAAAGTTAAATTATTGTTTCAGTTTTCAAAATTGTTTTATATTGTTGAATCTTTAGTAATTATCACATTTCTAACATTGAACGTATATCGTAAAGCAATATATTTACTGGCCTATTCGGTAAATTCTGCGGCCCGCGGAAAGTTCCAACATTAGTCATGCGGACCGTCTCTAAAAGTTAGTGGCGAATGCTGTTCTAAAGTGTTACGCGCAGCTTATATATTAGTATAGATTTTTTCTCTGCCACTACAAATAAAGTATTATCTGTAATTGAAATTTCAATTAGCTGTAACAATCCCTTTATAAATTAAAAAAAAAAATATTACCTCACGAAATATGGAATCCGGATTGCCTGTACGCGAACCCAGCACGCTGACCACTTATGTTAGCCACCGGGCAGTTGCAAAGCAAAAATCTCTACTAGTACATAAGCTGCGCGTAACACTTTAGAGCCTGTTTTCTCGGAATCTTCTGGCTAGTGCGCTTTATTGCTTTACTGTGTGGATACCCTTAAGGTATACTACCAATCTGCCGAGTCTCATCCCGATCTGGCCGACCAAACGGTATAGTGGTTAGCATGCTGGCTTCTAGACCGCAAGGTTGCGGGTTCGAGTCCCGTGTTTGGCATGGGTGTTTGTAAATGTATGTTGGTTTGTTAAATGACGAAAATGTTTCGGCGCATTATAGCCCTCGTGATGCTGACGGCGCCAGATAATCTGAATACAACCAACCAATCATCCCGATCTGAATTTCCGAGACCGTAAGATCCCCTTGTTAGTTTGACAAGCACTTAGGCACTTAAGAAATGCGTTCTACTTAATTCCAAAGAGATGCATACCCCTGTCAATGCAGTTTACCTTTTAAGTGTCATCCATTAATTATTACTGCATTAAATATTCAAGGAGAAGCGTTATCTGATCCCGTTGCTATCCACCTTCAATAAATTTTCCCTTTTCCAAATGTACTCGTGATTTACCTTTGTAGTAATACAATCCTTACGTGGCATGCAAGTAAAGTGAAATAAAATGATACAGTCGCGATTTTTTTTAGTTAAATGCATCAATAGAAAACAGGTTAATTATCAATCTTCCTTTTTTTTAATTTATTTTTTAAAATATATTTTAGACTACACGTTAGCATGTACGTACATTTAAAAAAAAAAAGATCATTTGAATTCTCAGTCTATCCTTAATAGGTTTGTAGATCCTGAACAGTGAAATTTGCTTTTCAAAAATATCATTTCGAATAACTTGCTCCCATTGGCTGCTTGAATCTTCATTTATGTATGCAGAAAATGACATTTTAAAAGGTGTTTACCCATTTTCTTTAGTAATTGGTATGCAGAAGTTGTGAACAGGAAAATAGTCCATTCTGACCCATTGACTATCATCTTATCTTATCATAAAATACCATGTTTCCAAATGTACTAATGGATGAAATGGAAGCTAGTGGATCTTTCTCTCTGAAATAATGTGTGAGAAATATTTATGAATCAGATAATGGTTCTTTTGTGCTTTTATTTTCCACTTGCTTTTGTGTTTAATCGTTATTCAGGCCATAGGATTTCCCCTTATAGCTTAATATATAATGTTCAAGTGCTTTTGATAAAGCCAAACTCTTTGCTTGCAAGCAGAATACTCGGCTAGAATGCGAGAAGACTCGAGGAGTTGATTCAACAAATCGGCTATATGCAATGTCTGATTTAAAAATTGAGCATGCACAACAACTGCCATAGTGTTGGTAAGAGTTTTCCGGCTTCTTTCCTATCAGATATGCATGGCGAAATATTTACCCTTGGAAGACCCCCCCCCCCCCCCTGAAATTTAATTTTCTCTTTATTAATTTTTTCTTTTCCTTCTGACGTTTGATTATCATAATTTGAGGGAATGTGCAAAAACGTGAAGTTATGGAGACCATATAAGAAAATGGATTGGTGTAACCTCACTATTATCCCTATTACTTGAAATTTTTAATAAAATAGTGGGAACACCCCCACAATCCATTTTCAGTCGTATGTAGCGTTTTTTTTTTTAACTGTAATAAAAGATTTACGGGGTAAATGCAGCATTTAAAATAGAAACAAAATGAAGTGAACGATGTCTCCAAAAAGCTGGTAACTTTGCCTGGTAAACATTATAAATTTAGATGCAGATTTTTTTTTTAAAGTGGTTGAATAAGGTTCAGCAACAATGACAACCAATTTTTTTATTTGTATGTAACTGCTTATGATTTACTGTGTATGTGGCTAGAAGGTACACTAATATGAGTTACCAAGTATAATATTATAATTGAGTTTTTAAATTAAAACAAACAATTAAATTTTTAAGGCACATGATGCACAAATGTTACATGATGACGCTTTTAATACATAAGTGGAATATAGAACTTAGTATTAAAATGTTCTTGAATTTTTTTTTATTTATTTGTTTTCGCGAATTCTTTTTCTTGCATCTGAAACGAACTAATAAAAGATTCTGAAACCAGAGTTTAAGAATATCAAGTTATTAGCTTCAGTTCCTGAAGTGACATAAAGAGACAACTAAAAAACATTTATAATTTTTGAAATTTTATAATATTTTTTTTTACTTTTAATTCATTCATCAATTATCTGGAATAAAAGGTATTAGATAAAATCTCTTGATAAGATAATAAAAGTGTGGTAAAATTAGCCAGAATCTCTTAGAAAATTAAGAAAAACTGTCTAATCGTCATTTCTAAAAAAATCGAAACATTCGAATCAAATCGTGATAATTGGAAACTGCATTCTGTAGCATCACAATTTTAATTAAATTATTGAAAGCATATGAAAGACTGCGAATACAAACTGATCCAGGGGCATTTTTTTTTTTTTAGTTACTTGTATTCATATTCTAAGAAAGCATATGGAAAACTGCGAATAGAAACTGACCAAGGGAAATTTTTCTTATTTTTTTTTTAGTTACCCGTACTCATATTCTATGATAGCATATCGAAGACTGCGAATACAAACTGACTCAGGATTTTTTTTTTTTTTTAGTGACCCGTACTCCATATATTACCAGCAGCTTGACGAGTTACAATACAATTCAACTGACGAAAAAATAAATATTTTCACCTTATTATCATAGGAAAAAATTAATAAAATATCAATGTATTTTTATTTTTTTTTTATTTTTTAGAAAACTATGTTTTTGACTGTGTTCTGTAAAACGAGCAGAAAACCTATGTTCCTCCAAGAAACCTTTCAATAAACAAGTCTTCATGAATGAAAGATAGATGGCACTACTGTCTGAATGTAGAAATAATATTGTAATCATTGTCTTACTGTGGCATCAGCCCACATCTCTATTAACTTATTAGATTTAGATATAGAAGAATTTTTCGTGATCCCAATCTACAAGCCAGGCGCGTAGCAAGGGGGAGAGATATGGGGATATATCCCCTCCCAAATTTTTTCTGTTTGGTCTTAAAACACAAAATTCAAAGGATTTATTTTGTTTAAAATTGCAAATTTTTGAATAGTATCATTTTAATTTTATGTCCCGGCCCCAAAAATTTCTGGTTACGCCCTACTACATGGTATTTTACACTTTGTATGATTGAATGATTATAGTATATTTAAAGAATGAGAATGGAACAAAAAAGGGTGCGTTTTTTTTAAATCAAGCCCCCAAATTTTTGCAGATTAAAAAATTAAGACAAAAAGGTATTCGTCGAATTTTACATTTTGGATCCTCCAAAAATTTTGTCCTGATGAAAACATATAACGATTATTTTTCACTATCAATAGAATTAAAATAAATTAAGTAACTTTCCCCTTAATAATTTTGATTCAACAAAACAAAATATAATATCTATATTTCCTCTTTAACAAATACTAATATGGATTTTTTTTTCTATCTTTTATTTCTTTCAATTTGCTAGGTTGATTCCTTTTAACTAAAACTATGTGGTCTTAATGTTCCATTTACAGGAACAAATCTCAATAAAATCAATTAATCATAAGGAATTAAAAGGACGATTTTAGATAATTATGCATGATCAAATAAATAAAAATTTAAATTATTTAAGAAATCTGAAGTTTAGCAGACATATTTAATGTAAACTCATGTAAAGATTTAAAAAAATTACAAAATAATGGTTCAATAATCATGGATAAAAATGTCTCCCTATTTTTGTACCCTCAAACGAAATGCTGAAATATAGCCGCTGGAAGCTCAACTCAGTGTATGTTTATTCATACTATTTAGTTCTCAATGCAGTAATGATAACAGAATCAGTTTTATTTCCCTCATTGAACAAAATTCTGTAGATTCTACAGAAACAATTCAAATTTATTTGGATGAATATTAATAAATATATTATTTTTAAAGATAAGGAGAAATAAAAAAATATTAATGAGCAAAAAATCACTTCTTTTATTTGGAAAATGACAATTTCTTTAAATATGCTAATAAAGTAAATTTGTTTTTTTAAATATTTTGTACGCATGTTAGCATTGGAAATTAACATTGTTCACTCGAATGTAAATTTTTTTTCATCATTGTCCTTAGTTTTTTTAAATTACACAATCACTTTTATTTTATAATAAAAAATAACTTTATTACATATTGAAGGGAAACGAAGTTTATATAGAAATATGTCGTAGGTGCATGGTTTTAAATCGAACAATATATATTTTTTTTGCAAAGTTATAAAAATGTTTTTTTTTTTTTTTTTTTTTTTTTTTTACTTTTAATATTGGTTGTGAGCTTGTTTTTAAACATGAAGGTTTTGAGTACAAAGTTCCATATTACCGTACACAATTCTAATATTGAGTGGTGAGTTTAAACTTCAGGGTAACCATTACTCGAAGCATTAAACATTATTAAAAACAGTTTTTTTAACCATGTAGAAAATTTTTTGTGGTTTGTTAAAAATCTATGTGTACGTATTACTGCGAGTAAAATAATAAGTGAAATTATCTCGATAAAATTAAAATTTTATTTTCAATTATCCATATGTTGACAGCATTCAGTAAGCATATGTAAGTGTAGTATTCGGTCAAATTTTTTTCTCTCGATTCTTTTGCATTTCTCCTCGTTTTGGAACATCCTGATTTCAAAAAAGTGGTCAAGACAAAATGTTTGTCTGTGGTCAGCATAACTCCCGCATATCTGTCGTATAATTGAATCGGTTGTGGTAACTTTTGGAAAATCGAGAAAAACTATTTCTGCGTTATACGACAAAATTCTATAATATTTTTTCCAATAAAATGTACTGTTTGGAGCTAAATGCAATATTTGTGCTCAATGAAGGCCTCAAAAGTTAAACAATGAAATTATTACTGATTTTTAAAGTCAGTTGACTTATGGGGTTTCTCAAATACATGCAATTTAGGCAAAAAGTAATTGCATTCTAAACTGTATAAAATAAAAAGTACACTTAGTACAGCTCAAAAATGTATTCTAAAACAAGTAGATACATTATCTAAATATGAAACACAAATAAAATCATTTAATTCTATGAATAAGAATGTTATAAATGGCGAAAAAAAAATTTGTTCATTCAATGTAGTTCTCTGGCAGAATCAGAGGAAGGCCACTGCTGAACTATCCCTTTGAAGAATGCTTGGATGTGTTCTTCATCTGGGATGTATTTCATCAGTTTATTTATGACTTCAATTGTTTTTATTCATGGGGATTTCTCCCTTAAATGTGCTGATTCATTTGGGAATGACAGAAGCAGCTTTTAATTGTTGTTTAATCGAAAAGTGTGACTGCACAACCCATCAATAAAAGGCTTGGTGATTACAACATCCTTATGATTTCAAGGGTATGAAAACTACATAAACTGCGAGATTTTAAAAGCGACCTTTTCGTTCTTTGGAACTTTTACGCCTATTTGACTTTTAAGGGAAAGCCTTATTTTTTTATATTAATTTTTTTTTTAAATATTAGTGTATGCAGCTTGAAACACTTAAATAACTTCTTTGGATATGAACGAAATTTCCTTTCCAATTTGTGTACGCTGAGCTTTAACACTAGCTTTCTTGATAACATTGCACTTGTAGGCAAAGGGTTTGTTGAGCCCTTGTTTTCGTTTCTTTGGTATTTTATTATCACATATTTCAAAACTAAAATCCATTACCAATCGCTGAGCTATACAATAAAATGAATAAATATTAAGACTTACTAAGCAAGAACAAACACTGGTAATAGCAAAACACTTGTAATGAATGGACATTGCACAGTAAAACGAAAAACCTGCGTTGATAGTGAAAGCGAAACTGTATGCATCTTCTCGGCTCCACCAAAGCGGGCGTGTATTTGAGAAATACCATAAGTTTCTGACTTATAGGCCTTCTCTAATAAACGAAAACTTTCATACTGGAAAATACCGTGTAAAATGAGCTGTTTCGTTACGTTTCGCTTTCGAAACTTCGATCTACCCCTGAAGAATTTATTTTTACCGAAAACGTTTCTCAAACAACCGATTCAATCATTGTTCTCAAAGAAACATTTGCGAAAATTTGAACTACTTGTCATTTTTTTACTTCTTGATCATCATTTTGTGGTCTCAGTAGTAGGTATTTAAAAATTTATTGGAGATCTCCAGACTCCAAGCTGCTTTAATCAGAATTCATGTAATATGGCCATCATCAAGACCAGGGGTTTCCAAACTTTTAAATTTTGCAACCTACTTTTTTTTTTTAAATTGCACCCCAGTATTAGAAGCCGAATTCCCATCCACTTACTTCTTTCTCGCTGCATTGAAATTTTCAGAGACAAGTTTCAGAGACTAAAAAGGAATCGATCCAATTTAGTTGGTTAAAAGTTTTCAATGTCTATTAGATAATTATTACTCTCAAAGAATATTAGAGAAAATTTGAACTTCCTGTAATTTTTTTATTACTTGGTCATCTTTCAGTGGTCTCAGTAGTTCTTATATAAAATTTTATTGCGATCTGTGGATTTCTCCAGACTCCAATTTGCTTTTATCAGAAATCATTTTATATGGCCATCGTTTATACCAGGGGTTCCAAAACTGTTAAGCACTGCACCCTACTTTTTTTTAAATTGCACCCCACTATTAGAAGCCGAATTCCCAGCCACCTACTTCTTTCTCAGTGCATTAAATTTTTTTCAGGGACGAGTTTTAGAGACGAAAAAGGAATCGATCCGATTTAGTTGGTTAAACGTTAATTATTGCTCTTAAAAAACATTTTCGAAAATTTGAACTACTTGTAATTTTTTTTATTACTTGGTCATCTTTCAGTGGTCTCAGTAGTAGGTACACAAAATTTTATTGCGATCCGTGGATTTC
Organism: Linyphia triangularis; assembly: GCA_963978545.1. NCBI lineage: Eukaryota > Metazoa > Arthropoda > Arachnida > Araneae > Linyphiidae > Linyphia > Linyphia triangularis. Next base: position 28,667,194 of record OZ021733.1, read on the forward strand.
TCCAGGTTCCAAACTGCTTTAATCAGAAACCGTTTAATATGGTCATCATTTACACCAGGTGTTCCCAAACTTTTAAACATTACACCCAACTTTTAAAAAAAAATTGCACCCCACTATCAGAAGCCCGAATTTGCAGCTACCTACTTCTTCCTCGGTGCATTGAATTTTTTCAAAGACGAACTTTTGAATTTTGAATTTTTTCAAACTCTTTCCGAAAGAGTTTTTATGAGCCAAAGAACATTGGAGTAGAAAAAAAACATTATTAAATATGATTTTACAAAAAAGTAGTTTTAATATAGTGTGTGTGAAGGTTACTCGAGTTTTCTATTGCTGTTGATCAGGCTATGAAATACAGAGAAGTTCAAAGAAGATGTAATAAGGAGCAATATCCTCAAACCCTTAGTAAATAGAATTGGAAAAGTTTGTTGGATAATCAGAATATTTTAAATTTTCTAAAAATAAAATTCAATTTTACTTATGTATTTTTGGATTCGGTAAGTAGATCAGCTTTTGACAATTTGCCAGTAGTAATATGTGCTTTTTTTTTTTTTCGTGCAAGGGATGCACAATTCATTGTTGTTCTTAAAAAGTTCTTTTTAAGGTAAGGAAGTTATTTTTTTAGTTTTGTAAAAACCCAATGCATTTAAATCCCAATCATTATGAGGATATATTAGAAATATTCAAAAATAGTTAAGGTTATAAAATTTTCTAACAAACACCAAAGACATTTGGCAAGCTTTTCTGATCCAACTTTGGATACTTCTTCATCAATATTTTTCTAGTGCAATAGAGATTTTATTAAATTTAAATCATTGTATGGTGCATTTTGAGGTGAAGAAGCTGTCATCCAAGCCTTTAAGAATACTTGTACAGAAAAATATACATATCATTTACAATCCGTTTTCATCTCTTGGACTAATAGTGAACTGACAGCTAAACATCCATGCATTAAGAGTACAATTTTTTTAATATCCATCGGAACATGGGATATTGTTGTCGGTGCCATAAAACAGATTCCGAAAGATGGGATTTTACCTAGAAATATTAAAATCAGTTTGAGAAATTCTCGGTAATCATCTCTTGACTGGGTTTCATCCAATAATTTTTCACCAAATCTAAAAATTATTTTGGGTCTTTACATGAGCCACTTGAGTCTAATCTAAAATTATATTGGGTCTTATATGACCCACTTGAGTCAAAATTTTCTTATTATCAATTACTGATGTATATTTTTTTTCATCAATGTAGGCCTGGCAATGTAGTAGGCATTTCCCAGTAGGCCTGGAATCTTTTTAAAAGAGGTACCTCTGGTCCAAAACTTATTAGTGCACTTATTAAAATCTGTATCAATAACCAATTCCATAATATAGTGCCGAAAGTCAAATATTAGTAGTTTCTTGTCCATTTTTTGTTCAAGTAAGAGACAGGTACCATTACTTTGGCCAGTATTAATACTTGCGTTTTAAAGCACATACTTTGTCATCAACGGCTAAGCCTCAATTCTGCTACGCTGCATAAATTACAGTTAGCTGTTAGCTTGACTTTCTCCGGTTGCTAATGGCAATTTTGCCATTGAAAGTAATTGATGGACTCTTTCCAGATACGATAACAGGGACTTTTCTTTTCCGGTTAAGTCTTGTAACAGTTTCTGTCCAGTTAACTTAGCACCCTGTTCCTGAAATTCAGATTTAATCTGCTCAAACGTATTAGATTGGTGATTTAATTTTTCTTGACCAATGAAATGTCTTCTTGGAATGTCTACATGAGTAAAATCACGCTTATCCTAATCCACACTCCTTTCGGCAACAGGAATCACTGCCTGAAAAGAATTATGATGAAGACTATGGAAGAAACGTTCCTGCAAAGCGTCCTGACATTAAGCTGAAAACATTTGTGGACATGTAATTTTAGGATTTCGTGACAAAACAACCAGCTTTGTTATTTGAAAGAATTATCCTACCAGACACATTTCTTAAAGTATATCCAGAAATCTGGGAAGCTCAGGAGGGTTATAGTAAAGCATTAAAAATTGTGCAAACCATTGAAGTCAATGATCAGGCTGAAAGAGTTGTAGCATTCATTGAAGAGTTTTATGGGAAATAACACATATTGGGAACCAACTACGATTCTTGCTAAACGTGGAAGAAGAACATCGCCAAACTCATCCTAACAGAAAAAAAAAAGAAAGAAAAAAAAAAAAAAGACTTTAGCAGCTACTGATACATCCGCTACTATTTCAATGTTCCTGTTGTATTATTATGATATTGTTTTATAATTATTTTTATCTCCCAAAATGCTAGAAATTTCCACAAAACAAAATTTTATATTTTCCTGAATTTTGTTACTCTCTGCAGCAAAACATACCCAAAGACAAAACTTTTGGGGTGTTGAGCTACCCCTCAATATTAAAATTATGGGCGCAAACTTTATAATATTTATTTTTTGTATAAAAGGAATAAATTAAGCGGGTAGCACCATAAAAATTATTAAAAAAATAAAGAAATAAAATCAACCTTTTTTGGACCACCCTACTGGATATTCTTTATTTTGAAACTTTGTTTCTTTATTTTAGTTTTTGCAACAAACTATCAATGGTTTATAGAAACTAAGTTCACTTAAAGGAACTATGAACAGTAGAGACAGAGAAATTTCCATTTAATTAACTTAATTATAAAACGATTAAAATTAATTAATAAATAAAAGTATTGAATTATTGAAATTAATTATTAAATATAAATATTTAAATAATTATAGGAATTTTTCTATTATTAACAATAATTATTAAAATTTGATTAATGATTACATTGAAAATTTGGGCCGGCATTAACCTGAAATCACTGGGCCTATTTTATGTCTCCAGTATGACTCTGACTCGGTCTTTTTTCTTTTATGAAAAATATGTAAAATCAGAAAACGGAAATTTATTTACTCACATAATACATTTTTAAATTTAAAATTGTACCAGTTTTAGCTATTTCTTATTAAAGAGGGTAGACTGGGTGCACAAACTTCTCGAGTATTGTATTGCACTTGCAATACTAAAAATTGTTTAAAAGTAACTTTTGTAGACTTTGTTTGTAAAATAAATTTTGTATGTATGTATGGGACAGGGGAATACTGGGATATAAAATCGGCCCGTTAATATTACAGTTATACCGGTCCAATTTTTCAATATCATTATTAATAAAATTTTATTTTTAATAAAATAATTCCAATAATTAGTTTAAATAATTAAAAAGTTTTAATAATTAATATATTTTACTATTTAAAAATTCATATATAATAATTAATTTTAATGATTAATTTTATTTATAAATTTTAATATTGAATTGTTACAAAAATTAGTTTAATTAAATAAAATTTTCTCTGTTTTTATTATTTATATCTCCTTGGAGAAAACTTTGTTTCCCTAAATCATTCATTGTTGTTTGTTAGAAAAACTAAAACAAGAAATCTAAATTGTTGTAAAATAATGTCCAGGAATTTTAGTAGTAGGTTTATTAAAAAATGACATCCGAAATGATAATACATTTAACCTCAAAGGTTATAAAATAAGTAAAAAGTAATACGATAATGTATAAATTTTTACTATATCTACTTTTTTTAGTACATCTCTAAAAGGCCTCAATGGAGGGGAGGGTATTTGAATGTATTGGGCTTTAGTAAAAATCATTAAGGAAAGTATCGCTATTTATATTGACAAATAATTGAAAAACTATAAAAAAAAAATCCGTACCAGATCGGTCCATTTTCTACGGACAATAACCGGCTCGGTGATTGCACCGAACAACCCTATGGCCTGTACGCACCTGGTATAAGGTAGTTACAAAAATTGCCATTCCAAACAAAATCGTGAAATATCGCTTTTCATCGGGTGTACAACATAATGAATATAATCTACTCTCACTTACTAACCAACTGAAAGATAACATCGCTTCCTCATCCAATTTGTATTCTACAAAGTTATTAAATTTCGTTTTAATTTTTGGACTCGTTTGTCACTAAGGAGGGAAAAGTGTTTGGAAAAGAATAATTATCACTGTCCAATCTACCATCGCTTATTGACGTTCTCCAACTAAAAGATCAGAACACTTCCTCATTCATTCTTAGCGTCTCAGAAACAGAGCTGAATCCAAATCTTATCTCGAGGAATCCAAAGACAAATTTCCCCATCTAAATTGCTCTTCCCCTTAAAGAAAATAAACCAAGTTTACTTCTACTGTACACAATTTCAGATCACTTTTATCAAAATAATGGTGCCTCAAATATCTTTCTATCATGGTCTTTTTAATCTCACATGGGTGCTTATGCTGTTATTTACTCAGACATGGCATTCCTTTCACACGTGTGGCTTCTCTTATCATGGCAATCGTGGAAACAAACAGCTGAGTTTCCTAATGGATCAATTGTCCATGGGACAGCCATGTTGAGATCTTTGCCTGGTGGCCTTCAAACAGCACCTGACTTGTGGCACAAAAGTGGTCATTCAACTTATTGCAAGGCAAGGTGAGGTCTTAAGGGGAGGCCTCTTCAGGATCGATGAAATTAGATACCGAAGAGGGCTACAAGTCAGCCGATGACATATTATGAGGGATATATGGATGAGGTCAGGACTGATAACTGAACAAAGTTCAAGGACGGGTTTGTCCAGAATCTTCAGATTTTGAGGCCGTTTATGTTAACCTAGAGTTGATCTAACGAATCCTGATGAAGATGAAGCATTCCGACCCACTAGCGCCCAAAATGAGAGGGTGGTAAAGGGGACCCATGGTCTCTTGTCACTGCCCTTAGGTTCAGATTTAAAGGTAGTGGCTGGTGGCTTGTTTTGAGTTTTATGGCGCAAGAGCTCCACTAGGGCCGTACTGAGCCATTACAGTAGTGGCATGCTAATAAAAAAGACACGGGAACCTTTTACCAACGATTCTATTTTCTAACAGCAGTTAAAATGCTCGGAAGCTCCACATTTGTCTTTAAAATAAAATATTGTTCCTGACTTTTATATTTTCTGAATCGAGGTGGGGGGCTATCAGCTTACGATATCTATTTAAATAGCTATACATAATAGTAAAAAAATAAAGGATAGCCATTGTACTACATTCGTTAAAAGTTGAGATCTAAGAACAACAATAAAACTATCCCAGAAGACACACGGAACACTGCCAAATTGGAAATTGAAAGTACATTTTAAAATTCTTTCATTTGGCGAAGCAGGCCCGAATGTTAGACTTGCTCGTGACAACTCAATCCTCAAAAAGTTCAGGATTACCAAATTAATTTTATTAAAACTCAATCTTTTATTCACAATTTGTAATAGTTATCTTTATTTAATTGCAATTAGTTTAATTATGATTATTTTATAGGCATTATACGAAAAGATATTTATTTATACATCTATTTATTCTTCATAATGGAGAATGGAGTAAGACTGGGTAGTTTTGTGTGTATATGAGGCAATAAAATATTCAGAAAAACACACAAAATAAAATAGAAAATAAAATAGAATGTTTATATTCGTTAAATTTTCTGAGTACATGGTTACTTTAAACTCTTTTATTTTAATTACAGTTAAATTCTTTTTTCATAGTCTATTCCAATGTTGACAGTGTCTTGACTTTCCCCACGAAAGCTTCAGTGGAACGGAACGGAGGAACTTCTTGTAAGCTTTTATAAAATATTCTTAAATTGTCTTGTTAAATAAAATAGGTTAGCATTACTACTTTCCTATTGAAAATATAGCTTTTCTAATTTCTCACAAGGTTAACATGTGCACCCGATATTATACAAGATGATTTAATATCCTTTAGAAAAGATCATTAATAGGAAAAGTAGTGAAACTATGACTTTTTAGGATTGATATATATAAAATTGGTCACTGAACCTGGAAATCAGGAAAATTTCAGGGAGCTTTCTGATTCTGGAAAAAATTAGGATGTTAATGATTTTTTAAAAAATTTACGAAAATCAGGAAAATTTTTAATCATTGTTTTGAAGATACGTTTCTTCGCTCATCTATATTTTGGCGCTAGTTAGCCGCAGAATTGGGGTGGTAATCGTTAGAAGTTTAACGTTACGGAATAATTTAAACTTTTTATTACCGCCAAACTATTTAAAAAATTGGCATATTTTCTCTTTATCATACATGTTTTATATGATAAGAGTGTCTACACATCTGAAAAACCTGGAAAAATTGGGGAAAACTGAAGAAAAGTTTGCCGTAAAATCAGGGAATTTCGTAGAAATCTATCAGGGAAATCTGGGAATTATTAAGGAACTATTTTTCCAGAATTTTGTGGTCAACATGTATTGTAACTCAGTTATAAAACAATTGTATTAATTCTGACAAAGTTTAGGTGCAATAGGTTTCAGCAAGCCATCAAGTGTTATCTACCCGGTCTTGTCCCACTTTCCTCTATCTAGATAGTTTTTAAAGTTTCAGGTCATCAATAGCTCGTTCTGGTTCCATGATGTAAAATCGTGACCAGTGTTAAAAGTCGGGAAAAATGCTACAATTAATTTCAAAGCTCTGCCTTGAAAAGAGTATCTGAAAATATATAGTTAAACGCTTTTATCCAACTATTTTTTGTTGTTGGCATTTTACCAGTTTTGCAACCCAGGTTAATCTCAAACAGGTCAATTTATTTGGTATCAAAATATTACTTGCTACAGAACACTTATACTAGAAGCCAGTTTAATAACTCTAAAGATTAAAACCATGATAAAAGATAAATGTAACCAAAACCAAAAATGATGGTGAATGATCATACTAGTTTCCCACTAACCACAACAAACCATTATGGCTCTTAGAACATTATATTTGTGCTTATATGACTGAACTTATATTCAAGTTACAAATAATATATTTGTTTTTTACAAATAATATATTTGTATATTTCTTGTTTTTACACTAGTGTAAAAGTAGAAAAAAGACCTTAATAATAAGAAACAATAGAATTGAAGTCCTAAGTGGATAAAAGGGGTATGTAGCATTTCTTAAAAATTTGAATTTTCACAATGAATGGGAGGGTGTGTTTTAAGCTAACTTCTGACACTTACTCTGGATTTCTAAACTGCTTAGTGACATATATTTATTAATGAAAAAGGTACGTTTCGTATAAAAAATCAAAATAAATACTTTAGGACAGAATTTTAAGAAATTCTGTCCTAAAGTCATTTAGTCCTTAAAAGAAAAAAAAATTATTTAGTCCATAATTTTATTCTACTGCTCCATATAATTACTTTATAGGCAAAATTTTAAATATATAAAATTTCAATAAGTTTAGGAAAGAAACACAAATATTTTATTTTGATAAAGGATTTGTAGATTTGATTTATGGCTTAAGCGGTTTTTGTTGTTGTTATTTGAACTTTTAAGAATAGTAATAAAAACCTGATGGGCCAAGTTACCTGGCCTCTATCAGGGTAATTTTTTGCATCTCATATTTTCAAACCTAAACAATATGGTTTTGGTTTTTGGCAGTGTGACCGATACTAACTAAGTAAATGATAGCTAGTATGCAAGCTCGATATGTTTATAATAAATAATTCAAAAACAGAAAACGAAGGCAGGTAATTCTTACATGGGAGTTGCACAAAAAATAAAAAAATAAAAAGAAATATAAATTACTTGTATAAAATCAGCCAAAATATCGAGAAATCTTCTTCTAAAATAATATCCCCCGTTGTTTTTTATAGAAGCAGAGGTTTTTTTTAGAATTCAATGTGAGAGGGAGAATTGTTTAATTCGTTGTAATTCAGATTTTTATCCAGAATCTAAACCTAAACGTGTACCTTATGTCTTTTTTCTAAGATATAAAACTCTATGATCACTATTGTCCTATTTTCGTCAAATACATTATAAACCAGTTCCTCAATTATGAGTGCTCCTACAAGATTTTTTTATCAATCCAATTTAATTACCTCAATCTACTATTCTTCTTCAAATTCTTCATTTTTCATAGGAACTGATAGAAATTGGGAGAAAATTATGATTTTCAGCGCTTAGAAATAAATGGGATTAGTAACTCCAATGAACAAGTTCCTCAAATAATGAGTGCTCCTACATGATTTTTTTATCAATCCAATTTAATTACCTTAATCTACTATTCTTCTTCATCTTCTTTATTTTTCATAGGAACTGATAGAAATTTGGAGAAAATTATGATTTTCAACGCTTAGAAATAAATGGGATCAGTAACTCCAATTAATAAGTTCCTCAAATAATGAGTGCTCCTACATGATTTTTTTATCAATCCAATTTAATTACCTTAATCTACTATTCTTCTTCAACTTCTTTATTTTTCATAAGAACTGATAGAAATTTTTAGAAAATTATGATTTTCAGCGCTTAGAAACAAATGGGACTAGTAACTCCGATTTGCTAACAACCCCCGTGTTAAGGGGGTCTGGGATTTAATTTTTTTTTATTATTATTGTAAAAAATAATGCAAATATTTTTAAATAAAATGGCATAAAAGTTTTGTTTCTATCATTAGTAGATCTTGAGATATGTAAGTTTTTGTTAGATGATAATTGCATCTCAGAAATGCTATCTTGAAACTGTTTTTCTCAGTGATAGCATTTTGTCCCTTTTTTGAGATTAAATTGATATGACTTAAAAACTACTCGTTATAAATCTATGAAACTTTTCACAGTTATTTTTCATATATATTTATTTAATTTTTCTACAGGAATTATGTTTTTTTATTTAACTTTTTTTACTATGGATTTTATACAGTTTTTGCACAAACTATTTGTTTTAATTTTTTCTAATTTCTTTATTGAAAATTCACGAAGACAATTTTTGAAATATAATAAGTAATTTTATGTAAAAATGAAGTGATTTTTTAAAAAAAAAGGTTTTTAGGTATATCAAATTTAGGAAATATCAAAATTTTGAAGGTTTTTAATTCGAAAATATATATATATTTTAAATTTAAAAATTTAAAACAGTTTTTTAAGTTTCAAAGCATTATAGATTACTGCATAAAAAATTCCAGAAAAATAATTTTAAAAATAAAGATTTTAGAATTTTGAGTCCCAGACCCCCCCTTAGCATTTCGTAGCAAAATTAAAAATCCTGTAAATGATAAAATTGAAATGAAAGAGTATCAGACAGTCTTCTTTATAGTATCAATAAAAACCAAATTGTGAAAATTCTTACCATACTTTTTTGTTAGTTTCACAAATGAAACTCACATACTTTCAGTAAATTGAATTTGATTTATCTCATCTCAGTGGTCATTTAATAATAATCCTGGTCCACTGCATTTGTCATCTGAGAAAATAATCTTACTGGGAGTAGGAGTTTAAGAACGTCAAAAAATCAATGGTGAGATTTAAAAAAAAAAAGAAGGAAAAAAAAAGGAAGGGGGAAAAAAAAAAAAAAAAAAAAAAAAACGCTACCAATTCTGAATCCAACATATATATATATATATATATATATATATATATATATATATATATATATATATATATATATATATATATATATATATATATATATATATATATATATATATATATATATATATATAGATTACTGTTTATTTTATATTGTGTTAAAATTGTTTGCACTGTTGGATTCAGAATTGTTAGTTTTTTTTTTTTTTTTTTTTTAATATATATATATATATCAATTTGTATCAATATCAATTTGTATTTTCATTTTCAACTTTAACAGCCCATATCTCAAGGCAGCTATTTTGGAGACGTAAGGGACATTTACTCAAAAACTACAAAACATAAATGTCCACGATTTTTAACATATGTTACAACCATTGTATTACACATTTTCATTGTAGGATTTTTTAATATTTTTAAAATTAAAGATTTATATAGTATTATTGTCACCAAAAATTACAATTTTTGAAAATTCTATAGAACAACAAATCTTTTAATTTTTTTTTTTCAAGAAACGAAACAGATTATTTAAAAAAGCTACACTTAAAATATGTCAAACTATCTAATAAGCAAGTATGATTTTTTTTCCCACTCAGTAAGTAGGTAAACAGCTGAGAAAATGTTCATTAAATAAGGTGCTTTTTATCATGGGAAAGATAGACAGGAAGTCTTAAACTCCGGCTCCCAATATTTTTCAAATATGCAAATGTTTCGTCAAATGTTTTTATTAAATATACAAAGTTTCCCCCCAGGTTTATGTAGCCTCATTTGATGGTATTTATTATAGAAAAAATAAAATATTGATTGAAATCCCATATTGTGAAATATTTGTGAAACGTGTATTTATCGTTTTGTAGTTCCATGTGTTTTTTCAATTTTCTTTATTCCTTTTTCAAAAACATCAAAACTAAAATTTGGACTTGGCTGAGAGGCAGTTAAAATGGCATCAATGTTCAATATTTTGCCATTCACTTCATATTGAAATGTGTATTTATCGTTTTGTAGTTCCATGTGTTTTTTCGATTTTCTTTATTCCTTTTTTAAAAACATCAAAACTAAAATTTGGACTTGGCTGAGAGGCAGTTAAAATGGCATCAATGTTCAATATTTTGCCATTCACTTCATATTCATGGGCGCCAATAGGAGCATACAAGGGGGTGCACCTCCCTGGCTTTCGAAAATTAAAATAAAATTGACAAAAACGTATTAATTGTGTGTGCGTGTATTCATTCCTCTGTTAATTTTTCAATTATTTACATTGTAAAAATATTATGCTAAATATTCTGCGTTGCCATTAAAAGTTATTGAAAATTATCTAAATTTTTCTTAAAATTATTGTACCAATTAAGGAGCAATATAACTTTTTCTTTTGTAATAGATCCATTCCAGTTGTAAAAGTAGTCACCTTATAAAAAGAATAAAAAGTAGTAATTCGTTCTGAAAAACTTCGTTTCTGGCAAAATTGGAAATCAAATGAAAAAAATGATATATCGATATTTAATCGATATTTTTTTCTATGGAACGATATAGTATCGATATTTATTTTGATCGATATTTCTGACCTCTAGTGTACGTGGTCAGCATTACTCCTGCACCAATTCACCTGTGATGTTCAAATTTGGTGTACAGGTTAGTGGTGGACATGTGATCTACCATTAAGGTTTTCGTCAATATTGAGCATGCGCACAGGGTTGAAATTATGAAAAATTATGTTTTTCAGCAATTGTTAAAAATCGGCTCTAAAGATTTTGATTATAATCACTGTGCTAATGCCTCTTAGGGTGTTCTAAATATTGCCGCTTCCGAAATTCCCGTAGCAATGTGATAAAAGCGTAAAAAGTTGAAAAACGAATGCCTCTAACACAGAATTCTCTGCCCTTAGCATCGGCATGAACTGGCTAATCTTCAGAGATCCCCTGTTTCCGGCATTGGCCAATACTGTTGTGCTACTTGGGTAATGCTTTATTTTTTGGGTTAGAATATCCGCCGAAGTATTTCTTTAAAAAGTATTAACTTTTTTTACCAGGTACAGGGCTTTAAGAAATCTGAATTTTTTTACCAGGTATTGAAACAGCAATAAAAGCTCATTAGCAAAATTAGAAGGTAAAATAACCGATTTTTTGTTGTTGTCTTTTTTGTTTTGTTTTAGAGGCTAACATGTAAATAAGTGTAATAAAAACATCGAGCTGTTTCCCCTGCAAAATCGCATTATTATTGGTATACCTGAGATTGAAATTAATATGGCTCAAAGCAGCGTTCGTCACTGACTTTTAAAGACGGACCGTAAGACTTCTGTTAGAGATTCTTGTGGGCCGAAGATTTATTTCGAATACCCCAATTTATATGTTACTTTCACTCAATGTTCGCCAATTAAATATTTCCAAAGAGTATTTTCACCCCTTTCTAAATTTTAAGGTGTATTTTTAAAATCCAAAGGGTGTTTATTGAACAACATTTTTTTTCAAACTAAAACAAAATAAGTTTTTTTTAACAAAATTAATAATTCCAACAATAACAGTGATACACGATCGTAATTTCGAGTATGCGGAATTTATGCTTTTTGAATGCTTAATAAAACATTTGATGGTTATGAACCTTAAATTAACAATTAAAACTATGCCGTCCGGTGATGCAACCAAGGCCTGATCATGACAAGTTGGGGCCCAAGGGCCGGACACTTTTAGGGGCCCCTTCATCAAATGCGAGATTTATTGGAAATGAGCTTGACTCGTTGCAAATGAATTAACGTTAAGTATAGAAAAAGTTGATAAATTAATGTCGATATATTGTCTTCTTAAAGTATTTTTTTGTAAATAAAGAAAAAAAAATTCAAATAACCAAATTTATAAATCAAAACAGGGATGTACCATTGGATTTCACGATCACAATGTGTAGTAATATCCGTGACAACAATATCTGCATCATTATTCACAACTTCAAAGCCGACATTTGCTAATCTCGTAAATAATTTGTCAAGACTTCCTTTCAATATTCCTTCGATAAATATTGGTTTTTTTTTTACGCTTTTAAATGATGGTTTGATGCATTTGAATAAATACACTGCGGGATAGTAAAGACGGTTGAAGATCAATACAACATTATTTTTATGTAAAAATTCTTTTATACAGATTGTAAAAGATATTCACAAAAAGAAATAAAAGTTATAGGTTTACAGGCAATTTCGGAGCCCCTTAAAATCATGGACCAAGGCACGGGCCTTATGGGCCTAGGCGATGATCAGGGCCTAGATACAACGTTAGTGCACTGCAAAAACGATCGGGCAAATGCCGGCGACACTTCGAAAATTATCGGGAAAATGCTGGCAACACCACGAAAACTATCGGGCAAATACCGTCGACACCACGAAAACTATCGGGTAAATGAGGGTGAAGTAAAACTTGACGATATACGATATCCCGAAATATCGCCGGCGATAAGCAAAATGATCTGAATTTCTGAACCAAAGAAAAAAAAAGGAAAAAAAAATCCAGATTAGTCGTGATGACAGCATAGTGTCAATCTACGTTTTTCATTACCTTTTTCTCTATTTTGTGCTAGAAGACCTGATAAAAAGCCAGTGAAATACTCTTAATCAAGGAACGTACGAAATGGCTATTCGTGCTAAGTAGCACTCGCAAATACTGGGACGGCCCCTTACAATCCACCCACGAATGATGCACGTGGTATTAGCAACATACGCGGGGGGGGGGGGGGGAATTGGGGATAGATCCCCCCCCCCCCTGTTTCTGTTTGATGTTAAATCACAAAAGTCAAAGGAACTTTTTGTTTAAAAGGGTAAATTTGAATGGTATTCTTACGATTTGTTGCCTCATAGTTTAATATCCCTTTCCGAAAAAAATCTCTGACTACGCCCCTGGCAACCATTCAATGACTTCAGTCAATCACTGGTCTATGCGAGGCACGGCTGGTGAATGCACATTCGTGAAATGCGATTTCGGAGGTGCATATTGCATTCTAATTGAAAATAAACGAAAATTTGGATTTTTCCAGAAAAGGACGCTATTTTCAAAGAAAAAGGAGAGGGAGGTTTCACCGTCCTTCGAAAATCGGCTAGTATGATATCTGATTTTTATAAAAGGAAGGATTATTTAAAAAAATTTAACCATGATGTGCCGATGCAAGAATTGACGCATGAGATTAATTCTATGGGGTTGAAATTGATTTTCAATGCGTGTTCACGCAGATTTTACGCATTTTGGCAAACTCTGCTTTCACTATATATTTTCAACGTTAGAAATGTGATAATTACAGTAAGTTCACCAAGATAAAAAATTTCTGAAAACAGAAATAAATAATTCAGCTTTTTTTATCTTAATAAAATAAAAATTGTAACTTTATTCTTTTTTTCAAATAATTAAGGACTATAATTTTCATAATATTGCAAATTAAAATCTGAAAACAAGAAGTTAATCTATTGTTGATGCCATTATTGAGTTATGGGAATCAGGACACTTTTTTCGCGTCAAAAACAGATTCTATCCTAGAGAAGAAACCACCATTCATTCAAACACTTACTCTCACTCCTATGAATCAGGCCCATCTGATGGATGTGTGGTTAGCGCTCTGCCCGCGCATGCCAAAGGTGCCGGGTTTGAATTCCGGATTAGGCATGGATGTTTGTTGTGGTTTGGAATCCACGTTAAGCTGTAGGTTCCGGCCTGATTAGCAGTCATTGCGCGAAAAAATAGGTCGTTGAGCGTATAAACCAACCAACCAGAAATCAAACTGATCCATTCACGAACCAAAGGCTTAAAAATACTTTAAGTACAAAAATAAAGTAAGTAGAAGGAATGGCGGCAGCGGTAAAAATTAAAAAAAATTCGCTTTTTTTTAATTTCTTTTATCTCTTTGGCAGTCTTTGGGGGGAGAAGGGGGGGGGGGGGACTTCGTAGTTTAGATAATGAGCCCACATTATTTTGTACAAATTAAAATTAAGTAAAAATATCCATACTGCGAAATTTAATTTCTGGTCTATGCTACCGGCGGGCCGTATAAAAAGTTGTCGCGGGCCGCCTAGTGGTCAACTCTGACTTAAAGCAATAATTCGGTAGATATTGTAGGCCAAAAACGGAGCATTACATCTATGCAGCAGGGACAAGGTGACAAGCCATCGTAATCTGTCAAAGTTTTAACTGGTCCATTACTAATTCTTGAAGGCCTGGTTAAATGATTTTTTTTACCGTGATTCGGTTCATAATCTACAGCTCTTTTTCAATGTAGTAACTGTTTTAAGTTATATCATTCACTTTTGTTCAATACAAGATTTCAAAACGATCTTTTATCTGTCAGGAAAATAAATACTAATATATAACAATTCGATAGCATAACTGATTTAATAAAAGATATATGAAAGGACAAAGGACTAAATGCTAAATAACAGTTAGAAACTTATAATATAAAAAAAACTAACGGAATATTGGATACAATAGTACAAAATGATCTCTAATCTATCAGTCTGCTCTAGCCTAACATGCAAAAGATGCCGGGTTCGAATCCTGGGTTAGGCATTGATGTTCGTTGTGGTTCAAAATCCATGTTAAGCTGTAGGTTCTGGCCTGATTAGCCGTTATTGTGCACACACAAAAAAAAAAAAAGAAGAGGAAAAAAAAAAAAAAAAGGAGTTCTTTGAGTGTACAAATCAACAAACCAATTTATCTATCAGTAAATAAATACATTATATGACAGTTCCATAAAATAATTTATTTAATAAAAGAGCTACCAAAAAACAAAAGACTAAACGCCATATAATAGTAAGAAACTTATGCCAAACAACAGTAAGAAACTTATAAGATAAACGAATTAACAAAATATTTGGTGCAACAGTACAAAACCATCTCTTATCTATCAATAAAACAAACACATTATATGACAGTTCCATAAAATAACTGATTTAATAAAAGAGCTACGAAAAGGCCAAACGCAAAATAACAGCAAGGCACTTATTAAAAGATCCTTATTGAGATTAAATCAAATTCGATGTTATTTTAGTTACTCGGCAAAACATGACCCATTTACACAGCTGACTTATTTTACTGTATCGTAAAATCACATAACAGGAATTTAGAAGTTCGCTCCGAAAATTCTTTTAGCTTTGCATCAAGAATTGAGTCAACTTTGTATATTGTATTATTATGTATGATCTTGCAACTATTGTATGCATGATCCTGTAACTTTTTGAACTATAAACTGTATGTGGTGTCATTATGTTAATTTTGTAAAATTAATTATCTTGGTATATTATGACTATGCAATTTTAGTGTTTCTATATTGTATTCAACAAATCCTGTATCTTCTTTCATGATATTCATCATTTTCTGTATTTTTTGTTACGTATGCAAATTCGATTTCTATATACGAGTATATATATATATATATATATATATATATATATATATATATATATACTCGACCAACATAGTTGGGCCTTGAGCCTGTTGTTGGTCTTAAAATTTGTATTTGTATTAGTTGTAAAAATTTTAACCTACTTCCCGTGGAAGTATGCAAGCCCGAATAACCCAGTCTAACTAGAATCGTACCTCTATTAATCTGTATTCATAATTATGTAACCAGGGGTGCAGTTGGGCGGGAACTCGTGGGAACGACGTTCCCTTACCTTTTTAAAAGGGATCAGAGTACACCCTATTTTTTTTTGAATTTGTATATTTCAATTTTTTTTCTTTACTTGCAAAATTATATAAATTTTGCAGCTTGCCCCTCTTCCTATTCACATTAACTTTTGACGATTTTTGTGACCTAATGGCCGCCACTGAATAAATGACAAACCTCAGATCACAAGATTCTGAAACCAAGAATGTTCCAAGCAAATCTATACGTCTGGCGATTGATGAGCTTACATTTGTATATCCCTCTCAACATTAGACGTAATTGGGATGGTGCATGAATTAATATTTCATCAAGAAATTCTAAATCGAATAATGGATTTTAGCTTTCCAATTGATATTCAAAATTTACTAACCAATTGTTGATCAATTGACTTGCAAAATTATATAAGTTTTGCAGCTTACCCCTCTTCCTATTCACATTAACTTATGACGATTTTTGTCATCTAATGGCCGCCACTGATTAAATGACAAACCTCAGATCACAAGATTCTGAAACCAAGAATGTTCCAAGCAAATCTATACGTCTGTCAATTGATGAACCTACATTTGTATATCCCTCTTAACATTAAACGTAATTGGGAGGATGAACGAATTAATATTTCATCAAGAAATTCTAAATCGATTTATGGATTTTAGCTTTCCAATTGGTATTCATCTAGTTGTTAATTTCATTTTATTAATAGAGCAAATTTTGAAGGGGCAAGGAAGTGTCTATCAATCAAGAGGAACTTTTCTACATTTGCGTCTCGATACGGAGAAAACCAAAAGATATCTCAATCGACATGTGTAACAATGGCAATAGTGTCAATTCATATTAAAATCAGATTTCAAGGAGCTACAGAATATGTGAATTTATTGCGAATCCCTTGCATGTTTGTATGTTTTACGCCTAAATTAATCGATTGATATCGAAGAAAACGAGCATGAGTGTCAGTGAGATGAAATATGAATGATGTGACACGAATTTCCGGGCTCCTTTTAATTTTAATAATATACCGTTGAATATAAAACAATCTGTTTATTTATACATAAAATAATTAATCACTTTTAAGATCAATGTGTCAATTTACTAGTTTATTGTATCAATACGAATACAATAAATGGATGGCTATATGCAAATATCAGGAAAGCGCCCCCTTTTATTCCCCTCCCCACCCGAAAAAATGTCTGTAACAACTAGAGGTTGGCGATGTATCGATACGACGATATTTTTATCGATATTTCTAAAAAAATATCAATATTAAAAATATCGATAAAAGTCACCGATATATCGATATTTTCAAACATTTTTAGTGTTTTGATTATCGTTTTGTAGTTCCATGTGTTTTTTCGATTTTCTTCATTCCCTTTTCAAAAACTTCAAAACTAAAGTTTGAACTTGACTGAGATACAGTTAAAATGGCACCAAAATTCAATATTTTCCATACACTTAAAAGTTATTGAAAATTATCTAAATATTTCTTATAATCACTGCACCAATCAAGCGAATTTTTTTTTTTTTTTTTTTTTTTTTTTTTGTAATAGATCCATTTCAGTTGAAAAAGTAGTCACCTTACAAAAAAGCAATCATGAAAAGCAGAAATTTGCCCCGAAAAACTTTGTTTCTGGCAAAATTGAAAATCAAATAAAAAAAATCATATAACAATATATCGATATTTTATCGATATTTTTTCTATGAAACGATATAGTATCGATATTTATTTTGATCGATATTTCCGACCTCTAGTAACAACCTATGGTAACTACGCGACCTAGTGTTCCCACACCTTTTAATTTTACACTACACCACTGTATGTAACGGCTTCAAGTTTGTCATTCGTTTGTTTTTTATGCAATCGTACTTATAAGCTCAACTATCTGTAAAACAAATATATCATAAGACAAAATGCTTTAAATAAATAAACGCGTCCAACTAAAAATTTAACGCGACCCATAAAAGGACTAAGTCCAAACAAAAACGATGTTCAAGACAAATATAAAATAATTCTTTGTCAAAATGAAAGCAATTCCGGTGCTACTTTTATAAACTTGATAAATATGACCCGGTCACATAGTTGACTTTAATGTATCATAAAATTACGTAACGTGACTTCAGAAGTTCAGTTCAAAAATTCTTTAGTTATCAAAGTATTACTTTGCCTTAAATTCCATTAGGACCGGATAATCGAGCTTTTACCGTACTTCCTTTCATAAACGTCAGCTGTTTCTGTTATGTTGCAACTGGTCTTTGAGATGGCATGTTTCCAATCATCTGAATGGCTTTTATGATCTTTTAAGTGATATCAATTGTCTTATTCGTGTTTTGCTACAACTTGATATGCAGTTGTATAAAAGCAATGAGACCATTGACCTCGAAATCCAAGTTTGATCGCATCATTATATTTCAATCAATCATTGGTCTGTTACTGTATTTGAAACACTGTACACTGATCAATGTTATTTAGACATATACTGGATTGTTTCGGTCTCAATGTAGAAAAAGAACACTTATTTTATTTACAAAGTTTTGTCTAATGAGTTCATTAAAATAATGATGGAAAAAGTAATCATCCAATCAACCAAAAGTAAAAGTTTCCAATCATCTGAATGGCTTTTATGATCTTTTAAGTGATATCAATTGTCTTATTCGTGTTTTGTTACAACTTGATATGCAGTTGTATAAAAGCAAGAAGACCATTGACCTCGAAAAGAAACCCTCGATTTAAAATTTCGTATTATGTTATTTGTACAGAACGCAAAAAAATCCGAACGATGGCTATATCTTGTATTCTAATTGATGAAATAACAAAAGTCATTTACCAGTGGAAGGATATGAATAATTGTAAATAATTTTTTTTGTTTGTCATAAGTAATTTTTTTTTGTCTACATATTTAAACTGAATCAAATTTTGAAAAGTTCAATGGCAACCCCATAATATTATACTATGTTTTGATTTAGCTTCCAGAAAAAAACGGCGAAATGCAAAATTTCATAATTTTCCAATGAGTAGTTAGAAATTTAAATGATATCAAAGAATTGACAAATTTAATGTTAAAAGAAAAAAATACTTTTTTGGCCATAAATTCCTAAATAATTAATATATTTTAGTAATTTTTGTTTCAAACGATTAGTTAGTTAAATGTCAAACATAAATAGCAATTAACTTTTGCACCAAACAGCGTTTTAATAATTAATTATTAATTAGTAAAACAAGTTTTAAAATTTTTTAAATAGAAACCTGTATTTTTTTTTTTTTTTTTTTTTTTTTGCTTTCATTAGATTTATCGTGGTCGAAAACTCCTCCAGAATTTTTTTCATTCCATTTTGACTTTTGTTTTTCAATATTTTAGCAAAAATGTAAAAAAGCTCACTTTAAGGGTCGATGTAATAGATTACGTCTTGAAGCACGCAAATATTCGATTCTTCTCCGCTTTAAAGCGATTCGCTTTGAAGATCGTAAACATTTCGCTGATAAGTGACGTGTTTCTCAATATAATGAACTGAAATTTGGTATTTAAGGTTAACGAAATATTCCAAATCGAATGAAAACATAAAAAATAGGGGTTCGTATTTAAATCTTCGAAGATAGAGTTATATTTACTTAGTAAACAGCCTCCTAAAAAAAATTGTACAAGAGATATAGAAAATCGAAACAAAACATTCTGGAGCCTAACGCAAGATTCTACGATAATTGGAACCGATGATATGGCCTTCGTTTGGATTTTTTTTTGCGTACTGTACATTGTGTGTATTGTAGACGGTAATTTGAGACTCTATGAAAAGGTACTTAATTGAGAGGGAACTTTATCTTGAGGATGCATTATAGCCTTTGTTGGAGGCACTATTTGTAGGTGGTGCATTATGATAGGGTAGCCTATGTAGGATGTACTATTTGTTGGGGGTACTTTATGAGAAGGTGCTCGATGTAGAGCAGCGTTAGCCACTACGCGGCCCGCGGGCCAGATGTGGTCCGCAACAGATTTTTTTGCGGACCGCTGACACCACAGAAGATAAGAAAAAAAATCAAATGACACGGTATTGACTTTTTTTTGTTACATAATTGTAATTTACCTGAAATAATATGTGTTAACTACACAGAACAGAGTTCTCCAGTACGTGCCTGAAAAAACTGTAAGGAGAAGCTTTCAGCAAGATGGTTTTCATCAAGAATAAACACAGGAATAACTTAAACTGAATCTCATTTGGACAATTTATTAAAATTGACTGCAACAAATACTCTAAAAGACATATTCTCTATCATAAAATAAACTGAATGATTTCGACCGCAGTCGTCTCACAATTGACATCAACTAAAACGGACTAATCCGGGAGTACAGTTTAAATACTTTTTTTAAAAGTTAGGTCATTTCGCATTGTCACGTTGAAACAAAAGATTCACTTCTTTTTTTAGAGTATGTTTTATTAAAAATGAACACTATTAATTTTTTAATTATTTGAAAAAATGGAATCAAATATCAATTGTAATTTTATTAAGATACAAAAAAAAAAAAAAAAAAAAAAAAAAAATCCAGTTTTCAGATACCCCGTTATCTTCTTGTGTGGGGACTAAGAAATGAAAAAAAAAAAAAAAAATATCATAGATTATTTTTTCAAGTACCCACAGCTAAATTTTTATTTATTCAACATCTAAAATGACCCAAATATACTCTCATTTGGATAAAAATGAAAAAATAAAAAAGTTTTCACACATTTAATTCCTGAATAAAATTATATCGTTGTATAATTCGACATTAAACTAATTATTTTCTATACTTATATCTATTTCATGCCAGGGGCGTAGCCATACATTTTTTTCGGGAGAGGATATGAAATTATAAGTCGTCAAAGCATAACAATTCTTTTTGTTATTAATGCTGAATGTATTTAATGATCCAGATAAAAGCTAATTTTTTTTACATATGTTTAGAAATTTATAAACATTTAAATGAATTTACCATTTAAAAAAAAAAAAAAAATTCATATGCATCACTTTTTCTATCTTACTAATAAATCTGTCTTAAAACTACTAAAAATGTTTGGAGCCATATTAATTTTTAATGAGTTTTCTAATCTTCAAAACGAGTTAGGAATCCTACAGATAAATCTTTTCCGTTACTTAGTCTCATATGCCTATTAGGCTGAAAACGGAACACACACGAATCTTATTCGGGCCTGCTTACGGTTCATCTCAAATATTAAATATTGAAAACGTGAGTATATAATAGCTTTCTGATATTTTATTTTTATATGAATATTTATTTCTTTAATGACGTTGTGTTAATAATCAGATTGCTACACGGTGTTATGTTAGGTACTAAATATTAATAAACGTTATAAGTTATGTCACCTTCATGTTATGAAACTTACAGGTAGAAAAGTGTTTTAAAATCAGGAAGGTAGAAAACTTCGGAAAACATTTACTAACACAAAAAAACCCAAACCATAACTCTATAGGATGGCAGGAAAATTATTTTGGGTGATAAAAATATCTTGAATTAAGTTTTATTAATTTATACGAATTTATTACTTTTCTAGATTCAATGGTATATA
This sequence comes from Linyphia triangularis, assembly GCA_963978545.1. Classification (NCBI taxonomy): domain Eukaryota; kingdom Metazoa; phylum Arthropoda; class Arachnida; order Araneae; family Linyphiidae; genus Linyphia; species Linyphia triangularis. Next base: position 28,688,767 of record OZ021733.1, read on the forward strand.
TCCTATAGAGTTATGGTTTTCCTCCATAGAATTAATGGTATATTACCATAGACTTAATGGCATATTGCAATAGAAAATTGCATATTTCCATTGACTTAATGGTATATTCATATGGAACTTAATGATATATTCTTATAAACTAAAGAATATATTTTCATACACTTATGGCGCTTTCCCATATGCTTAATGGTATATTCCGATTCACTTAATGATATAATGTCATACATCTTATGGAAATAATCATCTAAGCATCATGTATACCCAACTTTTTCTGAAAAACATATATGATTTTTTTATCAGACATAAAAGCAATAATGAATTCAAATTTAATAACAATTTAATGATGATTTAAATTTTGCATTAAAAAAAACAAAATTCTACGCTTTGAAGTATTATTTTAGAAAGACATTGTATAAGGGAATGTATGGGTCTGTTAGGCATCTATTTGTTTTTAGTACATAGAGCAAACAAGAGACTGGCAATCAAACTTAACGCAATCGCCGAAACTAATTTTTTTCCCTACATAATATTTACAGATTATATCACTTCAAAAAGTTGTATTTGTTAATTTTATTGTAATTAAGATCATTAAAAGTATAAGAAACTAACATAATTTTATTTTATATTTTATAATTGTTTCTGACAGAGACATTGTTTCCTGGTTTTATTTGGTGTTGTTTAATTTTGAAGTTTCCTCACAGAAACATACACAAAATAGATTTCCAAACAATGAAAATTAAAATTAAATATGTTTTAAAATTTCAAACAACGTTTAGCATTGCGAGAACACTGTCACATAATTTACATTTTGCGACTTAAATTAAAAAAATCTTAAAAATTAACAAAATTCTAAAAACCCAAAAGAATCCAACTAACTTCCCCTCAAATACCCCCTCCCCCTTTCCAAAATCCCAGTCAAAAACTTTTCCTTTGCCCAATCAACGCCCCTCTCACGCCACTGCCTTCCTTTTACCCTCCTTGGCGACACCCATTCGTCGCCAAATGGCGACTTTCCCTCGCGCCACTCGCTTTGCCCCGGTCTCGCCTCGTGCACTCGCCGCATGATTCCCGTCTCACCAACGGCAGTAACTCGCTACTGCGGCCGGTACGAAAACCCCTGCTTCTCCTTCTAAAAAAAAAAACCTGTTTTATGATTTTGGTCATAAGCAAGGCCGCCCATGTACCGTTTCTTCCCCTGTTCAACGTAGGCGTGACCAAAAGCTTGTTGGCCTGCTCTTGTTTTGTGGGTTAGTTATCGTTCGAACCACGAGCTTCTAACATCGCTCCTTGCTTCAAAACCGAAACTTGGGTACGGAGAGTTTCTTCGCCGCCTCTTGACGTTCCGGTAAGTCGCTTGTTTTCACTTGAACTCGCGCGCGTTTGGGTTTGCTTTGTTTTTATTACGTTCTGGGAGTAAGTGACAATGCATGTTTTGAACTGTAGCTGTTGGATTTTTTTTTGTTGAAAGAAAGACAAAGACATTGTTTTTTCTCCTGTTCTTTCTAATTTTGTTTGAGATAGTAGTGTGAATGTTTCGAATATAAATCGAAATACAAAAAATAAATATTTAAAAAAAAATTGTTTTTTGAAAAAATAAATAAAAGTTTTTGTGGAGCTTGAAACGTGACTTTTAGACGGTTGTCGTTCAAGTGAGGATTTGGATTTTCCTAGGTTTTCGATTTATTGTGCAAATATTTCTGCTGATTTAAATATATTACAATAATTACTAAATGATTTATATTCAGACTATTAGATTTTATTAAAGTAATTTTACGAAAATTCAGTGACCTTAATTTTCTCAAAAATGTTTGCAATAAATAACGGTAAAAATAGTTTAATCTAATAATTCATAGGACTAGCTTTATATTAAAAAAAATCATTTGGTTTTAGGAATTCAAAGTTAAAGTTTCATTATTAATATGGTTGTTATAGTAATGATTCTTATTAATATGGTATATCAAACATTTGTAGTTAAGTAATTTTTTTACTTAATTTGCTGAAAAATATTTACAATAAATAACGGTAAAAAGTCATTTGCTCTAAGAATTCATAGGACTAGTTTATTATTAAAAAATCATTTGGTTATAGGAATTCAAAGGAAAATTTTAATATTAATATGGTTGTTATTATAACGTTTCTTATTAAAATGGTATATTCAGTCATTTATAGTTAGATATTTTTTTACTCAACTTGTTGAAAAATATTACAACAAATAACATTAAAAAGTCGTTTGCTCTTAGAATCTATAGGACTGGTAAAATATTAAAAAAATCACTTAATTTTAGGAATGCAAAGGGAAAAAAAATATTATTAATACGTTTGTTTTATTTATATTTCTTATAATATGGTATATTCATACATTTGAAGCTAAATAATTTTTTTACACATTTTACTGCCAAAACCCCAAGCTTGAACAACTTTGAGAACTATCGACAATCCTTTTGTTAATTAGCCGAATTTGGACCAATAATAGACAATTCTACTTGTAATTGTATATAATACCAATAATACACTTGAACTAAAAGTCCAAAATGACTATCTACAATCCTTTTGTTAATTAGCCGAATTTGATTCAATAATAGACGATTCTACTTGTAATTATTTATAATACCAATAATACCTTTGAACTAAAAGGTCAAAATGATTTAAAGTGTTTTGGTCTTTGGCTGATCACTTTGCTTTGTGGCTAGATAAAGATGCTTGTTGGCAAAATCCAATTAGAAATATTTCTGTTATTAAAATTTTTGATACAATAGGTATATTATTTTAGACAGGGTTCCCACGGTCATTGAAAGTCATTAAAAGTGCTTAATATTTTTGAACTTGTTTTCAAGGCCTTGAAAGTCCTTGAAAATATTTAAGAGGTGCTTAAAAGTCATTGAAAATGTTTAGAGGTCTTAAAAAGTACTTAATTTTTGCGGATATTGTGTACCCAACTGTAAAATTTATAAAAATACAACTCAGTCTTGCTATCCCCACATGAGCGCCTCTTATTAGAGGTCGGAAATATCGATCAAAATAAATATCGATACTATATCGTTGCGTAGAAAAAAATATCGATATATCGATACATGATTTTTTTTATTTGATTTTCAATTTTACCTGAAACAACATTTTTTGGAGCGAATTTCTACTTTACATGATTGCTTTTTTGTAAGGTGATTACTTTTTCAACTGAAATGGATTTATTACAAAAAAAAAAGTTAAATTTTCGCTTAATTGGCGCAGTGATTTTAAGAAAAATTTAGATAATTTTCAATAGCTTTTAAATGTATGGCAAAATATTGAATATTGGTGCCATTTTAACTATCTCTCATCCAAGTTCAAACTTTAGTTTAAAGTTTTTGAAAAGGGAATAAAGAAAATTGAAAAAACACATGGAACTCCAAAACGATCATCAAAACACTAAAAATGTTTGAAAATATCGATATATCGTTGACTTTTATCGATATTTTTAATATCGATATTTTTTTAGAAATATCGATAAAAATATCGTCGTATCGATATATCGCCGAACTCTACCTCTTATCCGCACCGTATCAGAATTCTCTGACATATTCGCATTATGCATGGGCCAACTTTTACCTTTTTTTGGTAGAATATACTTTATTAAAAATTTATCTATAGACATGATGCCTGAAATCAAATTTTCAAAAGGCACCTAAAAATATTAATTAGGTCCTCATAAGTCATTAAATTTCATTCTTTGATTTGAGTGGGAACCTTGTTAGATGTCATAGAATTTTTCGGGATTTAGCAAACATGATGTATCATATTTATGAAATGGCCTGATATATCCAGACCCATTTCAAGTATGATCAAATGCCTAATCAGATTATGCTACTGCATAATTTTTAATTGTAGAACAATGCATGGTGTTTAATACAATTCATTTTTATTCTAATTAAATAATTTACATCTAATTCTTGAGTGGAAATTTTGGAACTTTGATTTAAATTAGGACGTTTAGTACATTTTGGAAATTTTCTTTTTTGAAATAAGGAAGGTGATTACTATTATCGTGGTTAATTTCTATTAGAATGAAGATAAAGTTTTGTCAAAGATTCTCAAAAACATTACTAGTTTATAAAGTGTGGTTAATTTTGAATTTTTATTTTATATCAATGTATGAAAGAAGGCTGTTATTTAGCTGTATAGTATATATTTCAAAATAATAACTAAAATGTATTATACGTGGGTATATTTTTTGGGGTTTAAAATGTCTTTTTCTGTTTTTATTGGAGAATAAGTCTTTTATATGTGTATAAGAGGATTACAAAAATCGCAAAACCATGAAAAATCGCGAAATGGTACCTCTAGCTGATAGCTCGCATTTGAGTTCGTTAACATGATTTAAATGCAAGATGCGATTTGCGTTTTAAAAAGTAAGGGATAATAATTTTCAATATTTTTTATGCTATGTTTTGGAAAATTACAGGAAGTCATTATAATCGAGATAATATCATTTATGAGCCATGAGTACAATAAAAATTTTATAAGTTTTATACACAAATTGCATTTATAATTAATATCGCGTTGTATTTAAATATTATTATGCATTGAACATTTAGAAGGACAAACAAAGAGCACTTGACTTGAGCTTAAAATATTTATAAGATGTCTTCTTACAAATGAAACACTTAAATTATATTTCAAGAGCCATTCAATTGATAAATAAAAACATCAACAGTTTTATTAAGTGAATTTGAACTGAATAAGTTCAATTAATTTTTTCAAAAATAATTATGAAGATCGTTTGCTCATAATATACGCAGGAAATTTTTTCAAATATAATTATGAAGATCGTTTGCTCATAATATACGCAGGAAATTTTTCCAAAAATAATTATAAAGATCGTTTGCTTATAATATACGCATTCACGATTTGAAACATTCACAACGCCTTCATTGGATCAGTTAAAAAATACAATGAGCCTGTACTTATGAAAAAGTTAAGATCGCGAATTATGTATAAAAAAATTAAAAGGTAGCCTAGATTTTCTATTTAGCTCGGGTTTATTACAATTTTCTCACGATTCTGCTTACAAGCTCAAGATTTGAAACATTCACGATTGATAACTCCTTTCTTGTCAATTTCTACTTACCATCAGTAATATTTATTAATTAAAAAATCAATCACACAAGCGTATGAATAAAGCTGTACGTAAATTGACTCTTCTGTCAATGTAATGAAAAATCTTTAGCTCTTTAAGATATGTTCCGGGTAAGTATGAAAGTGAAAAACAGTTTGTTAGTGTTTATCCTTTTTATTTATGATATTTTTATTAGTTGCAGTGTAAGTCAATGAACGCTAATTAGGTCGGCGGATGTCAACATATCCATGCTACACAACAACGGAAAAATCGCTAGCTCTCTCTTTCATAGAAAAATATCACGATAACATCATGAAAATCCCTTGCTCTTTGCACTCGAAGGAAACTTCAACTAAAAATATCCAATAAAAAATGGTTTGTTCTTAGAATGCATAGCAGAATTTTTTCAAAAATAATTATGAAGATCGTTTGCTCATAATATACGCAGGAAATTTTTTCAAAAATAATTATGAAGATCGTTTGCTCATAATATACGCAGGAAATTTTTCCAAAAATAATTATGAAGATCGTTTGTTTATAATATACGCAGGGAATTTTTTTATTGCTTAAAATTTATTATGAAAATCGAGTACTTAAAAAATGTATTGGAAATATTTATAATAACAATTACAATGAAAATTGAGTCCTCGTAGAATGCATTGGAAATGTTTATAATATAAATTGTTATGGAAATAATTTGTTTGTAGAAATTGTATGAAAGTATTGTAGGTATATACAAAGCGTAGAAATGAAAGTACGTAATAATGCTATAAAATAGGTGTTGTATCGGAATACTTGAAGTTTAATTTTCATAAGTATATTGCAGATACAAGTGTGTGTTATTATCCTACAATTCAACCAACCTTAAATCATTCTTGCTAAAATATTTTGGAATAATAGGTTATTTAATTTTCTGTTCATTTTTATAATTGTAAATGATGCCTCAAATACGCTTAGGTAAAACCAAAGGTGATTTCAACTATTTTATGTATGTTTTTTTCGCCATATAAAAATGTAAAGTGTACAGAGTTTTAGAGTGATTTCAAAAGTGTTTTTTTCCTCCTTGTATTGAGATATGGGTTTATTTTATAAGATATGTTAAATTCAATATCATTCAATTTTAATCGCACTTTTGTCATATAATATAGTAATCAATTTCTTATTGTAAACTAATGATGTCAGTTTTTTATTGAGTTTGAACACATGTTGTGTCTGTATTGTGGGAGTCCTTACCTTTCAAAATAAAGTTTTCAATTCTAAAGCTAGAAGGAAAAAAAATATGAATTGCGCATGTACTGGGTAGTGAGGAATTTCATCGAATTTCCAACGAAAATATTAGAAATTGTTATTTAAAGCAAGATTTGGGTAAAAAAAATTACTTTCAAACATCAATCGATACATGCCTCATGTAATACCTAAATACTAAGAAAATTTATATTTATTTTAATTAATACTTCAGAGTAGTTAAGTGATATGAGAAAAATTTGCACCTAAAATCACATATCCTTTTCCATACGAGTTTCATTTTGCTGTCATTATTTTGAAATTATATATCAAATGTATTTGAAATATATATCAAATGTATTTGAAATATATATCAAATGTATTTGAAATATATATCAAATGTATTTGAAATATATATCAAATGTATTTGAAATTATATATCAAATGTATTTGAAATTATATATCAAATGTATTTGAAATTATATATCAAATGTATTTGAAATTATATATCAAATGTATTTGAAATTATATATCAAATGTATTTGAAATTATATATCAAATATATGTTGCCTCATTTAATACCTAAATAATAATAAAAAAAATTATATTTCTTTTAATTAATAGTTCAGAGTAGTTAAGGGGTATGAGAAAAATTGGCACCAAAAATCACATATCCTTTTCCATAAGAGTTAAATATTGTTGACATTATTTTGAAATTATGTATCAAATGTATTTGAAATTATATATCAAATGTATTTGAAATTATACATCAAATGTATTTGAAATTATATATCAAATATATGTTGCCTCATTTAATACCAAAATACTAAGAAAAATTTATATTTATTTAAATAAATAGTTCAGAATAGTTAAGGGGTGTGAGTAAAATTTGCACCAAAAATCATATAATCTTTTCCATAAGAGTTTCATTTTGCTGCCATTATTTTGAAATTACATATCAAATACATGATTTCGAAATTATACATAATTATTTAAGTGCAAGAAATTAATTTTCAAAACATTAAAAAAGCACTTATTTGTTAAACTATATATATGTGAACATATTTTCTTTTGACAAATCAGAGCACAATTATAATTCCATCTTTATCGTCTAAAAATATAAGGCTTTATGATTAATATTTTGTTTGATAATATGACTAGTTTATATGTTATCCCTAGTTTAAAAACCTATATGTTATACGTTAGTTGCCCAAAAAAGATAATCCTTTCACTTTCAATGTTAACTCACTAATTTTTACTGTAACAAATTATGCATGAAAAAAAAAACTTTATTTGGGGAAATGATAAGATATGTCATATGCTGACCATTTGATGAATAATGTGGGATCAAATATACATATATATATATATATATATATATATATATATATATATATATATATATATATATATATATATATATATATATATATCACATATAAAACATATGTTTTATCCTTCCGTCCTTTCTTATAACATTTTAGTTCAATTTTAAAACTCTGCATCAACATTTCAAAACTTCCAGTAAATTTTTTTACCCAGCACTGGGCGCGATTGGCCAAGATCAGTAGCAACAACCAGTCTACAGCAGTCCATTTCAGGATTGGCCAGTGTTGAGCCGATATTTCCCAGCTGATTTGTGCTACGGGGGTTGTGATGAATTACATTTATTTTATTTCAATATTTTAATAATAAAGCTAAGTAAAAAGTCTTGGCAACTTTTTTTTAAAATGCTCCATCGATGCTGCTTTCAAGTGATATCAATCCTATCCCTAGTGTTATTCAACTACATTTCAATCTTATCCCTAGTGTTATCCAACTACATTTCAATCTTATCCCTAGTGTTATCCAACTACATTTCAATCTTATCCCTAGTGTTATCCAACTACATTTCAATCTTATCCCTAGTGTTATCCAACTACATTTCAATCTTATCCCTAGTGTTATCCAACTACATTTCAATCTTATCCCTAGTGTTATCCAACTACATTTCAATCTTATCCCTAGTGTTATCCAACTACATTTCAATCTTATCCCTAGTGTTATCCAACTACATTTCAATCTTATCTCTAGTGTTATAATATCCGACTTGTTTCCTACTCAGTAACTAATATTATAAACATATCATTTAATAATGCAACCACTTAAAAACAATGTGTTCATATCAAAAGTATCACTCAAAACATGTTGGAATAATTTGATACCCCGTTCATTAGTGGATTTGTAATAGTTGTCCTTTTACTCTTTATTCGAAGTCTCACTTTACAGGCTGAACTTAATCGGGAAAGATGTGAATGCTGAGTGATGAATATGCGATCTAATTTTCATCTCAAATTCATCACTCAACAATTATTTACATCTTTCCCGATAAGGTTCAGCCTGTAAAGTGAACTTCCATAAAAGAGGGTTCTTGATTCATTTTTTGGACCACTATTAAAAGGAAAAAAACAATTACAGTTATTTTTCTTTTAGCAGTTGTGAAAACTTTGTTTTCCTTTCAACTGTTTCCCTTGTTAAAAACCTGTTACCTGGTAAAGATATTCTTATTTTTCAAAGTGATGCTTTAAAACATAAGAATTTCTGTACCAAGTAACAGGTTTTTAACAATGGAAACAGTTAAAATAACTGTTTCCACAACGGTTAAAAGGAAAAGAGCTTTTTTTTATATTGAACTTTCAAAAGTTTTTATAAGTTACATCATAAAAACTTTAAAACAGAAACCAACAACCCCTCCCCCTTCGAATTTTGTTATTGAGGTTTTGTTATTTGTGTTGTAAATGGTAAAAAAATAACACATTTTTGGTGATAATTGGGCAGATATTGTGAAACAAATAAGGAAGTATTAGGTCTAAAGGGCAGTGACAATCTTATGCATGGCGTCAGCGGAATTATTTGGAGGAGGTGGAGGTGGGGAGCTGGACCCTCCTTGGAAACATTCTTGCTGATGACCCCACTTTACGTCCTATTTTTCAATTTGGTAGCGAGAATGTAATTTTCATTCTTCAGATATCATTTATCCATGGTATAAATATCTTAGTAGCACAGCAGTATTGGCCAATGTCAGAAACAGGGGATCTGGAAGAGTGGCCAATCCTGGAGCATCTTTCCAGAATACACTATTTTTATTTTAAAGTAAACATGTCAAAACATCACAAAACATATGTTTTAGCCCTCTTTTCTTAGAAATAAAATATTTAAATTTTAAAAATCCAGCATTGGGCGAGATTGGCTAAGAACCGTAACAACGCTCGCTCCATTTATAATGATCATCATTGGGATTGGCCACTATTGAGCGATATTGGTCAGTGTTGTAAAGTTACTGGGGAAACATTGTACTACATTTATTTGGAGATATGTTCAATAGAATTGATGTTAAATGGCTATAAGCAAATTCAGTATCGCCGTACTGTATATAGCATTAGTAGTTATCACTAGAGACGAAAGAATAATCAATCTCACTCGTGAAGTTTTTATTTTTATTTTTTTTATATCAACTTACGGCTATTGCGTCCAAACAAGACAGTTTGGTGTCAATGAATTGTTACTCTTCTTGAAGAAACAGCAGCGTGGCCTCAAAATTTTGTTGCAAACCCGATTATCTATTTTACTCGAATAAAAGTTTGGATCATGGTTGCCATAGCAACGACCTCATTGATCTCGAGAGAAGCTGAAACTCCTTTGTTTCAATAGCCGGTGTTGATGATGCCGCACACGTGTTCACAATTTCTAGAGAAAAAAAAATATATATGAACAAATTGGCCTCATTATGCTGAGAGGACCACAGACCTGTAGGTTCCTTTCCGTAATCTGTCGACCCTAAGGGCCAGGATTATTCCGTTAAAGGCGACTAGGTGCGTGAAATCGTTGCAGATTGAAAGAATAGATTAGTCGTTGAAAGGTAGAGTGATAGAGGTCACAAAGTTCAATTTTTAGGGGTATTTCGGACGAGTAGGTCCTTTCTCGTAAAATGGGGTACTAAAGGGCCTAGATTATTACATTAATGGCGACTAGATGCAACTATTTTATGCCGGCAAAGAATATGTGATTTGTTTGAAAGAGGAATGAATGGTGCAAGGTATTAATTTTAATAAAAGAGTTATTCAAAGCTGTTTAATTTACTCTTCAAACTATATAAAATATATTTAAGTTTTAATCAACAAAAATATTTTTTTAAAGAAACTCTAAATATTTTTAATGAATTCAAAGGGTTTTTGAAGAAAATAAAATCTTTTGAATAAAAAATATTTTTTGAATAAAATAAAATATTTTTAAATAAAATAAATCTTTTGAATAAAAAAAAAATCTTTTGAAAAAAAAAAATCCTTTGAATGATTTTTTTTAATGAAATAAAAATGTTTTGAACAAAAAATGTTTTAAATAAACTCCAAAATATCTTGAATAAATTATAATGTTTTGAATAAATTAAAAATCTTCTGAATAAATTTCACATGGGTTCGATAAGATAATATAAGTTTAAATGAGAATTTTATTTCACACTACAATGAAGTTTTATTCTCCCGTGTGAGGCTAAGCTGTCGTCTGAGTTGTAGACAGAATAACATTCTTCTTCGCATTATAGTTTTGAATTTCAAAAGAAAAGAAAAAGGATTTAAAATAGGATGTATCCGTTCTTACACTCCTCCCACCTCCGACTAGTTTTACATGCATTTAAGATATATAGTCACGATTAAAAATTATTTGGTATATTTTTCAAGGGTTTCTTTTTATCCGACAGTTTAGCAAAAGGAAACTTTTAAATTTTAATAAAGCAACAGCTTTCCCTTTGATTATTCGTATTACTGTTTGCAAAGTTATAAAATCAATCCTCATCTATTCTTCTGTAATTCTAGAAGCTACAGTTTCCATTTGTTTGACCTTTTAAAATACGCGTTTTTTAAAAAAAATATTTGTGTAAACAAAAGAGCTTTTGGTGGGATATTCAAACCACTGTTGGTTTCAATTAAAAAAAACGCAACACGTGCATAGTAACAAAAATAATCTATGAACTAGAACCACTCAAACAGAAACAACAGACCATAATCAAGATTAAGCTAGCTTTTGCAGGAAAAGTTGATACCATATCATCATGACGAGAGTATAATAAATCCATTATAAGTTGGGAAGGACATCCCCTTTCTTTAGCCAATGACGTATAGTAATAAATAATACCATATACAAACTTTTTAAAATATCTCACGTATTTCAAAGCACATTTGATGAGAAATAAAGTAATTCCTTATCAAGTGTAAATTAATATTTATTTCCACATACAGATAATAAATCCTGTTTCTATACTTATTTGTTTTTGAAATTATTTGCTCAAAATGATTTGATTGCAGTTAGTTAATGTCAGCAGAGCATTGAAATAATGAACATTTTATGCGCATGCGTCTGAGGTAATCTGAATTCAGTTCGCATAATCTGAATTCAGTAAGCTGTAACTTTGTGCCAAAGTTACAGCTATCAGAAATTGATATCATCAAGTGCAGATGAGCTATATTCTCCATAGGAATAAATTTTTTTACTTATAATCTGCCTGATTTTGTTTGAAGGCATCTGAATGTTTAACCTCCGTCAGTTACACCGCTGACTTTATATAGCTTTTGATCAAGGTTAGTTTGTATCTTGTAATAACAAATTTTTAATACTCAATAAAAATAAATACTTTTAAGGCACTTTTTGGATCAGTTATTGAATCTCCAAATTAAATTATGTAAAATTAGTTGGAGGCATTTTTCTGATCGTTAAATTTTAAAACTTATAAGCTAATAAGAAAAAGGTTTTGATTTTTGAACATGATAATTTTTATTCAATAAAGTTATTGGAATTAATATATATTTAAATCGTATTGGTGGAGATCGTCTTACGTCTTTAAAACATTTATTCTTCCTAAGAAATGAAATATATTGATAATGGAGTGAGAAAAATTGTATTTACAGTCGTATAAAAATGCATTTGTTTTGCACAATTTTTCGTCGCCAAAATGTATAAACCTGCTTATATAGTACGTAACTAGAATTTAGTAGGTTTACATGTTTAACTGATAATATAGTATGACATTCTTAACGTTGCGATTGCGTAACGTATACGTAATGATTGCGTAACATATACAAATAAAATCACAACAAACTCGTAGAAACGGCACGATGAATGAATATTGAGCTTTTTCAAACGGAATTGGCAAAGCGTCTCTTAAAACAGTTATATGTTCTTCTTCTCTTATACCATTTATAGAAATAGGTCAATTGGTTAATGTGAGGGTTACTTTCTAAACAATAGATTACCTCCAGTTTTCATTTTATTTCAATTAATTTTTTTAATTTTTATTGTTTACATTTTTCTGTGTCATTGTTTCCATGATATTTTTTCTTTAACAATAGTTTTAAATTGATTAGGATTTGTGAATTGAATGGATTTTTTTTAATAGTTTCTGTCACTGCAATGCATATAACAAAATAATTTTGAATTTTAATCGTTAATTATTTTCATTCTTTAATTGCTCAATTTTAATTGAAGTAGACGGAGGATCCTAAATTGTATAGTATAAATTTTGTGTCCTAAATCACAAAACACATCATTTGATGGCTGTGGGAAAAAAGCTCTGACTTCGTATGCCAAAGGATAAAAGATTAAATACCGTAAAATGGGGTGAATAGGAACAGCGGGGTGAATCGGAACGAAATTTCATGAAATTACAAAGAAATTATTATTTTACACAAATAAAGCAGTTTTATTAATTATACATTTTTTTTTATTTGGCTAACATGTTTGGAATGTTGGAACACGTTTTATGGGGTATTAAACACTGTCCTTTTTTTAAAAAAAATTCTGTAACAGCGTGCATACAATCCAATAAATTTTAACCTCTCCAAAACTTATCCCGTAATTAATAACATGTACCAGTTATAAACATAACTAATATATTTTTAGATAAGTATAAACATCCACAACAGAATGCCATACTTAATTTAACTTGGTTTTGAAAACTTTTTATTTTACGAATTTTTATGTTTTGCCTCGTCTCGATTTTGAGATTTGCGGGGTGGAACACTTGAAAAGTGATATTAAAAAGCTGTTTTTGGCAAGATTATGTTCCTCACAAGATTCAACGACTGAAGAAGAGTTTAATTACTCCCTTCAAGACGTAATCAAGATTGCAGGCTTGAATAAATGTCAGAAGGGGAGCCTAGTTTCCGCATGGCAGAAAACCCGATTGTTCCAGTGTATTTTTTCACTAAATGACTTCGTTATCTTTAAATTATATGGAAAAATGTATGAAGACTCTATGTGAGCAAAGAATATTGCTATATAAGTGTGTTTTACAAAAAGCGCCCATGAACAAAAAGATTTTCTGAAACAAATGAGGATGCTTTTCTCCTTTCTCAAAATACTTTAAGGAATTTGCAGTCATACGCCACGCAAACATAAAATAGATTAAAAAATATTATTCATTTTAAAGACTATTTGGGTGAATTATAGGAGAAGAGTTGATACGCTTTCAAACATATGATTTGTTTTGAAAATAATTGACAAACACAATTTTATTCGTCATAATAAATGATTTTTTTTATGATAATTTTGTGTTCCTACTCACCACAATGCATTATAAGTTGTTTTTTGTCACCCTATAAACATTTAAATAAGATCAGACATAAATTGTAACGAGTGTTCCGATTCACCCCTTTCTGTGGGGTGAATCGGAACACCATGAAAAAATTCAAAATAAATTAAAGTCCTAGTTTTTTCAACATTTTTTGGATCTATCCTCAAAGAAGAAAGCAAGACCCAAGTTTCAATGAGAAAAATATGTTCCTTAACGATCTTATTACAACCGATTTTTACTTTGAAAGTTGAAAAGTGTTCCGATTCACCCCATTTTACGGTACACCTCTTTGCTTTAAGGAGCCAGCAAAAAATGCGATTGCTTTTACAAAATTAAAAATCTTTTTGAACTTCTAGGCAGAAGATTTATAAAGTCTCACAGAGCGAAAATAAAATATAAAATCCTTATACTGTATCGAACAACTAAATGTACGATTCTTCCGCTGAATCATTGACCTTCTTACAAAAGAACACTTAAAAAGAAGACTCCGCTGCGAACTATGGCTAAACTGTTATTATCAACGTGAAATGTATGTGCTGTTATGAAGATGCAATTTAGTTAAGTACACGGGGAAAGTTGTGTTTAAGTAAGCGGAAAAAATAAAACATGCTTCTTTCTTGAACCCACAACTGAAAAGGGAAAGAAACTGAAGTAGATATGAAGTTGCCTTTCCTTTCTTCAGGCTTTGGTTGCTCGATTGTGTTGTGAAGTCGCCAGAAAGAAATTAAAGCAGAAAAAAAAGAAAGGCAGAAAGACAAATTACTGAATACATTTACCGCTCTACTGGGCAAACACATAATTGAGATGTAATTATCAAGAAAAGAAAAGCAGTCCCGGAATTCGATTCAAGTAGACTACTTTCAAATTGTCTTACTAACCTATAGATGAGGATTAAATTAGATACTTAAAACTCTCTGCCTTACTAACTTATAAATGCGAGGAAAAGTGAAATAAGGTTGTAATTTTAAAATGTTTTTGAATTTAACTGTCTTACTAACACATAGATAAAAAAATGATGGATTCATAACTGAAAATAACTTAAAAAGCTATATTTATGCATATTTTTAAACTTCTTAATTCGTCCTTACAAAATTATCTTCGGTTAAAAGGTCTTAAAATCAATAGCATAAAAATTTAATGACATAATAAAATGTATTTTCAAAAGTCGAATCATACAATGTCACAATAAAGTAATTAAAAAAACCCTGTTAAGTTATGATGGCAATATAAGTCTGGAAAGTACAGAATAATTAAATAAATATAAAGTAAAATTGTCTTTACGGTCTGATTACATAAAGCGTTAGGTTTAACAAAAACATAATAACGTTAAATAATATCTAAACGCAAAATCCATAGTTTTAACTCTGAAAGATCATAGTGTTTAGTTGTGAAGTTGTCAAATCATATGAATAATTTCGTGAAAATATTTATATTTTATTCGACCATCCATTATGTAAAAGTAAATCTTCTACTTTAAAACTAAACCCATATGCGTTTGTATTAAATACATCTGCAACAAAAATATAGTTATTAAAACGCTCAATACTAGTTGATTTTGAACCCCATATTTTAAAGCGTTTTAAATGGTATTTAGTTTGAAATCGAGGTTAGTTACTTAATTTAAAATGAACTGTCATAATGAAGAAGAATTCAACTGAATTAAGGCTACTTATTTTCGTTCAGTCCCATTTCAGTCAGATGTGGTGTTTTCAGCTTAGTTTGAACCAATTACTATTACAAACTGGAAACAATTCTGATAAAATATGAAGAGAACCTTACGACAATCCATGAATCCTTTTGAATAAAACAACCAGCCTTTTGAATCAACATCAAGCGTACTTCTCATGCTACGAATAATTCCGTACAATATATTGTTCTACTTATTCGGACACAGTACCACTATACCCGTATTGCATTATACTCGCCGTTAACAATAATCCCAAGTCTGTTTATCTAATGTTATATCTTGATTTATGGTCAGCTTTTAATCAGTCTGAAAGGTTCCTCATGCGTGACAGTTTTGCAACTCTTCATGCGACAAGGCTGAAAACAATACATCTGCTTCCGAATTAGACTCAACGGCTTTTATCTTTTTCGAAAATTATTCTTTGCGCAGTTGAAGTTCATTTATCTGGGCTGTTACTTCTACAAGTTATAAATGTGAAAGAAAATGCTATTTTTCGGAAGCTCATTTACGCATATCATGCATGGATTGTCGTAAAGATTCTTTTAATTTTTTTCCACAATTCTTCCCAGTTTCTAATAGTACTTAGTTTAAACTAAGCTGAAAACAACACATCTGGTTTCTATGACACTCAACGAAAATAAGTAGCCTTAATGCAGTTAAATTGTTCTTCATTCAGTCAGCTCATTTTAAATGTAACATCAAACATAAAGCAGATTCAGAAGCACAATTTTGTATGTTATTCTAGGAATATCACACAAACTGTCTTCTTTTCACCTAGTTTTGATTCCGATTTGTAACACTTAAATAGATCAACACATCTGCTTCGTATGATAGAACTTTACAGTTTTCGAATTTACTAAGCATGTTTAGTATAGTTGAATTTGTTTTGATTAAATTATTTTTCAAAAAGCTGACTCAGAGGCAATATTTTGTATGTTATTCTAAGAACATCATACAAGCTGCCTTCTTTTCACCTAGTTTTGATCCCGATTTGTAACACTTAAATAGGCTAAACACAACACATCTGCTTCGCGTAGTAGAACTCAACAGTTTTTCCGATTTTAAAAAGTATTTTTAGTGCAGTCGAGTTGAAGTTCAGGTCAGTTCATTTTAGATACACTAAATGTGGAAGGAAAAGCTGTTTCCGGAGTACAATCTCGTTCTCCTATGTAATATTATGGAATCTTGTGTAAGTTGTTTTCTTTTTATCCTGTTTTGAATCCAGTTTTCAATACTTGCTTCAAATATGCTAAAAACAAACCACCTGCTTCTAAATGAGATTCAAGGTTTTTTTCTCCTTCCAAATATAAGTGCCCTTATGTTAATACGGATTAGGTTGGTTGTTTTCAGATTATCTGGCGCCGTCAGCAACACGAGGGCTATAATGCGCCGAAACATTCGTCATTAGACAAGCCAACATACATTTACAAACACCCATGCCTAACACGGGACTCGAACCCGCAACCTCGCGGTCTAGAAGCCAGCACGCTAACCACTATACCGTTTGGTTGGCTAGAATGGATTAGGATTTACGTCTTTAATTTTTTCATGTATGACGAGCATAATCAGTGACGTAAAAATAAACAATAGAAAGAGCTGTGTGAACCCTGTAAAATTATTTTGTTTAGTATTACAAATCAATAAAAACAAATTGTTCTTCGAAATGAGTATTCCCACTTTTTATGTCGTTTTTTTTAAATTAAATTTTAAAACATTTAGGCTAATTTATGTTGGGCAAAAAAGTAGGCACATGCATTAGTAACTCTTATACATTTTAAAACACACTATTTATTGAAGCAAATTTAGTTCTGTTTCAAGGTTATATCAGATGAATAATGCAAGTGATGCGCAAAAAATATGCATTTATCTCACTAGACAGTTTTAAAACGTCAATTAAGAATCATTATCTCTAGTAGCTAATTCTAAAGCGATAGGGATTGATTAGATGAAAATAAATGGCGAGCGAGACATGTAGAATATGAGGTTTGTTCTCATATTAATTTCGAAACGAAGTTTCAACTGATTTTTAAAAGGACTTTCACTGATGGAATTTATTTGGTTAACGCCTATGCGGGAACTCGAAGGGTGTACTTGGGTTTCTTAATTAGTTGTTCAAACGTAATTGCAAAGCGTAGTCTTATTCGTGGTTAGCATTTTTCATATTTTTTAAAAGTTTATAACGAGCACTTTCCTCTATAGACTCTTTGAATTTATTTTGTCTGTAAAAATTTGTGTATGAATACGGAATAAGCTCATGATTTTAAGTTCACCACCACATCAAAATATCTTTACATTTTTACAAGAAATTGTTTTTTTATTGCTTGATTTAGAATGTTAACAATTTTGTACTTTTATTGCCATTGCTATTTTCAATCTCTATATTTTTAAGGATTTTAATATTTAGATTAGAAGTACAATTGTTTGACGCAGTATGGTCCTACTGGAGCTCTTGCGTGATAAAACTCCAAACAACCAATCGGAATGCGTTCAGTTGTAGTTTGGCTATACAATCACCCAATACCTTAATGCCCTCGTGGTTAGAAATCTACTGTCAACTGCAGTGTGATAGTTTATTCGGAGATTTGATTTTGAGATGTAGAGTTTACTGTAAATTCCTAATCTGCGGTACGATTTGGAGCGATTTCTGAATGTCGTCAAATACCGATCGTACAGTAGAACGGATTTTTTTAAATAGGAATTAACCAAGTGTACTACTTGGCTCGTGGCCAAGGGTTGGGGTATGGTGATGTATCTTTCGCCGAAATTTTTCTTTATTCATTTAAACATTGGATTCAATAGAATTTTTTTGCGTAGTTTATTTTAAAAGCCCTATGTATTTTATACCGTAATATTTGATGCTAATTGGATTATCAATAGTACTGGTTGGTTGGTTGTATTCAGATTATCTGGCGCCGTCAGCAACACGAGGGCTATAATGCGCCGAAACTTTTCGTCATTAGACAAGCCAACATACATTTACAAACACCCATGCCTAATACGGGACTCGAACCCGCAACCTCACGGTCTAGAAGATCAATAGTACTGACTAACAAATAGTAATTATCAGCGACTCTATAGACATGTACAATATTTTCCTAATCTTACTTAAGGGGACTTGGACTCCTTGTTTTCATAAAAAATATTTAAAATAATTTTTTATTTTTTTTATTTTTTACTATGAAATCTTCTTCTGGCAAGTTTTTGAGCTGATCCGATAGCTGCAATTGCAGAAAATGCTATTTTTTTTATGAAGAATTTAGCATTGCTGCAATAGCTCCTTCAATATTTCGAAGACTTGAAATTTTGTTTTATGTCATTCATAATATCTATTTTACAAAAATAGGCATGAACATTTGAAAAAAATATAACTTTTTTTTTTTTTTTTACAAATTTAAGTTTTGAAATTTTTTTTTTTTTTTTATAGATTATCGTTTTTCTTGAAAATTATTTTAACTTATTCTAAATCCGAAGCCTTAAAAGTTAAAGTATATTACTAGAAATTTTTTTAAAAAAAAATCAGAAAAAAATATTGAAAAATGAAAAAGAAGATACAATTTGAAATTTTTTAAATTGTTTTTTAAAAAATTAAATTTTGAAAATTTAGAGCACTATGTGAAATTTTCTTTTAATAAAATTTTGTTTTTACTTAATAATATTTCCTAATATGTAAAAATTTATATTTAATTTTAAAGGTTTTATTATAATTTTAAAAGGCTTTATTATAATTTTAAAGGCTTAAATAAAATTTTAAAAAAAAAAAAAAAAAAAAAAAAAAAAAAAAAATTGAAGGGGACCAAGTCCGCTTAAAAACTGCAATACATTTTTGTGCCAAATATAACAATGATAGAAATTAAATAATGCTTGAGTTGAAATTGCTTTTTTAGTTTTAAAATTAAAAAAAAAAATAGATATTTCTTGTTCGATTTCTAAACAAATTGTGATGCCACCTGTTGAAGAAAACAGCAATGTTTTTTATTATAAAAATTTTGTTTTTTCATTTAAAACTTTGAATTTATTTTTGAATTGGTATAAATCACCTACGCTGTTAAATTATTTAAATTTAATCTTTTAATTTAAAATTTTTAATTAATATTAAAATTACCGATATTATTATTTCTATAAGAGGTAAAAATTTTGTAGGCAGCAATATTTTTGTAATTTTGTGAGTGAGAAAATATTTAATTTGTTCTATATGGGATGAGGAAGGACTTCTCTATTCCATATGACAGAAATGACTGCTGTTGCTGTTTCCGGCAAATATACCATTTTTTAAGCTCTATTTCAGTAGGTAAGGTATTGCATTTAGGAAAATACACCATTGGGGGGATACATATGTAGCACAGCGGTTTTGTCCTATGTCGGAAGCAGGCGCTCTGGGAAGATTGATCAGCCTATGGCGAATAGCAAGCATTGTTTTAAAATACATGTTTTTTTTTGTTTTTTTTAAATAAACATGTCAAAACCATCATAAACCATACTTGTTATCCCCCTGTTCTTTCTTATAACACTATATTTCAGTTTTAAAACTCTGCATCAACATTTCAAAACTTCCAGCATATTTTACCCAGCACTGGGCGAGATTGGACAAGATCCTTGCAACGGCCAGTCAACCACGGTCCACATCGGGATTTGCCAGTATCAAACCGATATTGGTCATCGGATTTGTGCTACTGGGGCAGTAACGGACAGAATCTAGTGATAATTTAATTTTTAAAAAGAAAATAACAAAGGGAAAGGTACATTTCTACTCAAATGAATGTATACCTAGTATAGACGTTCTAAGCACACCATGAGTCTCCTACTAGTGAGTGATAGCTAGGTTAAAAATAAGTGAATCGGTTGTTATATCAGCAGGGTTCCCACGGTCATTGAAAGTCATTAAAAGTGCTTAGTATTTTTGAACTTGTTTTCAAGGCCTTGAAAGTGCTTGAAAATGCTTTGAGGTGCTTAAAAGTCCTTGAAAATGCTTAAAGGTCCTTAATTTTTGCAGATGTTGTGTGGCCAACTGCAAAATTTATAAAAATGGAACCTGGACTTGCTATCCCCGCGTAACCTCCACTTATCTCCACCGTGTCAGAATTTTCCAACATATTTGTATTACGCATCCACCAACTTGTAACTTTTTTGGTAGAATATACTATTGAACTTCCTTTATATATAGACATGATGCCTGAAAACAAATTTTCAAAGGTCCTTAAAAGTCATTGAAAAGTCATTGATATTCATTCTGTGATTGTGAGTAGGAACCCTGATCAGATGAAAATTCATATCTGATATTCTCTCTCACTATTTTTCGGCATGTATCGTGTTTTTGAAAAAGTGACCGGTGATATTTATTTCAAAGTGAAACCAACGTCCCATCCAAATACACATATACCTTGTATAGACGTTCCAATCAGGCCGCTACTTAGTAAGTGAAAGCAGTTGCACGGGAGCAAATAAATCGACAGACACCTGTTGGTCTGCAAATAATTCGAGGAATGTCAATCACTTCCCCAGGCTATTGTGCGGGACCACATTTTTGAAGCCCGCTCTTTCCCACCCGAGCTGATTATCTACTACCCCACTAACTTTCTTCCTTTACTACCTTCACCTTCATCACTGTTCCTGTAAGTTGTTTTTGAAAGAGATGGTTCGATCTTATTTCATCCCTTCACCTTTATCACTGTTCCTGTAAGTTGTTTTTAGAAGAGATGGTTCGATCTTATTTCATCCCTTCACCTTCATCACTGTTCCTGTAAGTTGTTTTTGAAAGAGATGCTTCTTTCTTATTTCACAAATCTTCGCATGATAGATTCTGACAATGGTGTACTTTCTGACCTCATCAATACCTGAGGAAATATAGTTTCAATGAGTATGATGTCTTTATTAGATACAGTGAGAGTGATGCGCATAAATTTGACTCTAAATTAATGAAAATGGGATAGAGTTTTCTTTTAATGCTTAGTTTTCTACATCTTTTCATTGGGTGGTGTCACTAAAATAACGGAAAATAACCAATAAATTGTTTAATATACTGTAAACCTGAAAAGAAGACAGCATCTCCATTTAAATTTTTTTTTTTTTAATTAAAAGTCCTCTATCTATGGGTTCTTTACATTATTATTTACATTTTCAACAAAGCTAGAATATCGTAAGATCACCCATTTAACAACATTATGTTATTTCTATGTGCTTCAATGAAACTACACCGTTCTCAATTTAGAAGCATTCCAGCATTTCGAAACTAATAAAATGTAAAGATACAGCCTCTTCAGTTTGGAAGACCATAAAAATAAACAATATCAATTAAATCAATCTGTAATTAATATTATGAATTAACACAATGTTATTATTAAGTTCAATTAGTGCTATCTATTGACATATACAATATTATTTATATAATCAATACTTATCCACACGTACAATGCATTCAATTATAAAAAATATAAACTAGAATAATCAATATCATAATCAACTTTATGAATATAATCAAGTATAATTTATAAAACAAATAATAGTTGCTATAATTAAAAATAATTAATAAAGTTAACAATAACTCATAAAACATATAATAATAATCATTATAATTAATAATAATTAATTCAATTAATAATAGTAAATAGAATTAATAATAATTAATGTAATAAATCATATTTATTATAATCACTAATAATTAATAAAACACATAATAATTATTATAATCAATAATAGTTTATATAAAAATAATTATTTATGTAAATATAATAACTAATTAATGCTCACTATTATCAATCAGTGTAAGCAATAAAATCAATAAAGCATTAAAAAATAACTTCTTCTGCGAAATTTATTTTGAGAACAATTTGTTCCTTTCATGAAAAAAACAGTAATCAAACTAGTAATTACTAAGAATTTTAAAGCAACCACCCAATTACATCCGACGGATTCAAAATAAGATGAAAAAAATTTGTTATGCCATCTTGTTAGCTCTTACTTTAGCTACAAAGTCAATTAAATTGGGTCAATGTAGTTAGTTACCATTGAATTGCCCACATAAAAAGCCTATTCTACGGACTAAAATATTTGGACTAAAACTCTGAAGTAAACACCAATTAACTCACTGAATGTCTTTCGAAAGCTTAGAAACTTGCTTTTTTTTCTTAAATTGCCCTAAGCATTGCTTGTCCAAACATTGAAACCTTGTGGATTTGCTTGAAAGATGAAAAAACTTCTTTAAGTTTTTTATATTCGGACCAAGTTTTGTGGCCCAGCGTTTGTTGACCCAGTGAAAAGTTTTGAAATCTTTGCATTTATCGAAAAGACGAAAAGTTTTCAATTTCGAGAAAAAACGAACCACTACTTACCACTAAAAAATGTCCACTAAAAAATTTCTAAGAAGTGAAACTTTATATACATATTATAAATTTAGAGTTAATTTTTAAAAGTAACACCATTTAAATTGGTAAAAAAGTAGTATTTGATTGAAAAAATGTTTCATAAATTTTATAGAAGTGTCTATTATTTGGTAAGAGTATTAAATGGTGTGTAAGGTTTACAAATACAATCTGAAAATAGAATGTTAAAATTCATGTAGAAAAAATGGTAATTACTACTGGTAAAAGTATTATTTTCTTCGTGAAAAAAGGGTTAAAAAAACTTTCAATAGCCCATAAAAATTGAATATTTTTCCATTAAAAGAAAAAAAAAGAAAAAAAAAAAACTAAACAAAATCACTCTAACCACAAATGAAAAATAATGACATTTCTACTTGCTAAACCAAAGTAACTATTTTGTGGCTTGCAATTTGCTTCAATATTAAATTAAGGTTATTGCTCTCTTTACTCAATTCCATTTGTGAACCGCAAACCATTTTTTCCACCGTCTACTTAGCACCTTTTTTTAAAGAATGTTTGGTACTTTGTGGTTTTATCATTTTGATTTAATAGCTGTAGGATCTTTGATTTAATAGCTTAGGCCTTACCTGCTGAAAATCATTTATAGTTACGTTTGTAGTTAAGATCTATATAAAACTAGAAATATATTAAAACTAGAATGACCTTTAAGTTTTATGAGTTAATTTGATCGGGATCTAGCATATAAATACAATATTATAAGCAATTGCTGTCCTTTTCTTTGTTTAATGAAATAATGAGTCTGAAAAGACATGTTTATGTTCTTTTTGTGCTTCTTGTAACCTAATTTTATTAAATAGGAGGAGAAACATGGGATTTAAGAAGGTAGACCAGATTATATAATCATATGTTTTAAGCAGCTTAGAAGAAAAAACCCATCTATTTTTATTTTACTTTTGCATACAATTAATTATGAATCTACTCTATCTGCAACAAAACTGAAAACAAAACATGGGATTGGAGAAGGTATTTCTTGTTATATAATCATTTTTTAAACAGTCTGAAAAACAGCCTCCTTTTATTTTTATTATACTTTTGAATGTAATCCATTAAGAAATTAATGTATGAATCTATTAATTACTTTTTCGAAAAAAAAAAAATGTTGTGTTTATAAAAACCCCTATGCTTTAATATTTAAAAAAACCCCAAAAAAACCTTCCTTCTATTATTATTTAACTTTTGGATAAAATTCATTAAGAACATTCATTCATAAATCTACCAACTACTTTATCGGCAACAAAACTAAAAACAAAACATGGAATTTGATAATGTGTTCCTTGTAATGTAGCCAAATGTGTTAAGCAGTAAAACAACTTCCTTATTTTTTATTATACTTTTGTATGTAATCCATTAAGGAATTAAGGCATAAATCTGTCAACTACTTTACCTTCAACAAAACTTAAAACAAAATATAAAATTTGAGGGTATATTCCTTGATGTATAAACGTTAGTTTTATAAAACTTACAATTGTGTTTAATTCATTAAATAATTAATGCTCAACTCTATGTACTACTTTACCTGCAGGAAGTTTTAAAGGTACAAATGGTGACAAATCGTAAACAAATAATGACTTATTAAATTTAATAACCTTTCAGAAAATGTAGGGAAAAAAATCATACATTCTATTGCTATTATTGGCTTTTTGCGAGTTAAAGGCTTTTTAAGAGTATTTTTCTGCAAAAAAAAAAATATATCATTTGCAGTTGTGTTTACAAAATTTAATCAACCTGTTCAATATATAATGCGTACAGAGCTAGAATAGACAATCCCACAATTTGATTTTAGCTGTTTCTACCCAGTTTTTTTTTTTTCAAAGCCATTTTTTCTAGAACGGACTAAATCTGGTTTATCTAAGGGCTAACTTTGTTGGCCATAGTTTATTTGCCTTGTGGTTTATCTATTGGCGAACTTAGTTGGCCATTAGATAAACTACATTTGGTATGTTCTGGCATGAATGGTTTTGACCAAACAGGGTAAAAAGAGCAAAAATCAAATCGTGGGATGGTCCGTTCTGGCGTTCAGTGCCTCATATGAGATGTTGAAAAGGTGCATATTACATTAAATTTTTTTCAGAAACAAAATTGATTAGGTAAAATTTCCATGTCCGTAAGCATTGATAGATTAAAAATAAGGCTTAATCGTTTAATGTATAGTCATAGAAACATAGCGCACCTTAGTTCCAAAAAAGTTTAGATTTTATACGTCACTGTTGAAATATGCAGTGCATAGGGTTTCTTTAGTACAAAAAACCTGAGCTTTCAAATGTCTCACATGTGTTACTTTGCATATCAATGGCTAAGTGATGTATGACAATTCCACTGCGTAGTTTTTTTTTATTAAACAGGACATACCTTATACGTCTCTACCTTTATCCGTATTCTCATACCACTTACCAATGTTCCGAAAACCAAGAAAAGCAATTTTTGACTTATATTCCTCTGCGAAATTCGACTTTTGATATTCAAATGAAAACCTAAATGAATAAAAATATATAGATATTCATGTACCGATTGTATATCGCGATATCTAAACAAATAAACTTCAAATAAATCAATGTCAGCAATTTTTCAAAATCGGCATACGATAAAAAAATAAATACAGAATAAAGAAAAGGACTGTTGCCAAAAGAGTGTCGTAAAATGTTGATTTCGGAAGTGGGGCGACGCTTAACTTTTTGACCTGAAATCTTTTGCCGTTAGATGGGTTTTTTATTATTTTTTTATTCAAACCTGACACGATTTTCTATTGGAGAGTTTTGGTTTTAAGTTTTTGAGGTTTCCTTTAGTAACCTTGAGGGAAAATGGGAGGGTTTTGTTTTTACTGATTTTCATTCGGACAGTCAGACTGACGGCGTCTATGGCTCCATCCATCTTAGATCTTTCTAGAAACCATCAATTAAGTATCTAAATTCTGTAAATTAATATTGTCAACGCACTTAAAATTCAAAAATTCATCAGGACGCAGTTTTTGGCAATATGTAATTACGATCACGGTGTATAGACAGTGGTCACACGGTGTATTAGACGTATACGATCATTCATATATAATAAAAGGTTTAAAATCCTCTCAATGGCGTTTTGCGTTTGATACCATAAATTAAATGCTTTTTGGAAATAGTTTTATTTCATTGATGAATAATTCTAGTAATTAGGAACTAGTGAGGGTAGGCTAGCACACATCGAGTGTCCGGTGCATATTCTATATACATCGGAATTGTTATAAAATAGAATGCTCTAATTTTTTTTTAGATACTAGTTCTAACTAGTAATCTTTTAAAAGTCCAGGAAACTCTTATAATTTCAATGCCATGTCTGTTTGAGAAACATAAGCTTAACATTGAAAGGGATAATTTGAATGAAACTTAGCACACAAGTAGAAGAGGCAGCTTTTGTACTTATCTCATATGAATGTACAAGATTCATTTTGAAAACAAGAAAACTTCTAGAGACATTATTTTCGAGCTCTTTCGGAATAGGTTCCGTAAACACGCGCAGTACCCATTTGCGTTTTTTTAAATAGTATATGAGTACAAAAGAAATTAAAAAAATAAACTGTAAAAAAAAATTCTATTGTCATTTGAAAAAACTTTCGACAATTTAGTAGTGTGAAGTATCAAATCCAAGCTATCGGTTTGATTATTCCATAAATGAAGAATATTCAAAGCTTGTTATATCGACTAAATTAAAAAAAAAAATATATATATATATATATATATATATATATATATATATATATATATATATATATATATATATATATATATATATATATATATATATATATATATATATATATATATATATATATATATATATATATATATATATATATATATATATATATATATATAAACCACCTGTGGAGACATGGGGCACCTTGGAACATGACCTATAAATATGTTACGAGGTTTTTTTAGTTCCTGTTTTTATAAGAGAGAGTATTGCAGTTGACCTCCTCAAATGTTGGCTCGATTTAGTACTAACATAAAAGTTCTTGTTAGAAACCTATAAGGGAAATAGTGTTTTTCAACGGACAAAGTAATTTTCGCCACCTATGGATTTTTTGTCTCCTATATAAATTTAAACAGTTTTTTAGTCGATTCGCTTAACACTTTACCTTCACAGTCTAAGCAACAAACTGAATGAGGTTTCGGTGGTTTCAGATTATTTTTTATCACGCCACTACTTTAAATAAAGAAAGATGGAGCTCGAGGCACCTTGAAACGTTTCATTGTTGGTTACAATGAAACGTTTAAGAATTATATATAGTGTGTAGTACTGAAAATAGCTTAAAAAAGATTAAAGGAAACACGAAATTGCATGCAATTTAAATAAATAAACGATTACGTGTTAGTTCAATTTCCCGTGATGAATCGTGTGAAGAAGTATAGATGGTAAAAGTGACTGTTGACTGATAACTGTTATTAACAATGTGTTAAATCATGTGTTTACTTTTTTTATTCAATGTAGTCTTTGAAATGAAATTATTAAATTTTCTTTTAAGAAAATGGTTGTTTTAAAGTTCCTGTTAATATGTTTCATAGTGCCTATTTGTGGGGCACAATGAAATAAGATTTCCGAAAATGTTTGATTGATCACTAACAAAATATTAATGTTGGTTACTATTTTAGTTTGCTTCTGAGAAGTTTGAGAAATTATTTTATCATGCTTCCCATCACAATAGAATAAAACCAAAATTTATAAAATGAATAAACCAAAAACTATAAAATTTAAAAACGAAATAGTATTTCACAATGCTCGCTTACTCTGTTTATTTTCAATACTAAAAAATAAGAAATATCAAAGACCATGAATAGCTTTCACGTAATTAGCTATTCATGGTCTTTGATGTTTCTTATTTTTTAGTTTTGAAACTAAACAGAGTTAGCGAGCATTGTGAAACACAATTTGGTTTTTAAATTTTCCAATCATATTAGTTTTAACGGCATTAGTTTAAACGCGCAGTTTAACATTTGATTGTTAATTTTTCAATTTTTATTTATATTTTTAATGATTGCGGTGTTTATAGAATGAGAACTTTACACTACTCAAAGCAGAATTAATCTAACATGATCCTTTTTAATTTGTATGGGGCCCTTTATCGATCAACTAATGGCACTCTTGGCGTGGGACATCTACTAAGCAATGTTGCTTTTATATCGTTTCGCTTTACTAACTTGACTTTACTGACATTATTTTACTCAACTGTACCTTCTTTTCACTCTCCTTACTTTACTATACAAACTTTCCTTTATTTTACTATCTTACTTTAGTACTTTACTCACTTGACTTTACTTACTTTTTACTTACTCACTTGACTTCCTTTATTTAAGTTACTTGACTATTCTAACTTTACTTTGCTACGTTAACATTTATTTAACTTACTTTTTCACCATTTATTTAACTTACTTTTTCACCCTTTATTTTACTAATCTAACTTTTTGTTAAGTTTTACAAACTTTACTTTTCTTACTTTCTCTATTTTACTCTACAAAATGTGTTACATTTTAATTTCCCCCAAGTTTAGAACACGCACAATGCACAAAAGCTTAGTAAAATTCTAATATTTAACAATGTTTTGTTAAAAGAATACAGCCACAGCTATGCATGCTCTCAAAAACCAGTTGGTTTAAGTTTCTTGCATGTAGAATGTAGAGTTTCTTTTACGGATATTATAACATGTGCTTGAGAAAATGCTCAATTTATGAATTTCTTCACTGATATACTCTTGACAGATTTTTTTTACGTGATTCGATTGGTATTGTTCTATTGGAAATTTTCTATTACAAGAGCCTATATTGTGGCAGAACATTGCCAGATAAATATATGTGGAAAAAGGGAATGCTTTTCAAGAGGTTTTTGAGATGCTTTCCTTTACTGGTCAAAATTTGCGTCAAAAATATACTGGTCAAAAATAAAAAAAAATAAAAAAATAAAAAATGAAAGGATAACCAGTTTTTCTTTCAATAACTTCTCAGTGGAGCAACATAAACACATAAAATTCCCATCAAAGAGACATCTTTATGTAACATAACGATAAGTAAAACAACTTAGGCGTAAATTGAAATGCAAAGTGTACAGTGGGGGATTATGTAAAAGAATGGAGTACCATTAGTGTGCAGTTGTACAGATGCATCCGCATTAAAAATCACTCAACTCAAGGAGTTGACCTTTAGTGTGAGATATGAACTTCCCTGTCATCAGTGTTTACTAGGCACTGTATTGTAATACGTAACATGAGTTTCTTGATGAATTCTAGAGGATAAATCCCACGTTCTACCTTTTGAACTGTTCGCAAGTGATGGAAAGTTCTCAATGCATTAAATCTTTCCACAATGGTTATCGTAGAAGCATCCTACACATGCTCGATGAAATTTGGATTAGAGGAATGATCTGGCTTACGTATAGGAGCGATATTCATATTTTTTAATCGTCTATCCAAAGCAAAAGTAGGATAAAATATGCCACAAGTACCAATAAACACGATTTAGAAACCAATATTTTACCATTAAAGCTTTGTGAGATCACTTTAATGTAATTACTGTAAAAAAGTCTAATTTAATTATCTTTTGCGCTCCTGAGGAGCTTAATAAAGCAATTCAATATTTTGCTTCCAAGACAAAAACTTTTTTACATCTGATACTTTTTACTCAAAATAATATTTTCAGTCTTATGAATAATGTTGGACGTCAGAAGGATCTGTAGAAAGGTGGAAATATGATATTACGTGGTTTTGATTTTTTTATGTAATATATTGGATTGTTTTATTAAGGTCCGTAGGAGAGCAAAAGGTGAATAAATTCGACCCTTTTTATTGTAATTACGTTAATTTGATCTAGACAAGTCTTTAATTATGAAATATCAGTTTTTAAATCGTGTTTTTTGATACTTATGGCAAATTTTATCCTACTTTTCTTTGGATAAACGATTCAAAAATATGATTATCGCCCCTATAAGTAAACCAGTTCACTCCCCTAATCCAAATTTCTTCAACATGCGTGGGACGTTTCTATGATACGCTTTACGGAAAGATTTAATGTGTAGGGAATTTTCCATCACTTGCAAACAGTTCTAAAGGTGGGACGAGCAATTTGTCCACTAGAATTCACCAAGAAACTGATGTTGAGTATGAGAATACATTGCTAGTAAATACTGATGACAGAGAGATCATATTTCACACTAAAGGTCAACTCCTTGAGTAGCGTGATTTTTAATGTGGATGCATCTGTACACTAATAGTACTCCATTCTTTTGCATACATCACTTTGCATTCAATTTGTAACTGAGTGGGTTTACTTATCATTATGTTACATAAAGACGTCTCTTTGCTGTAAATTTCATGTGTTTATGCTACTCCACTGAAAAGTTTTTAACCCTTTCACTCAAAGTGATGCCATTTGGAATCACAACATTTATGATTTTTTTTCTCCTCACCTAATACTCCCAGTGAATTCGAATCAACGTTTTTACAATCATCAAACTATTCTCTGCCCAAATATATTTTTCTTTTTCACCAATATATGGCTGCACGGGTTCTGTTGATGAATGAAATGAGGCTTTTTTATGTTTTCTCAATTCCAAAAAAGATGCCGAAATTAATTTCATTTTTTAAATAATTTAAATTAAACAACTCTTTCAAATATGTTCGTATTATTTTCTTTAATATTTAAAAATTGTATATTAACCATTTTTAACGAATAAATATTTTAAAATTTTAACATTTGCAACGATTGAAAAGTGATGATTCCATTTGGCATCAGTGGGAGTTAAGTACAACTCAACACCTTTTCCCGGCTATATTATTTATTTTAGATTCGAACTGTTATTACCACGTTATTGCTATTTTTTTCTAGCAGTATTCACTACGTTGAGATATATGTACGACTAAATAGAAGATTTCAAATGTTATTTTATTTATTTAGAAATGCCGAAGCGAAATAGCTTTAGACTTGTCCTATACCTAATGCCCAATGATGCCATTTGGAATCATTTTTACTTTTAATTAAAAAATTAAACAAAAAAAAATTACTTTCAACCCTGTTATTCTGGATACCAAATGAGTATATTTTATAAATTTCAGATTTTTAAAATGAAAAATAAATAATTTGGACTGAAAGGGGGGAAAAACTGGTTATCCTTCAATTTTTTTCTGACCAGTGTAGAAGAAAACTCGAAAAATTCCCAACAGGGCGCTAACAGAGATAAGACTACATGTTGTAATAGCCATTGATTCTACTCACTTTGGAGAGAGACTGCAGAAGCGGCCAGACCCGAAATTTGCATACTAAGTGAGAATTCACCCTGCTGAACGTGTGTGGAAGGTCAACACAATTTTGATAACTTTTCCATAAGGTTTTAAATGTTCTCATCTCAAGTTGGATTTTTTTTTCTATAGATATAAATATCGCATGTCGCCCTCTTAAAAAAACACTCGTTCTACAACACTGTTAATGTGTTCTTGCATTTCAAAATAAACATCTTGCAAGTACGTTAATTTAATGCCCTATATCACTCAAGTACAAAATAAGAGCAATTAACTTTTTTTAGAATGCGAAATTCGAATCAGCCGTCATATCTTGGTCAGGTAGCACAACGACACTGGCCAATGTCAAAAACTTGGTTCTGTTAAGATTGGCCAATCCATGCCAAAGATGTTTTTACCCCTACATTCTTCCTAATAAAAATATATTTTAATTTTAAAACTTTGCACCATCATTTTAAAACTACCAGTATATTTTATCCAGCACTGAAAGAGATTGGCCATGATCCGTAACAACGGTCCACATCGAGATTGACCAGTTTTGAGCGATATAGGGCAGCGTTTTTATGCTACTGGGTGAGGGGGGGGAGGGTGACTAACTTTAAACCACTGATATGTAACTGTACATTTCTGGATAACTTATAAGCAGCTTCTGTTCTGAAAGCACGTGAAGTCAATTGAATTACTTATATACTGCCCCCCATCTAATACTATGTATAGGTTGCCAATGGTTACCAACAGATGCCAACTAGTTTGGGGAAGGCTGGTGACTTTAAGCCTTCTTCTGCTTTAAGTCAATAACCAATCATGCACAACCCAGAAGTTACAGTTAGAGATTAATGTTGATCATCATGAGAATAACTTAAGAATGTTGCTCGTTTTTAGACAATAACAATTTACAATTAGTTTGAAAATAATAACGTTTTAATTTATTTCCTTGAATTATAAGATGCTTCTATCCAACAAAATTCTTTTCTTTAGCTTAACTGATTTTTAAAAATATGCCTACTAGTAAGTTTCAAAGTTATGCATAGAGAAAATGTGACAAGCATTTTACGACAGTTAAACGTTTTGTTGAAAAAAAAATATTTGACTAGCTCACAATTGTGACATATTTTTAAACTTATAAACATGTACTTCAAGATAGCTAGAGTATAATAATCAGATTGAGAATAAAA
Source organism: Linyphia triangularis (assembly GCA_963978545.1). Lineage (NCBI taxonomy): Eukaryota > Metazoa > Arthropoda > Arachnida > Araneae > Linyphiidae > Linyphia > Linyphia triangularis. The sequence goes on from OZ021733.1 coordinate 28,721,184, forward strand.
TATGCATATGTAATTAGGTTGAAATATTTTACCTCAATATAATTACAGTATTATAATCTGATTGAGAATGAAAGGGGCATATAAGTAAGTTGAATTATTTTAACTTAACAAGGAGGACATAAAAAAGTTTTTCTCTTTCAGCTGTCTACAGTTAGCAGTATTTTGTCACACCAAAAGCAAGATTGGTCCTTTGGGGATTAGAATTTTCTTCTATCAAGGTACAGTAAATTATACTAATATTACATCTAAATAAGGAAATCTATCTAATGTAACAAAACATTAGCTCCCTATAAAATATTAAATAACACACGCTATAGTTATTGTTTTATCATCAACTTCACTTAATAACCACACGGAAGGGACGAAGGGTTGAAAAATTACATATGAACCCACACGTATTATTTTGTTCAGTATTAATAATTGATTAATATTGGCAACTTTAAATAATTCATAGCATTATTTTGACCTTGTTTCAATATGACCTAGGTTTGCAATTTACCTATTAATATCCTTAAGGGGTCGATAAAATTAAAGGTTTATTTTTCTTGCTAATGACCTCAAGTTAATTTTTTTTTTCACTATGCAAAATATTTAACGTTATGTTAATGAGATCTAAAACACTTGAACTATTCAATTTAATTGAATAAAATAATTTTTTCATAAAATTAACTCCTTTTACATAATGAAAATTAAAAGTGAAAAATTTACGTTCTTGTACACTACAAAAACTATGCATAAATAAATAAAGATTATGTAACTATTTTTGAGTATATGCAGGACTTGCAATATCTTAGACTAGGAATTCAATTTAAATTTAGGAAGCGACGTATACTATATATGCAATACTTTAAAAAAAAATTTATGTGTCGTAGAAGCTGACAATTTCACCTCAAAAATCGCAATTGTTACATTAAAATTTAAAGCACAAATCGCATTGCAGACGATATGTGTTAAATATACGTTCGGAAGAAATATAGTTTCTATTGACTAACTGCCCATGACAACAATTTCTCCTCAAAAATCGCAATTGTTATTTTAAAATTCAAAGCACAAATCGCATTGCAGACGATATGTGTGAAATAAACGTTCGGAAGAAATTTAGTTTCTATTGACTAACTGCCCATGACAACAATTTCTCCTCAAAAATCGCAATTGTTATTTTAAAATTCAAAGCACAAATCGCATTGCAGACGATATGTGTGAAATAAACGTTCGGAAGAAATTTAGTTTCTATTGACTAACTGCCCATGACAACAATTTCTCCCCAAAAATCGCAATTCGTACTTTAAAATTCAAGGCACAAATCGCATTGCAGACGATATGTGTGAAATATTCACCCGGAAAAAATATAGTCATGTTCTTTCGCGATCATATATTCTAAGATATTAAAAATAACATCGCAAATTATTTCAGAACTAAATAGCCTCGCAAATCATTCCAGAACAAGTCTTTAGATGATTTCAATTGATATCTATAATATCTGAAATAGAGTAGAACGAAGAATGGGTAGAATTTGTTTTAGAAAAAATACTTAATCTAGCAATATTTTGCTGCATCGACCTTTAATATTTGTCTGAAATTCGACATAGCTTTATGAATCGTTAAATATAAAAAGGAAACATGTCAATAGGTTTTCAATTGGACATGAGTTCTTTTTACATATAACGATTCCTTAACTATGGTATTTCAACAGGTTAAACGTTTTTACCGAAATATTTCTTATTTCGAATGTTTTTTTTTAAATAGATTTGGCACATTTTGACTTCAAGCTTCTTACATGTTTTCGAAAAGGTAAATGATATCAGTTTCAGTAAAATTGTCTTTACGCCCAAATTTTGTCAGTGATAAGAAATACAAGTAGAGCTTAATTTTTGTCGAGAACTTGGAAATTGAACTATTCACCTGGGCAATCTTTGTTTCTCCAACGCTATAAACACTCTCTGCTGTGCCTCCACTGCCTTTACTGAGATCTTTCTGACAGCAGACTCTCTTGGGCTCGAGCCAATCTTTCCTGAAATAGCTTGGAGTCGTCTACTCCCGCTGTCATCTTAAAGCCACACGTGATCTTTTAGTTCAGCTGTAGCAAAACATTGACATTTCGCACACGCCCACTCGATAAAGACGAGGAATTCTTCATCTTTTCTGACATTGCTTCAGTCGATACTAAAATGCAATTGTCTTACAAGCGCGAGGTTGAACGACCGCGGATATTTTAAGTGTCACCAGATCGAATATCGACCACAATTTCAGGCGGACGTGATGGAAAACTCTGGCTGGGAATTGCTGAATGTGGAAAAGTAGGAAAAGTAGATTATATATATGTTGTCTATGAAACAAAACAATCCAGTTTTGGTAGCACAGGAAAATAATCGCTCGCTATCTATAGCTAAATCATGAATGGTAGACTGAAAGAAAGCGTTCTACGCAAATTTCCAGATCTAAGTACGTCAGTAATGTCTTATTGTTTATGGATTAGCTAATAAAGGTAATGTTTATTATTTATTAATATTAAATTATTTTAGTTATCAACAGAAAAAATTCGGACGCGATGGAAAAAATTTGGTTTTTGTTTGAAATATGTAAATGCTTAAGATATCATATTGTATACATATTTAGTCGTTGTTTGAAAAATATGCCGCTGTTGAAGTGATTAGTTGTAAAGCAATATGAAAAAAAAAAATCATTAGCTCTCTTTTTAACGGATAGCAGATTGAAAGCAATTATATTCTAAGCAAATTCTACTTTAATGTTTAAGGTGTTATGATTATTGTGTTATAAAGGTTGTACACCTATTATTTATTAATATTTTGTTATTTTAGTACTCATCAAATCGGTCTATTTCATACTCAACTTTATGTAGTAATTCGCCAATGTAATGTGGATAAATGGGGAAAATCAAACTCTATATGCATTGTTGTTAAAAATATCTTTTTTTAAGAAAGTTGAGTATAAATATAGATAAATTAAATATTGAATTTTAATTCATCTCTGGAAAGCCACATTATCTGTATTTTTTTAAAACGAGATTGTATTTTTTAAATATTGTGCTACGCTTTTTCTATAATACTAAAATACATATATAATTAATAGCAATACATTCTTTGGTTTCTTTAAATTAAAGATGCATCTGAACGGGAAAAAAATATATTCTTCCATACAAGTTGGAATTTTTGACACGTATAACTTGAAATTTGTTACATTATTATTGTAATTTTATTGTTGATTAAATGTCGTTCACCTACTAAGGTTCATTGTTGCCTTTTCGCGTTTCAACAAATCTCAACCAACAAGTAATCACATGTTTGGGTTACAAATGTTTTCCAAATAAACTTTTGTAATGACCATGATTCCAAGCAGCTTCTGTGCAGTTGTATTATTGCTCTGTAATGTTTTAAGTGCAGGTAATAATTGAATGGTGTGTGATCAGCCAAGCGTAGAATGAAACTTCGTTTTAAGTATCTGGCATTACTGAGTGTAGGAAAAAAACGAGAATGTTTTGGAAAAACGCTTAAGTGCTTGTTATGTTGCCTATAATCATGAAGCCTTTACTTTTTATTTTATAAATTGAAGAGGTTATGTGCCCTTGTTTTGTTTTGTTTTCAAAGTATGTTATCAGTAATCCAGTTTGAACTAGACTTTGATTGAAGATCTGTATTTTACCTACACGTCTAGTATGGGGTCAAATGATATTGACCGAGGTAGGGAATTTTCAAGAAGTAAGTCCTTTTGATATTTAGTTGATATTGACCCTCTATGACCGGAGAATATAACTTCTAACAATGGGAATAGGATACCGTAGGCTTAAAAATTACGCATCTACCTCAAGAGAATTATGCAAAAGTATTTGTTCAAATAACATCTTTTGATGAATTAGAAAATTTTATGTGAATTCTTCAGTCTGAATTCAATAGTAAGAACGCGCAAGTAAAATAGAGATTACTTTATACTTTTATTCAGTGAGTTATACTATCCGGCATTGGTCAGTGAATTCAGTCATAAGCGGATGTAAGAAATAAGTTAATGGAGTTTAAAAAAAAATTAAACAGGTAAAAAATATAAATTAAAAAAATAAGCATTTTTAAATTTAGCAAGTATCATACCAAATTGATCCACTCATTCAGCAGTAGCAAGGGCAAGAAAAATCTCTAAGCATATGACTTAGTGAATTCAAAAGTAAGCGGATGCTAGTATATATATGGGTTATTTATTATATTTTCAAATTAGTTGAGTAGGATTTATTGGCTCACAGTGAGGAAGCTTGAAATAATTAGGCTTCGTTTTGCTACTCAACCGGCACAAATAATCTTTTCACGATTTCTGAAAATAAAACGAAAACTTCCCGCTTTCCAATAAATGATGGCGCTTCTATTTATATGTCACTCGCTGCTTACTTACGAATTACCTAATTATCCAGTAAATGAGTTAAGGAGTACAGTAAATGAGTTAAGACAGTCATTGAGTATGTTACTTAACCTCAATTGAACTAAAAATTCATTTAGAAATATAAATAAAAATAAATTTATTCATAAGTAGTAGTTTTCTGTGTAATTATATCTCGCTTCAAAATGAAGATAAACGCGCATGAAATCTTTAATATATACAAGAAGTTTAAGTTTTATTTGACCTTGTATGATTAATTTTTGTTCAATTGTTTCTAATAAAACTTAAGATACTGCTTTGCTATTTAAGTGTTATTCAAATTGCATCATTATCAATCTTTTTAATATATTTCTGAGTTGAGTGTTTAAATAAATACTTTAAGACATTAACCTTTCCTGCGCTCACAACGAAGCGAATGAACGCAAACTTAGTATCAGAGTCAGAAAAAGGACTCTCTTGATAAGAAAAGGATTTTTAAGTGCCACTTTGTAAAAATAATTTGTAATTAATGATTACAAGAAACAAGGATGCCTTTATTATTTTTTCTGAATAAAATGATAATTTCATCATCCAATGTGCATTGACTGAAACCGATACACATAGAAAGTGAATGAAACGAATTGTCACAAGCTCATAGCTAGGGGCGTACTGGGTTTGTGCGATAGGTCTCCAAGGCAGGTTATAGTCTTTAAAAAATGGGCAGCGGTCCGGTACAGAAGTTTTTTTTTTTTTTTAGTTTTCAATTTAGATATGCCTTCCATAACGTTTCCTTAAAAAGGCCAATGCATTTAAATCCTAATCATTCTCACCAGAGCTATTAACTATTACTAAGATGTTACTTTAGTTTTATAGATATAGTTTGAATTTGTTAAAAAAATTGCTTAAAATTTCATATTACTTTAATTTTATAGATTATTGCTTAGAAATTGATGCACTAATAAATTAGCATATTATGAACTTTTACTTTTTTTAAACATTTAAGGTTAAATATACATTTTTATTTCGGATTACATTTTCTAATAAATATACTAGTTATATACCTGGACATTCAATACTTTGTAATTTAGAAGTCTTTATTTTAGTTTTACGATAAACTATGATTTGTGGAAACCAAGTTCACTAAAAGGAGGTATAAATAGTAAAGACAAAGAAAATTTGATTTAATCAAACTAATAATTAAAATAATTTAATTATTAAAATAAATGAATGAATAAATAAATAAATAAATAAATAAATAAATAAATAAATAAATAAATAAATAAATAAATAAATAAATAAATAAATAAATAAATAAATAAATAAATAAATAAATAAATAAATAAATAAATAAATAAATAAATAAATAAATAAATAAATAAATAAATAACCCTTTAATTATTTAAAATAATTATTAAGTATAGATATTTAAATAAAAAAAACATTTCAATTATTTGAATTATCTTATTATTAACAATAATTATTAAAACTTGAATGATTATTTTGAAACTGTTGGCCGACGTCAGTCTAAATTTATCGGGCTGATTTTATTTCCCACTGCTCGTAGCAGCCTAAGGATCAGAGGTCGAAAGAAGTTTCTGGAGAAAGGATTAAAAGGGAAAAGCTGTGAGAAAGTAGAACAGTCGGCTAGAAGGGCAATCGGTCCCGAAAAGCGAGTCCGAGCCCAAAGACCTACAGACGAATTCCGAAGCCAACAGGTTGCTTTGACTCTTCTATAGGCAGCCACGTGCAGTTGCTTGAGGTTTGCCATTAGTGAGAAGGGGAAAGGCATTTTGTTTACCTTTCGGAATTCTGAGGGGTTTGAAACTTGACCCCCTCCAGGGTTACATAGGCAGACACGCGATCAGAGACATCGTAGCGTCCACAATCTGTAGATGGTAGGATTTAGTTGGAGGTTGTAGTAGGTGTCGGATCGGATTTTTAGTGCTTGAAATTGATTGTTGTGGTGAAAGGTGATTTGATTTTCTTTTAAAAGCATTTTTGCACACTTTTGGTGTTTTTAATGAGAACAGTGTCGTGATTTTCTTTTAAAAGCATTTTTGCACACGTTTGGTGTTTTTGATGAGAACAGTGTCAACAGTGTAGTGATTTTCCATTTAGCGAGCCTGGGGCTCTCATAGTTTGGGGAGGATTCAAAATCTTAAAAGGTAATTTATATATTTTTTAAAACATCATTTATTCTTTTAAAAAACAGTTATTTTTATACAAATTTACAAAATGTATTCTTCAAATTAGAGGCTGTATTTCAACAATTAAGATGAGATATTATGATTGAAGTCAATTTTGTGTTTATTTATTGATAACGTAACTGTTTGTCCATAGGTATGTCAGAGAGAATTTTTAAAATTTATTTTTATAGAAATTCTCTGGAATGATTGTTTGAATTTAACTATTAAAAATAGTATAATTTTATTTTATAGTTATTTTAAAGTATTCTAACCCATTAGTTTATGTATTTTCAAATATTTTTTTTTTAAAAAATGACTAAATAAATTTTCATTGATGTTCCCAGTGTTACTCTTTTTGTAAACAATTGTTTAAAATATTGAGATAAAACGCAATCATAGAATATGAAAGTGTATTAAAAAAAAAAAATGCATTTCCCAGGTAGCACAGCAGTATTGGCCAATATCGGAAACATGGGTTCTGGGAATATTGGCCAGTTCATGCCGAATCTCGAACATCGTTCCAAAATACATTATTTCTTTTAAAAATAAACAAGTCAAAAACATCACAAAATATATTTTTTACTCCTCCGTCTTTTCTTATAACACTTTAGTTTAATTTTAAAACTCTGCGTCAACATTTCAAAGCTTCCAGTTTATTTTGTATCGCGCTGGATGAGATTGGCCAAGATCCGTAGCAGTGATCGGTTACAACTGTCTACATCGGGTATATCGGGCCGATATTGGCCAGCGGATTTGTCATACTGGGGTTCTTAAGGGGGTCCTGGACTAAAAATTCTAAAATCTTTATTTTTAGAATTATTTTTCTGAAATTTTTTTTATGCAGTAATGTATGGTGCTTTAAAACCTTAAAAACTATTTTAAATTTTCAAATTTTAAAAGTATTTTTTTAAAAATTAAAAAACTTCAAAATTTTGATATTTCCTAAATTTGATATATTTAAATTTTTTTTTTTTAAAAATCTCTTCTTTTTTTGCATAAAACTACTTTTTATAATTCATTTCAAAAGTTGTCTTCATAATTTTTCAATAAAGTAATTAGAAAAAATTTAAAAAATATTTTGTGCAAAAACTGTATAAAATCCATAGTATGCTAAGCTCCAATAGCATTTTTTTAAAAAAGTTAAACAAAAAAAACATAATTCGTGAAGACAAATTAAAGAAATATATATAAAAAATAATTGTGGAAAGTTTCATAGATTTATGTAAAGTAATTTTTAAGTTATATCAATTTCCCAAAAAAGGGACTAGAAGGAATCACAGAGAAAAACAGTTTCAAAGTTTCAAGATAGCATGTCTGAGATACAGTTGTCATGTAACAAAAACATAAATATTTCAAGTTCTACTAAAGATAGAAACAAAATTTTTATGCCATTTTGTTTAAAAATATTTGCATTATTTTGTACAATAATAATTTTTGTTGTTGAAAATTTTAAAAAATTTGAGTCCCAGACCCCCTTTTAAGTATTTTAATTAGAGGATAACAATAATAATGTTTTTGCTTATACCTCATTTAAAGTCGGGAGACAAAATGCGCTTCTAGCAGACAAAAGCTGTCAAGATCTAGCCTCAGCTAAGTTCCGCAGTCTCCATTTTTAAAGTGAGTTGACACCTCTGTGATCGTGACAGATGCGTCGGTTATCGGGTTGACTGGCGGGAGTTTTCTGGGTTTTCTCCAATTTAGAGACGCAAATGCGGGGCAGTTTCACCTTGAAAGACCTCCCTCGAGGCATTCCCCTCTTCGCACAGATCATGCTCCAACGATGTTCTGGCGCAGTAGAGTCATATTGTAGTCATTGTGCCAAAAAATCTCCAATACAACCAACCAATCTGTGTTGTGTTTTAACGCTTTGTAATTTGAGTTTAAAATTAAATTACTGTTTTGTGACTTGAGTGCTATATTGGGACTTGATTTAAATTTCATTCCAATGCTGTCTCTGATCTATTATTGAAATAATCGTCTCCAATGATGTTTATGATTTCTTAAAAGAACGTCTTAATGGTTTTAGGTTAGATATTATTTATTTAAGAGTTGGGGGGGGGGGGGTGGATTTGGCTGTTATTGCATTTCAAGATTTAATTATGTCTTGATTTAAAGTACATGCTGTAGTAATTTAAACTGGTTTAAAATAATTTCTATTGTACTATAGATACGTAATTATTACGTATTATTAAAGATGAAATATAATTTTTATAAATTAAGGACTAGAAATGGAAAATGGCCTACGTACCAAAAAAATTTAAAAACTTTTTACGGAAAAATGTCCTAATGACCAAGCTAAACAAACTGGAGAACTCCCAAAGTGCAAACTCCAGGAGCAATAGTTCAAATTCAATCTTGTACTTAGACATTGCCTTAAGTACCCTTTCAATTGTTTTTCATTTTTCGGCTCTCTTGAAATTTTTTCTTTTTTGGACTTAGGTCGTTTTCTATTTCTAGTCCTGAATTCATGCACCATATCCTTAAATATTAAATATAAAAATAATTACATTTGAGTATGGAGAACTAAATAGTTTTTTGGTAATTACCTTTACTCTTAAAATTTATGTTATTGCATTACCGTTAAATTAAATTGTAAGAATTTAGTGATTCCTCAGATTTAAATATCTATTTTTATTGGAAAGAAGGAAAAGTTTTGAATATAACTATTTATACTTCGTTAATTTAATACAAATCTAATTGTTGTAAAACGTTTGTTTGAATATAACCCATTTCATTTTGTTATGTAATTATAATACATAAAGCTGAAAGACTGACAAATTTATACCTTCATATTAGGTAATGTAATTAAAATAATGAGTTAAAAATAAGTGTAATCAGAATTGTTCGTTGAGAACAAACGTTTCAAATATTTATTTTAATACAAATTCTGTTTGAAGAAATTGACAGTTCATTTCCAAAGGAATAATTGAGTAAGAGAACAAATCAATGTCGCTTTAAGGGATAATTTAAAAAGTATTTAAACGTTAGAGTAAAAAATGTGTTTTACTAAACAACTATTACTTTGAAAATTCTTGCCTTATTTCAGAATAATTAACCAACTGTGTTGCACATTGGAACACATATCTTACGTTTTCCGTACATCTCTGTGAACTCATATCTTTTGTACGACTTCCGTACTTATTAATAAAAAAATAATGTATTGTTGTAAATCTTGATAAAAATATTTGTAAATATTTTTTTTTCTTTAGCTTTATTATAATTATTTATTCAAACTAAATATTTTTTAAAACAGTTTTTCTGTTGCATAAGGATATTATTATATGTTGAGGCGAAAATGCAATGAGTGAGAGATTTTGCGGACGCCTGCTCCTAAAACATTCACTAAATCATTATGTTTTTATTTCTCTGTTTCTACTAAAAGCATTTTAATGGAAATTTACTTTAAAAAAATATTACACCAAGTGTAAAGAGAACCAATATATTTCCGGATGTTTCTACAGAAATGTGTAGCTACATTTTGATTTTTTAAAAACAGGTGCGGGAATCGGACTGCCTAAATAGTGTAGCTTTACGGAAGTTGAACTTAACAAAATAAGCTATAATTGTTGAAACTGAAATCAACTGCATCACAAATGAAAACATGTTTTTACTTTTATTCAAATACAACAAGGTTTAAATGAGCAACCTTTACAATTCTATATTTTCTAGTATTTATTTTATTGTTTGAAATACATGGAAAGAAATGTAGTTTTTAAATAAGTTCAGCAAAAATAATCCTGTTTAAGGTTAAACCAAATGAATGAAATTCTAAATAATCCGAAGTTGTTCATATAAATTGTGGTATTATTTAATGGAGTTATTCTCACGAATAACTTTTAACTTCCTTTGTTTAATTCTAAAGGTTACCTTTTTTTTAAAAGACGTTTCCCCTACGACCTGATGACCTAAAATTATGTATTATTAATACTTACTTTATACAGCCTTGTAAAATAAAGATAACATTGTCAGTGACATCTAGCTTGATTGATGTTTATATTTGAATGAATTTAAATAAAAGAAAGATTAAAACTATAGATATGTGCACTTGTTGACGACATTGTTCCCTAATCGCCCCATTTGGCTCTTTGTTAACAAGTTGTTTTCAAGAAATTTAACAAAGATAAGGGATTTTCACAACTAGTAACCGGTTCTTATAAGATCTTTTCTTCGTTCGTCGCTTTTAACAAGAAAATCTCTTTATTTTTTTCCGGTTTATTTAAATTCAAGAACTAGAGAGGGCAAGAGGGAGATGGGGGGGGGGGGCTTCGTCATCGTTACGTAGGTATTTTATAATTTATGCCATCTGAAGTTTTTTTATTCTAGTAATTTATAACTTTTTTCTTTGTTAGTTTTTTTTTATTCTAGGGATTTATAACTTTTTTTTGTTAGTTTTTTTATTCTAGGGATTTATAATTTTTTTTGTTAGTTTTTTTATTCAAGGGATTTATAACTTTTTTTTGTTAGTTTTCTTTATTCTAGGGATTTATAACTTTTTTTTGTCAGTTTTTTAATCTAGGGATTTATAACTTTTTCTTGTTAGTTTTTTTATTCTAGGGATTTATAACTTTTTTTTGTTAGTTTGAACTTTTTATTTATTTCGAGAAATTATAGATTAATATACCATCGTATAAAAGTGTAGCTAAGTATGGGAGCCGCCTGGGAAAGAAAGAGGAAATTCACTTGCATTCCTGGATTTTGGAAATCTAAACTGAAATTGAGAAAAGTAGCAACATAAAAATCAAGTTTCATTTTGTCATAGTTCGTCCAAACTGAAAATTAATGAATAACTATTAATTTACATTTCATTAGGGCGTCCAAATAAAACTTTATAAAAATCATAGTCTTTAGCCGTCTTGCATCTCCTGGCATATAATCCTGTCAATGACTATGTAGCTAAGTTATAATTGTTTTTCCTCTTCTGTTATTTATATAAGTACAAACATAAAAAATATAGTTTTTTTTTTTAATATCATATTTATTAAAATTTGTTTTTTATAATTAATGAATTTCCTAAGTAAATGTTTGACTCGCATTATTTCAAGTAAAAAAAAAAAAAAAGATGTGTTTCCTGTTACATGGGCAAAAGTATTTCGTTAGGTAGGTGATAATTTTTTTTTTTGCTAAATTTTTTTTAGCAAATACGCAAAAGGAAACATATGAGTATTAAGGTTAGATTCAAAATTGAACAGATATGTGGATAGTGAAGTAAAATACTTGGGTATTTTTATTTTTGCAGGTCAATATCCTGGGTATATACCCAGGTATATTCAAATTGGGTATGTTGGTGGGTATTTATAATTTTTCTTCTGATTTAGCTGCTTATTATGCAAACTGTGACATTGCCATTAATTAATCGTTGCAATGAATAAGTTTTTTTATAATTAAATTTTTTAAAAAGTAAAAAACAAAACAAAACTTTAGGTTCGGAGTTTTTGTATTGTAATTTTAGGGTAGATCGGATCGTAATATAGGAAACAAACCTTAGTACTAAGCAAATCACATTTTCGCTTTCGATTCCCGAAATTTTAAGTCTTAAACAAATAAAATGCTTTCTTTTATTTCACAAAATATTAGCCTCTTAAACGGAGCATATTTTCTCCAGTCAGAAAAATCCACCCCTACTATAAAAAGCTATTTCATTATTAACAGAATAATTAAGTACTTCACGATTTCACTGACAATCCATGAAAATTTACTCTTCTTTATATCCTATATTAATATATATTAATATATTTTCTATTTCATCTTATAATTCACAAAATACTGCTACTTAAGTGCACACACACATACCATATTTTCTCTAATAAAAGATTCCTTCAACCAAAAATCTACTTAGAAAGAAATGAGCGCAGATAGCCCACGAGTTGCCCTTGTGTCCGAAAACCAACAACAAACCAACGAAAGAAATGAATTTATCATTTTCACAAAATATTAACCTTAAAGGGTAACAGTTTTCTAGCAAAGCTTCCAAAATATTATTTCTTAAGGCATATAATATTTATACTACTATTCATAAAAATTCACATCTTGAATAAATACAGGAACCTTTCACAGTCATATCTCTAAAATATGTTAACCTATAGGAATAAGGCATTAGTCTAAGAAAATTATAGGTAATCAACCTTAAGGGATATTCGGCAAGACCACAATTGCAGACATAAAGGTTATTGATCCAGTGAACCGGATATTGCGGTTTACTCGTGGAATACTTTGCGTTACCAGAGAAGTTACAACTTTGGTAGATATTATGCTGTAAAAAAAGGATACTTAGAAGCAAAAATGAATCGAATAATTTCCAACTAAATTGGATGCTTATCATAACTAGGAAAATAGTTTGTTTCAATTTTGAGTAGCACTCTCACGCATTTTTAAAAATTAAAATTAGCTTAATTAAGGCGCAGATCTGGGATTTTGATAAGGACCTAACGATCACTATAGACTTTTTGCTGACTACGTCATTGGTGCAACCCATAATTGATAGAAAATGTTATTTTTCGGATTTTAAACGAAATTGTCTGAAGATGTTAATTTTTTCATATTCATTGGCAAAAAAAAAAAAAAAAAAAAAAAAAAAAAAAAAAAAAAAAATAGTGCCACAAATTCCAAAGAATAAACTTTTTTTTTTACAAAATGTGCGAGCAAAATATTTTAAAACCAAATTAACAAGTTTATTGTAAAATTTTTATTAAGGTAGTAGTCTGGTAACTTGCACGTTTTTTTGTCATTATCGGGAAGTTTTTTTAATGGAAAAGCAAAATTCAATGGTTTGTTTTTTTAGTATGTTATTATTGACATCTATAGGATACAAAAAAAAAAAAAAAAAAAAAAAAAAAATTACAACGGTTTTATAATTATTATTGATTAAAGTAGACGTCTAAAAAAAGGTGCGAGGCTGGCCCTGGCAATTTCAACCCTTAAAGACATCTGAAATAAAAAAAAAATCGAATTGATTATTAATCTATAGAATTGTCGTTCTCGTTGGAACTAGGGTTATTAAATTTCAACAGAAAATAACAAAATGGCGGACTTCGAAAAATAAAAGTGATTTTTTTTCAGGCACACATCGGGCTCTAAAATGGAAGTTTAGAGATGGAAAAAAAAAAATAAGATCCAAGTCCGGATGAGAACTACTGATGTGTAGAATAACGTGCAAAAATTTCTGAGCAATCAATCAGTCAAATAGCAATCTGGGCCAACAGAAAAAACGTTGTTTCGAGAAAAAAGCGTTTAAAGTTTGAAGATCAAATATTCATTATAACCTCATTAATATTTCGAATTTAGGTCTAAATTTTTACAATGTAATCTCAATATATTTTACTTTCAAATTAAGTAAGAAAAAAAAATCGATTTTTTCAACCCAAGTTACCAGACTACTACCTTAATGCCTATATTATCCAAAATCGCAACATTTGTGATTTCTCGCTTTTAAGTAAAGCCAGTATTTGTATTTTTTACTTTTATTATTGCTAAAGCAACGATCGCTACACAAAGCAATGATTTTTATTAGAGTTTTGTACTTTTTTTTTTTACTTTTGTTGTACTAAACGTTAGTAAATGACCATACACTTGAAATTGTACACTTGAAAAGAGGATTTCATATTGAGTCACGCTTTTGCAGTTTTTCAATAAAAAATTGTCAAACAATTGTACTTAAGTAAAAGCGAGTAGATGAATGTTTTTATATTCGAAAAAATATTTTCAGTGTAGTGTTCTCTAGAGTTGACAAAAAATTTGATGTAGGAAAATATGGAGTACTTTATCAAAAACTTCAAAAGCGTGTCTCGTCAATATGAAAAACTCTTTTCAAGTGTACAATGTATTTGTATGATCATTTACTAATGTTCAGTACAACAAAGGTAAAAAAAAAAGTAGAAAACCCTTATGGAAAATCACTGCAATGTGTGTCAACCGTTGCTTTAGCAATATTAAAAGTTAAAAGTGGGAAACAGTTTGACAATTTGAATGAAATTTAGTTTATATCTAGTCAATAAAGTATTTAAAATAGAAAATCATATAACTGACTTGCGATGTTTGTAGTATTTTCTTCTAAATTTGAACCCAAACATTTCAATTATACTGAATTGACAATTCCCGCATTTTTAAAAAACAAATGAAATTAGTTTGTATTTATGAAGAATTTCTTTCTGATTCCAAATATTTAAACAAAAGTTCTTTGAAAAAATTAGTTACTTAAATATTAAGAAAAGAAATTGCCCCGAATCCCCGTCCGATAGCAGTCCTATCAAAATGATCAGTTAATAGTTGTGACGTCATGACATCCTTCCGTTTCTATGGTTATCGTAAGGTTTCTGCTTAATAGTTGGTGTATGTTTGGTTGGCGCGATTTGCAAATAACTTGCAAAACTGGTTTCCGCTTCTGCGTTTCAAGCCAAGTTATTTCAGATGAAGTGACGTTACATTAGCTCCGAGCCGAATGTGTCGTTTTCCCTAATAAATGGACAAGCGAACTTAGGTTGCAAATCAAAAAAAAAAAGAAAAAAAAAAGCGCAATGAGAAGAAATTTTTGTGTTGGTTGGTTGTATTCAGATTATCTGGCGCCGTCAGCAACACGAGGGCTATAATGCGCCGAAACATTTCGTCATTTAACAAACCAACATACATTTACAAACACCCATGCCTACACGGGACTCGAACCCGCAACCTCGCGGTCTAGAAGCCAGCACGCTAACCACTATACCGTTTGGTCGGCAAATTTTTGTGTTCATGGCCTTTTTGAGACATTTAGAATTGAATAATAATAAAAAAAATGCGGGAATTGTTCATTGAGTACCAAATTAAAGGTACGGATATGAACATCCAAAATAAAAAGTTCCTGTGGGAAATTTTAAAAAGAGAAATAATGGAAAGATAATACGAGCTACTTTAACAAATTGAAGTTCGTTCATTGTATTTATAGCATTGATAAAGTTTAATTCAGTGTCAAAATAATATAGTTATTCATGATACCTACTTTTTTAATACAACTCCGTAAGTCGTATATGAATATATTAAACAACGAAACAAAAATACTCGCATATTTCCATTTCTAACCTAATATTCTTTTATATCAGCTTATATTTCATTTATTCGACTCAAGTATGCAATAAAAGATGGTTGTTGTCTTGCAACTCTTGCAAAAATTTCTATTCATGCAAATCCTATTCATAGAGCTTCTATTCATACCAAAGATGGTTGAATGTATGTAAACATAATATCTGATACAGTCAACAGAATGCATTCCTCTCCGAGCGTGACAATTTTTCTTTAAAGGAGGCAATAAAGTTTTTTTTTCTTTTTTTTTTTTTTCTTCTTTAAATTCGGTGTCTAACGGGAAAATTCAATTTTCATATTTGGTTAAAAAGAGTGTTTAAGAAAGCAACAAATATCTTCTTTCTATATAATTCTTGGATTTTACATGTTGAATCAAACTATCACTATCACAAAAATAATGTTAGTACATATATAAAAATTAAGGGGGTCGGGTACCAAAAATAAAAAAAACTTTATTTATGTACATTTTTATGTCAAAAATTTATTTTATGTATGAGATACTATTTATATATCTTTGAGAAAATGTTTTTTTAAATATTGTGTTTCGTTATTTAAAAACAATTTAAAAACCAAGAAAAATCCATAATAATTGATGTTTGCGTATTTTGATATAAGTCAAGAAAAAATAATTTTTTTTTCAAAGTGAAAGCTTTCTGTAATACATAATTATATAAAGAAAAATTTTTCTTTACAGAATTTTGATAGGTGAATTAAAAAAAAATTTAAAAATTCTCAAAGTTAAAATATTGAAATTTTTGCTTTTTTTTATGTTATCTTTTACGGCTAAATGTTATATTTTAAAACAGAATTAAAAAAATAAAATTCTGTGAAGACAAAATATTTAAAACTATATAAATTAAATGCTCCAAAAATTTGAATAGCCAATTGTTAATGGTTCTGGAGATATATCGATTTGAATATGCAACATCTGTGAAAAATACTAGTGCTCGAAAAACGCACTTAAAGCAGACGCTTCAATGTGTTACGCCCATTAGTGATGTTTAAATCACAGGTAATTTTGTGGCGTTCTAATCACCGGAGGAATAAGATAAAAACATCATTCTGTTCAGGAATGTATGAACTATTTTTTAAAATCAGAAAAAAAATTGGGATTTTTGAAGAAATTTCGGTACTGGACCTCCTTAACATTATCTTTCCAGAATTATCGTCATAGTAATAACATTATTAATACAAAATTAACATCATCTCAAAAATTGATGTTATGATCAAATCATTAATAATATCGTCATAAATTTTTGATCGTCATCACAAAATTAAAATTATCAGCCCAACTTTAAAAATATTGTCGCAAAATTAAAATTATCAAACAACATTTGCAACAATAACATTTCCACTGCTGTATTTATAAAATTAAAAAAAACTATTAAAAAATTATTTATTTAAATTCAACAATTTATTTCGTAGTCAAAATCGCAGTGACGCCTATTCGGAATCAATTCTTAAATTAGCAGAACTACCTTACATTTTTCTTTCAAATTTTAGTAGCGAAAGCGGTTTTTGTTGCTGTATTAAGTAAAAAATTTCGAACTTTTTAAACAATATTTCGTCATGTAATTTAATTCGGGAATTATTGCGTAAGGCAAATGGATGGGAAAGAAATAGCGATCACTAAAACCCTATTACCCTATTACCCTTTCAAGTTTGTCCCTTTTTTTAGGACACACATTACAAGAAAACGATTCATACTTTCTTTACTAATAATTTCCGTTGCTTCAGGGATAACTTGTCAAATATTGTGTTACCTCATTCGGGATTTCATTTTTAAATACACGTTTTAACCCTTTGCACTCCAGGCCTTTTTCGCGGGGAGGAATCAGCAACTCGAGACATTTTAGGTTCGGCTGGTGTTTATGGATTTGCTTCATAGAAACTAAACACAGTCATTGGCCTTGCATCGAATTTCCGCATCACACCTAATGGTCCTCTCGTGGTTTGGCATCCAATCGTGTGGCGCCTGAGAGGCGCCACTGGAGTGCAAATGGTTAAAAGTACCTTCGAATCTAGATGCACGGCATCGGCAGTGCACCCACCAAGTTCACTGCCGGACATCTTTCTCCGGAAGCCACTCAGCAGTATTTTGATCTTTCATATCAGCGTATTACAATATGCCTGAGAGCTGAATTTTTTTTTACGGGTAGCTATTAGCCACTTTATTAAAACCAAGTTTCAAGTGTAAGACCAAGTTTCAAGACTCCAATTATATTGGTACAATAATCAAATTCGAAAACTGCAGAAAATGACATGTTTTGAAATCCACCCAAAACTCACTCACTGATCATCAAATTACTAAGGTACTTCTAGCTGAGCTAGAACTATGAAATTTAATATACTTGTAATGTTTAACATGTATACAAAGGAAAAAATCTAAAAATCGAGATTTTCTCCTCCGAATCTCCTAAAGAGGGCAATGTTCGAAAAATTTGAATCGCAATTCCAATACATTTCTAATAGGGCTAGAATTATAAAACTTAGAATACTAGTAACTCTTAGCATATATAAATAAAGAAAAAACTCACCACACGCCGCAAAGCCTCTAAAATCAAGGAATAATAAAAAAAAGTGTACTTGGCATTATAAAATTGACCATTGACGATATCTTATCGTTAATTTTTTCTCCTTTGACAACTTTTTGTTACATACATGAATAAACTATTTATTTAAAATAATTTTATATTATCATCATTCATATCGAATGCATAAGTACGTCATAAACTGCGGTCCGATAAATTTAACTTTCTTAGAAAAATCTCGTGTAATTCTCCGTTAATTGGGTATTGTTGATAACGTTTTTTAAAACTTCCTTAAAACCAAATAATAATTAAAAGAATAAAAGAGTCAGCTAATTATATAGTTCTCGTAGTTCACCGCCAGTAAAAAGTTTGTCAACGGTCGACAGTATAATAAGTAATTACCAAAACACACACACACTCTCACACACACACACACATATATTTATATATGTTTAACCCTTTCAATCCCAGGAAATTTTCTTGCAAGTTTAAAAATTACGAACACTAAACATTTTAAAATTAGTTGTTGTGCAAATAAATAATAAATTTTAAATTAGTATCTTAATAAAAGAAGTGAAATCCCAACAAAAACATCTCTGTAAAAAGGCGCCAAGTTCTTCATGCAATGATTACGGCCGTGAAAAGTGTTGAGATCTAAAGTAGAGCCACGTTTAAAGTTGTTATAAATGATGGGCAATGAAAATTAGTATTTTTTTTCTCAAAGTCAAAACCCCCCTGCATAGGCCTAAATATCTAGCTACAAAAATGCTTGTGTGACTTCGCCATTACGCGTCAGTGGACCAGAATACATAATGGCCAAGTGTCACAAATATTTTGGTAGCTTGAAATTTAGGCCCATGCAGGGGAATTTTGACTTTGAGAAAAAATAATTACTAATTTTCATTGCCCATAATTTACAGCAACTTTAAACTTGGCTCTACTTTAGATCTCAATACTTTTCACTGTCATAATTATTGCATGAAGAACTTGGCGCCTTTTTTACAGAGAGGTTTTTTTTGGGGATATTTATACCTCCTTTTAAATGTGAGGTAATTTAAGTCGGGAATTATTGCATAAGGCAAACGGGATAGGAAAGAAATAGCGATCACCCTATCACTCTTTTAAGTTTGTCCCCTTTTTTTTCAGAACACACATTAGAAGAAAACGACACATACTTCTTGACTAATAATTTCCGTTGCTTCAGGGATAACTTGTCAAATATTGTGATACCTCATTTGGTATTTCGTTGTTTTAATACACGTTTTAAAAGTACCTTCGAATATTTATGACTCCTTTTAAATGTGAATCACGTAATTATTTGCAAACCAGACAAAAATAACAGGAAGTGTTTCCTCTCTCCCCCTTTTTCCAAGAGCCATTTTCATAATAATATTTTCTGCGAGGAAGTCAACCGAAGATGTATGTCATCTATTTCAGCCATATGTCAAGCGGCCAAAAGGCGAAAAGCACATTGTACAAGTGTTTCTGTCATAGCTTTAGATGCACAGATGGCGTTGTTTGCGAGTTTCTATACAATTTTTTTCTTGGAAAAATGCTCAGTGAAATTCAAGTTTATTTACTTTGTTATATTAAAGTTGATATGGAAAGTTTCCATTTACTTAGTGATTTAGTCTAAAAACATAAATATAGAAAGCAATTTATACTTCAATGATTATTGATAAGGTCAACGACGTGCTAAATAACGAAATAACTTAATAATTACAGAAAATAAACTTAAATAATGCTGAAAATGTTAAGAGCGAAGTATAGTAAGCATAAAAAATAGCGTCGCAACGCCATAAAAGTTTAGATACATTTTCGAAATTCTGCATTTTCAGCAGTGTCATTTGTTGTCAAAATTTGAATAACTAAGAGCATACGATATTTTTCACTCTATTCTATCTTCTTCTATAAGTTATTTTTAAATTGTTTTGTTAAGTGTTTCGACCAATGTGGTAAAACCACTACGATTTTGAAAGGGACATCGGAACCCAAAGCAAAGGGAAAAAAAAAATAATTTGGAAGTTTTCAATTAATTTTGAAAAGACAAAATAGAGGTCTGTATACTTTTAGATGGTGGTTGTACTACTTTATTAGATACTTAAATTACTTCGAAACATTTCTACATTTTTTAAATTTTTTTTACCACATTCTAGATCAAAGATTGTGACAGTTAAATAACTTACTGTATTGTCATATAACTATCATAAGAAGTAGTTACAAGTGATAAATCAAAATCATGAAATGAATTTTAAAATAATTATAGGCTCGTCATTAGATATCTTTAAGTAATTCCACTAATTCATGTTCCTTATTTGCATTCTGGTGATTCTATTCTGTTTGCTACTTTTGCACCCGGATCTATAGATTCTACTAAGTGACTATTTCAGGCTTAACTCTTTTCATACCTTACTGTTCTCCCAAGAAAAAGTTTAAAAAATAAATCAAGAAGTTGAAAAATTAAAGTGCTATAATTTAAAAGACAAGGGTAAGGTTGACTATTTGAGTACAACAACAGATGTTGCCTTTCTTTAAAATTCGACAAAGAAACAGCGATTTGTCGTGATTAAAACTCTCCATACTCGAGGAAGATAAAAAAAAAAAAACATATTCAAAACAATGTTCGAGCAGTAAGTAAACAACCCTAAAAAATCCACTATAACATTTGTAGAGATTTGGCTTCAGAATCGCCGAATAAATGAGAAAGTGAAGTATGTTTTTCCTTCGCCAATTAGACTGGATGAACGATGTAATAAATCGACCCCGAACAACGGTCTTTTCCCTTGACTAACGACTGTACATTTACTCAGAGTCATTCTAGTTTACACAAGTCGCCTAAGGCTGTGTTACCTCCATAATGGAATTAATAGAAGAAACTCGTATAATAGAATTCTTATTGCTTTGACATTTGGAGGAAGAATAGAAGATGCTTTGGTTGGGGAACTGGATTTTTACTTCTATTAGACTGCTCTACACTTGGCTACGTATTTGTGTTTAGAGCAAACTTCTGCATGATATGTGTCCAGGGCATATATTTACCTGTCTCAAGACGCTCAACAAAGAAAATAAATAAATAATATATATATATACACTGTTAAAAATTTTGTTTCACCTTACACCAAAAATTGGTTCCCATTTAGCTGCAACCAACATTTGGTGCTTAGTTTCACGATTCAACGGTGTTACCTAGGACTGTAGGAACCATTAAATCGTGAAACTGATTACCAAATGTTGGTTGCAGCTAAATGGGAACCAATTTTTGGTGTAAGGTGGAACAAAATTTTTAACAGTGTATATATATATATATATATATATATATATATATATATATATATATATATATATATATATATATATGTTTAACCCTTTCAATCCCAGAAAATTTTCTTGCAAGTTTAAAAATTATGAACACTAAATATTTTAAAACTAGTTGCTGTGCAAATAAATAATAAATTTTAAATTAGTATTTAATAAAAAAAGTGAAATCCCAACAAAAACATCTTTGTAATATATATATATATATATATATATATATATATATATATATATATATATATATATATATATATATATATATATATATATATATATATATATATACTTCTTCTAGATTTTTTCTTTATTTTTTATTCTTGTAACTTTTACTATATATATTGGTTTATAAATGTATATTTGACCTTGTTAAAAGAATTATTTTCTCATGTAACTTTGTAAACTACACTGTTAAAAATATTGTTCCCCCTTTCACCAGAAATTGGTTCCCATTTAGCTGCAACCAACATTCGGTGCTTAGTTTCACGATTTAATGGTGCTTAAGGTCCGAGGTAGCACCATTAAATCGTGAAACTAACCACCAAATGTTGGTTGCAGCTAAATGGAACCAATTTTTGGTGCAAGGTGGATCCAAATTTTTAACAGTGTAGAGTTGTATAAAACAAAAACATAACTACTAGATTCATCATAAATATTAGAATTCTAATTTTTTTACGAGTAGGAAAAAAGATCGAAAATATCTCTTGCGTACAATAGAGACTTGCCCAATAACACACTTTGCGTTCCGCTTAAATCACCATATATGAATTGTAACTATTAAAAAGTAAAATCGTTTCAAAAACGAGTAATCGACTTAATAAAAAAAAAAAAGTACCGGCTAACTTGAAAACGAGAAATCACAATTTCGGATATTACAGACATTGATAAATACCATCATAAACATAATAAGTTTTCAGTTCTAAAATAGTTTACTTACGCATCTCTTAAATGGATGAAAATAATTCGTTGGCATTAATTTGTTTGTTTCAATCCGTGGAAACAATGTGATAAATTCTAGTTTTTTCCCCGGCTTAACTAAAACAAATTAACGCCAGCGAAGTACGGAGTGTCTATAAATTAATTGGGCAATGTGGAGGTCAAATAGATCTGTATAACTCTTAATAACTAGACATTATTAACCATTCTTTTTCCACAACTAATTTATGTTCACCATGCCATTCTGAGTGGGAAAAAAAAATGTTTATTATGCCTAGTTATTATGAGTTATACAGATCTATTTGCGCTCCATTGCCCATCTTATTTATAGACACCCTGTATTTTCGCTTTAAATAGTAATAACAAATTTGTAGTCAATAGAATTAGTAAATAATAGCAAATTTCCAGCCAGAAAAAAACAAACAGAAAAGAGATCGACAGATCTTCCATTCCATTTAATTTTTAAAAAATTATTGTTGAAAAAAATGTTTTCGGAGCTACGAAAAGTACCCAATTTTCTTGTAAATAAGTATATTTGACTTCTTTCTAAGTATCCTGTTTTCGCAGCGCAACCTTTACAATCTAGCAGAAAATACTCCGTTTTTATCAGGAAGTAACAGAGGGTCAATAAAAATGCTTGCATGGCGACGGCATTGCAAATCAACCCCACGCAACTTCATCTTCAATTGGAGGTCTTTTGTCGCAATTCTTACGATCACTACACACATCTACAATAGCAAGTGACGGCTCAAAGTTACGTAATGGTACGCATGACGTCTTTTTATTACTCATGAAACTACCGTTTGAGCTCAAACTTGATTTGTGATGTATTTTTGGTAAAGATGTTTATATGCAGTGAATTCTTATACTTGACAACTTAGCTTATAATTTGCTAAGCTTATTTTGTACTTGTAATACTATTAAAGCATTACTTTCAGTGGTCTATTTATGGTATTTTGGGCGTTGGTAATTAAATCGTTTAACCGATTAACTTGTGTAAATTTAAAATAGAAAGAATAGTTTTAAATATATAAAGAATATTGTTAACTTCGATAGTCAGCATTTTACTTTCTTTAGATGATAGTTTGATGGATTTTTTTAAAAAATAAATATCTTTAATTTGTGATGAAGAAAGTGTACAGAGATAACAAATAGCATTGTATTTATTCACAACATTCACAAAACTGTGAACTGCTTGGCGTTCAAAAACACTTGCATAAAAAAAAAAAAAAAAAAAAAAAAAAAAAAAAAAAAAAACGTTAAAATGAAGGGGGAAAAAAAATACGAAGGGAAATAGAATATGCACGAAGAAAGTTAGGGAAAAATCCGGTCAACTTCGTCCAACTAAATTTTATTGGTTGGATCAAATTTAGCAAAATTGGCAAGGAAAATTTTAAAACAGAAAAAATTCAATTTGAAAAAATATAATTTATAGTACAATATTACTTTATTTGAGCTAATACTGTAATAAAGCTCTTATATTAAAAGGGCCCGATTAAATAAACCTTCAATTTGTGTTAAGGTTCCTATTTTAGTGTAATAGTAGAATGATGGGGGACTTTTTTTATAACTGATTTTTAAAGACAAATTTTGAATGTAATTGAAAACCGTATTTAGAAAACTACAGTTCGGAATTCTTTTGTTTTTTCAGAATGCGTTTGGTTCATTCTGTATTCAGCTATGAGCTAAGCGTTACTCTACATATTTGATTATATTTTCTTCGATAATGTTATTCAACAGAGTTCTTTCACCTTGTAAGATCTTTTCGTTAGTGCCACATTCAGCAAAGTTCTTTTTACACGTGCCACATTCAACCCCAGTAGCACAAATCCGCTGACCAATATCGGCTCCACACTGACTAATCCCGATGTGGACCGTTGTAGACTGGTCGTTGTTACAGATCTTGACCAATCTCGCCCAGAGCTGGGTAAAATAGTCTGGAAGTTTTGAATTGCTGATGCAGAGTTTTAAAATTGAAATTTAGTGATATTAGAAAGGACGGAGGGGTAAAAATATATATATAGTGATGGTTTTGACATGTTTCTTTTTAAAAAAAATCGTGCATTTTGGAACGAAGCTTGAGATTCGGCATTGACTGGCTAATCTTCCCAGAACCTCTCTTTTCGACTTTGACCAACACCGCTATACTACCTAGTTTGTGCTATATTCTGCTTTGTTCCTTCCTGCTTGTGCCATTTTGGGCAAACATTTTTTCGCTTGTCTCTTAATCATCACAGTTCTATTCGCTTGTGCCTTATTGGGCAAAGTTAATTTTACATGTGTCATATCCGGATAAGTACTTCAAGCTTTTCCGGAAAAGTTCATTAAGCTTGTGCCACAACCAGTAAAGTTCTTTTTGCATGTGCCATGTTCAGAAAATTTCGTTTCGCTAATGCTATATTCAGCAATTTTTTTTTTTTTTTTTCAATTGCCATATTCAACAAAGTCCTTAACTTGTGCCTTATTCAGCATAGCTCTTTTTTCATGAGCTATATTCGGCAAAGTAATTTTCACCTGAGCCATATATTTAGCAAAAGTGATAAGGCAGGCATAAAAGGTGTCAAAGTCCAGTTGCGCGTAGCATATTCCATTACAACTTTCTTTGGGCAAACACAATAATAAGAAGCCCAATAATAAAAAGGGGTCTGACTTCACAAGTATCTTCTATCTATTCCCAACACGTAGTTTAAGACCTTGAAAGTATGTGGAATTTCAGCAAAAGCGGCTCACCACTTACAGATCAACGTGTTCTGAATGAAGATCTTGTGTTTTTCAGCGCCGAAGATAGCCCAAAGACATCGCCATTAATTATATCGAGCTTGGAGATCAGGAGGCAATCGTGGGAACACAAATTTATGTTAGAAAGACGCTTTCCATTATAATTTACTGCGAACAAGAGGGGACATTTTTACTTGTCACTTGCTCATGAAATCCACGGGGCTTGATGGATTCAGTAGTTGATTAGGCCCTTATTAAAAATGTAACATCTACCCCTGCTGAACTAATTATCCCCAGAGTTTTTATTAATTGTATACTTTTTAATTTTAGGGAATCAACTTTTTTAAACAATTTTTTGTCTTGATATGAAGATATTTCATTTTTTTGGAATAAAAATTATAACTATATTGTCTAGCGTTGAATATCAAAGTTAAAATGCTCTTAGAATGAAGTTTCTTACACTACATTTTCTAGAATGGTAGTACATTTTTTTTGTATCATGAAGCATTCAAAATAGTCAGAATCAAAACCTTGAATTGCATTGCACAAATAAATGGGTTTTTATTGTTTACACATAAAATTGAAGAAAACTAGAATAAGACCAATTTGATGTTCAATTGAATTCATTGTATTATTTCCAGCGATTTTGAATGTTTAAAATTAATATTTTTTTTTTTTTGATTTTCCTACTTTTCATTTCTAAATAATGAGAATTAAAACAGTTACCCCTACTTATTAGGGAAATATCATAATAACAGTAAACTTCTTATAATATTCTGTAACTGACTAGTTATTATAAATTTGAATCACTAGTCAATTTTCAGAAATATTAAGTGAATGATTTATTGTTCAAAAGCTTTTTGTTATTTTTTTACAAAAATAAAATTTTGAATATTTATTGCTCTAATATGCATTTAGTGTAAACAGAGCTTATTTTTACTGTTGAGCTTATTCTTTGCAAACATTTGAAGTGTCCAATTATACATGACCTCTAGAAGCCACGAAATGATAGCATTTGATTGTTTATTACACCTCAACTACAATTTTTTTTCTTCCTTCGATGG
Source organism: Linyphia triangularis (assembly GCA_963978545.1). Classification (NCBI taxonomy): domain Eukaryota; kingdom Metazoa; phylum Arthropoda; class Arachnida; order Araneae; family Linyphiidae; genus Linyphia; species Linyphia triangularis. Next base: position 28,747,341 of record OZ021733.1, read on the forward strand.
AAGTGTTTTTTACTGACAACAATATATTTAAAACTGTTTTAAAAATGCTTCACCAAATAAATTCCTAACTTGTTATATTGAAAGGGATTCGTTATCCTGTCCTTGCCTTCATAGACCTATTGCTTCCATTTTTGGCTACAATATTTACCTAAGTATTAATTTAAAACGTATGAATTTTTATACGAAGTATAACAAAAGTAAAGAAGACCTGGTCTAGAAGTAACACTTTTTACATATTTAATTGAAGCATCTGAAGTACAACTGATGTAAATCCTGTACTTGCCTCTATATACCTATTGCTTCCATTTTTGGCTACAATGTTTACCAAAGAATTAATTTGAAACATATGAATTTTCATACGAAGTATAACAAAGGTAAAGAAGATCTGGTCTAGAAATAACACTTTTTTACATATTTAATTGTAGCATCTGAAGTACAACTGATTCTGATATGGTTTGAATACTAGAAAGACAGCTGATTTCTCCTTTTACTACTGATATATTTGAGTATAATTTTCAACCAGTAGAATTTTCAGGAAAAATGCTTTTCTGACGTAAAAAAAAAATGTTGTAACTAACTCCGCTCACGAGGCAAGTTGTAACACTCACAGGGATATGTTGTAACATGGGATAAAAATGAAAAAACGTTAGAACAAATGGCTTCATTTACCTACTTGTATGGGAAACTGTATCCATTTAATATCCTCACCTACATCGTGTCTTCAGAATCACAATTCTGACACATAAATGGTGCTTCTCCAAGAGTGCAGGCTTCATGAGCTCACTCTTCATAATTGTTGCACTTAATCCACTTTTCATTTGGTTTGCTCTTTTAAAAAAAGGTCGCAGAATATGATACACATTTCGTCCTCTTCAGTGTTGCTTTTGATTCTTCCGTTTATTTTCCTAGTTGTAACATGTTACAACTAGACCCAAAATTTGTGTTACAACTGAACCCAAAACCAACGTCCATTTTGAAAATGTTTTATCAAGGGTTTCTTTAACCCCATTTTTCTTGGACCACTTTGCATTCCATTTTTGAAAACGGTATTTTGTTTGTACGATTAATTGTAGTAATCTACATGCAATTTCAAAAGTTATGAAGAATAAAAAAATTGCTTACCTCGTCAAAAATAACAAAGTTTCAAATTTTAAGCTGCGTTCAATATTCACTGCTTTTATTTTATTGATTTGTTCTACACTACACGTACCTCTGACAATATGGATTCTGGCGCCACATGGTAGTTATAGCAAAAGTTATTTGGTTTGTTACAACTAAACCCTGTTTTTTCTAGATCCGGTCTCCCCTAATAAAAGATTATTAAAAATATTTGAAAGAAAAATTACTGGGTCTTTTTTATTTCACTTTAGAAAGGTTTTATAAACTAGTTTATAAAAACTTTAATCCCAAAAACCTATTAGTTACTTTCCTTTCACATTTTGTTGGTAATCTTTTATTACAATTATTATATCACATTTTGTTGATAATCTCTTATTACAATTGTTATATCACATTTTGTTCATAACCTTTTATTACAATTGTTATACCAGGCATACAAATTCACACCTTTTAAAATACTATCTCAGTATATATTGTGTTAAAAATGATACATTTGGTCTATGAGGAAGAGGCAGACTGATGATATCTTTTAAAGCAGAGAATCCCTTCCAAAAAATCAAATGAGACTATGAAAATGACGGATATTTCGTGCGTCTCGTAAAAGTGTCTGATAATGGACAACAATTTATTAGATTCCCATTTTGTGATAATTAAGGCAAAATACCTTCCAATATTAAAAAAAGCAAATTATTCTATGAAAAAGACGGATATTTAGTGTGTCTCATAACAGCGTCTGATAACGGGCTCGTCTCTACTTAATGACTCTCATCATATCTAAAAAAAGTTTATTTTTTTAATATTGTTAATGCCAATATATCATTTTATTAAAACGTATTTTGTTCTTGCTTCTCGCTGTCTGCTTTTCCACGTGTCAACTGGGCCCGGCTTGTTTCAAGGTAAACTGCTTTCCTTTCTTCTGGCATGCTTTGTCAGAGACACAAAAACAAGAAGGAACAAAAACAAATCATAAAACTGAATATGTTCTTTTTTGTTGCGTTCAGAGGACGACAGGACGTCTTTCGACTTTGAAGAATAATAAGGAGCTGAGGTCTTTATCTTTGGTGTTGTTTTTTCGGGGTGATAAAAAAAAGGGAATGAAATGCGTATTTTGGTTATGGGACAGGATATGAAGCAATAGCACTTGGGGGAATTCAATAAGTAAAAGGTAAGAATGCGACCTGAAAGAGAATGCAGGCTCTTAACGAAATTCCTGGCATTCAATGTATAGTGCTTAGTGCAAGAATTTTGCAATAGTCCTTTCAATCAGACTGCAGAAACTATGCAACCTACCATTCCAAGTTTACAACGAGATACAAACTGTAAGGCTACGACCTGTAAAGAGAATACAGGAATTGGACGAAATTTCTCTCATTCTGAGCATGGAGCTTAAGTGCAAGAGTTTTGGTATGCTCCTTTCAACCAGAGTGCAGAAGCTATGAAACTTATTATTGTAGATTTTAATGAAAATATATTAGAAAGTGAATATATCGTTTAACGACAATATTTTATATTTAAATTTGCCCTTCTAGTCAGATTGCAGAACTTTGTGTTCAGATTGTGAGTCGATCAATCTTATAACGTCGAACAACCTTATAATGTTAAAATCGTCAAAGTTTATAATGATAATCAAACTTAACTTCTAAATAATAATTCAATTATTATTTACATCGAAAATCACATTATATTTAACTAACATCTAACATATTTAACTAACATCTAACTGATAAGATAACAGAATTAGAACTACTCTTTGCTACCTTTGAAAATTACAAAGCATAGGGAAAAGAAAACCATATTACATTGTTAATTATTAGTATTCAACCTGTCAAGTTTTAGTATGTGATAAAAACATTAAAGCATGTTAGAAAAATAGCTAAGTAATGTAATAATGATGTATACATTTTTTTTTATGTTTTAATTAAGTCGAATCACGATTTTCATCTAAGAGATGTAATTAGGAGCTAAAGTTGCTTTTTATTGTTGCCTAAGGGTGATAAAAAAAACAATTTTGCGTATTTTAGTTATGCGACAGGGTGTGAAGCAAAATAAGGGAATTTATTAAGTGAAAGGTGAGAAATGCGAACTGTAAACAGAATGCAGACTTTGGACGAAATTCCTTTCATTTTGAGAATAGAGCTTAATGCAAGAATTTAGAAATGGTCCTTTCAATTAGAGAGCGGAAGCTGTAGAACTTACCATTGTATATACTAACGAAAATCAAACCACAAGAGCTTATTGTGGAAATCAAACCACAATTTGATGCGATAATGAAATCATAGTTTATTTTGAATATCAAACTGTATTTACCTCATAATGAAAATTTTACTGATTTTATAACGGGAATAAAGCAGTTTTAGGTTGCCATAATTTTTTACAAGTTTTTCGACTTGATATGTGATAAGAAACTGAGGTGATTTTTTTTTTTTTGAGATGGTAAAAAAAAAGAACGAAACTTGTGTATTTTGACAATGGGAAAGGTTATGAAGCAATACTCTAGAGGGAATTCAATAAGTAAAAGGTAAGAATGTGACATGTAAAGAAGGTGCTTTGACGAAATTGCTTTCATAGTGCAATAATTATATGCATTTGCCTTTCTAGATTGCAGAACTTCTAAGAACTAAGTTCTGCAATCTAGAAAGGCAAATACATATAATTATTGTAATGTAGAATCAAAGTAATGTTGCTAAATTTGTATTAGCACATTTGTTTATTTATCATATTAGCTAATTTAAAGTGCAAATAGCCAAAGTACAATACGTAAAATATAATCATATAACTTGTACAGAATAAATTTCGCCATTCAAAACATTGAAACAAAATATTTCAGAACAATATTCAGAAGAATATTACAAAACATTGAATGTTATTAGAATACTTTTATCAGTATATGAAATACCTGTGGAATTTTTTTTTATTTTTTTTATGTTTAATTTTTATGAATACTCGTTTTATGAGCATGTGATTACTTGTTTTTGATGCAACTGTATCTAAATTTAAACCATTATAAAACGATAACAATTTTCTATAGAATTTATTTTAGACCTTTTATTCTTTTTCCTGAGTAAAAACAAAAATAATGCATTGCCCAGGCATTCCAAGAATAGAACTTATTACATAGAATGTATAAAGAAATTTCACACCATAGATAATGAGATTCGCATTACAACATTGAGAAATAGAATCAAACTAAACTCAAAGGATACGCATGAAGTCACCTTGCGAATGATACTCAATCAATATTAGAAGAATAGAGTGTACAATTTAAAGTGAGAATGAAATCGTACAGAACTAAATGGATAAAAATGAAGTCACCTTAAGAATTAAACTTTTTAGACAGAACTCACATACTCCTCAACTTTAAAACTTCTCACCAACGGAGCCCTCACCCCATAGATAACGAAATTCGCATTGCAGCATTGCGAACGAGAATCAAATCAAATTGAATTCAAAGGGATACGCATGAAGTCACCTTGAGTATGAAACCCAATAAATATTAGAAGAATTGAGTGTAGAATTTAAAGTGAGAATGAAATCGTACAGAACTAAATGGATAAAAATGAAGTCACCTTAAGAATTAAACTTTTTAGACAGAACTCACATACTTTTTTAAAAGTTAGTCTCAGATTGTAGTTTTTTCTATTTTGCATTTCATTCAAACAGTAATAACTCCAGTTTAAATAATATTTTTTGAAATTTATTTTTTGCTATATAATCTGCATACATTGTTGAATGTTTTGACCCTAAATACTTAGTGATTTGTAAATAAATATTTTTTTAATTGAATTTTAAAGATAAGATTCTGTATAAAAAAAACTTGGATTTTTCTAATAGATTCAGTTAAAGCAAGATATCACAAAATATACACACTGTAAAATTCTGTTAATAGGGTCAAAACATAGAGCAGGGTATTCCGCATTATTAAACACCAAAATTGTATCTGTGGGTGAATTAGAATTTTTGTCATTACCGTTCGAAATTAGACTAATTAGTTGATTAAATGTTAATTTATTATTAAAATTGAAGACTTTAAAAAAAAAAGTATTGGAAACAGTTTAACAAATAATGTACTTTTCAAGGTGCAAAGGTCTAATTTTTAAATTGAAAATTTAAAAAAAAATGTTGAAACCTATACGTATACCTTGAGGGCATAGTAAAAGAGTGAGTGCATTTTTTAAAGTGGAAATTAAACCAAAAGACACTAAAAAGGATAATAATGAATTCTCATTGAATAGAGAACTTAATATGAGAAAAATCTCGTGTAGAATTTATAGCGAGATTGAAACCACGTATGACTTAATGGTGGAAATCGTAGACCGTATATGGTTTGTATTCAAAATCATATCACTTGAAGTTTAAAACTAGTCTTCCACCCACAATGGCCACAACGGAAGTGAAACTTAACAGCTCTCTTTGAGACAATTCTTTTTTCGATAATATATGCCATCATGTTAATCCTATTATAATAATGAAACTCAAGAAACACCCAGTAGTTATCAAAGTTGTTCAGAGAAAAAAAATCAATGAAAATCCCCTTACTGTTTTAAATTTAATATAAAGAATTCTACCTATTAAATGAGATAAAACAAGCGCTTTAGGCAAAATAACATCATTTTTTGGTCTCATTCTTCACAGACTGGAAGGTCAAAAGAAAAAATAAGGAGGATTGCACAAGATAGTAAAAACATCATTCGAATTTTTTAAACGAGTTTTATAATCACTTTAATGTTTAAACGCCATTTTTGTTTCTGCATTCAAATTTTATTAACACGTGGACTGAACAAGATAAAACGGCTTTTGCGGCCTAAGGGCACTGGTGCATTTAATTAAGGTAACCGATGATTCAAGGCCACTGTTACTATCTTGGAATTATCTGGCTGTCTATGATAGGATTAGATTTTTTTTCTTTTCGAAAATTGATGTTGATTGTTTGAAAGCCGCATTAGGATGGGTAACCTAGATATTGACGTATGTTTCCTTATCACCTGTAGTTTTTTCTAAAAATTAATTTTAAAAATTTTGGTGTGCTATTTTGACTTTGCGTTTGAGCTCAAACGGATTAAGAGTACATATTGTTGATTGTAGTGAATTTCAACGAAATAAGTTTTTTTTTTTTCACTTTGGGAACTAACTTTAAAAATGATTTGCGTACATGGGCTGATTTACGCATACATGTGTATTTTAAACATTTACATATCTTTAGGGTCGTATTTGGTTATGTGAATACTACGAGTTGGACGAGAAGTACATCAATGGGTCAAAATAATATTGCTGATCGATTGTGAAATCAAAACTCTGATATGCGACCAGATAACTACACTGCTGTTCTATTTTGATGTTGTGTTTGAGCTCAAACGGATTAAGAGTACATATTGTTGATTGTAGTGAATTTCAACGAAATAAGTTTTTCTTCTTTCACTTTGGGAACTAACTTTAAAAATGATTTGCGTACATGGGCTGATTTACGCATACATGTGTATTTTAAACATTTACATATCTTTAGGGTCGTATTTGGTTATGTGAATACTACGAGTTGGACGAGAAGTACATCAATGGGTCAAAATAATATTGCTGATCGATTGTGAAATCAAAACTCTGATATGCGACCAGATAACTACACTGCTGTTCTATTTTGATGTTGTGTTTGAGCTCAAACGGATTAAGAGTACATATTGTTGATTGTAGTGGATTTCAACGAAATAAGTTTTTCTTCTTTCACTTTGGGAACTAACTTTAAAAATGATTTGCGTACATGGGCTGATTTACGCATACATGTGTATTTTAAACATTTACATATCTTTAGGGTCGTATTTGGTTATGTGAATACTACGAGTTGGACGAGAAGTACATCAATGGGTCAAAATAATATTGCTGATCGATTGTGAAATCAAAACTCTGATATGCGACCAGATAACTACACTGCTGTTCTATTTTGATGTTGTGTTTGAGCTCAAACGGATTAAGAGTACATATTGTTGATTGTAGTGAATTTCAACGAAATAAGTTTTTCTTCTTTCACTTTGGGAACTAACTTTAAAAATGATTTGCGTACATGGGCTGATTTACGCATACATGTGTATTTTAAACATTTACATATCTTTAGGGTCGTATTTGGTTATGTGAATACTACGAGTTGGACGAGAAGTATATCAATGGGTCAAAATAATATTGCTGATCGATTGTGAAATCAAAACTCTGATATGCGACCAGATAACTACACTGCTGTTCTATTTTGATGTTGTGTTTGAGCTCAAACGGATTAAGAGTACATATAGTTGATTTTAGTGGATTTCTGAGCAATATTTTTTTCCACGTAGAAACTATCTTTAAAAAATAGATGCGTACATGGATAACTTATGCATACACGTGTAGTTTTAAACATTTACACACCTCAAGAGTCGCACTGGGTTATGTGAATACTACAAGTTAGATGAGTGGTGTATCAATGGGCAAAATACTATTGATAATCGATTAGGGAATCAAATCTCTTGTATGCTACCAGAAATCTACTCAATAGGTCAAAGACATTCATGTAAATTCAAACAGTTAGTATTCAGCGTTATTTGAATAAGTAAGAATTTTAGAATCAGGACTTCCTTATTGCAATTTAATTATGACAGGAGAAGAAATTTGTTGATTGATTGGTTGAGTTTTATGGCGCAAGGGCAACACTCGGGCCATACTCCGCCAAGAGAAGAAATTTGTATTTAGAAATAATGAGGATGATAATGAAGTTACTAGTACTTTTGATTAGGTATATCTTTTCAAAGATATGACACAGTATTTATTAGAGAAAGAAATATTTGAAGTATGGCAGAATCTCATTGCTTCCTATATCTTTTGCAAGAAATATTAGAAATACTTTTTCTTGGTTGTCCGCCCTCAAGTTTGAGTTGAAGTGGTGCGACATGGTAACCAGGTAGGACAGCAGTGTTCAGAAACAGGTTTTCTGGGAAGATTAGATAGTCAATGCCAAACCTCGAGCATCTTTCCAAAATTCATTTTTTCAATTTTTCTTAAAAATAAACACGTCAAAACCATCACAAAATATATTTTTTATCCCTTCGTCTTTTCTTATAACGCAATATTTAAATTTTAAAACTCGACATCAACGTTTCAAAACATCCAGTATATTTTACCCATGGGCCTGGACGAGATTGGCCAAGATACACGTCCCAAACGGTCAGCCTACATTGATACACATTGGGATTGGTGGGAGTCGAGCAGATATAGGCCTGCGGATTTATACTACTAGGCTCGAATAATACATTTTCCAGGCTTAAAATGCTCGAATAATACATTTTCCAGGCTTAAAATGCTCAAATAATACATTTTCAAAAAAATTTTTACAACACTAATCCTTCACACTTCTAACAAAATACAGTCCCAAAAATTCTTATAGAAATATCGTGCTGGCTTCTAGACCGCGAGGTTGCGGGTTCGAGTCCCGTGTTAGGCATGGGTGTTTGTAAATGTATGTTGGTTTGTTAAATGACGAAATGTTTCGGCGCATTATAGCCCTCGTGTTGCTGACGGCGCCAGATAATCTGAATACAACCAACCAACTTATAGAAATATTTTAATCACTATTTTTTCCAACACCTTAACTTTAAAACCTAAAGAGAAGGAAAACAACTTAAGTTTACCAGATTTAAATTGCGTAACAAATCCGGCCATAAAAAGCCCAATTTGAAAGAAAGTAGCAATATACCTTTATCCTTTTTAATCGCATGATATCTGAAAAGACAACGGTGAATGAACTTACTACGGCACACATCACAACATCGACAATGTTTGGTGTTAGGATAATTCGTTGCTATGGCAACTAACTGATGAAGGATGCAAGACTACGGAAGTCAGATATCAAGTGTGGAGGGAAGCATTGTGGGAAGGGCGTATATACCAATTAGAGTCATTCTTTGCACCAATTAGCTGTAGAAGTTGAGCTGCCTTAATTATAATCTAGTATTCTGTCTGGAAGTTTAAGTGTGGGTAGATATTTTTTGCGTGGTTTTTAAAAGTTGATTATGTCTGAGAATATTTTTCTTTATCTTTGAGTAGGTACAAGAGATTGCGAAAACAAGTAATTTGTAACATTTTGTTCTTAAGTTAGCAATTATTTTTGTCTTTGACATTTAAGTAAAAAACATTTTTTTTTTAAATATTTAGTATGATTGATAATTTTTTATTATTAACTTTGCTTTTAATTTTTAATAATACGATGGCAGTTTTAAATAATTAGTATGATTTCTTTTTTTAATTCTTATTTTGAACTGTGCTCTTAGCGTTCGATTAAATATTTGTTGGTTGGATTTCGTAACAAAATAAGTTTAATGTTTTTCGCATTTGTGACATTAGGGTTTTTTGACATGAGATTAAAACATATTTAAAGAAAGTTAATAAAATATATACAGGCAATTAATATTAAAGAATTAAAAAACTAAATTCAATTTATTAAAAGTTATTTGTTTCTAAATACTTTCTTAAAGTTAATTTTTTATTGTTTGCATTGTTTTATCACTCGAAATGAAAATTATTTTGTTTATTTTAATGATAAAAATTTTGTTAAGGGGCTGGAAGTTAGTCTTTTAATTCTTCATGCCTATGCTTGTTTAACCTATTTTAAATAGGTTTTTATCCATAATAATTAATACTATAAATGCGCAAAACATTAAACCTATTTTGTTACAAAATCCAACCAACAAATATTTCATCGAACGTTAAATGCAAAATTTAAATTAAAAACGAAAAAAAATCGAACTAAATATTTAAATTTTATAATAAAAGAAAAAAAAAAAGAAGCAGATAACACAATAATAATTTTGGGTAAAAAAATAGGTGTAAACCGACTAATATACAATTTTATACTCACAAAATAATCCTTCAATCACATAAAAATATCATTTGATCCGCTACTCTATATTCATCGATATCGCAAGATATGTTAAAAGTTTTGCTACAAGGGTAAAAGCTATAATTGACATTCAATTCAACTAATTGTCCGCTTGATGGCTGCTCACAACCAGCAAGTAGGCAATTAGTTGTTGGGTAAGCCGTTAGCGCTCTGGCCTCACATGCCGAAGGAGCCGGGTTCGAATCCTGGGTTAGGCATGGATCGTTGTGGTTTGGAATCTACGTTAAGCTGTAGGTCTGGGATAGATTAGCCGTTATTGTACAAAAATCAGCTCGTTGTTCGTACAAGCCAACCAACCAATTCAACTAATTAAAATTCCAATTTAACTAATTAATCCAACCGATTCAACTAACTAACAAATACATCCTTAAAGACAAAATCTAACTAACAATCGATATATTACAAAACGCACTAAAAAAAAACATTCAATGCAATACCCCCCCCCCCCCCCATTACACAGGAGAGAACATTAAAATATTTTTGAGAAGAGATGTGAAAATCAATTATAGAAACTCTATCCAAACACTTTTACGCTTAATCCTTCATTTTGCAGCTTTCACATCCCGCCATCCAACTTGAAGCGTGAAATTTTAATCACACGGTATTGTTGAGCGACATTTCTTACTTTTTATGATTGGATTGGAATCCACGTTAAGCTGTATATCCCGGATAGATTAGCCGTTATTGTGCAAAAAACAGCTCGTTGTTCGTACAAGCCCACCAACCAATTCAACTAATTAAAATTCCAATTTAACTAACTAATCCAACCGATTCAACTAATTAACAAATACATCCTTAAAGACAAAATCTAACGAGCAATCGATCAATTACAAAACGCACTGCTTTAAGTACAAAACAAAAAAAGTTTCATTACACAGGAAAGAACATTAAAATATTTTCGAGAAGAGATGTGAAAATCAATTAGAGAAACTATCCAAACAATTTTTATTCTTAATCCTCCATTTTGCAGCTTTCACATCCCACCCTCCAACTTGAAGCGTGAAATTTTAATCACATGGTATTGTTGAGCGACATTTCTTACTTTTTATGATTGCTACGCAACGTTGCTTCGAAATCGAAAGAGTATCTTTAGCTTACTCATGCATGAAAATGAGACAGTCAACTGGCTGTAAAAATCTGAATCATATTCAGGCCCGCCTTCGAAGGTGTGTCGTTTGGTGTAGCCTTATTCTCACACCTCCAGAGCAATTGTTTCAATCTTCATTTCAGTTGACTTCTGAAAAGTGTTCAAAGGAGCTTGATGGATTTTTGATGGAAAGTTTGACGTTTGAAAGGTCTACATATTCAGTTTTGAGGAAGAAGCATATTTTAAAATACAAGCTATATTTGCATACCCAGATAGCACAAGAGTATTGATAAATGTCAGAAACATGGGTTTTAGATGATTGGCCTGTTTTTCTTATAATCGTGAATCGTTTCAAAATACACGTTTCTTTTTTAACGAATAAACATGTCAAAAACATATTTTTTGACGTCCGTGATTTCTTATAAGAATATATTTCGATTTTAAAACAGTTAATCAACATTTCAAAACTTTTAGTATATTTTATCCAGCATCGGACGAGATTGGCCAAATACCGTAACAACGGCCAGTCTACAACTGTCCACATCGGAATTGGCCAATGTTGACTGATACTGGAGAGCGTATAGGGCGACTAAGACTTTAAAACAGTTCATCGACGTTTCAAAACTTTTAGTATATTTTATCCAGCATCGGACGAGATTGGCCAAATACCGTAACAACGGCCAGTCTACAACTGTCCACATCGGAATTGGCCAATGTTGACTGATACTGGAGAGCGTATAGGGCGACTAAGACTTTAAAACAGTTCATCGAGGTTTCAAAACTTTTAGTATATTTTATCCAGCATCGGACGAGATTGGCCAAATACCGTAACAACGGCCAGTCTACAACTGTCCACATCGGAATTGGCCAATGTTGACTGATACTGGAGAGCGTATAGGGCGACTAAGACTTTAAAACAGTTCATCGAGGTTTCAAAACATTTAGTATATTTTATCCAGCATCGGACGAGATTGGCCAAATACCGTAACAACGGCCAGTCTACAACTGTCCACATCGGAATTGGCCAATGTTGACTGATACTGGAGAGCGTATAGGGCGACTAAGACTTTAAAACAGTTCATCGACGTTTCAAAACATTTAGTATATTTTATCCAGCATCAGACGAGATTGGCCAAATACCGTAACAACGGCCAGTCTACAACTGTCCACATCGGAATTGGCCAATGTTGACTGATACTGGAGAGCGTATTAGGGCGACTAAGACTTTAAAACAGTTCATCGACGTTTCAAAACTTTTAGTATATTTTATCCAGCATCGGACGAGATTGGCCAAATACCGTAACAACGGCCAGTCTACAACTGTCTACATCGGGATTGGTTAATGTCGACTGATACTGGAAAGCGTATTAGTGCGACTAGATTCTAAATAATTCCTCATAAAATAATAAAAAAGCGAGGGAAAAAAAAATTCGAATGATGGCTATATTTTTGTTTATAAAGTTGTTCGTTTCAAAATCCGTTTGTACAGTACTCAACTAAAAATATTTAAAAAATATATATATATATATATATATATATATATATATATATATATATATCAAATTCCGAACCATGGCTATATCTTGTATTCTAATTGATGAAATAACAAAAGTAAAGTATCTGTGTAAATCGAGGAAGGTCTTAATTAATTGTATATAATTTTTTTTATCATGAGGGGTCATCTACATATTAAAACTAAACTAAACTTTAAAAAGTTCAATGGCAACCTCATAATATCATGCCATATTTAATGTAGAATCCAAAAAAAAAAAAAAAAAAAAAAAAAAAAAAAAAAAAAAAAAACACGTCTAAATACCAAATTTTATAATTTTCCAATTAGTGGTTAGTAATTTAAATGATGTCAAAAAAATGGCAAATTAATGTTAAAAAGAAAATTTATTTTTTTAGTCATAAATTCTTAAATAGTTAATATATTTTAGCAATTTTTGTTTCAAACGATATTTTATAAAAAGAACGAATATAAATAACATGCAACTTTTGTATTAAACAGTTTTTTAATAACTAATTATGAACTAATAAAACAAGTTTTAAATTTTTTTAAATAGAAACATATTTTTTTTTTTTTTTTTTGCTTTCAATAGAATTATCATGGTTGAAAACCCCTCCAGTTTTTTTTTTTCATTCCATTTTAACCTTTGGTTCGCAATATTTTAGCAAAAATGTAAAAAAGCTCAATTTAAGGGACCGTGTAATAGATTACGTCTTGACAAACGTTCGGATTTTTCGGCGCGCTAAAGAATTTGTTCTTCAAGATCGGCCGTAACGTTTTCGCTCCTAAGTGACGTGTTTCTCAACATAATGAACTGAAATTTGGAATCTAGAATAAACGAAGTATTCTAAATCGAATGAAAACATAAAAAAATCGGGGTTCGTATAGAAATGTTTAAAGATAGAGTTAAATTTACTTAGTATACAACCACCTAATAATTTTATTTTTACATCAGACCTATAGAAAATCGTAGGCAAAACATTTTAGTGCAAAGCGCAAGATTCTACGATACATAGAACCGAAGATATAGCCATCGTTCGGATTTTTTTTTTTTTTTTTTTTTTTTTTTGCGTACTGTACCAATATGTCTTACTAACGATTTTCTATACCTTTGTATAAAAATAATTCTTAAAGAGTCGTCTACTAGTTTATTTAAGAAAAACATCTGAACACTTGAAAACAATACCCTTGTTTTCCCTTATTTTTCAACTCTTCATTTGATGTACAATACTTCATGTTTCTATATAAAAAGTTTCATCAGTATATGTTAAAAAATAATAAAAAAGTATTTGCTATTTGCTGCTGTATCCCACGTAGCACAGCAGTATTGGCCAACGTCGGAAACAGGTCTCCTGGGAAGATTGACCAGTTCATGCCGAAACTCGAACATCGTTTCAAAATACACGATTTGTTTAAAAAAAAAAAATTCAAAACCATCACAAAACATATTTTCACCCCCCCCCCCCTCCCCTGTCCTTTCTTATAACACTACATTTCAATTTTAAAACCAAGGTCTTTTTGGTCAAATTTTCGACCAAGATCCGTGGCAACGGCCCGTCTACAACGGACTACATCGGGATTGGCCTGCGGATTTGTGCTACTGGGGATATATGTAGAAAACCACACTCGTCTCTTTTGTTTATAGGCATATAACAAGCCATAAGCATAGGCATAGCCTGTCTACAATGGATCACATCGGGATTGGCCTGCGGATTTGTGCTACTAGGGATATATGTAGGAAACGTATGACCACACTCGTCTCTTTTGTTTATAGGCATATAACAAGCCATAAGCATAGGCATAGCCTGTCTACAATGGATCACATCGGGATTGGCCTGCGGATTTGTGCTACTAGGGATATATGTAGGAAGCGTATGACCACACTCGTCTCTTTTGTTTATAGGCATATAACAAGCCATAAGCATAGGCATAGCCTGTCTACAATGGATCACATCGGGATTGGCCTGCGGATTTGTGCTACTAGGGATATATGTAGGAAACGTATGACCACACTCGTCTCTTTTGTTTATAGGCATATAACAAGCCATAAGCATAGGCATAGCCTGTCTACAATGGATCACATCGGGATTGGCCTGCGGATTTGTGCTACTAGGGATATATGTAGGAAGCGTATGACCACACTCGTCTCTTTTGTTTATAGGCATATAACAAGCCATAAGCATAGGCATAGCCTGTCTACAATGGATCACATCGGGATTGGCCTGCGGATTTGTGCTACTAGGGATATATGTAGGAAACGTATGACCACACTCGTCTCTTTTGTTTATAGGCATATAACAAGCCATAAGCATAGGCATAGCCTGTCTACAATGGATCACATCGGGATTGGCCTGCGGATTTGTGCTACTAGGGATATATGTAGGAAATGTATGACCACACTCGTCTCTTTTGTTTATAGGCATATGTTTTCCATATTATAACTTTTAACATAGTAATTTACTCGCTAATATTTATACAACCAATAGTTCAAAATAAAAAACCATATAGCACACATTCTCCCACAGAGGGTGTCCCAATCATCTCCGGCACTCCGAATGACTTCATAGGGACATCCGTGGGAGGATATGTGCTATATGGGACATTTTTGGGAAGGTTCAACCATAGAGAAGCTAATGGAGGCAAAAAGAAACATATATTAATTTCTATGTATAAACATTTAAAAATTCTTTTATTAATTATGTGTTAATAACTACAAAACTGTTTAATTCAAAACATGCATAGTATTTGTTTGACCTTTAACAAACTAACATTTAAAAGAAAATGTTATACAATATATAATGATTTATTATACATATTTATATATTTATTATAAATATTTATATATTTATTATAAATATTTATATATTTATTATAAATATTTATATATTTATTATAAATATTTATATATTTATTATAAATATTTATATATTTATTATAAATATTTATATATTTATTATAAATATTTATATATTTATTATAAATATTTATATATTTATTATAAATATTTATATATTTATTATAAATATTTATATATTTTATTATAAATATTTATATATTTTATTATAAATATATATATATTTATTATAAATATTTATTTATTTATTATAAATATTTATATATTCATTATAAATATTTATATATTTATTACAAAAAAATTTATCTATTTATTATAAATATTTATATATTTATTATAAATATTTATATATTTATTATAAATATTTATATATTTATTATAAATATTTATATATTTATTATAAGTATTTATATATTTATTATAAATATTTATATATTTATTATAAATATTTATGTATTTATTATAAATATTTATATAGTTATTATAAATATTTATATATTTATTATAAATATTTATATATTTTATTATAAATATTTATATATTTTATTATAAATATATATATATTTATTATAAATATTTATTTATTTATTATAAATATTTATATATTCATTATAAATATTTATATATTTATTACAAAATTTTTTATCTATTTATTATAAATATTTATGTATTTATTATAAATATTTATATATTTATTATAAATATTTATGTATTTATTATAAATATTTATATAGTTATTATAAATATTTATGTATTTATTATAAATATTTATGTATTTATTATAAATATTTATATAGTTATTATAAAT
The DNA here is from genome assembly GCA_963978545.1 of Linyphia triangularis. Taxonomy (NCBI): domain Eukaryota; kingdom Metazoa; phylum Arthropoda; class Arachnida; order Araneae; family Linyphiidae; genus Linyphia; species Linyphia triangularis. Next base: position 28,763,630 of record OZ021733.1, read on the forward strand.
ATTTATATATTTATTATTTATTATAAATATTTATATATTTATTATTTATTATAAATATTTATATAGTTATTATAAATATTTATATATTTATTATTTATTATAAATATTTATATATTTATTATTTATTATAAATATATCACAATTTAGGCTTAGAATATTGGTAATAAATGGTGATATATAGATATTAAAAATATATTTATTATAAATATATCACCATTTAGGCTTAGAATATTGGTGATAAATGGTGATGTATTGATATTAAATATATCTGTATTATTTATTATAAATATATCACCATTTAGACTTAGAATATTGATCTTTCGTTTTAACAATAGTTAATCATATCTCTTAAATAACTGACCATTCATTTCAAATTTTTGTAACTTGGTATTCGGATGTTTTTTTAGTTCTAAATCTAAATGTGGAATAATATTATATGGTTTTAAAAAAATTTTTTTAGTTATATCTGCTGACCTCTTATGATAAAAATAAAATTCCACTTTCATAGATTTGAAATGAAATTTTCTAAATATTGGCTTTTCTATTTCTACTCTACCGTTAGGAAATGATATTGACTTCACTGCAGAGAACATAAGTGTAAGAAAAACAGTATCGTGATTCAAAATTTATTACTAATAATAAGTAATCGGAGTTGAATTTTATCAAAGAGGTTTCTTTCTTGATCTGTTAAATTCCTCTTGAAAGTTTTATTTAGTTTTCATCACTGTAGCTTGAATCATATATATCGATTCGAAAACACTTTCAAAAGAAGAAAATGTCTAATTTTATCCTAATCACATACATAAGTTGCGTCACGCAAAATTTCGACTTTTATGGTACCCCCCTCCCCGCACCACGTTCAGTCACGTATAATCGACCCTCAACCTTAAAATTACATCAAGTTGCTGAACACGCCTAAAAAATTAATTTCATTGATTTTACTCTCTGTGTTACAAAGAATTAAAAAAATGCATATTTATGTAGTTTTGAAATTAACTCAGAAAGAATTAAGTCCAACTTAGTGCAGACTAACTTTCTTGGTCAAATGAGCTCAAATGATTGAAGCTAATTTTTTCAAAATTTTAAATTAAAAAAAAAAAAAAAAAAAAAAAATGTTGATTAAACTTTTCTCACAAAAGAGAAATTGTTATGTACAAGCGATTACTCCTCCCTCCTCCATGCCACGGTTCATCACGTTGGACAAACCCCCTCCCTACCTCCTCTGCGCGAAACGCAATTAATGTACGTCCCCCTTTAAGCTATTTGTAAGAAACTGATTTATATTCTTTTTAGCATTTTTCTAGCTTATTAATTTTAGTGTATAAAAGTAAATCTTTGTAAACTATGAATGAAATCCTCAAAATTTTCGAGTTAAATATTCGTTATCAAGATCATTCTTAAGGAATAATACAAAGAGCACCAACGAAATCGATCCATTGGTGTTCTTGAAAACAATGGAGATCTTCTTCAATTGATAACCTCTTGGATTCTTCTATTTAGTGATGCAACGCATTCAAACAGAAGGTAGAAATGCTACCTTTATTCACGATTTCAACATAATTAACACATTTTTTAATCGCTGTAATTTGGTGTATTATAATTAGGATATAATTAAAATAATTAAAAATTAATTTTATCCATCCTGACCAAGTATAAAGCTACTTTCGTGTATTATAAGAAATAAGTTTTCATCGAAACACTTGAAACAATATTATGAGTTGAAGCTAATTATGAATTTTACTCTGATAAGTCTGAATGGCAAAAAAGATTAAAAGACTAAGAAACAATCCATAACTGTGCGTGCCTGAATAAATATGTGACCATGGTTATGAGCATAAATTCTGAAAATTACCAATTCATTATGAATCTTAGTTTTTTAAAAAGTCTTTATGGCCAATTTGGAATAAATAGCACTTATGTTAAAAAAGGTTTCGTTTATGGATTCTTTAAAAGAAACCACAATGGAACTCAGCATCAAAAATGCGTTTGAAATCAAGCTATTGAAAAGCAATGTCTTGCAAAACCTTGAATTAAGCAATTTCCAAAATGACTTAATGCAGTTGCAGTGTCCCTTTGCACATTATTTTAGTTAAATCATCGGAGGTCTATGTCGTCTCGTTTAAAATGGGCCTAAGTATCCCAAAATTGTTTCAGTCAGTCCCACCTTGACTTTGCCTCGGCTGGTTTGTCGACCCCTTCCAGACACGGCGGTCTTTTTGTTTTCTGACACCTGTCAATACCAGCATGTATCGTCTAAACATTCGTTGGCAACCGCTTTGCATAGAGTCGCGAGACCTGCATTTACAGTGTCTGGTGCGACTTCATGTGCATTAAATGTCTGACGTGGACTGACAATCCAAGGCTGTTTGCCACCTCCACCATAAAAATGCAAATAGTCTGAGGATTTCGTTTCATGTATGTCAGTAGTATGTTTTGAAAGGGTGGTGGGTTGGAGGGTATGGAACCATTGTTCTTGGCACTAGAGAAAAACGGGACTTGGCTCTATATTAGAAAGGCACATGACCTTTAAAGTCCCATTCTAATTCACATGTTTTAATGTAAGTATGCATTCACGAGTTACTTAATTGGCAATATGAGTAATGGTTAAAAAAAACCTCCTCCGAATATTTTTAAGTGAGTATGTTTTTATAAGAGGTGGAGGGTCTTTTTTAAGAAGAAGTGGGTTATAGTTTTTTAACTCTTTTATCTTAAAACTTTCCAATGGGTGTATTTTAAGTATGCTTTAACTTAATGGTAAAAACTATTTAAAAAGGAGTGTTGAGACATTATTTTAAAGTTTTTTTAATTTTCAAATTCACTAATTCAGATAGTGTTGTGTAATTGTGTATTAATAGGGATGAGTTTTTGCTGTCTTATCTTAAGACTTTCTTATACGAATATTTTGGAGGATGTTTGTATAAAATGTGAAGGGAGTCTGGCTCAGTTTTTTAATTCCTTTATCTTCAAACTTTCCGATAGGTGTATTTTAAATACGTATTTACCAAATGGGATTTTTTGTTTGTTTGAAAATGTAGTCGTGAGACATGATTTTAAAGTTTCTTTAATCTTCAAATTTGCTAATTTTGATATTGTTGTGCAAGTATGCATTGATAAGGAGGATTTTTTATTGATAGGAAAAAGGAAACCATGGTTTTTTACTCCTTTATCTCTAGAATTTATAATTTGAAATTTTAAAAATATTTTTAATATCTTCCCTCTTGTTAAATACTTTCAGAAGGAGTGCTGCACGGGCTTCGATGTCTTTTCTCTTCAACTTTGTAGTCCGAGAGGCGACTGCAATTTTTGGACCCCATCGAACATCATTCTGAATTTTTATAGAAATTGGAGAAAAGTGAGTAGATTAGGAATCCACAGGTCTGCCGTGGCAAAAATGGCTAAAACTGATCAATAATTGACTTGGAATGAGTTGAACTAAAATCTGATTGCCAAATATGTCATAACTTGCCAAAAATAGAACAAACTTATTCATCTGGCAACCCACTTCATTTTGATTTTCAATGAGAAAAAGCGCAAACGATTTCTGATCTTTGGCTAGGAAAACTTATATCTATTAAAAGTAAGCCAAATTGGCGACATCAGTTACGTCATAAGTGACGTAATATTTTTTGCCAACTTGGCTCCCTTTTAATAGATGCAAGTAGACCGTCGCCAGATATCTGAATCGTCTGCAACCTTCTTAATTGAAAATCAAAGAGTGAGGGTTACCAAATAAAAAATAATGCTCATTATTTGGCAAGTTATGGCGCATTTGGCAATTGGATTTAGTTCAACTTATTAAAAGTCGATTTTTGACCAGTTTCGGCCATTTTTACCACGGCAGACCAGTGGATTCGTAATCTACTCACTTTTCTCTAATTTCTATAAAAAATTCAAAATGATGTTCGATGGGGTCCAAAAATTGCAGTCGCCTCTCAGTCTATTGTAATTGAAATCTTGCTCTTCAAATACTTATTAACATGGTGAAGTCAATGAGGAAAATTAGACATGCTTTTTAAACTCCTACAAATATAACAAAAATTTAGAGCCAAAGCTAGATCTTAAACAGCAAAAAAACAGATATTAAAATATGAATCCTAAAAATATTTGAAATTTGAAATCCCGACTAAGTTTCATCGTCCGTGGGCTTGAACACAGTCGGAATTTCAATGGATGAGTTTCTGAAATGTGATTGATATAATCACATTCAAGCCCCTATGCATCCAACCGGATAGACCAGAAGTCAAAAATATTCATAAATAATATAATTAAACGTGCATTGTAAAACAAACTTAACAAAATCGCTGTTTTCCTAAGTTTGATACCCACGTTGATTCGGAAAGAACCCAGTCCAGCACCAAGAGTTTAAGTATTGAAAAATATTATTCCCATCTTCTTATATAATTTTAACTTCAGTTTAAAAGTTTTGATGTTTCACAAAAGATTTTTATAATTTTATTGATTTTGATACTTTTTAAACTTCTTTTAATTGGGCTATTTTTTTTTAAATGAGAATGTTTCTACAAGAATAAGTGCCCTTTTTTAAGAAGATAGCAAAATAGGATTGTCCAACAGCTTTATCTTCAAACTCTCCAATTCAAAAATTTCTATGTGAATAAATTTCTTCAATTGAGAAGGTTTTATTTTAAGAAAAGTCTTTAAAAATTAATTACTTGTCATTAAAGACAGTGATTGAAGGGGTATTTTTAACTTAATTTTAAACACAAATTATTTTATTATTTTAAAAGAGGTATATTCAAATCTATTTGTTACCTGTTATTAATATATTCATTAATTATGTTAGCTAGAACGAAACATTATAAATTAGTTATAGCTTACTAAATTAAGTATAATTAACTATTATTACTTGAAAATATACTAAATTATTTATTAGTACACTATAGATCTTATTAAAACTTCATTTATATATTTTTTTAAATAAAAACTTCATTTAAAATTATTTTTATTTGTGCTTATGTAATGAATGAAATAACGTGTATTTTTGATGAAATTGAAAAAAGTCCAGTTAAATACGATCACCGTAAACTTAAATATGATTTCTTTTTGTATTTTAGCATGTTCTTGAATCTAAAACTTAATATTTAAGCATTAAAACAAATGAGAACCTAAATAGAAAAAATATTGGAATTGTTAATTACTAACAATTAGAATTATATTAGTTTCTAGAAAAGAGCTTGAAGGGGAAATTTACTCAGAATTATTCGTACAAAAAGTAAAAAATGTATTCACTGCATTCATTTACACAAGCTAAAAACTAATAAACAAGTTATTAATACTTTAATCCCATGATCCGTTATTAATTATTTTAACGTCATTTATTGCAAATGAGGATAAATAAATGCTCAATATCTTTTACCGTAATATTATTGAAATCTATCTTAGATTTATCATTGACTGCAGAATCGGAAATATAATTTGTTTGTATTTAAAGTGAAAATAATTAACGGTTTAAGCAAGTCTGTATTTTTAATGTTCTTAAAGAAACAATTTGTTCAAGTTGAGAGGAGATGTGAAAAATTACTTATTTAGCTTCAAATACAGGTAATTATAAAACAAAGAATTATGAATTTACAAGGTTGGTTAGTTGTATTATACTTTTTGGCCCGAGGTGCATTGAAGAATATAATGCGAGAAATAAAAGACAAGAATTTTTCAAATTGAAGATCAGCCGAAATATTACTTAAGAATATTTTTTAATTGGTTAAACCACACCCCACTTTAAATTTAATTGATTAGATTTTTGTTTTTATATCTGTAACACACAATCCTCAGCACATTTTGAAGCAATAAGTCTGTATAACTTGAGAGGATAAATATTGCATATATGGGCAAAATGATGTGGGGATGGGACAAAGATCATTCGTAATTATGAAAGGTTCTATTTCAAATTGCCATATAGAAACTTTCGAATTGCAAGAATGTAACTCGAATTTCAAGAAAGTAACTCAACTTGCAGGAATGTAAAATTCAAATAACTAGAATGAAACTTTGAAATTGTAAGAATGTATCATTCAAATTACAATAATGTGACTTTCATATTGCAAGAATGTGACTTTTAAATTACCAGAATGTAACTTTTGAATTGCTAGAATGTAACTTTCAAATTGGAAACATGTAACTTTCGATTTACAGGAATGTATCTTTCAATTTGCAAGAATGTAACTTATAAAATTCAAGTCACAGATTGTATATTAATAAATGAGCACCGAAACAACCCAAACATTATTTTTCTAACTTTATTTTCTTCTTCTTCAAAGTTGCTTTTAAGTTATATGCCTTAGGGCGGGTTTGCCTCATTAAACTGAGTATTGCGTCTTCAAACTAAAAATGCTAATTTATATTCATACTAATTATTCATGAATTATTATCAGTGTAAAATTACGTTTCATATAAGTAATCTTGATTTTTTTTTTATTTTAGGATAATTGGAACTTATCTGAGAAAATGAAGACAACATTAAATGTCTAATTCATGTAAATCTTTGGTAAGATTATTACACTTGACAAATTTTATTTTATAGTAAAGCATTTTAAAGAGTTTGACATTTCACATCCCCATAATGCATTAAGAATAATTTTTTACAATAACGTTAGGTAAAGTAATTGCTTCCAAAAGAAAGTATGGAGTAAAATTTTTAATATTTAAAATTATTTCTAATAAAATCCCAAAAATTGTATAAGTATTCTTCAAAATATTATTAGCTTGTGAAATTATTGGCAAAAATTTAATCGTTCATCTTGCTTTGCGCACATTGCAAATGCAAGTTTCCATTTGATTATATTTACAACGATAACAAAGTTCTGATTGATCGTATATGGCAATGAATATATTATCTACGGTAAATAGTTTTAATCATTAGTTTATAAAAAAATAATTACAAATATTTATGTTGAAATAGTATTTTAAACTATTTCAAGTCATTTTTGCAAAAGCACTTTTTTTACCTGTCAAATTTCGTATGGGTTAAGTTATTTAAAGTTGCAAAAAGTTCAAGTAAGTTAAGTCTAAAGTCAAAAGATGTAATACCTCTTTGTTTTAAAGGGAATTATTATGTTTTTTTTTTTTTTTTGAGAAATAACATTTCTTGTAGAAAAATGATATTTTGAGAAATTTATTCTTTGAAAATAAAATATTATAATCACTTATCATAAAATATTATATCATCAAAATAAATTCTATTTTAAGGGGATTATTACTTCCATTTTTAAATAATAGTTATACTTATTTTCATGAGTAGTATTTTGAGGATTACTTATATTAATTTTGGAGCCTTCTGACAAATAATTTTGAAGATTAAATGTACTTAGTATGCATACTTTTATGTTATTCAAAATTTATAATGAAGGTTTTTTAATCATATATATTAAAAACAACAATAGTCATATGAGAATATACGTTTCGCAAGCAACGGGTTAAATAAAATACATTTAATTTTATATGAAAGAAGTTAAATAGTTAAATTATCTTCTCTACATCTTGTCATAAGTCTACTCATTTTAATCTCCTGAAACTAAGACATTTGACAAACACAGCAAGAATATAAAAATACAAAATATTATTTGGCATGTTTTTAGGCAATAGGAACATATGAGACTACTAACCATACTATATACATATTGATCAACAAATTAATATTTATATATTGAATGCGTAAAGTATATAGAAACTTGTTTGTTTTCCTTCAAATTTCATTAATTAGCATCCATGCTTGCTTTTTAACATCGGGGGAAAAATTTCGTATCTCGTATACTGCAGTATATGTTTTAAATGTAACGTAAATGGATCAACATATTAATATTTATCTATTGAATGCGTAAAGTATATAAGAACATCGTTTGTTTTCCTTCAAATTTCATTAATTAGCATCCATGCTTGCTTTTTAACATCGAGGCAAAATTTCGTATCTCGTATACTGCAGCATATGTTATAAATTTAACAGAAATTGATCAACATATTAATATTTATCTATTGAATGCTTAAAGTATATAAGAAACTCGTTTGTTTTCCTTCAAATTTCCTTAATTAGCATCCATGCTTGCTTTTTAACATCGGGGGAAAAATTTCGTATCTCGTATACTGCAGTATATGTTTTAAATGTAACATAAATGGATCAACATATTAATATTTATCTATTGAATGCGTAAAGTATATAAGAAACTCGTTTGTTTTCCTTCAAATTTCATTAATTAGCATCCATGCTTGCTTTTTAACATCGGGGGAAAATTTTCGTATCTCGTATGCTGCAGTATATGTTTTAAATGTAACATAAATTGATCAACATATTAATATTTATCTATTGAATGCTTAAAGTATATAAGAAACTCGTTTGTTTTCCTTCAAATATCATTAATTAGCATCCATGCTTGCTTCTTAACATCAGGATAAAATTTGGTGTAGCGAATATTGTAGCATCTATTGTGTTGTGGATATATCATTTAAAGTATAAGACAAGGAAATAATGCTGATGGTGTTTTTATGACTCGTATATTTCCTTTTGACAACGAACAATTCACTAAAAGGTATTTTAATAAGTTTGAACTGTAGATGAATTTTGTTTGTTCATCATTTTGCGACCTTATTATCTGGACGCATTTTCCTTTTTGTGTCATTTGATGAAGTTGAGGTTTTTGCTTTTTGGCTGATGATCTTTTCATTGGTAGTTTTTATTTGATCTGAATACTTACAACTTTTTTTCAAAATATTCAAGAGAATAGGATAATCAGTCGCTCAATTAGTTCAGAACAACCAATGTAAAAAAAGTGTTTTAAAATGAGTTATGTTACATGGCTGGAAAGCTCTGTTTTAAAGTTAATGGTATAATAACCGAAGATACGAAGTATTACTTTTTAAATTATTGAAAATCTTGAGATAATAGAATAAAGGAACGAAAATTGATAAATTGGGTAATAAGAAGGTACGTAAAATAGAAGAACAAAAATTTAACAGTTGGTTAATCTAAAGTTATATAAATAGAGGACTCAAAATTGAAATATTGGCTAATGTAGCCTTTTCTCACTTATTAATTCTTTTGGGCGAAGTATGTTCTGCTGGCTGATTTTTTTGTGTGTAAACTGTAATAGAAGCACCAAATTATGATTTTTTTTTTTTTTTAATTCGTTATCAAAAAACAATTTTATTTCCTAAAAAGTGAGATCTTCAAATTAAAATTGACTCGTTATAAAATCTATAAAATCTATAATATATTTAGTTAGCATCAAAGTGTTCCCATTACGATATAAAATATTGTACAGTAGAGTCCTGATCATCCGAGTTAATGTGAACCAAGACCAACTCGGATAACCGAAAAACTCGGTTAAAGCGAAAATTAAAAATAAAATAAATCGTATCGGTTTAAATGTATGTTTTGACAAGTACAAATGTTATACTATAGGTAAACCACATGCAATTAATAATATATAGTAATGCTTAAAGAGTTCTCTTACTTAAGCCTTAAGACCTTTAGCGACGCGATAGGAGGAGCAGTGTCATACAATGAAAAGTCTGTAAAAGGAATGTAAACATTTTGTTTTCTTGAGTGTTTGAGAGATCAAGTACCAATTTTTTTCGGTACTAGTTTTGACAAAGGAAAATATGAGGCGTAAAAGAAAATTAAAGAAATATTATCTGGCTCGGTTAAAGAGGAAACTCGGATAACCGGGGCTCGGATAATCGGGGTTTTACTGTATATTGTATTTAAGTGAGGTGTGGAAGTAGCATGATTTGTTTATTAAAAATTACATTAGTGTAAAAACCTAGCAACTATGGTATTTTCATAACGCCCTTTCGTTGGAGCAACTTAGACAGATGAAATTTTACATCCACGAGGCATATTTACTTTTCCTAACGCCAAATGAAACAACACCTTCTTAAAATGAGATATAAAACGTACAAGGGAATATATGTATAAAAAAAATTGAGTATAAATAGTGAACTAACTACAATAGTGGAGTGCAATTAGTTCTACAGATGCATCCTTGTAAGAAATCAAATATCTTAAAGAGGGGGTTGTAAACTGTAAATATGATCTCTCCTAACATCAATGTTTACATGTAAATATATTTTTACTCTTAAAATGAAGTTCTTTATATTATTATGAATTTTTCCGCTGAGGCAATGATGGCACAGTTTTTAAAATAAAAACTACTATTTATTCACTCTTCAAAGGCACAAAATGTATTCACAGACAGCAGTTTAATCACCCTCAAGCTTCAACATAAGCTTCAGTAAGAACAACTTCGAATACAGCAATTATACAAGTTCACTCTAGCAGGTAAACAAAGCAATCAGCTCACATCGAAGTCCGAAGTCAATCTGAAAACTTTCCCGATCTCCGGTCTTTATATACTTGGCGCGAGAGAATATTCGCGAAATTTCCAGCCAATTCGTCGGAAAAGAAACATCTCGAAATTTCTCGATTGCTTTAGGTGTTGCCACCTTTTTCTAATCTGTATAATCGCTGTTAATAAATAAAATAAGATAAAAATAAATTACTATATAATTTTAAAATAATACGTCACTATTTACACTATATACAGACAATTTGTGCAACAATATACTCTGGTGGTGTGATACTACCTTCAGAACTATTTTTAAGGAATGTACAGTTCTCAGTGCTGCCAAGAGGCATAACATCCAATGGGTCTATCATAATCTTTTTGAGATCAAAAGGGATAGGGTCTGGGGGATTATACGTTTTTAGTAAACTGTACTGCCTTTGGGTATTGTATGATAGAAAACCCATAAAACTCGCTCTAAACAGTTCAAAAAGCAAGCCAAGACAATGTGTCATAATCGTTTTATTTAATCATTTTGAAAGCATGATGGAAAACACCGGTTCTGAAATAATGTATGTAGAACGTATTTAAAAGAAGCACAAACCACAGAATATCATTTTATAGATAGAGCTATACCAAACATGCTACAGCACAATATTTTTAAACAGAAAATGACAATTAGTTAACTCGTTTGAGTGAGTCCACCCAGAAAATAAACCAAAGTCACTAATTACTTTGTTTACTGAGGAAATCTATTGCTCAACTGTCCTTACACCTAACTTTCTAACTAGGGCAATAACAATGTTTTATTTATTAATCGATTTTAAGTTATTGAATAGCTAACACACCCCACTCTTAACTCTCACAAATATAATTCTTAAAGCATTTATTTGCCCAAAAACCTAATATTGGCAAAACAATTAGAAACACAAAATTTGACCCAAGAATTGAAAAAGTGTCAAACCCGATAGATTTGACCCAGAAACTTGTTCCCGGAGAGTTTATAAATTCTCGAATTTTCAGAACTACTTATTCCTCGACCCAAAAAAAATGAGTACCAAAGCGCTCGAATTTCAACAAGATCTGTTTCCGCCTAAGAATCGACCAATTTTTTTCCCTTTCAGATGGAAATTGGGGATAGTTTTGAGTTCTATTTTTAGACCTAGCTTACTTCCATGTAGGCAAATTGAGAATATTTTACTACAGTAAAGTTACAGTTTACAGCGTAGTTTTCGTTACTAAGCTGTCTTGGTGTTTTAGATGCAGGTCCTTATGACCATACATGTAAAAAAATAGCCTCTTAGTAGCGCTTCCCGGTTGCCTCACGTACACTAATGTTGATGATAACGAAAAAATTAGGTCGGATGATCTAATGAAGAGAAGTGAAAAGGAAAAAGACTGTTATTAAAAAAGGAAACAAGATAAGCTTAATATTTACGGTCAAACGAAGATGCCAGTAGCTTTTCTGAGAAGAAAGAAACTCTTAGAACATTTTGTATCTTAAGAAGAAATATTTTTTTTCCGCCCTTCTTAGAATATGTTTATCGAGTTGGTTTTTAGAATAAAAATGCGCATGTACTTGTATTTGGAATCAGGGAGAGGGTTAAGTTTGAAATGCAAAATGCTCTGTGCGATATTTCAATAGTTGAATGTAATTGTTAAATATAACATAAATATAACTGACATTTTATTGTTGTAAATTGAAAAACTAGGGGTGTGGAACATCGCCCAACTTTCAATTACATTATAATACTGATGTCAATATGTGTCATTTACAGTTTTTACATTTTCATCATTCATTTAGAAAAAAATGGCCAATTTCGCGATATTTTTTACCATAATTCCTTGTGTTGGACTTGGAAAAAAAAAAAAAAAAAAACTTTGCTAAATAGATAATTTTGGCGATATACCTTTCAGTAAGTCTTATATTATCTTTTCTCATAAGTGAAACTGAGGAGAGGAGAAAAAATGATCGTTGATGAGGTATGCTCAAGGAAATAGAACTCTGTGTTAAAAGCATTCGTTTTTCAACTTTTTACGCCATTAAAACATTTTAACGGCAATTTCAGAGTTGGGGATGTTTAGAAAACCTTAAGAGGCATTACCACTACGATTTTGGACAAAATCATTAGATCAATTTTTTAGTAATTACTGAAAATATGATTTTTTCAGTGGCAGCTACCTTATGCGCATGCGCGATTTTGACGAAAACGTTAATGGTAGTTCCCTGTGCCATCACCAACCCACACACCGAATTTGAACATTGTAGGTCAATTTGTTCGGGAGTTATGCCGACCACAGACACACAGACAGATATTTTTTCTAGATCACTTTTGTGAAAGCAGCATGTTCCAAAACGTGAAGAAATGCAAAAAAATCGGATTTCTTTTTTGACCGAATACTATACTTTTATTACCCTGTGCAAGTAAGTTTCCGGGTTGTGATCGAGAAAGGGATTGGAAAAATTTATGAGCGAGTATTTACAATGTCTATCGGTAGGCATCATTCAATAGCATTGTTGTAAATCTTTCAAAAAAATTTGCATAATTTTTTTATCTAATAACAGAGTGGCAACAGAGCCGGGAAAACCAGGAAGTCAGGTAAATGTCAGGGAGCTTTCTGATTCTGGAAAAAATCAGGGAAATGTCAGGGAGCTTTCTGATTCTGGAAAAAATCAGGGAAATGTCAGGGAACTTTTTAAAATTTCATGAAAAGCAGGGAAATTTTGTATTGTTAAAGACACGTTTATCCATATCTTGGCGCTATTTACATGGAGATTTGTAGTGGTAAGCCATTAGAAGTTTATTTACGGAATAATTTAAACTTTTCATTACCAGCAAAACTATTTTTTTAAAAATTGCGTAATATCTCTTTGGCATACATGTTCTATTTGATCAAGGTCTTGACATCTGGAATACCTAAGAAAATTGGGGAAATTTGAAAAAAAAGTTTGCCCTAAAATCAGGGAATTTTTTAGAAATCTCTCAGGGAAATCAGGGAACTTTTTTTCCTGAATTTTGTGGTCACCCTGAATAAGTACTTATCAAATCATCAAATCAATACATAAGTGTGAATACCGAATGAGTAGCCCAAAATACTTAAGTGCAATCTCTCTTTTATTATATCTGTAAGTTGATTTCTATTATTTCTTTTATTTTCGCAGTTGTAAAGTTAAAAGAACGAAGTCTCTAAGTACCCCAACTTCATAAACTAAAACTTTATTTTTTTTTTCGTATTAATTGATAGGAAATTTTCGGTAACAGTCATGTTCATCGTAAATTGTGGCCGACCAAACGATATAGTGGTTAGCGTGCTAGCTTCTAGACCGCGAGGTTGCGGGTTCGAGTCTCGTGTTAGGCATGGGTGTTTGTAAATGTATGTTGGCTTGTCTAATGACGAATGTTTCGGCGCATTATAGCCCTCGTGTTGCTGACGGCGCCATATAATCTGAAAACAACCAACCGTAAATTATGGTTATACCTTTGTTAATTTTTGTTCTTCCCAACAACTATTTTATTGACAGTGTTATTCGCTAATTATTCGTCTTCAAACTTATTAATTATGAGAAATATTAGTGAGCCAATTAATAATCAAAGACCTTAAGGTATTTCCCAAGTTACTTATTTTAACAATTACTTGCTTAGCCTTCTATGCCGTTTAAATGAAAAACTACCGTTATTTTTATCTTTTGAACCTACCTATGGCTGTGAGCTGACAGTGCTAATTAATTTTTCTAATTTTAAGAAATATGCTTTTGTAAGTTCTATATTTTTAAACTATTACAAATAGTATCTGTATAAATAATTTATTGAAGTACGCATCTGATTAGACTTATCAAATCGTCCCTCTTTGCTATTTGTCCTCAGCTGAAATAATTAAATTGTACCAAACAAAAAATGATCGCAAGTTTTGGTAATTAAATTTAGTTGCTATTTAAAAATGGTATTGGAGAAGTCACAGGGAAGCACTTGAAAATTGGTCTTTGTTTAGCACTTGAAGCACGTAGTAAAGTTCTAGCGCTTGTTCTTCATTTAATTAGAGGATTCAAATGAGCAATGCCGTTTTCCTTGTTTGTCAAACCAGTTGCTAATGATTATAAGCGCAAGACCAGACTTACAATTGCCTTTGAGGCCCCAGAATTGAATTCAGGAACCCAAAAACTAATTGTTGCCCTAGTTCGATACTTTCTCTTTGCAATGAAGTTAATAACTTTTTAGATGACAATTTTTTATTAATTTTTGCACTAGAATAAAGCCACTTAGTAATATTTTACCACCAAGAAATGAATTGTAGAATTTGAAACTTGACTCTGCTGGAATCCTTAACCTGGATAATATTACAAAAAGAATGTAATTTTCGACACTCTTACTTGCAGCAAACCAATTATCATTTGAAATCTTACAAATTTTCAATTTTTTAGAAAATATAACTGTGAAAATATTTCAGAAAAGCCATTTCAAATAATTTACTAATCCAAGTATAAAGTGTGAATTTTTTGCCTTTTATTTAAATGATAATTTTGTTGTTACTGCTTTTATATTTGTTTTAGTTATCAATTTGTTTTATTATAAATATTCTATTCGCATCTTAGAAGAAACAATGCATACAAATTTGTAAAAAAAAAAAAAAAAAAAAAAAAAAAAACACCTTATAATTTGGGAATAAAGAAAAGAAAAAAAAGTCGCAAGTTTTGGTAATTAAATTTAGTTGCTATTTAAAAATGGTATTGGAGAAGTCACAGGGAAGCACTTGAAAATTGGTCTTTGTTTAGCACTTGAAGCACGTAGTAAAGTTCTAGCGCTTGTTCTTCATTTAATTAGAGGATTCAAATGAGCAATGCCGTTTTCCTTGTTTGTCAAACCAGTTGCTAATGATTATAAGCGCAAGACCAGACTTACAATTGCCTTTGAGGCCCCAGAATTGAATTCAGGAACCCAAAAACTAATTGTTGCCCTAGTTCGATACTTTCTCTTTGCAATGAAGTTAATAACTTTTTAGATGACAATTTTTTATTAATTTTTGCACTAGAATAAAGCCACTTAGTAATATTTTACCACCAAGAAATGAATTGTAGAATTTGAAACTTGACTCTGCTGGAATCCTTAACCTGGATAATATTACAAAAAGAATGTAATTTTCGACACTCTTACTTGCAGCAAACCAATTATCATTTGAAATCTTACAAATTTTCAATTTTTTAGAAAATATAACTGTGAAAATATTTCAGAAAAGCCATTTCAAATAATTTACTAATCCAAGTATAAAGTGTGAATTTTTTGCCTTTTATTTAAATGATAATTTTGTTGTTACTGCTTTTATATTTGTTTTAGTTATCAATTTGTTTTATTATAAATATTCTATTCGCATCTTAGAAGAAACAATGCATACAAATTTGTAAAAAAAAAAAAAAAAAAAAAAAAAAAAAAAACACCTTATAATTTGGGAATAAAGAAAAGAAAAAAAAATCAAACTATATGAATACAAAAATACAAATGTTTCTCTGTATGGAAATAAAAATTATAACTTACCAGTCAGCTTTTCAATGGAAGTAACTGAGAAAAGGCATTCAAAAATTATACAAACGTAAAAAAAATTGTATTTTTAGAAATATAGCAAAAACTCGAAGTTCACCGATACAGAAACCAACATATATTAAAATTAAGTGCGATTTCTGTTCATGAATTTCGTTAGTGACAAAGTATTCTAATGTACCTATTATTTAAAACTTCATACAGCAAAAAAAAATAAACTGTCGCTTCTTCTTCATTGATTCATAAAGTAATTTCTAAAAAATCGTCTGCTCGTTTTTACTTTTATAATATTTAATATTTTAAGGTAAATATTTAGTGCTTCAAAATTAATTAGATTGAAGTATGTTCTGTTTTATGTTCTTTTTTCATCTAATACTTTAACAGAATTACTTCTATAGCTTTTTAATTAGGGTTTGAAAGAATGTTTTTTTTTATACTAACAAGGTTTGACCTTATTACCTATACATCAGTTTCCGATAAAAATTCTCGAAAGCAAAGTGCAAATTTATTATCTAAATAATTATAGATAAACATATTAATAAATTTTCTCCGAAACATCTTCTTATGATAAAGAAAAAACAGGAAAATATATTGGAGTTAGTGGTTATTTTTATTTTCAGAATTTTTGTTATCATTATCGTAAGAATGGTCTATGTGGACGTTAATTTTTATCTTGTGACGTTGATGGTAAAAATGCTTTATTAACTAGAGAATTAATTTTTTATTCTATAGAATAGCTGCATATTTATTACCCAACAAGTAAATGGAATGCAAAAAGAATTTGTGTCAATACAAATTGAATCACCCCAAGAAATATTAAGTTTGACAAGATTCTTTTAACCCTTTTAACATGATATCTAATTACTTAATGTATTTCCTGCGCTACTGGATATCCGGTCACATCCAATTAGTATTGCTCTAAGATGTGGACCGTAAAAGTTTTATTGATTGCCCCTTACCTGCTTTATACGTGTAATTAAAACTACGCATCAAGTTTTCAAAGCAAAACAACTTTATTTTAAGGTATACGTATAGGCTTCAAATCGCAAAACTCGCAAAAATCGGGGAAGATTTGTAAGGCAATAAAAAACAAAAGCAAAATAAAAACAACACAAAAGAAGGAAACCCTATGATGGAGGAGCATACTAAAAAGGAAATATATAATAATTAGTATAATAATAACAACAGTTTTTTATATAAAAAATACTTTTTTAGAAGTTATTCTCAGATTGTAGTTTTTTCTATTTTGCATTTCATTCAAACAGTAATAACTCCAGTTTAAATAATATTTTTTTAAATTTGTTTTTTTGCTATATAATCTGCATACATTGTTGAATGTTTTGACCCTAAATACTAAGTGATTTGTAAATAAATATTTTTTTAATTGAATTTTAAAGATAAGTTTCTGTATAAAAAAACTTGGATTTTTCAAATAGATTCAGTTAAAGCAAGATATCACAAAATATACACACTGTAAAATTCTGTTAATAGGGTCAGAACATAGAGCAGGGTATTCCGCATTATTGAACACCAAAATTGTATCTGTGGGTTAGTTAGAATTTTCGTCATTACCATTCGAAATTAGACTAATTAATTGATTAAATGTTAATTAGTTATTATATTTGAAGAAATTAAAAAAAATTATTGGAAACAGTTTAACAAATAATGTACTTTTCAAAGTGCAAGGTCTAATTTTTAAATTGAAAATTAAAAAAAAAAAAAAAAAAAAAAACATTGAAACCTATACGTATACCTTAAGGGAAAACGGAAGGCTTCGTTGAATTCTATGTTCACAATTCATATATTATTTATTTTTTACTCACATTAGCGGGTAAGTTAAGACTTGGTTCAGCTGATATTTGAGCTTTAAATACTTTCGTTATCACATAATATAGAAAATTTTATAGATGTTATTTTTAGGTTACTAGAATTGGGGAAAACCATGGTTTTAATTAAAAAAAAAATTATACTGGCATTTCAAATTATGTCAAAACGTCTGACATGAGTATCAGGGTTGGCATGGTTTTTTTGCTTGTCAAATGCTTTTTTTTCCTAAAAAAAAAAACTTTTTATGGAAAATATTTTTAAATTTGAAATTTAATTATAATAATCATTCAAAATCATTAATTAAACTTAAATTATAAGCTGCATTTAAATTTTTTTCTAAAATAGAGGTTTCGTGTTTTAACAACTTATTTCTGATACTTAAAAATATTATTTTGAACAACTTATCACCATTACTGATGAATCTAAGAGCAATATTCCATATATTATGGAGTAAACAATTACTATTGTAAATATTTAATTAAAAAAATTGTACATCGAAATAAATTATTAAAATTTAATATGATTTGAATGTCCACATAAGTAGCAACTACTATTTATTAACTTACTATAAATTATTTTCAGAAGGAATATAATTGTTATTTGAACTTTAATTATTCTAGTTAATGCCAAATTTTACTTATAAATATGTATACACGTAATTAGAAATTGACTTTTTTAAAAACCCAGTTTAAACCAAAAAAAAAAAAAAAAAAAAAAAAACTTGTTTAAAAGAAGAAGAAAAATTAACCTGGTTTTTTTTTTTTCGCAATCTGAATATATGTGTGAAAATTTCCTTAACTAAAATATAAATAAAATTGTAAAAAAGGCTTTAAATGGCATTCAACAATTTTCTTTCCGACAATCAATAATTATCTAAAATAATTATTATAAATGATATTAATATTGGATTTCAATTTGGTACACACCAACAGTTCAGTTTAAAAGTAAGATAAAAAGTCAAAATGATTTTCTATGTAATTTTTAGCTTTCTGGTAATTTTTTAAACGAAATTTGTGAAAAAATTCAGTTTATTTGAAATGAGCATTTAGGAAAAGGCGACACACGTTTTGACGCGATACGTGCCTATGCATCACCTTCACAATCTTCACAATTGCAGCCTCTACCTGCATCTTCAAACAGCCGTTACTTAAGGTTCAAGGTCAATGCCAAAACCCTTGCTGTTTTTGTTTTTTCATTCTAGACGGAAAAAAAACAAAAAAAATCTTTCTCGCCTACTTAGGAAATGCAAAACTGAAGAAATTCCCCTTGTTCTTCTTCCAAAAACAAGACTAATGATTTCTGAAAGAAGGGAGAAGGTATAATTTGGTTATTTTTTTCCCCTTTTGTTTGTATATAAATAACTTGACAAGTGAAGGCGGCATTTGCAATGAAGTAAAACATCTGAGGTTATTAATATAGACTCTTTCCAAAAAGATCATTTGACTTTATTTTCTAACCATAGAAATTGAATTAAGTACTATTTTCATGTGCGAGATAATCTACATTATTTTTTTTTGTTCAAGCATAAAGTTTGAGATAGAAAATATTATTTTAATTGGTTGGCTATTCTTGATTATTTTCTTTATGAGTGACTGTGTGATTTCAAATTATGTTCCTTATTATGTGTTATATACATAACGAGCTTACATTTTTCTTACGACAACTTAATAAACATTTCTTTCATTTTTGTATAGATAACTTGACAATTGTGAGGGACATTTGAAAAAGTTAAATGTTTGAGCTTTTAGATAAGACATTTTTTTTTTATATAAAAAGATCATTTGGACTTCATTTTCTAATGATAAAACTAGGGTTAGAAAGTAATATTTTAATGAATAAGATATTCTCAACTGTTTTCTAAATGCTGCTTTTGTAAAACAGTTGGAATGAAAACATACTACCGAAACTGTTGAGATATTATTCTTTTCTTTTTAAGATGTTTTAATTATGGAATTTGAGTTAGGGAGACATTATTTAAATGGTTGATATGTTCTCAAACTTTTTATGGTGCTGTTTAAGCTCCTTTTTATTTACATTATAATGTTATAGAAATAGTTTTTGAGTTGGAAATAATTATTTAAATGCTTAGGTAATTTTTAATTACTTTCTTTATAAACGATAATGATATTTCAAATAGAATTTGTCTTTATAATTTAAAAACTTATTAAGCAACAAAAAACTTAATAAGCAACAAAAAACTTAATAAGAACAAAAAACTTAATAAGCAACTAATAATGTTAGAAAAATATATGATTGTTTTCTCCAACAAATACATTTTGCTGTGATTCGCATTGTAATAAAAATTTTGAGAACACAAATAGGTCGAGTCTACGTTTTTGTAATTGATTGTTCTACTGTAGTATTTTTATAATTTCAGCCTTACATTTCAGCTAGTATATTGAATATTCTCTTTTAAAAATGATAGTTTGGCTAGAATAACTAAAAGAATTGCAATTAAATAATATTTTGTAGGCTGATTAATCAGTAATTATTTTATTTATTAATAATGTTGAAATAATTTTTATAGATTTCCAATTGTTTGTTTGAGAAAAAAAATTAGTACTGCATTTGTTTGCATAGCTCCGTAGTTGCTTTCTTTAAAGAATACATATTCTTTCCGTGTTTGCAATAAAAATAAAATATTTGAGTTACAAGATATGAATTTTCTATTTCTAAATAGATAATTTATCTCCGTATTTCAATAATTGATTTTCATCAGATGATATTATTTTAAATTGCATGCGCTTTTTACTTATCTTCTTCGTTGAAGATGGCTAGAAAAAGTTTCAAACAATTATTTTCTTCATCTAGACTACAGAATATTAGTAAAACTAATGGTGAATTTCCCAACAATTACGTCCTTACTTATTTAGTGTTTACAATAAGCCAAAAGTGATTTTACAATAATCTTCCATGCTATTACTTTTCACTTCTCACTTAAATACGTAGTCATTTCTTTAAATACCTCCTTATTTCCCTAATAATTAACAATAAGGTTTCAAGAAAATTTCTTCCTTGCTAGATACATTTAAGTAAATGTTGAATTTCTTGAAATAAACTAACTGAACTTTTCTGACCTATTCATTCTTCATTGTTTCAAGTTCACAAGTAAGTAACTCATCGAATAACTAACACCCATGTCAAAACATGTGTTATAAAATACTTATAAAATATCGAGGTCGGAATTTACGAAAAGTGTTTATTGAATAATATAAATGCTAATTTTTAATAGATAAAATTTTTAATTTTGATATGTATTATTCCTTGTATTAAAAATAGGTTAAGAATCAAGTGGTAGTTTGAGACTTAATGTGCGATAAGTAGCTTTTTTGGCTCCATTTTGGAATTTTGTGCCCAATCTGAAATAACGAAAAATGAACTGGTAAATTTGTGGTATTCTTCTGTAAACTGAATATGAAATAGCATATCATCCATCTCAAAACCATTGTCCCAGTCTCATTTTTCTATTTGTCATACGTATCTACATGGTTCAATATTTTCTTTTATATCTCTATCATGTTTTACCCGGGGCTTTATTTCCCTTAAAACCTGTAAGGTCTGCGCAGGGACCTCCGAATTTTGAGGGTCCCCAAATTGCCTGAAAAATTCAGATTTATTATGAATGAAACTGTCATTATTCTGTTCAGCGCACTTGATCAATATCATAAAATATGAATATATATTTTAATAACTCTTATTAGTTATTAAAATAATAGTATCTCAACATTAATTTGTTTAAGGCGATAGTTGAAATTGTCATTAAGGTGTACGTATACCCTACAATTCACGATAATCGATCAGAATATTCATTTTTTGTTGTTGTTGTTATATCATAATATTCTCTGATACTTTAGCTTTCAAACATTACTAAACTTTTGAAAATATCTTTAATATTTTTTAAGTTACAATCAGTTATAGGTAGGTACTACTGCTATTAGGTACTACGCTTCTAAAACTTAAAACCCGTTTTCTGACGAACTGTATTTTGATTATATCACGCATTATTCAAACCGTGATAATTCAACAACCAAATGTTCAATTATAATTTTTTTATATCATAGTAATCTACATAATATGCTAGAAGTTTTGAACCTCAATTGTATAAAATTGTTTGAGACATTGATTTTTTTAGTGATTTTTAAAACTTAGAATTCATTGAAAATATTGATTTTTTTCATGTTTTCACACAAAATAAATTGTAAAAAAAATATTCGATGTAAAAAAATTTAATAGAGTTTCAAAATATTAAGAATAATATTTCGAATGATTTCCAAATGAAATTGCGTTCCTAAGTTAATTAGAATTTGATATATCATTGTTTGAAAAAGGTACTAATTATCTAATTAAATCTTAAATAACAAATTAACAATTCCCGAAATTTGAATTTTTTTTTAAATGATTTTAATCATATACTCTCTTTCTAATATAAAAAAGAATTAGAATTTTAAACTGAGAATAAAAAATAAAAATAAAATAAAAAGTTCTTGCGTATACGTACACCTTACTTAAAATAACACCAACAATTGAGACCCAGAGCCCCAAAATCTTACACAATTACATAAGTTTAATAGATGACTTTCTACTCGTATTAAATATAACTTTTAACTTATTTATCTCTTACAGTAGAAATACGAACTTGTTACTGGTATATTAAAAGTACTTTCCTTATTGCATTTTAAGCAAATATTAAAAGCCGACCAAACGGTATAGTGGTTAGCGTACTAGCTTCTAGACCACGAGGTTGCGGGTTCGAGTCCCGTGTTTGGCATGGGTGTTTGTAAATGTATGTTGGCTTGTCTAACGACGAATGTTTCGGCGCATTATAGACCTCGTGTTGCTGACGGCGCCAGATAATCTGAAAACAACCAAATATTTAATATTGGTTGCAATACAAATCAAATGAGTATTTACTTCTGTCAAGTTCATAAAATCACGTGCCTACTTGGTGAATCAAACATGCAATTCCAAAATACGATTCGTGACATAATATGCTAGCATTATTATATCATTCCTGTGTGTTACAGTGTGGCAAAAGAAAAACGAAATCAGTTTGCGGCGAACAAAAGTCGTCCCCGAAGGCTTTGTTTTTATCTTTCGCTACTTTGTTTTGAAAACAAAGTGGAGATATATAAACAGAATTGACTTATTTTTACATCTTCGTCATTGATTGCGTGTATGATTCTACAAATGGGGACGTCCCTAAGCTTTTCCTTAACACAAGTATTTAATTCCTTATCCATTTCCATCACACGTAAGGCTTCATGCAGTTTCGATTGCTTCCTGGATACGAAGCCTTATAAAGCAAGGATAGAACGATTTAATCGCCCGAATGGTAGATTCTTTGTATTCAATGGGATGTCAGGTTGTTACATTGTCACAGAAAATTTAAGGACTTTCTTATTTTCTTTAGTTATGTTTGTTTATGTAGTTCGTGCATTCTTTTGAGTTATCATGCACTCTAGTAAGCAATAGTACTTATAAAATAAACAATAGTACTTATAATAAACGATAGTACTTATAATAAACAATAGTACTTATAATAAACAATAGTACTTATAATAAACAATAGTACTTATAATAAACAATAGTACTTATAATAAACAATAGTACTTATAATAAACAATAGTACTTATAATAAACAATAGTACTTATAATAAACAATAGTACTTATAATAAACAATAGTACTTATAATAAACAATAGTACTTACACTAAACAATAGTATTCCCACTAAACAATAGTGCTTATGATAAACAATAGTACTTATAGTAAACAATAGTACTTTATACTAAACAATAGTACTTTATACTAAACAATAGTACTTAAAATAAACAATAGTACTTATAATAAACAATAGTACTTATAATAAACAATAGTACTTATAATAAACAAATAGTACTTATAATAAACAATAGTACTTATAATAAACAATAGTACTTATATTAAACAATAGTACTTTATACTAAACAATAGTACTTAAAATAAATAATAGCATTTATACTAAACAATAGTACTTAGAATAAACAATAGTAGTACTATGTTGCTTTACATATAGTAAATAATATTCTATTTCTATCTTTACTTTTATCAAGCTTCAAATAACCAGGACTTTAAAATATTTTATAATATTCTAATCAAAACCATCCTTCTATTATAAGGAAGTCATAATACGATTTTAAATTCTGTCTATAAAAGTCTAAGAAAATAACTTATTGACTCTCATTACTGACAAACTTCCATTACTTACATTACAGCTATTAAATTTTTTTGTTTTTTTACATCTTCTAAAGCAATATTTTTACAACTAGGTATAAGGTGATCCAAACAATTTAGCACTAACAAATATGACCTTGAAGATTGATTAATTAAAATGCCTATTTTTAAATTAGACTAGTAGCTTAAACCAGGTAGCTGGCTCAAAATATTTACTTTGCATTATATGCAATGGGAGTTGTGATATTGCTTACTTCTCCGACTGCCTTGTGTAGTTTTTGAAGCTATTTTTTTTACTATGCCTTGATGCTATACAGTTCATTCTCAAAGAGCTACATGCTTTTGGGTAAGTGGGATGGAATAGGTTAAAAAATTAGCATAACAAGGTATATTAAAAAAAAAAAATCAAAATTCAATACTGAATTAAATTTTGATCTAATTGCTTTAAAACAATAACTGTCCATTCTCTATTGATAAAAAAAAAATTCAAAACGTTCCTTACAATTTATACTTTTTAGACAAGTCCTTCACTGTTATAATCTGAAATACTAATTTCATAAAACTCATTGTTTGTATATTATCGCTTTTCACAATCCTGGTGATACGGTAAGCAACAAACATCTTCAGTTACTGCAAGACTACAACAAAACTGCTTACAACTCAAAACCTAAGCTCCATCTTTTGTGCCCATTAGTAATTTTTCAAATAATAAAAATCTCCACCGAGTTCTAAAGGTCGTTACTAGCACTATCTTGATGAGAAAGTAGACCTTGTTCTTCATCGAGCAATCCCTCCTGGCCTAATTGCAATGGAGCCTTTTTGGTATCCAAACAAAGGCCAACAGAGAACGAAGATTGATCAAGTGAAGTATTGGTCCAATAAAATCGTATGTGGAGGTTCACTGACCGACTGGTCGGAGGCCTTAAGGCTGGCTCCATACGATATCGATTGATGCCACTACATTCCGTCCCACAAAACCTCTTAAAAGTCAGAATCGATTCCCTGTCCCACAGCTTTCTTCATTCTCTCATTCTTTTTTACCATAGACACAAATTCAATTCGATAACGCACATTACTAGCTAAAGATGTGAATGGATACAGTGTGTTTTGTTAAACGTTCGATCTGAGTAGTACCTGAATTTTTTTTTAAATTAGCTATTGAGGAACTTGCACAAGTAAGGAAAATGAATATTTTTGGTATTTTCTAGTGTTATCCAACGATTATATTTGAGCAGTGCAATTGTTTTTTATCTTTATGCTTTCAATTAATCAAAAATTGATTTTTAAATTAAAGCAAAGGTCACTTAACCAAAAACGCTTAAAAAATCGTGACGTAGTTACGCATAGATTTCGGAAAAAATCCGAGGAGGAATTTCACTCCCTCCTCGTCTAAAGCAGGTTTTAGACTGGTTCATCATCTGCGCATTGACGTTACATGCAAAAGTAGCTTTTTCCCGCCTAATTGCAAAGTGAAAAACTAAATATTTTTTTAACTATCTAACCGAGCTCAAATTTTTGAAAGAATGGAAATGTTTTTCATGATTTTGTCTCTGCTTTAATTTAAAAATTAAAACAAAAAATTATGAAAGTTCCTCATTGCGACCCTTAATATTTTCCGGATGCTATGTGGCCGACCAAACGGTATAGTGGTTAGCATGCCAGCCTCTAGACCGTGAGGTTGCGGGTTCCGAGTCCCGTGTTAGGCATGGGTGTTTGTAAATCTGTGTTGGCTTGTATAATGACGAATGCTTCGGCGCATTTTAGCCCTCGTGTTGCTGACGGGGCCAGATAATCTGAAAACAACCAACCAACCGGATGCTATGTGTTTTGTCTAACACCTATTTCTGTTGTCATTTGAATTTTTAAGTGTTCTGGTAACCTAAAGGTTAAAAACGGAACACTTATATAGAATCATTAGATGCTTTCTAGTTAGGAAACATAAAAGGTTGAATAACTTGGGAACTTCATGTTCCAGAAATTAGAATAATATTTAGCGTATAAATAAAATGCCAAAAAATGCGAAAAATGCGTGAAGTACAATTTTTTTTTTTGTTTTGTTAATTCACCTTAAATATTCTATCATAATGTAGTTGCTATACTATTTTACTCACACAGTAAGAAAAAAAATTCGAATGGAGGCTATATCTAAACACCTTAGAATATTCCCATTTAGCACAGCGGTATTGGAAAATGTCGGAAACGGTAGTTCTGGGAAGATTGCCCAACCCATGCCGAAACTCGAGCATCGTTCCAAAATACACGATTTTTTAAAAAAATAAACACGTCAATACCATCGCAAAACATATTTTTTACCCCTCGTTCCTTTCTATTAAAAATATTTCAATTTTAAAAGTCTGCATAAACATTTCCAAACTTCCAGAATATTTTATCCAGCAATGGACGAGATTTGCCAAGATTTGTTACAACTGCCAGTCTACAACGGTCCAAATAGGGATTGGCCAATGTTGGGAGATATTGGCCAGCGTATTTGTGTTACTGGGGTTAAGATTTGCAACAAAGTACATTGTATACACTTCTTCACATGCCTGGTGAACAAATTTTTTGGGGAGAGGGGTAATGTTTGCTAGGTAAATTGAACTCTAACTTTGAAAATTTCAATACGAAACCCTATTTTTTACCTTTTCATTCGATCTAGAATACTTCGTTTACACTAAATATAAAATTGCTGTTTATTGTGTTAAAAAATAAACCACTTATGAGCAAAGGGCAAATTTCAAAATTAAAAAGAGTAATTTAAAGGACCCTCGCATGAAAGCAAGCAAATAGATGCGTGTTTTAGAAAGTTACAGGTATTTGTCTAAAATTATTCTAAACTATTTAGATTTATTATGTCATGTTTACCAAAACGATATTACAAATTTAGTAAAGTATCTCAATCAGAAATGAATTTTAATGTAACATAATTAACAAAATTGAAGATGGGATAATATACGCAGTTCAGATTAAAAGTCGAAATGGTGCTGATGTTAAAAGTTGAAATGGTGCGCACGTAAATGGTGCTGATAAAAAAATCGACAATTGATGATTTTTAACGCTTACGTTTTATTTTGCGATTTATAATATTCTAATGCACCATCTTTCCGCTTTTTCACTTCTCACTCTTTATAATTATTACCCGGGCCGGCAGTAGGGGGGGGGGGGGCAAGTCGGGCCTCTGCCTATGGCGGAATCCTTAGGAGGAGGAAAATGGGCTGTAAAATTAACTAGTTTATGAAGAAAATAATTAAACCAAGATGCATTTGAATGCTCATGAAAAATTAATAGGAGGAATTTTAATAAAATTTGCTTTTAATATGTTTTACGAACTTTTAAGTTGAGGTACCTACTCACTTCGAAAATCCTCAAGCATGAGAACGACATAAGAAGGTTGAGGTATGTAGTTTTTAAATAAAAACACATTTTGAAAAATGTGTAGAGTTTTCGTGTTTGAAAGACCAAATTTCATTTTAGTTTTAAGAATCTTGCTTACTTTTTCAATAAGTGTGGCAAGTGGAGCCAAATTAAAGTTAATTAAAAAAAAATTGCGCTCTTCAACTACAGATCGGCTAAATGACTTAACAACATTAGCTGATGAACATGAAAATTAATGTAAAAAAATTATTAAAAAATTCTCATTTTTAAGTTTAACTGTATTTTTAATAATTAGGTTTTTATTTTTTGTGGTTCTATAGTTTGTTTTACTATGTTTTTAATATATGTAATAGAATGTGTCTTTTCTTTTTTTCTGCGCAACCTTAATAGTTCCAAAATCCTAAATCAAGAAATTTTTATCTTTGGCAAATCAAAACTTCAACATTTTTAATACCAATTTTTTTGCTCACGTTTTATTTTACTACTAAGCGAGGGAAGGATTTAGGTTATCTCTTTTAATTTTTGTTATAAAGGGGCGGCATTTTACCTTTTTCAACGGGGTGGCGAAACTGCTAGCGCCAGCCCTGCTATTACCAAGAATATATAATTGTTGACTAATTATTTTGTGTTTATTAGGTATAAAGGAATCCCGGGCTGCCCAACGATATTTTGTAATTTTCAGCCCCCCAACTGTATGGGAAGTAAAACATTAGGATCTGCCCCATTTTGAACATTTGACTCGTTTTCGACCCCTTTAATTTTATTGACCGAGTTCGAAATAGCTTGCTTTTTATATGTGTGTCATTGTTGGCATATTAGAGGTCGGCGATATATCGATACGACGATATTTTTATCGATACTTTTAAAAAAATATCCATATTAAAAATATCGATATTAAAAATATCGATAAAAGTCACCGATATATCGATATTTTCAAACATTTTTAGTTTTTAAATGATCGTTTTGCAGTTCTATGAGTTTTTTCGATTTTCTTTATTCCTTTTTCAAAAACTTCAAAACTAAAGTTTGGACTTGGCTGAAAGGCATTTAAAATGGCACCAATATTCAATATTTTGCCATACACTTCATAATCACGGGGGTCAACTGGAGGGTACTATAGGCATATATATAAATATATATATATATTGAAAATTATCTAAGTTTTTCTTAAAATTACTGCACCAATTAAGCGAAATTATAACTTTTTCTTTTGTAATTGATCTATTTCAGTTGGAAAAGTCGTCACCTTACAAAAAGCTATCATGAAAAGTAGAAATTTGCCCCGAAAAACTTCGTTTCTGGCAAAATTGGAAAACAAATTTTAAAAAATTCACTTATCGATATATCGATATTTTATCGATATTTTTTCTATGCAACGATATAGTATCGATATTTATTTCGATCGATATTTCCGACCTCTATGGCATATATACCAAATTTCAGAGTTGTGACTATATAGAAACTGAGATAATTAGTGATGAGTGATTAAGTGAGGTATATATATCTGTGTAGATTTCCTCTGGGCTGAACTTTCCAGCAACCTAATGGATTCTTTACTTGTTTCAAAGTAAAAGTTACAAATTCGAAACTGTTACTGAAATACTTTATAAAGATATGTGGTAAACACTTAACCAAGTTTTCACTCTTCTTAAAGAATAGAGTTCGTAAATATATACTTGATTCAAGGGAGGAAAAAAAACCGTACCGCTTTAAAGCTTTTTGATTATAACCCTTACTTTGAGTAAGGAAACATACCATGTAATTTTCATCCGGGATTACCCATAATCTTCCTTATTTCTTTTGTTAGGGTGTGGATCTATGCCCTCAAGCAGTCAACAGTGAACACTCATTATTTTAACTGAAAAGCATATTCCTTGTATTGGATAAGTAGTATGCGCTCGCACAAATTATTTACAAACACATTATCTCATATACCTTTTACACTATAATCCTCATTATCTTACAAAATTGGTTTCTTCACTTGTTATCTTTATGAAAACTTGTGAGGCGGTAGATCAATGGTAAATTCTTATATTTGAGGGCAAGCAAGCCAAAGGGTGTTAATATTTGTCTGATAGTGATACTATTAAAAAAAGTATTTTTTTTATTTTCACAAAGGGAATTTTAGCTTCTTATACCCTTTAAGGTCCATCAGGGCATGTCCCTCTAAATTTTTTGTCTTTTTGTATTTTACAATGTAAAAATTAAATTGTAGAGGAACTTAGGATGTTTCTTTAGACTTTTTTTAATAGTCCTATCTTTATGAAAACTTGTGAGGCAGTAGATCAATAGTAGCGGCTTATATCTGAGGATAATGAAGTCGAAGGGTGTTAATATTTGTCTGATAATGATGATAATAAAAGAAATTGCGGTTTTTTATTTTTTTTATTTTCACAAAGAGAATTTTAGCTTCCTTGAGACTCATTAAGACATGTCCCACTAAATTTTTTGTCTTTTTGTATTTTACAAAATAAAATAAATACATGTAAAAATAAACTCTAGAAGAACTTTAGATTTTCCTCTAGACTTTTTACTTTCAATTACCCATATGTATTATGCATAGGATAATGAAAGTATAGCACAAAAAAAAAAAAAAAAAAAAAAAAAAAAAAAATCGATTTTTTTTTTTTTTTTTGCTTTTTTTTTTTTTTTTTACATTTCTCCACGACTTCAAAAAAGTGATCTAGAAAAAATGTCTGTCTGTATGTGTGTCTGTGTGTCTATGGTCAGCATAACTCCCGAACAAATTGACCTACGATGTTCAAATTTGGTATGCGGGTTGCTAATGGCGCTGGAACATACCATTAAGGTTTTCGTCAAAATCGCACATGTGCATAAGTTAGCTGCCATTGAAAAAATCACGTTTTTCAATGATTGCTAAAAAACGGCTCCAATGATTTTGATAAAAATCGCTGTTCTAATGCTTCTTAAGATTCATTAGGGCATGTCCAACTAAATTTTTTGTCTTTTTGTATTTTACAATGTAAAAATAAAGTCTAAAGGAACTTTGGATGTTCCTCTAGACTTTTTTTAATAGTCCTATCTTTATGAAAACTTAAGAGGCGGTAGATCAATGATAGATGCTTTTATCTGAGGACAAGGAAGTCAAAGGGTGTTAAAGTTTATCTGATTGTGATGTTTTTTATTTTCACAAAAATAATTTTAGCTTCCTTAAGACCCATTAGGGAATGTCCCATTAAATTTTTTGTCTTTTTGTATTTTACAATGTAAAAAATAAAGTCTAGGGGAACTTAGGATGTTATTTTGTTGTCGAGTAATATAGATTACCGAAGTTCCTCCTTTGTTAAGAATCATAAATATCATAAACTCATTCTAAATACTGCTGTGATGCTCTACATAGAAGTATTTATAAAGAAACAGTGGTATTTTAGACTTTCGTAAAATATCTGTAGATGAGTTTTTCAAAACTCTATAGTTGTTTTTAGAAGTTTGACTGTCATTTTAACAGAACAATTAAGTGATTTGTTTTAGTGTACATGATAACTTTTTATTGTTATTTATTCATTCTTATGAGATTTAATGTTATGTATCTTCAAAAACTGTAACTTTTAAAAGAGGAATGTTTTAGCTATGATTTTTCAAAAGTTAATTGGTGTAATTTGGTAAACAATTTTATCTATAATTATGAAGAGTATTTCATTTGACAATACGACGAAAAAATTATGTCGCATTCTGATATAGAAAAATTTTCTACTTGGTACAGAAAAACCTATAGTATTTAAGTGTAGTATGAATAGTCCTATATACTAAAACTTCCTATAGAATAGGTGGATCGAAAAGAATGACATAACAAAGTAACTCTCACCAAACCCCTACCAGGAATTTTTTTTCAAAATATTTACCGAAAACTGTACAACATTATTGCTATCCAGAAAATACCAATAATGTAAAATCTACTAAGCTCCAATAATAGATATTATTATATTACATTATTTCAACGTTATAATTAAAATTTAATATATCACATCTGTAAAAATATAAGTGTAAGTAGGAATCATTTTACACTGAATTAATACTGCTTTTTTAATTAGATTTGGATTAATTTGCTGATGAATTACTAAAAATTGTATCACATTATGGTATCCAGAAAATTAACTTAGCCGACAACGTAAATTTCCCATAATCATCAGTAAATCAATATTTTTTTACACAAAGTTACAATTCATATTTATTAACGCATTTCCATGAAATTTGGATAGTTTATTGAGGCTTTTTTTAAATGATGCATATGACTTAAAATTATTAAAACTCTTTTAAATCGTAAAATCCATCTGGAATCTTGGTTAACTCTTTTTTATACTTCAGGCCCACACAGACATGAAATTGAATTGAAATCGCAAGGGTTTCAGTTTTTCCTTTGATTTACATAACGTTTGATACACATATGGATAAGACAATTTTTTTACAAATTCATGATCATTATCTATTTTTCAATCTCCCAACATGTAACCCAAAACAATTCAGTCTAGTCTGAAGAATAAGCTAACAGACTTCAATTAGTAAACTGTCTAGACCAGCATTAGCTACTACGCGGCACAACAGCCGGATTTAGCCCGCGACAGATTTTTATGTTGCCCGCCGACAGCACAAGGGATTAAAAAATAAAATTTCGTGTTATGGACTTTTTTTTTTACATAACTGTAATTTTCCCGAAATAGCTTACTTTAATTATGTAGAACAGATTTCTCCACTACGTTCCCGAAGAATCTATATGAAGAAGCTTTCAGCAAGATGGTTTTCATCAAGAATAAATACAGGAACAACTTAACTGAATCTCATTTGGCCAATTTATTAAGACTGACTGCTACAAATACTTCAACAGACATCTTCTCTATTATAAAATAAACTGAACGATTTCGATCACCATCGTCTTACAATTGATATAGACTAAAACAGAGCAATCTGGTTGGTTGGTTGTATTCAGATTATCTGGCGCCGTCAGCAACACGAGGGCTATAATGCGCCGAAACTTTCGTCATTAGACAAGCCAACATACATTTACAAACACCCATGCCTACACGGGACTCGAACCCGCAACCTCGCGGTCTAGAAGCTAGCACGCTAACCACTATACCGTTTGGTCGGCACAGAGCAATCTGGAAGAAAGAACAGTTTAATTACTTTTATTAAAAGTTAGATCAAGTCTCATTGTCAAGTTGAAACAAAGGATTCACTTCTAATTTAGACTTTAATTTAATAATAATGAAAACTATTATTTTTTAATTGTTTGAAAAAACGAATTAACTATCAATTGCATTTTATTAAGATAAAAAAATCAATATTTTTTTTTCATTTGTCAGATAAGCTATATAACGTTGCGAAATAATATGCGATAATAATTATATATATATATATATATATATATATATATATATATATATATATATATATATATATATATATATATATATATGTATATGTATATATATATATATATATATATATATATATATATATATATATATATATATATATATATATATATATATATATATATATATATATATATAAGACCCACCTTGAAAAAACTGGAAAAAATGCAATTCAGATTAATTTGAATCTTACTCCTTTCTGATGGGAAAAGATATTTTACAAGCGATAAATGTATGTGACTAAATATTATTTCTTTAATTAATATATGATTTTTTAATCATTTAAGGTAGTTAATAAGTACTTTTTATTTATATTTAACTTTACTTAACTTGTAATGAATTTTTCAAAGACCCACCCTCAGAAGATTGGATAAAATGCAAATTATGTTCCTTAAGAATCTAGCTAATTTAAGATGGCAAAGGATATTCCATAAGTAATAAATGTGATTAAATGTTATCTCTTTTTTAAATATATGATTTTTAATCATGCAAAGTAGTTATTATTGGCTTTCTTTTTATATGTAAGGGAGTTGGTACCATCTATACCGGTTATGTTAAATTGACATATTTCACGTACCTTTTCCTCAGAAAGTATTTGGCATAGAAGCCTAATTTTTTTTCAGTGCATTTAAAAAACACTTGTTGTTATACTGAAGTTAGATTTCAATTGTGATTCATTTACTTTTTTTATAAATGAATTTTCGTAAAAGTTATTCAAATTTGTTAAAAATCATAAGTTTTTTTTGCTGGAAAAAGCTAAAACAAAAAATATTTTTTAAAATAACAACAAAATATCTCTTCAGTATATGTAGATAAATAAAAGGAATAAGTTATAAAAATTTCAGGAAGATAGTTTGCGTAGTTTCTGAAAAAAAGGTACATGAATAATGAAAAATAAAGTTTTGAGAATAACGCATTTTAGAGAAAACTTTACTTACACTAGTAGTTACCAATTTTGTCTTCAAAAAATTATTAAAAATACTTCCAGTTGAGGTATTATTACAAATAAGGTATCCTTTTAAAGGGGAAAATTTAAATATATAATATATATAATATATTTTATATATATATATATATATATATATATATATATATATATATATATATATATATATATATATATATATATATATATATATATATATATATATATATATATATATATATTGTTGTAACCGACCCGCGAAAAGCTTCAACCTAAATTATACGACACGCCTCCTCTAAAAATTAGTTGCGAACGCTGGTCTAGACTATTTCTGCATTCATTTCAAATATTAGTATTTCCAAAAGTATATTTAGTTTATTAAAAGATTTCATTAAAAGGGAACACGTGGTTTGGCCTTTGATAGTGTAGTGTCAATCGTCCAGTGAATGAACATTTAGCATTGCGTCTTTCAATTTCCTTATTAAAAAATTGCAATTAGGTCGAAATTTATTAAACCGAACTGGACACTGCACTCAAAATAAGCTTTTGTTTATGACGAGTAAATATTTCGAAATACGTATAAGGAATTTTAATGGGAAATTATTATTTATTAATCTGTAAAGCTGATTTTAGTGGAAAGTGGATCAATAACCCAATGGGGGGGGGGGGGGGATTGAACACAGATAGTCCTATGTATGAACAATTGAACAACAGTTACCCGGAAAATGAACATCTTGTTTTATAAACCTTCTACAATGTTATTTCTATAAAATTTAAGCTAAGTAAGGTTAAGGGTAGTTGGTACACAAAAATCTATAGATAATCGATTTTGATTTTATTATTGTTCATAAAAATTTAAATTTTCCCCTTTAAAAGGATACCTTATTTGTAATAATACCTCAACTGGAAGTATTTTTAATAATTTTTTGAAGACAAAATTGGTAACTACTAGTGTAAGTAAAGTTTTCTCTAAAATGCGTTATTCTCAAAACTTTATTTTTCATTATTCATGTACCTTTTTTTCAGAAACTACGCAAACTATCTTCCTGAAATTTTTATAACTTATTCCTTTTATTTATCTACATATACTGAAGAGATATTTTGTTGTTATTTTAAAAAATATTTTTTGTTTTAGCTTTTTCCAACAAAAAAAACTTATGATTTTTAACAAATTTGAATGACTTTTACGAAAATTCATTTATAAAAAAAGTAAATGAATCACAGTTGAAATCTAACTTCAGTATAACAACAAGTGTTTATTAAATGCACTGAAAAAAAATTAGGGTTCTATGCCAAATACTTTCTGAGGAAAAGGTACGTGAAATATGTCAATTTAACATCACCGGTATAGATGGTACCAACTCCCTTACATATAAAAAGAAAGCCAATAATAACTACTTTGCATGATTAAAAAATCATATATTTAAAAAAGAGATAACATTTAATCACATTTATTACTTATGAAATATCCTTTGCCATCTTAAATTAACTAGATTCTTAAGGAACATAATTTGCATTTTATCCAATCTTCTGAGGATGGGTCTTTGAAAAATTCGTTACAAGCTAAGTAAAGTTAAATATAAAGAAAAAGTACTTATTAACTACCTTAAATAATTAAGAAATCATATATTAATTAAAGAAATAATATTTAGTTACATACATTTATCTCTTGTAAAATATCTTTTCCCATCAGAAATGAGTAAGATTCAAATTAATCTGAATTGCATTTTTTCCAGTTTTTTCAAGGTGGGTCTTTGAAAAGTTTATTACATTTCAAGCTTTTTAATTCCTTCAGCTTTTTAGTACCCTTTTCTAAGGATTTTTTCAGTTCCGACAATTTTTTTCCATCATCCCTAATTTTCTAGTGTCCTTGACCCCTCCTCCCCACCCCCCGCGACATTTGAAAACTGAAAACAATTTCACTGGAAAAAAGGATATACACTTACAAATTTTGTTCCATCTTGCACCAAAAATTGGTTCCCATTTAGCTGCAACCAACATTTGGTGCTTAGTGTCACGATGTAATGGTGCTTACGGTCCGAGGTTGCACCATTAAATCGTGAAATTAAGCACCAAAAGTTGGTTGCAGCTAAATGGGAACCAATTTTTAGTGCAAGGTGGATCTAAATTTTTAACACTATAATATAGAATTCAAATTATCCTATTCAATAGGAAATTTATGCATAACTATAATAATTAATATTTTGGTAAGAAGTTCTGGCGTTTCTGAAAATTCAAGGTTTGGACATAATAGTAATCACCTTTCAACCTCCCCCCCCCCCCTCTCCACCTTATATGAAATACAGTATGAGTTCTTTAAATGAACTTTTCTAATTTTGTATTAAACATTTCCGACCAAATATTTAATAATAAAGTAATTTGAGGTAAAAAAATAATTTAAAGCATCTCAGAAGTTGATTAAAGGTCAGACAACTCTCCTCGATCACAAGATCGATAATCTCAAGTTTTAATCGATCAATATTCCCTCCTCGAGTCTATTTTTATTTTTTAAAGAATAGAACAGTCTGGAAGATAGTAATCTTAAAAAGGTACTTAGTGAAATGGAACAAACAAAATTGGGAGGCAAACTCTATACATTTGCAGCCAAAAAAAATGTTGCTAAGCAACTACACTATAAAAATAAACATATGCAATGGCACATTTACATCATAATTTCTAACAGCTACTCATGTAAGTGTTCGAAATTACATACCTTTGCGTGCAAATTGTATAATAGCCTATTTCCGTAAGTCTGACATACGTATAGCCGACCAAACGGTATAGTGGTTAGCCTGCTAGCCTCTAGACAGCGAGGTTGAGGGTTCGAGTCCCGTGTTGGGCATGGGTGTTTGTAAATGTATGTTGGCTTGTCTAATGACGAATATTTTGGCGCGTTATAGCCCTCGTGTTGCTGACGGCGCCAAATAATCTGAATACAACCAACTGACATACGTATAGCTAAAATATTCTCAAATTTTGTCCGACTTCTGTATTTGTAATTAAATTGGTGTGGAGAGATTTTTATGGTTTTGCTAGATTTTTAAGGTTTTTTAGATTTTTATAAGCAAGCGGTGCCATAATTGCTTATTACATCTCCCCTTCAATTGAAATACACCATATGTTGAACAATCTAAAAATACTTACTGTTATATACAGGGTGGTCATAAAAAAAACTTTGCCGATATATATTCCTCTAGCTTTCTTTCCGTTCAACAGATCGACATGAAATTTCAGATATAGTTATTCAGAGGTGTGAACTCGAGATTCTGTGAATGGCAGCAAAATGACGCTCACGGTTACGGTTATAGTTACAGAAACTCGAAGTTTTCGAATAGCAACACCTATTTTTTCGTATCCCAAAATGCTCAGCGCATGCGAAAACCTAAAAGATCGTTGGAATGGTACGTGTATCACTAGAAACGGACGCGTTATGCACGCACTAAAAACAGCTCTGCGAATGGCCAACAGAATTACGATAGGTACACACGGAGGCCGTAGATGACCGATGAAATTGCCTGTGATGGTACACATGTGAGCTTTTGACCTCTGTCATATGAAAATTTCTACTATATGCCCCGATCGTGTTTTTGTTGGCCTTTCGCAGAGCTGTTTCTTTGTGCGTGCATAACGCATCAGATTTTTGTGATACACGTACCTTTCCAACGCTCTTTAGGGTTTTCGCATGAGCTGAGCATTTTGTGATAGGAAAAAGTAGGTATTGCTATTAGAAAATTTCGAGTTTCTGTAACTATAACCGTAACCGTGAAGGCCATTTTGTTGCCATTCTCAGAATCTCGATCACATACCTCTGAATAACTATATCTGAAATCTCATCTCGATATGTTGAACGGAACGAAAGCTAGAGGTTCATATATCGGCAAAAGTTTCAGTTTCTTTATGACGATTTTCCCATTATACGATTTTCTTGATTTACTTTACGATACTTTTTACGATTTGCTCATATTGGTTTCTTTATGACCACCCTGTACTTCCCTACATTCGCATTCGACATAAGTGATGCAGAAATGATGTGTTTCAATAGGAAATGCAGAAAATACTATGTAACTACTTTCGTCCAATTTCTTTTGTCGTGTTTAGATCATTCATTCCATAATTTCGTACCAAAACTAAAAAAAACACACACATTCAACTAGACGTGACCTTCTCCTTTCGAACATAGCTATATTAATCTTCGTTAATAATTCCCAATAAGTGTCCCAGTAGTGTGATCAAGGGTGTGAAACTGGGAAACAATGTTTTTACCCATTCCCACAGAGCCCATAACACTAGAATGAGATATTCGTATAAGACTACTATACGCCTTTACTGAAATTAATTGGACTCTATGGAAAAAATGAACTATTAGTGCAAAATGATTGTGACTGATATTTTGAAAAAGAAACCGCAGTTCTCATTTCCTTGTTTGTTTGTTTTCATTTTGAAAAAACAGCAACGTTTAAAGCCCCTTTAAGAGCAATTCTCTACGTTGGTTGTTAATTGCGCGCTCTTTAAGAAGTTTTTCGGGGGGGGGGGGGGGAATAACTCGCCTCAAAGGAAAATATAATTTCTTCTTTTAAAAAGTTACTTTGAAATGAAACCAACTAGTTACATTGAAAGTTACTGAAAAAGGAACTAATTAAAGAAGTAACTAACTACTAGTAGCGCTTAATTCTTTCCTAAGCATAGGGGGAACTAGGGATACTTGACCCAATTTTTAGTTTAGTGTGTTTAGTTTTTTTTTTTTTTTTTTTTTTAATTACTTATGGGTGTGTAAATGATGTCTATTTATACTTCATTAAGTATTACACAATATTTATGAATACCTTTCTGAAGTAGTAATCGTAAAGGCGGTAAAGTATTAAACATAAAAACCTTCAACTTGGGTCAAGTATCCCAATGTATAGGGATACTTTATCCACCCCTTAAGGATACTTGACCCAAGTCATATATTTGGGAGTATACAATTTAAAATTGTAAATGCAACACTTTTACATAATAATAACCTAACTCCCATTAATAACTCCAAAGTTAATACATTTCTATACTTGTTCAATGTGGTCAATTACTTTTTATTTTTAGTCGCTACATAATGTTAATATGATGTCCACTTTTAATTTTTATTGTAGAAAGCTAAAAATATTAGCAGTTTGAAAGCTATTTCTGTTATTATACAAGTTCAAGAATAAGAAAATAATTATTTATTTAACTGCAAATGTAAACTCACATTAAAACCCAAATTTTGCAATTCTATAATTTTTCATTGAAAACACAGGTGGATGAAGAATAGCTTGAATTTAGTCAAGTGTGTGTACCTTCAGGTGATTTGTGCATTGACCATTATAAAATCGTTTGAAAGGTGAGTAAACTGATACAGTTAATGGTTGAAGTCTGTGAAAACAATGTGGAGGGAGTTATAATACCATTAACTCATGTAACATCGATGGTAGGCAACGACTTGCAACTTTCAAGAATATCCATCAGTAACAATACATTTTTATCAACTGAACATTTTACATACTTAACAAAATGGTGTTGGATAAATAAAAAAAATCAATAAAACCAGCCAAATGCATTCGAATAGTATCCCTATTTTGGGTCAAGTATTCCTATATGCCTTGGCCGACCAAACGGTATAGTGGTTAGCGTGCTGGCTTCTAGACCGCGAGGTTGCGGGTTCGAGTCCCGTGTTGGCATGGGTGTTTGTAAATGTATGTTGGCTTGTCTAATGACGAAATGTTTCGGCGCATTATAGCCCTCGTGTTGCTGACGGCGCCAGATAATCTGAATACAACCAACCAATCCTATATGCCTTGTGTCAAGTATCCCTAATTGTACATTTACTACATAACCCTAAAATGCAACCATTCGCAAGTAAGTGGATAAACATTATTGTACATGTAATTGTAGCTAAAAGTATGCAAAAAAAATTTAACCCTTTTTACATCAGCATTTACAACATAAATATATTACTTTTGGAGCATGAAAATTTAATTTATCTTATAGTTTAAAAACGGATGCTAAGATTCAGTTGTCATTTTCACAACGTAGTTAGCTAACTGAAGAGCAAGAAGTGATACCACTTCCAACTTACAAAACTTTCCCAATTCTGAGAAAAAGGCATTGAGTCAAGTATCCCTAGGGGTCAAGTATATCTAGTTCCCCCTAATTGTAAATCTAAATTCATCTCATAATTTACAACATAAATATATTACTTTTGGAGCATGAAAATTTAATTTATCTTATAGTTTAAAAACGGATGCTAAGATTCAGTTGTCATTTTCACAACGTAGTTAGCTAACTGAAGAGCAAGAAGTGATACCACTTCCAACTTACAAAACTTTCCCAATTCTGAGAAAAAGGCATTGAGTCAAGTATCCCTAGGGGTCAAGTATCTCTAGTTCCCCCTAATTGTAAATCTAAATTCATCTCATAATTTACAACATAAATATATTACTTTTGGAGCATGAAAATTTAATTTATCTTATAGTTTAAAAACGGATGCTAAGATTCAGTTGTCATTTTCACAACGTAGTTAGCTAACTGAAGAGCAAGAAGTGATACCACTTCCAACTTACAAAACTTTCCCAATTCTGAGAAAAAGGCATTGAGTCAAGTATCCCTAGGGGTCAAGTATCTCTAGTTCCCCCTAATTGTAAATCTAAATTCATCTCATAATTTTCCACTTCTTTGTATTTCAGCGTATTGAATACTCATCTATATTTCAGACATTCTAATTAAGTGGGTTTTTTTTACATATAAGACGTTATTTCATACTAAATGGAGGGATACCCTATACTTTTGTAATTGGCTTATTTTTTTTCATTTCATTCAATTGTAAATCATAAATCATCATTAGATGCGCTACAGGTACTTTCATATGTCGCAACTTTACCAAGTTGTGAAACAAGTGTGTCACAACTTTAGCTTTCTTCTTTTAAAGGTTATTTGAGTGTTTCTAGACTTAATCTTGCACCATGTATTCACTTCTTTATTATTCCTATGCATTTAGATGAAACAATAACATAAAAAACAATGTCACTTTTTGAGGTACTGTCATAAAGAAATTTTAATTATATAAGCTCATCATTTAAATAAATTTTTGTTTAATATGCGCATTTTAATTTTTAAAGAGTACCCCATCCTCTTCTATCCACCCAACGTTTAGATTTACTTATGAACTATTAATTATGCCTTAAATTATGTCTGGAGATCATTTAGAATCTACGCTTTGTTTGCAGTAAGTATTGACAAGTAGGAAAAGTAGTGATAGTTATATAAAAATCATATATTCAACAAAGCGTGTATAAAAGATTTAATTTTTTTTCCGTATGCAGTTATGCCATAATTCGGAGGAAAAAAAACCTGTTGTAGTATATAGATTATTATTATTATTATTATTATTATTATTATTATTATTATTATTATCATTATTATCATTATTATTTTATTATATTTATTATTATTATTATTATTACTACTACTACTATTATTATTATTATCATTATTATTATTACTATTATTATTACTATTATTATTACTATTATTATTACTATTACTATTATTATTATTATTATTATTATTATTATTATTATTATTATTACTATTGTTATTATTATTTTTATTATTATTATTTTTATTTTTATTATTTTTATTATTATTATTATTATTATTATCTTTTTACTAATTTTAAATTGAATTAACAGCTTAAGGTTTAAAAACTTCCTATATATTTAAGAGTTCGTTTACTTCTTATTATTATAATAGTTCCTGTATTAAGAAGTTGCAAAAAAAACAGATATTTAAAAATAGTTGAAATCATGAAATGCATTTCTATTAAATTTGTCTTTTTTAAAAATAGTAATTGTTCCAGGTTTTCAGGAATTGTTTTTCAAAATATATGTTTGTGTTGCAGACTTTATTTTAAAGCTCAGAATAAGAAATAAAACAACTTACACTTGAAAATATACACTGTTAAAAATTTTGATCCAGCTTGCACCGAAAATTGGTTCACATTTACATGCAACCAATATTTGGTGCTTAGTTTCACGATTTAAAGGTGCTTCCTGTCCGAGGTAACACCATTAAATCGTGAAATATAGCACCAAACGTTGGTTGCAGCTAAATGGGAACCATTGTTTGGAGCAAGGTGGATCAAAAATTTTAACAGTATATAAGAATTTAAAAAAAAATATCCCAAAGAGTATTCAGTTTTGGGACATTAGTCAGGGTTCATCTAGCAAAAAAAACTAGAGCTCTATCAAAATCTAGAATTAGTATTAAACACATAAAATACTAAACCTACCATCAGTGCTAGAAGTGTGGGTAGTCACGGGGTGACGCATCCCCCCACTTTTCAAGAAAATACCTATGCGTCCTCCCACTTCTAAAAACACTGAAATCCATCCCCTCACTTTTCAAAACTCTCAATACGTCTAAAACCTACTAAAGAAAAATAACATTAATCTTCAAATGTAGTGACGCTGAGAAGAAGGGATTTAAAAGTTTTCAAGTGTAAATATATATATATATATATATATATATGTTGTATATGTCTACAAAACTGTTATAAAAATGTATTATACTACTTTGTATAAAAATATAAGTATTTTTATTAACAAATATTGTTACACTTGGTCAACTTTTAACTTTGATGGAACTTTCTTTTAAGTTAAATTTCTATTCTTGTTTCATAAAAAGGCAAGCTATTTTTTTATTCTCTATTAATTTAACTTCATGAAAACATGCACTATTGCAAGCACTATTTAAATCTAAATAACCAGTTGTGTAAATGAAGTCGAATTATTACTTCATTTTATCTCTTACTTCCAAGTAAAAAAAACATTAGTGTCATTAAAATAACAATAAATTTTGAATCTTTGTTCAAAATAAATGTCAAGAAGAATAAATTATTTCTTTACTACACTGTTAAAAATTTTGTTCCACATTGCACCAAAAATTGGTTCCCATTTAGCTGCAACCAACATTTGGCGTTTAGTTTCACGATTTAATGGTGCTTATGGTCCGAGGTAGCACCATTAAATCGTGAAACTATGCACGGTTGCAGCTAAATTGGAACCAATTTTTGGGGCAA
Source organism: Linyphia triangularis (assembly GCA_963978545.1). NCBI lineage: Eukaryota > Metazoa > Arthropoda > Arachnida > Araneae > Linyphiidae > Linyphia > Linyphia triangularis. Next base: position 28,806,273 of record OZ021733.1, read on the forward strand.
TGTGGAACAAAATTTTTAGCAGTGTAGTTATAATTTCGTATCTGATAATAAAAATATTAACATTTATCGTTGAGGGGGGGGGGGGGTGCACTTGTCACCAACTTTTGGGCATCCCCCCACATTTCTTTTCCTACTTCTACCACTGCCTACCATTTCCAAAAAACTAATCTTAGGACCTAAAACAAAATCTCAATATATTTCCACGAAACAGTCAATCCCTTTTCAACGCTTTCAATACTAAAATACAGTATCTCTATTTGTATACAACTTCCTCATGGTCTGTAGTTGGTCACTGGAGTTTGAATGTCTTCATCTCAATCACCATCCTCTCCCGCTATCATAAAATCTTTTTCGAGATCAAATAAATAGCTATGTCTCGGTAGAATATGAGGTTACTGTGTTACTCGATACTCATCGATGAACATGGCGAAATTATTCGGATAATTTTTCATGCAAAAGTCAATTTTTTTCACCAAATCTCAAGTGACTGATACTTTAGTAGGCCAAAATTCTAGGACAAGATGCTGGAGTGCGTACTAGAGTGTAATTTAGCAACTCGGCCTCGCAGTTACAGTGTTCCCGCTCATCACTTTCACGTATTTATGATTTGCTTATTAACCAAGTCGTTTGTTTCTTTTGTTTTGAGTAGATATAATAGCTGTTTAAGGAATATAACTTATTAAGGAGTGGAAGTAGTGTTGAGCTGTTGAAAACTAGTTTTGTAGTAACTTACGATGACTAAAAGAGAAAGGCTTTAAGAGCTTATTGTTTTCAGCAAAAAGAACTATTATTTTTTTGTTAGAAATAAAAGTTATTAGGTATATGTTATTAAATTCTGTTATGATGAGTAAAAATAAGAATAAATTGCTTTTATTAATTGATATTAGGTACTAAGTTTCCTTACATGATATAAGTCAAGCACCGCTTTTGCAAACTACTTTAGTAGAATCTTCGTTAAAATAGCTGTTTAAGGAATATAGCTTATTAAGGAGTGGAAGTAGTGTTGGGCTGTTGAAAACTAGTTTTGTAGTAACTTACGATGACTAAAAGAGAAAGGCTTTAAGAGCTTATTGTTTTCAGCTAAAAGAATTATTATGTTTTTTGTTAGAAATAAAAGTTATTAGGTATATGTTATTAAATTCTGTAATAATGAGTAAAAATAAGAATAAATTGCTTTTGTTAATTGATAATAGGAACTAAGTTTCATTACAAGGTATAAGTCCAGAACCACTTTTGCAAACTACTTTAGTAGCATCTTCGAATGACTAAAAGAGAAAGGTTTATTCGTGCTTATTGCTTTTGCCAAAAAGAACTATTATTTATTTTTTTTGGAAATAATAGTTATTAGATATATGTTATTAAATTCTGTTGTGATGCGTAAAAATAAGAATCAATTGCTTTTGTTAATTGATAATAGGAACTAAGTTTCATTACATGGTATAAGTCAGGCATCGCTTTTACCAACTAGTTTAGTATCAGCTTCCGATAAATAAAAAAGACTCTTTCGAGCTTATTGCTTTTACCAAAATGAATCATTATTTTTTGCTTAGATGTAGGGAATTATTTTCCGTAGATTATTAAATTCTGTTGTAAGGATGTGAAAAAATAATTGAATTGGTTTTTTTTCTTAATTCCTAAAATTGTTTAGTGGTGCATTGCTTTTACTAACTACTTTAGTAGTATCTTCTTATAACTGAAAGAGACACGCTTATTCGTGCTTATTCGTATATTTTATTTCAATTATTGTTCCACAAAGTATTTTAAACTATTTAAATGTATAGATAAAGTACTTTAACTATTAAAATACAAAAAATAACGTTTAAATGATCAGTAGAAAATCATCCATAGGTGTTGGGAATAACGCTAAAAAGTTAGCTGCTTGATCATTGACGATTTCAATTGCTCTTTCTTTTGAATGCAACTTTAATGTATAAACAATTTTTTTCAACAAACCCTATTCTAAAAGTAACTAAAATGTTATAAGTTTGAGTGAAATATGCTATTATTTTTTAACATGCTTTTTAATGAGAGATTTTATTTACTTAAAAACTTCGAACTGTAAAATTATTCCTATTATTGAATGAAGGAGATTTGAATGCTTTTCACAATAATAATTCAAAATTATATCTCTTGAAAGAAATCGTGGGTTATATCAACTTCGATCAATAAATGGAGCAAAAAAAAATTTAGTTTCCAATTTTCTTTACTTATTATTAGTAAATATAACAATGTTTTCTTCTTTATCCTCTCTACATTTTTAATTTTTAAACACCTTGACACCTTGAAAATACTTTGTTGTTCTGTCTTGGACTTTACAATGTTCCCTATCGCCGATAATTTAGAGAATTTAGAGATTTAACTTCTACCAAATTGCATTTTATTTATTTACAATTCTGCATGCACAGGAAATAGCACTATAATATTTCAATTTCTGTTCAACACCGTATTTTTATTATGTGTATTATGTATGCTTATTTCTCTCTCTGTTTTATTTTAGAGGACGCCCAAAGACATGGTCGAAATAGGGCTTTCGAACGGGGCTGAGGGTACAGACATGGACGATGTGAGGACTCCCCTTCAAGGTAAAAGTCCCACCACAGCTACAAACGGGAATGGTTGTCACACCAACGGACACCGGTCCAAAGCGGTGACCAATGGTCACGTCGATGGTGATGCCAACAAAGTTATTAAATATGTGGACAATGACCTGTATCTGGAAGGTACCGACTGTGGCATCTGGTCCTTTAGGCCGAGTTGGCTACAACCTTTTGCCAACAAAAAGGCCTTTCTGGTTGTCTTCTGTCTAACTAGTGTTCTTCAGGGCATGTACTACACCTACTTCGTCAGTGTCTTAACCACTATAGAAAAACTTTTCCAGATACAGAGCAAGACGACGGGTATTATAATGTCTGCCACTGAAATTGGACAGATTGGAGGAGCTCTGCTGCTCACCTATTATGGGGGCCAGGGACACAGGCCGAAGTGGATCGCTTGTGGCATGTTGGTGTTTGCAGCAGCTTCTATACTCTGTTCCACACCACACTTCCTCTTCGGCAGTGGAGAGGATGTGTCAGGAACCATGTTCGGCAACGAACAGCCAAACGCCTCAACCTACAAGATGCGCGAACTGAACGCGAGATTGTGCCATGATATGTCGCGCTATAGCCTCAAAAACAGCAGTTTGGGTCCAGCGAAAAAGATGAAGGGTGAACCGTCCAAGATGGTTGCTCCGCGTGACATACCTTCCATCAGTTCCGATATCAAACCCTTTGAAAACCTTACGGAAGACAAAAGCTTGGAACTAGTGTCTAAAACGCCTTTCTACAAAGGTCGCATAGCATCGCGCTGTGATTCGCCTGACAACACAGCGTACCAGAATCGTGTCAGAAATGCTGTGCTGTCCGTGTTCTTTGTGAGCCTTCTGTTTATTGGTATTGGAGCAACAGCTGTTTACACCCTAGGAATACCGTATATTGACGATAATGTAGCTACAAGAGAGTCCCCTTTGTATTTTGGTAAGTATTGTCCATCTATATCTTGATGCATACATCTATACTTTGATGCATGATTTATAAGTATACTATTGCTCCCCACATAGGGCCTAGACAAAAAGCCATGTTATAAATTATGCCATATTTACCCATATATGTCAACTATATGAAGTGTCCGATGTTGCACGGAATTTACATAAAGTAAAGCGGCTGCATTTTTTTTACCGTTCTCGGTCACACAGACGCACGCCAGGTACAGTAGGCAAATAATAATAATAATCCAAACAATGGCTATATCTTGGGTTCTAAAAGTCGTAAGATATTGCAGTTTTCACTAAAGTAATATGTTTACAATTCGTTATGTCTGGTAGAATTTTTTTTTTTTTTCATAGTGGGCTGTTTGCTAAGTAAATTGAATTCTAACTTGGAACATTTTTATACGAACCTCATATTTTTTACCTTTTCATTCGATCTAGAATACTTCGTTTACCCTAAATATAAAATTACAATTCATTATGTTGAAATAGAGATTAGAGGAGTTGGATAGAGAATAGATACCACCTATGAGCTAAGGGCACATTTCTATATTGAGAAACTTAATTTTAAGATATCCCGCATGAAAGCAAAACGAACGGATACAAATGCAAACTTGTTAAACCACTAATTTACATCAAATTAGAAAACGTTTTATATAAACAATCCTCTACCCATAAAATCCCATCGTTATGGGCATTCGCTATATATTTTTACTTTAGAATGTATTATAATACTACTCTAATATAACTTAGTTTAAGAAGTACAATTACGTGTACTAATATAAGGTAGTTATACTTAATAATATATAACTACGTTATGGTTAGCACATCACCAATTTCTTTCGCAAGGAAAGCTTGAGGATCATAAGTATTTGAAAGTTGCTTACACAATTAAGAAAGACTAACACAATGATCGCTTTAGTACGCGCCATAAAAAGCACATACAATACCTCCATTACTTTTATTGCAGGGATTTTCATACTGAATACCTAAATATCAGATTATACTGAGTATCCAAATATTAGTTTATACTGAGTATCCATTTATCAGATGATCATTTCTATCACTGCGCACTTAAATACGACACGCTTGTATGCAAATGTTAGTATGTCTCTCTGTATCTGGCTTAAGTGCCTCCTCACAAGCAATTGCTCAGTCATGGATGAATAACGAGGTCGAATGTTTGATAAATCAATGTCAAGTTCGTTTTGGAATGATGATGGGAAATAGAGAAGTTGTACTGCTTCGAAATCAATCATCATTTGTGTTTTCTCAGAGCTTTCTATAATGTTCTTGCAACTTGTTAAACCTAGATGGAAAAAAAACAATCAAACTGAGGCACACCTAAGCCGACCCACGTAACGAATTGGACAATAAATTACTTTCTGGAAGCTGCTCATGGTTGATGCAATTAATCATTAAGAGTATGCTTTGCCAGTGATGATTTGAAGCGAAATAAATTAATAACGTTCTTAAACTAAGTTAAATATTCGCTGATTTAGATATGCGCTCTCTAATCTGGTATATAAATTCAACTGGACCTTCTTAACGTAAGTGTCATCTCAAAAATGTTATATCGTAAAATGTCATCTCACTAATTTTCCCACAATATGCTACTGTTATTATACAATTGTTAATTATTCTGATTAAAGAAAATAACAGACCGTTTTTACAAAATAAGTATAAGAACAGGGTTTTAAAGGCTTATCTTAACCAGTCTTTAAGGTGGTCCCTTATTGCCTCTTCTTCAGGTTATTTATAAATTGAACAAAGATTAAAAGTAAAGACATAAAAATTTTAAGTCTGTATTTGTGTTTTGTATTTTGTCTAAAAGATCGTTGGGCGATCCAAAATATAATATATAGAGTAGCATGAAGTAAGTTCTAGATAGCTGGCTATAAAAATCTAGTGTCACATGTTTGTCATTTGCTTCTCTAAATGTTCACGGGTCTTTGAAGAGTTTTGACAGTTTTTATATAAAATTCCCAGTCTTTCATTTACCTATAAACTATCTCAAATGTAAAGCATTTTAATAGATACTTCTTTTCTATTCTGTGGGATTATGTCACACTATTCATTTTTAGTAATTTATCTTATCAAAAAAATATTAATTACACGTTCATTTGTTTCCCTTTTGATCATTTGTTTCTATTCAACTTTTGCATTCCAATTCTTATGCACTAATTACAATGAATTAAGCCGTAACCTCCCGCGAACTTCTACGGGGTAATTTTAAAAATATTTCGATGAAAATAGGTGCAACCCTAGCATGATAGCAGGATGTATCTAAAAGAACAAAGAAGTCTTGTTGAAATAGTTAACGTAAAAACAAAACAACCAGTATATACAAGTTTTTACTTTTTTGATCTTGTCGGATTGAATGTCTTACAACGACGATATTTTAAGCAGCCGGCCAGAAATGCTTTTAGTTTGATGTAAGGTCAAGGACGAAACACTAATTTGTCACTGTCTGCTCGACACAAAAACCGAATTCAAACGGATTCAAATAGCTGAAGAAGAGAATAAAACGAAGGGCGAAAGCTCCTGTCAAGAAAACGTGACAACTTGAATCTATGCAGATTCTTCGCATATCGAATCGAGTGATTGTGCGATGGTTTCTGTGATGTAGAAGATTCGTACCATTTTACAATTTAATGGCTGATCATTTCGTGTATTTAGAGGCCACTTTGTAAATGGCTGGAATCAATTTGGCCCAAACTTAAATGCGAAATAATTTATTAGAAATTACTTTACCAAATAATATTCAGAATTACTAAACTGTGCATTTTGGCTTTGACCTTCAAAAGTACGGCAATTTACAGAATGGCCAGCTAATGCGCACTTATTGTAAAGGCATTAACGGATATTTTTGACATCTAGTGTCGGCCTCCTATTCGCATGTTGACCAGCTCCAGCCATATCCTTAAATAAGCAGTGAAATCGCTAAGTTACAAGGTGCCTCAAACTTTAACCTGAGTCAAAGTTAAGCGTTACTAATGTTATGAAAGACTAAGAGAATATAAAAGCTAAAAGCAGCGACAAGCAAAAACTATATGAAATATTGTGGTAAAACTAAGATAAGATATTTTAAAAAGTCAAACGAACACGCTAAAATAGAATATTTACTAAAAAGCGAACTGCAAAAGATCATAAAATAAATTTAATTCTTTAATTTAATTAAATATTTTAATATTTTAAAAATAATTTGAATTTATAAATATATTAAATATTTAATGAAATGATTAAAAATACATTGAAAGTACTAAAACAAATGAGGAAAGTATCAAAACTATGTTCGAATAAAAGCCATTGAAATATAATAAAATTATCTTTTATTGAAAGCTTTATGTTTTCTTTCCTTTGTATTTGAGTAGTTTCCCAAAGATTTCAATTTATTGTTACAAATATTATTCCTTCAATTCCTGTTTTATTTCTTACTTTTGATAACCTTACTGAAATCGTTGATAGAAATCCTATAAACAATAACGAAAACTATAACTTTTTCTCAAAGACAATCGGGAGAAATAACAATTCTTAAACGAGTTGAACTCATCCATTTTGTATTTGATGAAATGACATTTTGCACGAATAGAAAAACTTGACCCATTTCAGTTGGAGAAGTATTATTTTATTTCATTTGAAACTGGCTTTACTTTTTTGTGCTATATAATTTGGAAACAAAATCTATTGAGAGTTTCCAATTTTTGGATTCCCATCTTCTTGAAATCCTTCTGCTCTAGTTTACAAATAGAATGCGATACTCTTATCTGTAACATTACTGCATTCTGAACAAGTTCAATAAAAAAAATCGTGACGCCTAATGCTTTTAAGATATATCAGATAAAGTGTAAGCTTGATGATAATCAAGAGAAAAAAAGCTGAACAAATATAATGAAAGTGCATAATTGGGAGAAAAAAGCGGGACAATATTTCCCAGAAAATAAACTTATCTATTTGAAAGGGAAGTTAATAGGTCCTTTTTGATTAGTATTACGAATGTTTAGTGGAAATTCTATTGTAATATGCATAGTCTTCGGAAACGTTTTAAATGTTTTTGTAATCCTAAGGAGTTTGAAAACAATTTTGAAAAGTATATACAAGACCAAAATAAAACAATGGGTTGTTTCCTATTACCCTACCTACCCAAAAATTCCTATTTTCCTATCTACCCAGTTTCCTATTACTCTACCTACAAAAATTTTGGCCCTAAAGTTTTTTTAAGACTTTCTACAAAATTTAATTATAGAAAAAAACATGTTTGTTAAAATTATTAACTGATTACGATGTCACAGTAATCGCATAATCGATTAATAATTTGTTACGATCCTGACAAACTGGTTTTTTAGAGCAGCATATATCTGCTACAACCTTGCCAATTGGTGAGTAATAAACTGCAAACCAGCTATTTATATACCCAATTTGTATAGAAATATATATACTTAAGTATTTTACATCACTACTCACACCCCTGATCAATTTTAAATGTAACATTAATACTTGGATAATATTTCCTTTTGTGTACTTGCCAAAAATATTTAGCAAAAAAAAACCAACTTCTTCTTACCTACCCTAATACTTTTGCCCATGTTACAGGAAACAAACCTTTTTTTATTTTTGACCCAAGCTAAAGGTTATAGAATAAGACTTTTTTACAAAATTTAATTATAAAGAAAACATGTATGTTAAAACGATGAATTGATTACGATGTCACAGCAATCGCATAATCGATTAATAATTTGTATTGATTCTGACGAACTGGTTTCCTTAGAGCAGCATATATCTGCTGCAGACTTGCCAATGGGTGAGTAATAAATCGCATACCCAATTTGTACAGAAATATATATGCCTAAGTATTTTACATCACTGTTCACACTCCTGATCAATTTTAAATCTAACATTAATACTTGGATAATATTTCTTTTTGCGTATTTGCTAAGAATATTTAGTAAAAAAAAACTTCTTCCTACCTATCCTAATACTTTTGTACATGTTACAGGAAACAAACCTTTTTTTATTTTTGACCCAAGCTAAAGGTTATAGAATAAGACTTTTTTACAAAATTTAATTATAAAGAAAACATGTTTGTTAAAACGATGAATTGATTACGATGTCACAGCAATCGCATAATCGATTAATAATTTGTTATGATTCTGACGAACTGGTTTCCTTAGAGCAGCATATATCTGCTGCAGACTTGCCAATGGGTGAGTAATAAATCGCATACCCAATTTGTACAGAAATATATATGCCTAAGTATTTTACATCACTGTTCACACTCCTGATCAATTTTAAATCTAACATTAATACTTGGATAATATTTCTTTTTGCGTATTTGCTAAGAATATTTAGTAAAAAAAAACTTCTTCCTACCTATCCTAATACTTTTGTACATGTTACAGGAAACAAACCTTTTTTTATTTTTGACCCAAGCTAAAGGTTATAGAATAAGACTTTTTTACAAAATTTAATTATAAAGAAAACATGTTTGTTAAAACGATGAATTGATTACGATGTCACAGCAATCGCATAATCGATTAATAATTTGTTATGATTCTGACGAACTGGTTTCCTTAGAGCAGCATATATCTGCTGCAGACTTGCCAATGGGTGAGTAATAAATCGCATACCCAATTTGTACAGAAATATATATGCCTAAGTATTTTACATCACTGTTCACACTCCTGATCAATTTTAAATCTAACATTAATACTTGGATAATATTTCTTTTTGCGTATTTGCTAAGAATATTTAGTAAAAAAAAACTTCTTCCTACCTATCCTAATACTTTTGTACATGTTACAGGAAACAAACCTTTTTTTATTTTTGACCCAAGCGAAAGGTTATAGAATAAGACTTTTTACAAAATTTAATTCTAAAGAAAACATGTTTGTTAAAACGATTTGTTGATTACGATGTTACAGCAATCGCATAATCGATTAATAATTTGTTACGATTCTGACGAACTGGTTTCCTTAGATCAGCATATATCTGCTGCAGTAATTAACCGCAAACTAGCTATTTCTATACCCAATTTGTATAGAAATATATATACCTAAGTATTTTACATCACTGTTCACATCCCTGATCAATTTTAAATGTAACATTAATACTTGGGTAATATTTCCTTTTGTGTACTTGCCAAAAATATTTAGCAAAAAAAAAACTTCTTCCTACCTACCCTAATACTTTTGCCCATGTTACAGGAAACAAACCTTTTTTTTTATTTTTGACCCAAGCGAAAGGTTATAAAATAAGACTTTTTACAAAATTTAATTACAAAGAAAACATGTTTTAAAACCATGAATTGATTACGATGGCACAGCAATCGCATAATTGATTAATAATCTGTTACGATTCTGACGAACTGGTTTCCTTAGAGCAGCATATATCTGCTGCAGACTTGCCGATTGGTGAGTAATAAATCGCATACCCAATTTGTACAGAAATATATATGCCTAAGTATTTTACATCACTATTCACACTCCTGATCAATTTTAAATATAACATTAATACTTGGATAATATTTCTTTTTGCGTATTTGCCAAAAATATTTAGTAAAAAAAAAAAAAAACTTCTTCCTACCGACCCTAATACTTTTGTCCGTGTTACAGGAAACAAACCTTTTTTTATTTTTGTCCCAAGCAAATGGTTATAGAGCAGTGTTAAGGAATCTAATGTAACGCAGTGTTTCTGTTATACAACAAAATTTAAAAACACTGTACAACATTTGATGTAACTTTGTGTACCATATTTAAGTATACTAAACCTTAAATCATCTATAGAAGTTTTTTATTTTACAAGTATAATTTCGCTTTTAAAAATTGTAAAAGAAAATTAAGAAATACTCGCGGAAAGTACAGCTAAGTGGTAGAAAAGATTTTACAAAACTCTTTTTTATCCAATTATGGTTAAGAAACAAGCGTAGCCGTATCCAGGGGAGGGGCCTAGAGGATTCAGATGCACAAAACCTGGAAATCAGGGAAATGTCAGGGAGCCTTCTGATGCTGAAGAAAATCATTGAAATGTCAGGGAATTTTTTTAACTTTCACTAAAATCAGGAAATTTTTCTATCACTGTTTCGAAGGTACTTTTCCCCGTTCATCCATATTTTGGAGCCATTTTCCCTGAGAATTATGATGATCGTTAGAAGGTTCATGTTTCGATATTATTTAAACTTTTTATTACTGTCAAAACAATTTAAAACATATTGCGATGATCTCTTTGACATAAATGCTCTATTTGATCTACTCATCTTGAAGAGTTGGGGAAATTTGAAAAAAAGTTTAGCGTGAAATCAAGGGAATTTTTAGATATCTGTCAGGGAAATCAGGGAATCACCAGAGAACATTTTTTCCTGAAATTTTGTGGTCACCATGAGATGCATTACTCATATGTGAATCTATGGATATGTAAAAAAGTAATTAGATCGTTATCAGATGTGACAGGAATTTTTTTATGATCTATGTTTTGAAACCATCTCTTAAACAATGGTCTTGAAAACACTCTAAAAAGAATACAATATTGACCCTCATACGAATGACCTTGACTGTATGGGCGTCGGTTCTCAATGCTACTGTAGAAAGATTAGTGAGTATCTTTCAAGGTCATGGGAAAAACTCTTAAGATTATCTCTTCAAATACCACAGTTTTATAACATAAGAAAAACAATTTAAGATACGATGTCAATAACTCATAACAATTTTTAGTTCTTTTTTCTATTTTTTTTAATGATCTTTCCCTTGATCTAAATTATCATGATTAAGTTGGAAGCGGGTTCATTTATCGATAAGTAAAATAATTTAAGTTTTTGTAAATTTAATTTTTAATTTTTTGTTATAATTCATTAGTGTTATGTATTTTTTAAGTGTAACTTAAAGATTCATGCGTGTTTTGTAATTTTGTAAGACATGTAATTCCACAATTCTACTCTTTACGAATTTTTAAAATTCAGTAAACTAACATTTTGTATAACTACATTTGGTTTCAACTTAGTTTCTAAGTTGCCAAATTCTTTTTAGTTTGGTCAACCTTAGATAGTTTTGCTACAAATTTGTGTTCAAGATATTTGTTTTATTCCAGTTTAACATCTGTTTCCAAATTCGGAATTGAGATTAATAAACCTTAATTATGAGGACGGCTTTTAATAAAATGAGTCACAGACTACATCATAAAAAAAAAAAATAATTCAAGAAAAACCGGAGAGGTCAATAATAGGAAATTTCATGAGCGATTTTATTGATAACTTTCAATGAGAAGTTGTAAACTACGAACCCTGGAAAGTTCAATTATACGGTCCTCAATTCACCTGAAATTTCAATTAAAATAATGTTTCACATACGAAAAACTTTTGTTTAGTCAAAGCGATTTGTGACTAAATTCTGGTTCGATTTTCTGCTACGTTTTCTAACAGTTTAAAATAATTAAACAAAAAAATCAACACAAAAGAAGTTTATTTATTCGGTCTTCAATTAATCAGGAATTTCAATTAAATGAATTATAGAACTACAACATCAAAGATAGGTTGCCAGTGGCTGAGTTGGTAGGACATTTGTGCAACATTTATTTAAAGAAATAGCGATTTGTCACTGTCTGAAATTCCGATTAAATTTTCTTTTGTGGTCTATAGCAAACCCTAAATCATAATAAAAAATGAAACATAAAATGATATATATTTTGGATCTGCTTCTGTTTTCTTGTATTTGGGGAATTGTTGAAAATATTCATTTATCCCGGAAAAATCAGATAACTGGAATTTCATTTATCCTTATGCGACGGAAAATCGAATAATCGAGCATTTTCTACATTTTAATTCCAATATCTTCGTTGAAAGGAAATGAATGTCTGCAATGCAAAATCGTTCAATATTTCAATCTTATGTTACTTTTAATGCTCAAAACATGCAATTGCATACATTTTCAAAGTATTTGAGATAACAAAAACTAGTTCCTTAGAATAAAATATTTTTGTCGTAGCTTATATCTATTTCTTAACCAGGGGTTTATTAATAAAAACAGCTGTGGAATGGCGTTTCTCTTCATTTTTAATTCCTTTATATAAACTTCGATTATCTGGGTATGTTTGTCGATAGCGGGCAAATATGCGGAGGCCTAATTAACCCCCTTGCCGTCATCCAATCGGTCTGAAACTTGGCAGATAGATTTGATGTCGATAACAATGCATTATATCAAATTTTGTGAGCTGTGACTGTCAGCAAAAGGTATCTTTTACGGAGTTCTAATGAATCAACTTGCCGTTATCCAATTGCTCTAAAATAGCATTTAACCGATCTTTGAAGAAACTCTTTCCTGTTGCCAAAACTGTTTTAATAAATCAATCAATAAAATTGTTTTAATCAGAGTAAATAAAAGATATTTAAATATGAGAGCATAATTTCACAAAAATTTTAATAAATAAATTTTGAAAGTAGTTTACCGCATATTTTGCTGTTAGAGATGGTGTTTGCATCTAATTTTAATTATTAAAAACAAACACACGCTGGCAACAGAAACGACGCTATGTTAATGGGTATAAATATTGGCGATGCATATAAAAGATTTATATTAGAAACTTAGTTTTTATGAGTGATATTATCATAAGCTCAAAATTTAGTAATTTAAAACTATGGTATAATTGGCGTTTTGATAAGTATTTCGATGCTGCTAGCGATTTCTTCCATACAATAACAATTTAACCTGTTTCAATAGTTCGTTAAGTTACAAATATACTAAGAAATGTGATAATAATCAAGCTTTAGAAATAATTTGAATAAATTAAAAACACTTATTTTTCTTTATTCATTTTTTTTTAAAGAAAGAACTATCTGTGATGTTAATAATAACTTAAATATTGATAGGATCGAAGAAATATATATTGGTATTCCAAAACTGTGTAAGTTTATAATAACCTTTAGTTCTCTAAAGATAAGCTTATCCTTAAATTTCCAAATTACAATATTTTTATTTGAAAATTATGGCATATTTCTTTTTAATTGACGTTTGGAATGAGATGATATCAAACACAACTTTTTATGAAAATCTGTAAAATTCAAAATTAAGAAATTTAATGGGTAAATTCCAAATTCTTTTTATTTCTTGACTTTCAAACTTTTGAAAAATAGTCTTGAATAAAAATAAAATGTTTGAAGCATGTTTAATTTATTAAAAAAATCAATCTTTAAAAAAAAAATATCTATCACTTAATTAAGTTTTAGTCGCATTTTCAATTTAAAAGTCCACTCTAATCCAAACTATTTTTCAAAATCAAAAAAATGATAAACAGTTTTTTATCTGGCTTTTTTTTTGTTTTTACAATCTGTGAAGGATTTAACAAATAGTATTATAATCAGATGTTTGAATCCCAAGTTAAGTATAAGATTAGCAAATGTTTTTCCCAGGATAAAAAAAAAAATATTGCCTAAAAACTATTTTTCTAAATTCGAAATTTGAAAAATGCCCTGATTTAGTTTTTTACTAACACCAATTACCTTAGAAAACTTCAATAACATAATCCCTTTCCCGTTATAGCTCCGAGGCTGTCAAGTTGGTAATTCAGTGTTGTTGTTGGCTAGGGAAACATTTCAAAGACTAGGAAAACAAATGCTGCGCCAAGTGTCATGCAGCGAGAATCGGATTACCGACTTAACAATCTCAGACCTACAAAAGGGAACACATGTTGCAGTTTTACTAAAACAATCAGTGTTAATAAAAATAATGATTAGTGCCCTTTCAATTAAAAAAATACATTAATCAGCATAATCAGCATCATACCCTGAAAAATCAACGAAAAAATGATAAAAGAAAGTACAGTAAAGGAACCAGACATGAATTCAGTCAGGCGATATTCATTGTTAAAATGGTATGGTTGGCATTAATTGGATATTGATGATCATTCATGAATGTTTTATGTTTATTTTTTTAAGAATTGTTAAAAACATAAGCATTTTTTCGGTGACACTAAACAGGTTTGAAGAGTTCTAACCAAACTGCCAAAGTAGCTCAAATACGCTTCCCAACATCGCTCAACATGGGCCAATTTCGATATAGACAGGCCGTTGCTACGGAGCTTGACCAATATCGCCTGGTACTGGGTAAAATATAATGGAAGTTATGAAACGAAGTTATGAAGAAAGTTATGAAAAGACCGACTTGTTTCGACCGAAAATAGTTACGACTTTTAAAATTGAAATGCATTTTCATAAGAAAAGATGGAGGGGTAAAAAATATGTTTTGTGATTGTAAATGTTGAAAAAGTTACCGCTTAAGAATGCCTTGTGTTGTTTATAGAATAAATTGCTTATTTTAATAATTCTCAATTGCTGATGTCTTGAAGATGTTTTTCAAAAAAGGCATACTACCGTGATTTTGAAAAGTAGGAATTAAAATGCTCGGAGATTCTACAGTGATGGCTTTGACATTTTTACTTTTTAAAAAATCGTGTATTTTTGGAACGATGCTCGAGTTTCGGTATGGATTGGTCAATCTTCCCTGAACCCTTATTTCTGACTTTGGCCAATCTTCTCGGAACCCTTATTTCCGACATTGGCCAATCTTCCCGGAACCCTTGTTTCCGACATTGGCCAATCTTCTTGGAACCTTTATTTCCGACATTGGCAAATACCGTTGTGCTACCTTAGTGGTACAGACTAAGGTTAAAATTAAGCAATGGATGATTCAGTTCAATAAGGTTAAGAATGACAGTTCAATCATGGTTTTCGGATAACATCCAATTGTTGGACGATGATTGTGATTGTATGTGAAATTTATATTTAAGGAGAATGAGATTGTAAGAAAACCTTGAGCATTTCACTGGTGACAATACTGATTTGGTGAGTTTTGAATAAACTTGTACAGTACTTTGATATGATCAAATAATAACGATAATGATAGTTCATGATATCGATAGTATCCGATTGTTGAAAGATGATTGTATGTAAAATTTATTTTTAAGGAAGTTTTTAATAAACTGGTACAATGCTGTGACTAGAGTTGAACAATTTAAATATGATGATATTTCTTTCATGAGCATCAATAGCATCTAAATGTTGGATAATTATTGTATGGGAATTTTTTACTTTTTAAGGAGAATGGTTATTATATAATCCCATTTTACACTGGTTAGTTTTGACTAAGTAGGGTTTTGTGTAGTTTTTTGGAAAAAGTAAAGTTATCTTTTAACAAAAGAAAGTGTATATTTCTGTGTATTTCAATCATGTATTTCTTGAATAAGAATTTGTACTTCAGGTAGAATATCATTTATGACAGTATTTCTGTTTTGAAATCGAGAAAATATAGCTAAATAATATTTAAAAACTAATATCTATTATAAATTATCTTTTAAGAAAACAATTCTAAATCAAAATATTTGCATTATGATAGCTTGCCTTTAAGATACGCAGTTTTCCTTATTGTTCCTTCTAGTATGATACTATGTATCGAAATTACTTTCATGTAGATTTACAAAAGATTAGAATTACATCTCTTTTGTTAGATTACAAAAGGGTAGATTTACATAATTGATTTACAAAATTTGCGTTCCGAGTAAATATGTACAACCTGCTAAAAATCCTGTTCACTTTCGTTCGAGTTTTCGTTTCGTTACATACTATTATTATTCTTTCTTTATTAAAATTTACTTTAATTGTAATATGAATTGGTATATTGTTAGTTAATGATAAAACAACAGTAAACCTTTAAATTGAAGTTATAATTATAGGTTTTAAAAAAGACTCATAATAATGTTTTATCAAATCATTTTCAAGGCAGTTATTCATTTTCAAGGCAGTTATTTTCTTTCCTTAATACAATTTTAACGTGAAGTTCTTAAGATACTCATTTCTGTATTCTTTCTTTTATAGGTATAACAATCGGAGTAAGAATTTTTGGACCAGTGTTTGGATTTTTATTAGGATCATTTTGCACGAGCATCTATGTCAATTTCCCATTTGGTAAGTACCCTTGGTGTGGAGCATAGTGAATTCTTTCTTTTCTTTTTATCAGGGGGTCCAGTACCAAAAATAAAAGAAAAATAAAACTTTATTTATAAATATTTTTATGCCAAACATTTATTTTATGTATGTGACACTATTTATATATCTTTACTGGTAATGCTCTTTTTTTTTAAATATTGTGTTTATTTAAAAAAAAATTAAAAACCAAGAAAAATCCATAATAATTGATGTTTGCGTATTTTGATATAAGTCAAGAAAAAAAAATTTCAAAGCAAAAGCTTTCTGTAATACATAATTATATAAAGAAAAATGTTCTCTTCACAGAATTTTGATGAATTTGATTTCTTCACAGTATTTTGATGGGTGAATTAGAAAAAATTCTCAAAGTTAAAATATTGAAATGTTTGCTTTTTTTATGTTATCCCTTACACTAAATGTTATATTTTAAAACAGAATTTCAAAAATAGAATTCTGTAGCGACAAATTGTTTAAGCTATATCAATTAAGTGCTTCAAAAATTTGAATAGCCCATTGTATTGGTTCTGGACAAATATTTGCAACATCTGTGAAAAACATTAGAGCTCGAAAAACGCACTTTAAGCAGACGCTTCAAGGCGTTACGCCCATTAGTAATATTTAAATAACAGGTAATTTCATGGCGTTCTAATAATAAGAGGAATAAGATAAAAACATAATTCTCTTCAGGAATGTGTGAACTATTTTTTAACATGGGAAAAAAAAGTTTCGGATTTTTGAGGAAATTTCGGTACTGGACCTCCTTAAAAATGTAAAAATGGTGTATGACTTTTAATATGATATAAAAGGACTTAGATGTATAAACAGAGGTTTTTTAGAAGCAATATAGAGGTTTTTAAGATCAATTCTTTTCAAGGATGCGAATATGTGTTGCAATGAAAAATAAATTTAGACTCGGGGAAGAAATATAGTAATTTATACTTATTACATTTTCTTTTCAATTTTTCAATATTTTTTCCTTATTTTTTAGAATAAATATTATTAGTAATATAATCTAACTTTTTAGACAACGGATTTAGAATAAGTACATAGTTTTCGAGAAAAACGATTGTTACTGAACCTGTAGGTAAAAAAAGCGTAAAAAACGGATATTTTTCAACATTTAAATTTGTAAAAAAAAAGTATTTATTTTATTCAAAAATCCATGCCTGTTTTCGTCAAATAGATATTAAGAATGACACACAAAAAATTTCAAGTCATTTCATTTATATTTGCTGGAATTTTAGCATTTTGAGTAAAGCGAATTTCAAAAATCACGAATTGAGAAAAATGGAGCATCAAAGGCATCAGCAATGCTAAATTCTCCATAAAAATATAGTTTTTTCGCAATTGCAGTTATCGGATCAGCTCAAAAACTTCAGTAAGGGGCGAATTTCAAAAATCACGAATTGAGAAAAATGAACCATCAAAGGCATCAGCAATGCTAAATTCTCCATAAAAATATAGTTTTTCCGAAATTGCAGTTATCGAATCAGCTCAAAACTTGAGTAAGGGGCATATTTCAAAAATCACGAATTGAGAAAAATGGAGCATCAAAGTCATCAGCAATGCTAAATTCTCCATAAAAATATAGTTTTTCCGCAATTGCAGTTATCGGATCAGCTCAAAAACTTCAGTAAGGGGCGAATTTCAAAAATCACGAATTGAGAAAAATGAAGCATCAAAGGCATCAGCAATGCTAAATTCTCCATAAAAATGTAGTTTTTCCGCAATTTCAGTTATCGGATCAGCTCAAAAACTTCAGTAAGGGGCGAATTTCAAAAATCACGAATTGAGAAAAATGAAGCATCAAAGGCATCAGCAATGCTAAATTATCCATAAAAATGTAGTTTTTCCGCAATTTCAGTTATCGGATCAGCTCAAAAACTTCAGTAAGGGGCATATTTCAAAAATCACGAATTGAGAAAAATGGAGCATCAAAGTCATCAGCAATGCTAAATTCTCCATTAAAATATAGTTTTTCCGCAATTGCAGTTATCGAATCAGCTCAAAAACTTGAGTAATGGGCATATTTCAAAAATCACGAATTGAGAAAAATGGAGCATCAAAGTCATCAGCAATGCTAAATTCTCCATAAAAATATAGTTTTTTCGCAATTGCAGTTATCGGGTCAGCTCAAAAACTTCAGTAAGGGGCGAATTTCAAAAATCACGAATTGAGAAAAATGAAGCATCAAAGGCATCAGCAATGCTAATTTCTCCATAAAAATGTAGTTTTTCCGCAATTTCAGTTATCGGATCAGCTCAAAAACTTCAGTAAGGGGCATATTTCAAAAATCACGAATTGAGAAAAATGGAGCATCAAAGTCATCAGCAATGCTAAATTCTCCATAAAAATATAGTTTTTCCGCAATTGCAGTTATCGAATCAGCTCAAAAACTTGAGTAAGGGGCATATTTCAAAAATCACGAATTGAGAAAAATGGAGCATCAAAGTCATCAGCAATGCTAAATTCTCAATAAAAAATATAGTTTTTCTGCAATTGCAGTTATCGGATCAGCTCAAAAACTTGCCAGAATAAAGAGATGGTTTCAAAGATTATGAACACGCGAAAAATAGAAAATCGATATTTTTATTATTTTTTGTGAAAACAAGGGGTATCAAGTCCCCTTGAGGTGTAAACAGTCATCCTCAAAAAATCCGTCTCTAAAAAGCATTCTATACTTTGCTTAAATACAATGTTGCATCCAGCAAATAAACAGATATAACCATTTACATCTCACCACGAAAACGCTAAATTGGTAATCACGAGCAAAGAAAGAAAATTATTAACTCGAAAACCTTTCATTTTGAAACTATCTACGAGTCCATTTATATTAAACATCATTATGCATTTTTTTAATTTTTTTATTTTTTTGAATAAAAGTACGAATTATCGCTTCGGTGAACAAGAAACTCCATTTAAGCCAAATAACCAAAAACTGAATTATACACAACAACTGCTCATTAACAGTCTAGGAATGAATTGAAAACTTGAAACGAAACGAAGTAGGATTTTACTTTTATTTTCTCAGCTCTCGACCTCTATTCCTTCAAATTATGGCTTATCAAAATCAGATACTAAGTTATCTTTTTCGATAGACTCAATTTGTAAGGGGATTTAATAATGGTAGACTAGCTATTCGAAGTTAACGGAAAATATTTTTTTTAAACATTTCGATATTTTCATTTCACATATTTGGAATTAAATTTTCATCTTCGGAAATATAGTTAACTTTAAAAGTTTGAATAGAGCCCACAAAAATCAAATCTAAATAAATCTCTGAGAGCATGGCACGTTATTGAATTAACAGTAACATTGAAATGTTTTTGAATTCCTGATCTAACTAAGGTTTTTTCAATTTAAATATGATTTTTATATTTTTTATTTTCAATATAAATGCGATGACTTTATATATTAAATATCAATAACTTCCCTTCTCTATTTTTTTCATGTCACAATTTCGTAGACATATGTGTTACAATGCCATTTTTCTTAGAATTGTGGATATCATACGTTGGAGTTTCTGACTGCTTTCTTCAAGAATCTATAATTTTAACCACTCAAGAAAAATGACTAGGGGAGTGGAACATCGCACAACTTTCAATTGCACAATAATACTGGTCTCTACAATTAAATTTGGCATGGAATAGTGTTATTACCATTTTCATATTTTCATTTATTTGAAAAAATTGAAAGTTTGGCGATATTTTTGAAAATAATTCTTACATGAAGGAAAAAAACATCGCCAAAATGGCGAATTTGGTGATATACTTTTAAATAATTCAAACATTATTCTTTCTTGTAAGTGAAACAGAGGAGGAAAGAAAAACAGTCGTTGATATGTGATGCTCAAGGGAAGAGAACTCTGTGTTAAAGACACTCGTTTTTCAACTTTTTACACCTTTACAGCATTTCCATGGAAATTTGGGGGGGTGGAGATGTTTTAAACACCTATAAAAGGCAAAGAGATTTTGATCAAAATCGTTAGAGGCTTTTTGTTGCAATTGCAGAAAAACATTATTTTTTCATGTTTTGCGCATGCGACATTGTAATGAAAACCTTAATGACAGATACCATGTCTACCAGTTACCCTTACTCCTCCATCGTAAGTCAATTCGTCCGAAGTTATGCTGACCACGTACAAATAGACACACATTTTTCTAGACCACTTTGTTGAAATCAGGATGTTCCAAAACATGGAGAAATGCAAATTTTTGACCGAAAGCAATACTTTTATTACCCTATCTTAACATATGGGTGATTGGAAGTAAAAAGAAAATACATTTTGACGTGTAATTCTTACAGAGGTCGGCGATATATCGAAACGACGATATTTTTATCGATATTTAAAAAAAAAATATCGATAGCAAAAATATGGATGAAAGTCACCGATATATCGACCTTTTCAAACATTTTTAGTTTTTTGATGATCGTTTTGTAGTTCCATTTGTTTTTTCGATTTTCTTTGTTCCCTTTTCAAAAACTTCAAAACTAAAGTTTGGACTTGGCTGAGAGACAGTTAAAATGGCACCCTGACCAAAAAGAAAACATTATGTATTGGAAAGATAAGATCATTTATTAGTAGTCATTAACATAGCGCTGTTTCTGTTGCCAACGTGTGCCTGGAATTCGCATCTAATTTTAAATATTACAAGCATCTCTATCAGAAAAATATGCGATCTACTTTCAAAATTTCATCTTTAAAATTAAATGTGAATTTATGCATTGACATCTGATTTATTCTGATTGATAATATAATTTATTTATCGAAACAATTTGTGTAATTTATTTATTGAAACAATTTTTATAATTTATTTATTAAAACAATTTCGGCATGAATTCATGAAAAGTAAAAATTTTCCCCAAAAAACTTCGTTTCTGGCAAAATTGAAAATCAAATATAAAAAAAAAGCATATATCGATGTATCGATATTTTACCGATATTTTTTCTTTGCAACGATATAGTATCGATATTTATTTTGATCGATATTTCATACCTCTAGTAAGAATACACTGCTTCCATAAATTTTACTAAGGAAAGAGGACTAAGTATTATGTTACCATAATGGGGAGTATGAGAGTGTATCAACCAAGATACTATTAAGTTTTCCACTTTCTCATGTTTTATTGATTGCCCGCTTTCGATGAAAGGCTTTATAAGGAATGATTAATGACATAATAAATGCACAGGGAGAATAAAGTAAAGTGATATAATACTTGTCGGACAAAAAGCATTTTTCGATTGATTTATGTTAGTCCAATTTAATAATTTTATACACCTTACTTTAAAACTTCATATTTCAAAAATGTTTCATGCACATCTTCTAAAGGGCTTTGATGTTATTAAAGGATGTGAAGTGGCTTATTTTTAATACTAGCTAAAATAGTGTTAAATGTAAAATAACAAAGGAATATCTTTGGTAAAGTAATCGGATATAAATTACATAAAGAGCAATACAAATTAAATTTCCGGTCTACATCTGAATCGGATTTAACGGGAAGTAAAGGAATTGGGGTTTTGACTTAGAGTGCAAAAAACTTAAAATGATGTATTCTAAATTATCTTTAGTTTAAAATAATTTTGAAAGTAATATAAATCAGTTATGATGGATGTCTGTAGGACGTTAAAGTATTTCTTCGGATTTGTTTCTTCATGATCCATTTTGTAGAGAGAAATGGAAATAGTTTCTTATTTCCTTAGTCTACGACCCCTACGAAAGGTCTCTTTTTTGGTAATTTTCTCAAGTGAAACGCGCAAAAGAAGAAATTAAAAACTTTTTTTTATTTTGTTTTAATCAAATGAAAGTAATAACTACGTTTAAAAACTTTAAAAAAAGCATTGCAAGAAAAGAATACTATTTAGTGCAACATAAGTATTCCTAAATGTATGCAGCCATACATACAGTCAAACCCCGTTTACGTGAAATTGATGGGGCCGCCGAAATTTCACTGAAATTCGTGTTAACCGTCTTTTTAAACTAATTAATGCAGATTTAAACTACTAGCTCTGCTGTGTGTACGTGATACTGCTGTTTCTAGAAAATTGCAAGGCTTATATTTAATACAATAATTAACAAGATATACAGGGTGGTCATCTACAAAGCAGTATAACCATGATTATATATATATATATCTTTTAATTACACTTAACTTTGAGGTATAGAATTCGTTTAATTAATTTTTTTAGATAAGATTTAAGAAATATCTATCCATAAATGATAGTCTCAATTTTAAATAAATTACTGGAAATATTGGTGGAAATTAAGAAACATATAATTGGAATCACAACTAAGAATTTCCAGTGATTCAATTAAAAATGTCCTTATGGTTTTCTAACAAGAAAGATTTAAATTAAGGACATCAAAATGTAACATGATCTTCTAAAACATAAAGAACAAAGTTTAATACTGAATAATATAAACAATAAATGCTTTAAGATGACTACATCAAAACATCTAAGTCTATCATTCTCAAAAAAAAAAAAGAAGAAAAAAAGGAAAGTTCACTCTATTTTAAATGGGGACTTATGCTTACCATAACTCCTTTTTTTATTTAAATAATAAAAAAGAATAAAATTACAATGTAAACTTTTACATTGTAAACCGTTAAGACTATTTAATATAGATTGGAAAGGATTACAAATGAAATAAATATTTCCAAGGAAATAAATCGTAATTGTAAATCATTAAAATTGCCACAAACATATTTTTTATTCATTTCTAAAAGTAATTTGTTTAATTATCGTCAAAGAATTTTTTTATCAAAAATAATAATAATAAAAAATAAAAAATATTAAAATAAAAAACCTGGAAAGTACAATGCAAACAAAATTCTTTAATT
Source organism: Linyphia triangularis (assembly GCA_963978545.1). Lineage (NCBI taxonomy): Eukaryota > Metazoa > Arthropoda > Arachnida > Araneae > Linyphiidae > Linyphia > Linyphia triangularis. The sequence continues at coordinate 28,829,603 of OZ021733.1, forward strand.
AAAAGTGAATTGCAGTTTATATTAAGTTACATAAATGGGAAAGGATTGCTAATAGCATAAATATTTCCAAATGAAATAAATTTTGCAAAAATACTCTCCCAAAAATTTTAATACAAAACAAATGGTAAAAGCATAATTTTTTTTATTACGTAATAATTATATTTTTAGAATTTTGCTTGTATTATATTTTCAATCTATCATATTATTTTAATGATACACAATTGCAGAGAAACAGACAAAGTGGGAAACAAGGTAGCTAGAAACAGAAAAAAAGCAACCCGCCAATTCAACTCTGAAAAAAAAAACGCTAATGAGGTCCTACACTGCTTCTGTGCCATTAAAAATTGTGAGCTTTTTCTAAACTTCTAGCTCATCTTAATGTAGCACAACTTAATGTAAGGTGACTTTTAAGACGTGTGATATATATAGTTTTGCATTTATAAACAAAATATATGCAGTTTTGCATTTATAAACAAAATATATGCAGTTTTGCATTTATAAACAAAATATATGCAGTTTTGCGTTTAATTTCACTGTTTCTTAGTTTCATAATGCTCTTGTAGTGGTGTGCGCTAAGGGGAATCGAACCAGGGACTCCTAGATCCGTAGATAGATACTCAGTTACTCTACCGCTAGGCAAAATTAATCACTAATGCCTAGGTGTCGTATCTGTATTTTATGCACGAGATCACCACATAGTTACTTCCCAGTGAGTCGCAAAGGGGGAGAACGATTGAGTTGCTTGCGTGTGAGTTGAGTGCATTGCGTGAGAGTTGAGTGTGTGGCGTAAGAGAGTTGTGTGCGTTGCGTTTGGCAGTGAATCCCCATAGAAGCTGTGATGACAGTGTGGCAGTCATGCATGCGAAGGCGCCTATAGACGGAAGCATGATTCAGTTGTCCGGTAGTCACCAATGTAGCGGTGTGCGCTAACGGGAGTCGAACCAGGGACTCCTAGATCCGTAAGCAGATACTCTACCGCTAGGAAAAAGTAATCACTAGTGCCAAGGTGTTGTATCTGTCTTTTATACACGAGACCACCACACTCCTATGAACACTGTTTCGAACACTGTTTCGAACGTGATCGGTTATCCGAACGCCCCTAGCTATAATATTTTGAATAGTCGATGCTTTACTACAGTATAATTATACCTATTTCAGTCAAATCACATTCGCCAGTTGTTTTATTCCAGCTGAAACAACAAATTAAATTGCTTTTCGAAAGACTTTTAGTTCCACTTTTCACGTCACAATGTGGAACAATGCAACACCGTTCGTACTTCCTCCTCTAGTACATTATATTCATAATGGAAGTTTAAAGGTAAAAATCGGACAGAATCAGACTCGGGAAATAGTTTAGTATACCTAAAAACGCGGTTATCAAACAACAGCGGAAGTCGAATAAAGTTTCTTCCGGTTTACAGCGCCATCTAAGCAACGCTTCTCGGATCAAGTCATGACTAAACACGCAGTGAGTTTGACTAATTCAATACATTTAAAAAAATGCACAACACAAGCAAATTCCTGATCGAACTGATATCGAATTTTTTATTTTAAATTCCTACATAAAATGCTTTTCATTGTGATGTAGCTATGAAACAAAACTTACGAAAGAAAAACTATTAGCATGTCATCCATGAAACAGAAATTATTCGCATATATTTAAATCAATTTTACTCTATGCAACTTAAAGGGTCGTATTTAAACATTTCTTTTAGGTTACCAGCATCCATGTCTGAAAAACAACTTTAATCGTACACAACTTTTTATATTACATCAGTGCCTGTCGTCTTGAATCGACATCTTCATTCTTTCAATTCTTATTCTGTCTAATTTCTGTTTCTATCTGTTTGTTAGATAAAATAGGTTAATAAAAAAGGCTAAAAATGAACAAAACTACAAAAACAAAAAGGGGTTCACCAATGAGAATAAATAAAAACCATAAATATTAATCATATGGGCAATTCTCTGGATGACGCACGGAACATTTTCTCTCTTCTTTCTTCTTGTAAATGGCCGACCAGCTTGTCTAATGACGAATGTTTCGGAGCATTATAGCCCTCGTGTTGCTGACGGCGCCAGATAATCTGAAAACAACCAACTTCTTGTAAATGAATTAGAAGTGAAAAATTATGATTAATATAGTTGTTACGTTTCATATAAATTAGTTATTGACAAATTTACATGGAAAAATAATTCATTTAACTCGGTCAAATACACATTTAAAGGCACGGGCACCAACATGTCAAGTGCATCGGTATTACAAAATGCACATTTGACCTAGTTAAAATAATTATTTTCCCTCGTAACTTTGCAACCAAGTAATATTATATAAAACAGAAACATAACTACTAGATTAATCCTAATTTGAAATTAGAATCTGTTTACGAATAGAAAAAAGAGCCAAAATGTCCCATTTGTACAGCGGAGAATAACTCATATGATAGTAAGATTCCATGATTAACATTTTGAAATTTCTTTTTAAAAATGAAATATTTCGCAAACTAATAGATCAGTAGTATTAAAATATTTTTACATTAGTTTTTATCTTCTAATACTTACGAAAAAGAACATAAATACTTCATTTTTTTTAGTAAGTTGCAAAATAGTCTTCTTTTTATCAACGAATACAAATTTTAGTGTATCTGCTTAATTTTTTTCGATTTGTTAATAAGAAGATAAGGAATAATGCAGAATGACATCTTAAATCGTTAACCAAATTATCAGAAATTAGTTATGCAGTGATAATATAAAGAAAATATCTGTTCAGTGTTAGCATTCATTTTCGTTTTCTACCTTTACTTTGGTACGAAATATCTAGAGTACAAACTTATTTGCTAATAGCTTCCAAACAATTACCGTTAAAAATGATCATGCCCTTATTTTTGTTTCTGCAGAGTCAGCTTATTCTAAAAGGAACATTGACCTTATCATATTTCGACTCATGTTTTTTAAGTGTCAGAAGCAGCTCAAAATCTTTCATTTTAGATTTTGGTCTTCAGTATACTGATACAAAAAACGTCATAAGTCTTTTGAGTAATAATACTATTTCAGCGGGAGTTATATGTTGATCTTTCATATTATAACTCACATTGTATTAAGTATGAGGAAACAGATCATAATCAATCATCTTAGATATTGATCCTCAATATACAGATGCAAAAAGTTTACAGTCTTTTGAGTGACGAAAACTATTTTAATGGGATTTATGTATCGATTTTTAGTATAATAGATTACATTTTTAGTTGCTAGGGACAGTTCAAAATGATTTTCAATATTCTGTTATGAAAATTATAGAGTATTTTCAGACCTTAACCTTTAACTGCTGTGGTTGGATGGTTTGATATTTTGCGCCAAACAAATTTGTGAGCATTATTTTAAAATTTAACAAACATAGTATCATAACAATTAAAATAAAGTCAAAGAGGAAATATTTTAGGGGGTGGAAGCATTCTAAAAAAAATAACTCGTGGTCTGTCAGACTGCATACATACGGTCTGACCGCGAGTCGCCGACCAAACGGTATAGTGGTTAGCATACTACCTTCTAGACCGCGAGGTTGCGGGTTCGAGTGCCGTGTTAGGCATGGGTGTTTGTAAATGTATGTTGGCTTGTCTAATGGCGAATGTTTCGGCGCATTATAGCCCTCGTGTTGCTGACGGTGCAAGATAATCTGAAAACAACCTACCAACCAACTGACCGCGAGTCATTTTTTGTGGAATGCTTCTGCTCCCTAAACTATTTCATTTTTGACTTTTTAATTAACTTTTGGAATACTATGTTTCTTAAATTTTAAACTGATGCTAATAAATTTGTTTGGGTGCAGTATGGACTAAGTGTTTCCCTTGCGCCAAAAATGTCAAGCCACCCAAGCAAAACAGTTAAAGGTTAAATACACTCTTAACCCTTCATTTACAATTGGGGCTTATAAGTCCTATACATTTTCTCATAGTACTACATTTTATTTAAAGACTTTGAGACCCATTTAGACTTAGAAATCCACTTCTATAAAGTTCGTTCTTCAATTGTTGAAAGCAATGGTGGTTACAGCGAGGGTTGCCCCCTCCATTATTCAGAATTTAATAGGAAAAAAATAAGGACGATAAAAAATATTTTATGTGTTGTTTATCATGAGGGTAATAAACAAAAGGCTAACACTGGCGTCCAAAAAAGTAACACAATTATTGAATTAATATACATAATAAGAGAATGAACATGTAAGAGATATCAATTAAAAAATGATTCAAAATCAAATCAATGTACTCGACGGTTTTTATCGCTCACGTTTTTATTGCTCTCAGGCTATGAATGTAATCAATCAAGATTTGATAAATCCGTACTGAACATCCTAAAAATTGGAGAAGAAAAAGCCGAGGACAAAGCAAGACAGCAAAGTGCTCTACAAAATATATCAGACAAATTTGGTTTAGTTCTTGATGATCATGGAACATGGAAGTAGAAACTTGTTCAGTAGTGCACTTCAAAGAAAATATGAAGTTTGGTCTATATTTTGAAAGAATGTTTTGGTAAAAACACACACAAAAGTCTTAGAATTCTTTTACTATACACTTTTTGTTTAAAGAGTTGCTTGTCATATAAATAAAAAAAAATTATAGCGTTTTTGTAGTTTAGATATAAACTTGTTCTATTAAATACACTAGAAATTATTGTTTTGGAATCCCATAGTATAGTAGTTCCATTAAAAACAACAAATTTTAGAAAAACTGTTCAACATCCCAAAACTAATTTTTTTTCCACCCACTCCGTAATAACAATACTCTGGATCCGCCCTTAGTTGGAAGACATCATAAGCTTATCTATCTTAAGAACCTTGCTAGAGACAAATATATAAGGCTATGTAAGGGCACGATGATTGCCTAGAAACATGAAAATCGTCGTCATGTTTGTACATAAAGACAAATAAGCTTGTGTCGCTATCGCAAGGAAGCTCGAAAGTTTAAATTAATACAATAGAAGGAGAAAATTAACGGGACTTATAAAGAAATAAAAGGTTAAAAAGGGTAATCAGTAAATAAAAGGTTAAAAATTAATTCTCTCTTTAAATACGCATTTTATATTTGTAACTTAAAACAAGGGCAACCAATGGCAGAAAAACAAATGTAAAGATGAGTTGTATACGTTGTTAGAAAGCTATGTTCTAAGGATGTTAAAGTAGGAATATAAATGAAGTTTTAGAAGTGATATTTTTTTAATTTATAAAAATCTATAGATTAATCTTGCAAAGACAGACGCAAATGATGGTTTCTTCCTAGTTGGTTTCTCGAAACTAAATACAGAGTGGTCATAAAATAATTTTGCCAATATATGGACCATTATGTTCAACATATCGAGATGAGATTTCAAATATAGTTATTCAGAGGTATGAACTCAGGATACTGTGAATGGCAACAAAATGGCGCTCACGGTTACGGATATAGTTACAGAAACTCGAAATTTTCGAATGGTAACACCTACTTTTTCCTATTGCAAAATGCTCAGCGAGCATACGAAAACACTAAGTAGAGTGGAACGGTACGTGTATCACAAAAAATGGACACGTTATGCGCGCACACACACACACATACAAAGAGCTTTGCGAACGGCCAACAAACACATGATCGGGACCCACGGTGGAAATTTGCTTACGACAGAGGCCAAAGTTCACATGGATGCCATCACAGGCAATTTTATCGGTTTTCTACTCCGAATATCTGGCGAACGACCCCCGTGTGCCCCGCTCGTGTTTCTGTAGGCAGTTCTCAGAGCTGATTTTTGTGCGGACATAACGTGTCCGTTTTTTGTGATACACGTACAGTTCCAACGCTCTCCAGGGTTTTCGCATGCGCTGAGCATTTTGCGATAGAAAAAAGTAGGTGTTGCCTTTCAAAAATTTATATTTTCTGTAACTATAACCGTATCCGTGATCGCCCTTTTGTTCCCATTCACAGAATCCTGAGCTCATATCTCTGAATAAATATACCTGAAATCTCATCTCGATCGGTTGAAAGGAACGGAAGCTAGAGGTCCATATATTGGCAAAGTTATTTTATACACACCCTGTATATTTACAAGGTAAAAGTGTCTTCTCTTGTATTTAGAATGAAATCACATCCGGCAATTTAAAAACCACTTTCATGATTGTCTTTATAACTCGAAGATTTGACATAAATTGAAAACTTCCGCACACACACACATCAGCATTACGGAAATCGACATTTTTTTGGTTTGATGTTTTAACTGACAGTCAAGGACTTATGACATTTTTTTCAAACATTATTTCCGATTGGAATATTCCGTAAAAAAATAAGATGATCTCATTAACTGGGCAGTGTTTAAGCTGAAGTTGACAATTTATTCAGCAAAAAAAGAGCTAAAATCAAAATGTTTTTTTAGTAAAATGCTTCTACCAATTTCATCACTGTTTCTTCTGAAATAATAATGGTGATTAAGAAACACATTTTTATAAAAAAAATAAATCCGATTAAACTAAAGATATTTATAGAAAAAATGAGTGGAGATTTAAAATATTTTTGTTACAATTGGTATAAGGAATGGGGGGGGGGGGCATTGAAAAGAATATGTTAAAAGTTGTAGTGTAAACGTAAATTATGTCTTGAACTGAACTTTCATTCCAGCTAATCAGAGCAAATCTGCTACTGGAAAAACAATGTTGAAGTAACGCCCAAATTTTTATTTACTTTTTAATGCATAAGTGATTTTTAAGACATAGGCTAAAATGCGATAAAAAAATAAACCTGGAACTCTTTCGAGATACTGAGAAAACTAATAGTGTGAAAAGTTTTGCACATCACAAAAATAATGATTTTGAAAGCCTCCCAGTTAAATTTTGTTGCAAATCATACTTTTTAAATTCTACGATTTATGAAAGTTCTTAAACATAATTTTATAGCCTCCGTTGCTTAAATATGTGCTCCTGGTAGAACAATATTGATAAAACGCCCACATTTTCATTTACTCTTTAATGCATTAGTGATTTTAAAGTCGTTAACTAAACTTCAATAAAAACTAAATTTAGAGATTTTGAGATAAAAAACACTATTTAGTGTTACTTTAAGTGTTTTAATACAAAAAGAAAGATAAATCAATCGAATGGCTGAAATAGTCGAACTGAAATGTGAAAAATTTAAATCTCCTAAAGTTTGAATGCGATTGTCGCAAAACGGCATTATTGAACCTTGCACCTTAATGTATTCATAAGAAATATTATAGTCTATATTATTCTACATTTCTAAATAAGTTGTCTGCAGATAAAAAAAAACCCATCGAAACTGATATAAAGAAACGCTTTTCTTAATACTTGGTTTTAGTAAAGTCGGTATTGCTAAAAAGAAATTAGTATATATTGAAAGTCTATTTCTTAACATTTGTAAATGAAACTTAAATTCTGATAAACTTGTTGCATACCACGAATACAGTGAACATTTGTTTGCCTGAATAAAAACGATGCTTTTTAAAGGGGACTTGGTACCCCTTGTTTTCACACACAAAAAAATATATAAATTTTCGATTTTTTACGTGTTTATAATCTTTGAAACCTTCTTCTTATTTTGGCAAGGTTTTAAGTTGATCCGATAACTGTAATTGCAGAAAACCTATATTTTTTTGGAGAATTTAACATTGCTGCATTATCTCCTTAGAAGTTTCAAAGTTTTTTTCTCAGTTGGTGATGTTTGAAATTCCAACCTTACTCAAAATGCTAAAACTTCAACAAATATGAATGAAATGACTTGACATTTTTGTGTGTCATTCTTGATATCTATTTGACAGAAGTAGGCCTGGATTTTTGAATAAAATGAAAACTTTCAAATTTAAATGTTGAAATATACCCGTTTTTTATGCATTTTTTACATATAGGTACAGTAATTATCGTTTTTCTCGAAAACTATTTTACTTATTCTAAATCCGATCCCTAAAAAGTGAGAGTATATTACTAGGAATATTTTTTTAAATAAAGCAGTAAAAAACATTGAAAAATGAAAAAAAAAACGATAGAATTTGAAATTTGATGATTAAAAATTATTTTAAAGTTATGAAAATTTAGTGCACTATGTGAACTTCTTTTTTTAATAAATTTAGTTTTTACTTAGTAATACTTCCAAATATATAAAATAATAATTTTAAAGGCTTAAATAAAAAAAAAAAGTTTGAAGTGTACCAAGTCCAATTAAAATGTATTTTTTAACTTTTGTTTATGACTAGGTATAGTTGTTGTGGCGCCAAACTTTTTAATAATATACAATCCTAAATTATAGAATTATTACAATAAAACCGCTTTCTGATTCACCAGATAGGAATGGAATTATAAGAGCGTAAATACAATACGATCCTTTACATTTTAATCTAGAATTGAAGTCAAATAAAAATGTCAATGTCACAGAGTCGCCAAGGAAACGGTTGCAAATGTGATGGCAGTTTGATCAAACTTTTTCCCCCATAAAACATGCCTAACGGATATTGGGAGTTTGTATACTTTGGGATTAAGACAAATATAGAAGGAGGGTAGTATTTAAGGGACGCATTCATCAAAAAATTATTTTCAGCAATTATACCACTAAAATTTAAACTATAGTAATTTTACATTGTGTTGATCAGAAACATAATTTAACCTACAAAAATATTTTGAATAGATAATTTTTGATTAATTCATTTATTTTTTTAATTCTTTCAAACATTTTTCGAAATGCTACTCCTTCCTCAATTTTATGTAGTTTTCCATGAAATTTTCACAGTATATATTCGTATTGTAATTGTTAACAATAATTAGTATGTATTTGAAGATGCTAGCTATGGAAAAGGTTTTGTATGTTTTTACACTAAAAACAGCAGAAAAACGACGTTTTTTTTCTTTTTTTCTTCCAAGTTTTCAACTTTTAAATTAAAAAAAAAAAAAAAACTAAACATAGCACATCTTATTCTATACTAACTTTTGTTTATCAGATTATCAGATGTATATAAATACTCTATAAAAATTTCCCAATCCTAACTAAATTTAGAAAAAAGCCTTTGGGATTTAAACAACACTCAAACTGGAAATAACGAACTAAGAAAACAGTATTAAAGATTTATTTTTCAACTTAGATAGTGTGAGATGGTTTAGAAAACACAATATAACTTTTTATCTATCAAAGGTACAAGTATAAATTTTTGCACAGTACTTCAGAAAGATGGGGTAAAAATTATGGGATAAAAATTGAAAAAATGACATTTTCGAAATTTTTTGGGTACCATTAAGTAGAGTAGCTCTTGAAATATTATTTCAAATATCTAAGAGAGAGCAATTGTGATTGGATATCTGAAGCAATGGAATTGCTCTAAGATAATTAGTATAGTGGTTTGAACAGTCTTGTATTTATATTCAAATTTCTTTTGTGATACTATTATTCACAAGTTTCATAAAAACACAATTGTAGTATTATTTTTAATCTTTTTATGCAGAAAATTTTGTATTTTCTGTGAAAGAAACTTTAGTTTTCTAAAAAGTGAATTAGATTCAAATATGAAATAATTTTAAATATTTACTTACATGTAACAAATACACAATAGATATATCTTTCTAAGTTAGCATCAGTTTTATTTTTTAGGAACTTTTTGTGGATGTTTTAAACTGTGTGCTTATTTATTAAACTTCAAGTATCACAAACATAGCAGAATTTAATTTTATGATAATGCGTTGATAACAAATTCTAAATTTAATTTTGCAACTTAAGTTTCAAGAATTTTTAAAATCTTTAAAAATACAAAATAAAATTTGATAACATTATTCCCTTAAAAAAAATTTGATAACATTATTCCTTTAAAAAATTTGATAACATTATTCCTTTAAAAAAATTTATAACAATATTCCTTTAAAAAAATTTGATAACATTATTCCTTTATACCATACAGATACAGAAACGTATTTTAGACCTAAAGTAGTATAGTAACCATAGAAAGAATATCTCAATCTTATGAAAAAAATGACAATTTGTAATTATTTGACACCAAAAATACCGCTCGAATATTCATTTTGTTATTTATTTCCATTCTTCTTAAGGTCTTAGTTAGTGATAGTTGAATTAAAACTTTTAAGCACTTTCTACTGCCCTGGAGTGTAAAATAATGTATCTTAGGAAACTGTGCACTCTACAAAGCATTTTCATTATAATTTCTTGATGAAGTATTTACCTTATTATATTTCGTTAGGAAAATAAAACCAATCGATTTTAACTGAAATAAGACACTTACCTCATTACTTTTGAAATCTAGAACCATTTCATTTAACGGGTAAAAACAAAGGCCAATTTCATGATTTTTCAACATAATTTTTAAACATTTAAAAGTTCATTATAACTGTTTTAACCATTATTACTAATACGTTTTTAAAACATAAATTCATTAAGTTATCTATATTTATCAACTACCTATTTTCTAAATAAACAAATTTGATTATATGATTAATTTTGTGTCACTGATATTATAAGTTTCATAACATCTTATGCAAATAGTCGTATTAATTCATATCGTATTAATTTTTTTATAAAAGTTATGTTATTACAATTAAAAAAACAAAAATCAAGAAAAATCACAAAAATAACTAAAGAATAAGAAAACTAAACTTTTCGAATTCAAATAATTTATCCTGTATGTTTAATGTTATTATTTGGGGGATTTGCATTCATAATAAATTTTGTGTTAAATTACATGGGTTTAAATTCATGTTCTACTTTAAACATTTTATAGGTTGTGCACTCTTTCGAAACTACTATTCAAATAATTCAAATTCAATTCAATAAATTCAAATAATTTATCCTGTATGTTTAATGTTATTATTTGGAGGATTTGCATTCATAATAATTTTTTTGTTAAATTACATGGGTTTAAATTCATGTTCTACTTTAAACATTTTATAGGTTATGAACTCTTTTGAAACTACTATTAAACTTTCACTATGCACTTCTGATAAATATGTTAGCAAAAACTTATCCAGAATATAGTTTAACGACTAACAAATTCTATTCCTTAAACCTTTCAGATTATATTTATAAATATCCTCAATAAAATTTCCAACCCTTTTCAGATCATTAAATGTTATCAATTATGAACGTTTTATGGGTTATAAACTCTATTGCTACTTTTAAGCTTTGACAATGCACTTCTGAAAAGAGATTGTTAAGTCAAAAATAAAAATTCTTCAATTTTTGTCCAAAATTCATGAAATTTTTTTTTGCAGTTCAATATCAATAAGATGAAACACATCACAAAATGTAAAAAAAATATATGGATTATTTTTTTTCAAAAAAATTAATTTTTTATTGAAAACTTTAGTGTTTTTTCTGTAAATTTAAAAACGCTCCTTGCGATTAAATATTTTTGCAATCTGTTTCAATTTTTTTACAAGCTAATCAAATATACATTGACATAATTGTACATGGATTTTGCATTTGACTCATTGATTAATTATTTAAAAGTCAAACTCGGGTACAATGGCAAAAAATTTAAACATTTTACATACAAGCATTATAAAAATTAAAGTAAAACAATAAAAAAATGCCAGATTCCAAAATCCATACACAATTGTGTTCGAAATAGTATAGTAAATACTATCTCCAAATTTAAAAAAATACATCAACTTTTTAATCACCAAATCGAATACCCTAAAAATCTTAAAATACACTTGAAGAGAAAAATGCAATTAAAGAAAATTAAAAACCGACAATTTCTGATAAGCGCGTTTACAAAAGCTTAAATAATATATTTAATTCTTCTCGGATCAGCAAAAGTAAGGTATGTAATGAAAGCTAAAAGTTCAGGCTTTATTATTCTACTAAAATTTAAAAATCAAAAATTTAAAAAAATTTTGCCTAATAATCAGTCTCCTTAACTAGCAAAAACTTATCCAGATTATAGTTTAACAACATATAGATAGTAACCCCCAATCTATGCTTCTTCCTTTTACTTAAGTCAGACTCAGCCAAGAATAAAAATCCCACTTTCTTCAAACTGACAAATTACAAGACATCCGTGAAGTTCAAGAGATTTTCCATCTGCATTTTAAACAAAAAAAAATATATCTATTCCTCAGCATGTGTGTATGTGGGGTAGTTGAACTTTGACGGAGATGCACTTGAGAGCTCGTAAAAACGGAGGGATTCTTTGAACCTAATTTTCAACTCAAAATTCTGAATAAAAATACGACTGTTGTCTGCGGCACTGGGAAGACCCTTATCTTAACCATACGAGGCCAGTTACCTTTAACTAGTTCTCAGTCGTAAATTCCTCTCTTTTTTTCCTTTTTACTTCCCACGGAATTAAATCGGATGGAAGAGTTACAGGGATTGACATATTTTCTTGTCTTTTTAACTACTAAGAATTCAGCTAACTGTCAAAATAGCTGATACATTACTTCTGATGAGTACTAATTTGACTTTGTTTAGCAAACAATAGCTACGTTGTAAAATCGAAAGGAATTGGCAACTGCTTTTCAGTTTCTAATGATAGCTTCTACTGCATGCTTCTACTCAGTAAAAGTGCAGCAATTTTAAGAAATTTATTCATACTGTCAAAACAAAGAGAAGTTCGCGGTTTTTATTTGTGGATGACTTTATTTTGTAAATTTTTACCGGCATTTAGGACGAGACATTCTTTGAAACATATGATTTTTTTTTTAAGCAAATGTAAAGGAATTGCTATGAAAGTAAAAGATTTGAAAGTTTAAGGAAAGTTATTAATGATACGAAATTTCTTTATATTGAGTTTTCTTTATCACTTATTCTTCTTTCCTTACCCTTTAATACACTAAAGAATTAATTGTTCATTAATATATATATATATATATATATATATATATAAATAAAATATACTCTTTATTGCCTTACTGTACTCCAATTCATATATTTTTGCAATACAATATTTTTCTTCCCTGCTATATATTTCTCCCCTCCTCCTAATTTTTGCAATTCGGTAGTACATTAATTTTATTACACGCATTTTCACTGCAGACGTACTGAAAAAACATTTTCCTTACTGCAAGAGTCTTACTGTAATCATTCTCGATCACTACTTACTAGAAGCGTTTTTAATACCTTCTTGCAACAAGCATTTCCATGCTCACCTTACTACAAACATAAGCGTTTTCGGTTTTTGAACTTAACAGAAAAAATAAAAGGAGGAACTAATCAACGAATTTGAAGGAAACCACTTCAGACGTACTAAAAAAATAAGTTTTCCTTACTATAGAAGCGTACTATAATCATTCACGGTCTCTACTTACTAGAAGTATTTTTGATACCTCCTTACTACAAGCATTTCCAGTTCCATCTTGTTACAAGCATAAGCGTTTTAGGTTTTTGAACCTAACAAGAAAATTAAAGGGAGAAACTAATCCACGAATTTGAAGGGAATCACTTCAGACGTACTAAAAAATAAGTTTTCCTTACTATAACCGCCTTACTATAATCATTAATCCGTCTCTACTTACTAGAAGTATTTTTGATACCTCCTCACTACAAGCATTTCCAATTCCATTTTGTTACAAGCATAAGCGTTTTCGGTTTTTGAACTTAACAGGAAAAATAAGAGAAGCTAATCAAAGAAATTTTGAGTGGCTTTTTCACTATTGACATTTAAAATATGTAATGTTAAAAATATTTGCGCTTCCTGTTAGAGAAAACTGAGCATTATTACAATTTTTTCGAATTTAAAACGTGGAACTATTAGTATTGAAACGAGCTTCATTTTTACTGCTGTCAGTGTAAAAAATTGCATAAGATTTAAAGAAATATTTCGGTTAATTTTGTGTTTAGAAAAATTTTCAATTAAATTTATGGGAATAGGCAAGAAACTGTACTGCCCTCTAGTGAGTCAAAAACCAAATTTAAGCTCTTAATCGGAACTCTTAACATATAAACTTCAAGGCTGTGGTTCGAAGAACAGCCCTAATATAAAACTTTACTGGATAATTGAGCCTCCAAGGTCATTCACGGCATTTCCAAAAAAGTAACAGCAACGACTCTTTTAACACCCCACCTTTTACTTGATGTTTTGGCTTGAAGTCACCCTTTTCTTTATTTTTAGCGATCTTTATCTTTTAGTTCAGTTTTTCATTCGAATGTAGAAAGAAACTTTACGTCTTAAATAAACTATCTAAATAAACACAAAACTATAAATCGTAAGGTCTGAATCCCAAAAGAATTTTCTGAAGTTTATTTGTCCTCTGTAATTATTATGTAAAATTTAGGTATACCTTAGCTCTACGTTTTATTTATTACAACAGGATATTCAACCTCATTTTTGTTAATAACAGGGATCATAAGAGTGCATTCGCCTTTTCCGTGAGATAAAAAGAAAATGCAATTTTTACTTATAAATTGCTAGTTTAAATTTTGAAGAGTCATTCTGAAAGGCTTTATATTCATATTCCTTTGCAGACTAAACGTTTTGTTCGAGAGTTTACATTTTCTAAATTTTATTTCTAAGTAATATCACGAATAGGCCAATGACAAGACGAGCCTATTAAATTATTTCACTCGCAATTTTATTATTTTAATGTTAAATAATAACTTCAATTGAGCAATCGGTTCGAGAAGCTCTGCATTGTAAGTTCTATTACATACTAAAGAATATAATTTAGCATACTTTTTATTCATTTTGTAATTGAAAAGAACTAAGGCAATCAAAGCTCCTTTAATAAATGGCGAATCTTATAAATGAGTTAATTGAATAACTGATTTATTTAGTTGAGATTAAACACTATTGCCAATAAAACTTTCTTTTGTGATTGTAATTCGATTTGGCAGAGTGTCAAAATCACATTACCTCCCTCCCCCTTCTCCCTCCACCTCTCACCCCTAAATCAGTGTTTGAATTTGCATATATTGTACAGTATGATACTTTATCAATAACTTGTGGGTCACACCGAGCCATTGTTTATTTAACATAAAAGAATATTTACACAACTTGAAGATCGAAATTTACGGTTTTAAATACTTTGAAATAATTTGTTAAAGGCTAACTCATAAAAATAGAGGACGCTTTATGTTTGAACTGTCACGTGGTCACATCACTTATCAATCAAATCCAATTATTAATGAATAAATTATATTACTCCAAAGGTATCCGCAATATCGTCACATTAAAAAAACATTGTCCAATTAAAAAATCGATCAATGGACCTTTTTACGGCACCAAAAAAAAAAAAGTTAAAAGAAAGGAAGAAGGATCTTCAAACCAAAAACACAATTTACAAAATTGATCAATCTCTACTTGATTGATTTTTTATTACAAAATCCATAAGTCAGAAAATGATATGACATCAGCATTTTTTATAAAAAGTTCAATTCCTCCTTTAAAAAATGCTTTCTTGTCTATCCAGAAAGTAATGTACGCACACTTCAATCTGAAAACACCTAGGGACTTTCCCGAGAGAATATCAATCAGGCCCTTAACTTATTTCCCTTTTGTGGCACAGGACATTGAACTGCAACAGATTCTGTGGTTGGAGTATAATTTCTTTAACGTATGATGTATAGTCAACTAAAGGAAAATGTGAATCATAAAGTGGTACTTAAAAACCAGAGATATTTACTTAAAATATCTATTAATGAGCTGAAAGATACAATTCCTCTACTTCATTTATTTATTTATTTGTGTTGTATTTTCCTGTATTGGAAGCCATAATACTTGTTATACATTAACAGGGTGTCCAATAAATGACTGACCAATGTTGAACTTAAATAATAAAAAACAGTTTTAAGATAAAAAACTAATTGGCAAACCTCTGTATTTTTCAAAACTTACTGTTTTTCGAGTACCAATGCAGTATAAAGTACATTCTTACATCCAATCGTATTTTAATTATTCACGTTTAAAAATTTAATAGGAGTCAGTCATTTATTGGACATCCTGTAATTGCTAAGCAAAGCACAGGACATCGTTAGAATTATAGTCGGATTTACAAGCTACCAGTCAGAGTTCCAGTTAGAATCGCCAGTTCTGTGACGTCAGCTAAGCGATCGCTGAGCTTTCTGTCTGTGATCTCTTAAGAGCGCACGTGATTGATTGATGGGAGTCGCCGGCTCCAGTAAATAGAAAATGTTTGGTTTACTGGAACCAGTGGCCAGGTACGTCACCCCGACACTGATTTACACGCTACCTCTACTGGTAGCGTGTAAATCCGGCTTATATGCAGAGGGATGCTAGATGGCAGATGTTCAAAACTTTTGATTTTTCAAAAATGATATTTGGATTTCCAACTGAAATGTAAATTATAACTATCGATTTATTTTATAACCAACTGAATAATTTAAAACCCAAATCACTCTTTTTTTCCCCTGGGAGTTTTACTCCTTTTCTTTCTTTATATTTAATTTTTTTTTTTTTTTTTCAAAAGCTAGATGTTCGCAAGTGCACCCCTTTGAAGTTTCTTGGAAATTAGACACTTAGGTAAATTAGCTGTACACAGTCCCTACTTTAAAATCCTTTGGATAGCCTTAACTAAGAAATACTTTGTTCCAGCTAATCCCGGCATCACATCTGATGACCCTCAATGGATTGGCGCTTGGTGGCTTGGAGTGTTCATCGTCGGCGCAGCTCTTATCCTTACCTCTTTTCCAATGATGGGATTCCCACGTAATTTACCACCACAAGCACCCCCGAGAAGCAAGAACAACGGAATAATCTGCCCGAAGCATCAGAAACATCAGCCCCCTGCTATCATGCCGAAGAAGACGTCTAATAAAAAGCCCAGTTTAAAAGGTAAGTCCTTTCATTTATCCCATTGCGATTGTAATTATAGTTGAGTATCAGAGCAAATTGTCGCTGGTCTACAAGAACTACCAACTGAAATAAAGTAGTCTTCTTTTCATCAGTAAGGCTTTTCTTCGTAATATAAGGCTATCTTTTGAAAAACTCTGGACCTAACTTTATAATGGTAAAAGAACATTTTTTTGCTGTACTATTTTTTGTCTCCAAAAATTCTGGCTCAGCAGCGGGTGAGTGATATTTCTTTATACCAAAAACCAGTGATCGTTAGCTCTCGTGTCTGTAATTAGGAAGTGTATGTTTTAGAGTATGTAATGAAACACAACAATAAACTTCAGGTCTCATGTTTATTAGAGACAGCATTAATCGCGAGATATGGTGTCTAGAGATAGCAACTAATGTTTCTCAGTTAATGAATAGAGACAGAAACTAATGTTTCTTAGTTAATGTTAACTCAGTTAATGAAGCATACCAATCGTTAAAGTGTCAGTGCGTCGAGACAGGAGCCACCTATTTTCAGAATTAGTAACATCAGATTTCAAGTCTTGAAACTCTAGCGACATCGTTTATAAAATATAATCAATTCCTCTTCCAAAATCACTTATTCAGATTTTAAAAATTACACTTATATTTTGACAAGTTACATTAAATCAAATGGATTAATTTTCATCTATTCAATTTGAGCTTTCAATGCTGTTTATGTGAATCTGCTCATAAAATATTCTGAAACATCTTCGAATAAAAAATATACAATCGCATTTTTCCGAAATAAAATTATGCTTTTTAAAAACTTCAACATACAGTTATAAAAAACAAAAAACAAAACAAAAAAAACGTCAATCCCATTGCGCTATCCATATAAATTTTTATGTGATTTGACGAGAATAAGTAAACAGGAGAATATTTTGAGCTATCGATTTGAGGGGGAAATAGATGGCAAGAATCTTATTTCTTTCTCAATGCAATTTTGGGTACATGAACATGAGTTCTAATCTGCAGAATGGATAGGGTACTCGTTTCAGGTATGTCTTATTTATACTCAAAGGTATTTCTTTCAGATGATGAAATAAGTTTTAGAACTTCACATTTGATCTTGTTGAGGCAAATATCTTTTGAGAAATATTATCATTATATTTCTTGACTTGAAAAAAAGAGTGTTTTTAGATCGATATCCTCTGAGATAACAGAGGATCACCAAGTATAAAATGCTTTTATTGCGTCTTCCTCACGGTTCTCTGATTCACAAGCAAAATCCCTAATTATCCTTCGAATCCTATCACTTAATTATTCTTTCGAAGCGGTAATATAGTAGCATGTGTAAAAGAAGACTTTTAGTGACATCACCCAAAATTTGATAGAATGTCTTGTCTTCGACAAAGTCTATCTGTCAAGTTTCAGTTCTATTGGAAGACGGCAAATAGGTTAATTGGTCTTCCGTAGATTTGCCCGCCACAACAAACACACACACAAAAATTGAAGTTAGTAAAAAAACTATTTTCGCATATATAAATAACTTGTACTTCATGTGCACGCTTTAAAGAAAAATTGACTTTTCTGATAATTTCAAAGGAAAAATCGTATTTATAACTCAAACAAAAACAGAAAAGGAAACTTAAATATTAATGTTTTATTACACGAAATATTCTATATCCACCCAATATTTTTGTTATGTTAAAGCCAAAAAACTCGTAAGCTTCATTTTAAAAAATCACTAGGTAAACCGATATGAAAGTATCAAAACAATATTAAAAACGTTCTTAATCATCAGTTTTGAAGATTCAGATTATTTATTGATGGGTGAAAAAAAAAAGGTTAAACATAGCGATCATAACCTTGATAAACGTCAAAATGTATTTCATTTTGATTCGCGCCAAACTTCGCCAATCTGGATACTGCGCGGAATTTGCTGTTGATACTTAAAAGTGAAATTAAAATCCTTAAATAGCCACTAATTTCTTCAAAAAGCAGCTATAACCTTGGTTTGTTTTTCTATTTCAATATTAACTGCAATTTTCAGAAGTTAGTTACAAAATAAAATCCGTAATAAACCAATTAAAACTAACTTTCCGAGAATGCGAAACAAGAACATATTTATGAGTGTACTATAAAACCTTAATTATATAGAAAATTTAAAAAATAGCACTTACTTATGAAAGCTTTTCGAACCCCTTTTCTGAAATTTCTCATTACAAACAAATGCAGATCAATATCGGACCATTTTTACTGGATTCATGATTTTTGGTAGGACACCCAAAAGCGTTTCCCATTGAAATGAATGGGGTTTTTTCCCCTCCTTCGTTCGAAAAGGCCCCCCGTCACGTGGTTTCCATTTTCGTTACGCGAGGTAACCCTAAACATGCCGTCTAGTTAGTATTAAAAATCTATGGGAGCAACAGCCTGGATTTTGAAAATTAAACATAATCTTAAAAAAATCTTATTTGAGTCGGTGGAAAAAGAAGTATGATATAGGTTAAAACAATTTCAATGCATAATAAATTTAAAAAATAACGATTAATTTAAATTTCATTAAGATATCCAATTAAAAATTAAGATTTACGCAAACAAATTAACCGTCGCACCCCCTGTGAAAATAATTCTACCGGCGCCCAGTTTTACATGCTCCTCAGTATTGGACAAATGTGCTTTTACCATTAATTGTCGATGTATCGCCTCTATATCAAATCTCTCCCCTAACAATAAATTGAGGTATCTCATAATCGGTAACTATAACTTGTATTTCAAAACAAAATTGTAAGTTAATGGTATGATCACAAAGTTAGATGAATCGGATTCGAAGTTAATGGTATGATCACAAAGTTAGATGAATTGGATTCGAAGTTAATGGTATGATCACAAAGTTAGATGAATTGGATTCGAAGTTAATGGTATGATCACAAAGTTAGATGAATTGGATTCGAAGTTAATGGTATGATCACAAAGTTAGATGAATTGGATTCGAAGTTAATGGTATGATCACAAAGTTAGATGAATTGGATTCGAAGTTAATGGTATGATCACAAAGGTAGATGAATTGGTGTTTTTGTGTTTGTTTTTTCAGCGAACCTATCTTTGGAGATGATATGCATACATTTTAACGTAAAAGAAAACAATATTAAGTTTCCTCATACTGAACGTTTTCTATAAAATTAACAAAAATGGCATCTTTGTGAACAAACTATCAAAATGACATATTTGTTGTTAAATACTAAGCTTTTTCTTTGAAAGCACGTTTATATATTTTGAGTAATAGTCCATAATGCATTGCTTGAGTGGGAAATTAGAAGTAATTAACCTTAATGAGGGGGGAAAATGGCATAAATTGAAGAATGTCGGATATTTGCGTACATATTGAAATAATGATACTTGCAAAAATACTAAATTGTTCACCGTTATTAGCCATATTACATTAGAGCATAATTGATTTTAGATTAATTGTTGAAGCCGTTTTCTTTCTAACAAGTGCAAGCACATGTTTACTTGTTTCAAAGTAGAGAATAATAATTGACTCTTGAAAAATACATAATTTATAAAGGTTTTTAAACTGAATATCCACGCGAATTCAAGTCTACAAAGTGTCTTTAAACCAATTGACTAGATCTATTTATTGTCTGTGGGCATATTTGCTTTATAAAGAATAAGTTATGATTGCCCTTTGGTTCTTTGAAAATCCGTAATTTATAAAGATTTTTTAACTAAATATCCACGTGAATTCAATATGTTATAATTGTCCTTTGGTTCTTTGAAAATACGTAATTTATAAAGGTTTTAAAACTGAATATCCACTCGAATTCAAGTCTACAAAGGGTCTTTAAACTGATTGACTAGATCTATTTATTATCCATGGACCTATTTTTACTTTATATAGAATAAGTAATGTTAGGGCATGTATCTCCTACATATTTTGGTCTCATCATACCCAAAGGAAAGTAAGTGCATGCGATTTTTAAGTTACTTATTAAGGTTTAAAAGCAGCGCATCATAAATGGGACAATTTAAAATTGTAAGTAGCGAAACAAGATTTTTTCATACATTTAAATCAAAGCATATATGTTTCGATTGAATACAAATTACATTAATCAAGGATTTATAAATCCCTCTTTTATTATAGGTAACACCAATTTGAGTGTATAGTTAAAGGTATAATTGCTATTTTAAGTGATGAGTTTTGAAGTATGGTAAATGAGATAGTAATATTGGTACTACTTAAAATCACAATACTATTAGATTATTAACACATTTAATAATGAAATACGAATATACATTTCATTTACGTTATGAGATGAAGTGAATTATGTGATGTGTAATTGTTTTGACAATAATTATCAAATTATTATATCATTTACCACAGTTATTGTGTGAAAAAGAAAGAAGCTTGTTATCACTGTACTGTCGAAAATTAAATAGAAACAAAAAATTATATACTTTTTGTTTCTTTAGAAATATTTATGTTTGAGACTGATGCTGAAAATTATTGATGCAAATAAAAAAAAAAAGTGTAAATAAATAAAGAAATACGAATAAAGGTTATATAGTTGTAAAAATATAAAATTGATAAAAAGATCTTCCCGTATCAACGTGGCTTTTTGAACTTTTGACGACAGCGTTTTTTGTTAAGTTTGGTTTCAAGGTATGTTTCAGTAGAGTATTTTTAAATATTTTGAACTTTTTGTTTAGCTTACTGGATGTGTAGGGGCTTGAGTGTGGTTGATATAACCTATCAATCGCACTTCAGAAACGCATCCATTAAAATCCCGACTGGGTTCAAGCCCCCTGACGAAGAAACTCAGTCGGGATTACAAATTTAAGATTTTATATTTTCATATCTGTTTTTGGGCTTCTTAAAATCTGATTAATTTTTATAATATGTTGAGGTTTCACTTGCTATTATATATTCATAACTGAAATAAAAGTTCAATTTAAATAGCAAAGTTACGTATACAGAAGAATTAAATTATTTTTTTTCCAGAAAACTACAAAAGAATATCTAGCTTTAACAAGCATTCATAGTATTACAAAATTCGTGTTGAAAGGAATTTGCTTAACCCTTGGTTAGTCGCGCGGAAATGTCCCCCACAATAAATTTCTCAATAGATGACAGCCTATAATCTAAGTCTTCTTGCAATTTTTTTCCGGTTATTTAAGAAAATATTTTTTAACTTATACTTTATTCTGTTCAATAATGTTGAGTTTTTAATTAAAATACCCACTTACTTTGATATTTGGTCACGAATTAAATGGTATGCATGAAAATATGAATTTGGGGGACATTTGTCTTCCACGCGACTAACCTTGAAATAAATAGTCGCGCCAAACCAAGTGTTAAGGTAAACATTTCAAAATTCAACGTAATGCTCCTAAATTACAGTAAATTGTAGTTTATTTGGGATATTTAGTTTAGCAACAGTTAAATTCCTTTTAGTAATTCATAATATCATTTAATTAATAGCGTAAAAAATTAGGATTTTATTTAAATTGAAATATATTCCCATTACACATTACTATAAAATTTACCCTTCAGGGCTTTAATTAAACTTTTTTAACATAAAAACCATTACAAGGATTGGATTGTGTATATTCGTGTTATTAATACAGCATTCTTGTCTAAGAGATAGATGCCAAGGTGTAAAAATCATTACAAAGATTGTATTGTGTATATTTATGTTATTAATATAGCATTCTTGTCTAGGAAATCGATGCCAGGGTGTAATAAACATTCATCAATGCTTCGCCAACTATGCCTCTTTGGTACTAATTATTTTTCATTCTTTTCGAATTGAAGTGAATTAATTTCAATTATTGGAATTAGTATTACTATGTTCTTTCTTAATAGGTTATCAATCCTTTGTATCGGTTAATTTTCGCAGAAATGATTTCTCTTATTAACCTTTCGAACAATTTATTACATGCTTAATTTATGTTTAGTCATTACGTTACCAATAATCATAAAGTAATAATTATTAAAATTATTAATCTAGTAACGTCGATATCTACAACTTTTCAAGTGCGTTTTTTTTTTTTTTTTTTTTTTTTTCCTTGCGCATTTAGCTTCCGAGCGATACTAGTCTTAATTTTTTGCTAGCTAACAGCTTTTTGTATCTAATGTAAATAAGCAGATGAACACGTTTTAGAATTAAAAAAAGTTGGTTTTAATGGGAAGCAGGGTGATATTGAGATATAATATAGATGCGAGTATCATTTATTTGTAGAAGTGTTATGGTAAATATTTAGTCATAGTTGTTGTTGAAGATATTTAGCTGTACTTGTAAGAAAAATTTAGCTGTAGTAGACAAAAAAAAAATATTTACTATCAGTAGTCTATGTAGTAAATATTAACTTTCAGTAGTTGTGAATAATATTGAGTTGTAATAATTGTGGTGTTTGTGGTAAATACTTAATCGTGGTGGTTGTAGTAAATATTTAGTCGTAGTAGTAAATATTTAGACGGGGTGGTTGTGGTAAATATTTAGCTGTGGTGGTTGTGTGGAATATTTAGTTGCGGTGGTTGTGTGGAATATTTAGTTGTAGTTTTAAGAAACATTTAGTTGTAATAGTTGTGGGAAATGATTTGTTGAAGTAGTTGTAATAGTTTAAGGAAATGTTTAGTTGAAGTAGTTGTTGAGAATATTTGGTTGTAAGTAAATATTCACTTGTTGTAGGAAATATTTAGTCGCAGTAATTGTGTGAAATATTTTAGCTATGGGAAATGTTTAGTTGCATTAGATGTAAGAATTATTTAGTTGCAGCAGTCATTAGAGAAACATTTAGCTACAGTTCAGACAAGTTCAAAGCATAGATTATAAAATATATGGAAATTGTTTGCTCCTCTATTCAGTAAAAGTCTGTATTATTTCCGCCATTTGGTTCAGCTCAAGTCTTTTGTACATATATTTTTTCTATTCCCGTCAAAACTCAACGGAAGTTTCGCGTTGATTCAGCAATCGATGCTTCAATACAAAATGAAGAGAAAATTGTGAATCATTCAGCAAACACGGTAAGTACCATTTTATAATTTCCGTAGATTGTAAGACAATATATTTAACTCTTTCCAAATGGAATAATCTCTACTGTTTAGATTATTAGAAAGATATCAAATTTAAGGGGACATGAGACACTGAAATCACTAAAAATGACGTGTTTTGTTTTCATTCTATAAAAATTGCTGACGTCACTAGCTTTAATTTCGCTTTTGAATTTTAGAAAATCGATGATTTAAGTGGTGATATCTTTATTTTAACTAACTATTTTAAAGTATTGCACACTTGTTGGCAAAGTTAGAAATGCATTTTTCTCAGCTTCGGGTTTTTTTTTTTTTTTTTTTTTTTTTCACATTTTACATATGTTCGAAAAGCCCCTTGCGATTCATTTTTTGATAAATCCACCTAATTTTTTGTAAAAATAATTTTTGATATACAATAACGAGATACACACAGGCTTTTTTAATGTCACGTAATTTTTTTTTTCTTGTTGGAAAGCTGAACTATGTGCATTTTTTAATGAAAAATCACTAGCGCCAAGTTTGAAATTGTATTTCTGTTCAACTATAGCACCTAGAGATAAAAGCATGGGTGAAAATGTTTATAATGTATTGATAAACAACTTTACGTTTTTCTTTCATGTTCGTTAAAATATTGTGTCGCGAGGAGCATTTTGAAAAAAACTATAATTTCGTATAATTTTAATGCATTTTTCGCAATAATTTACTATCGATTTTATATTATCTTCTCAAATTTTGTTTTTGTCTTATAAGTCATATCTTCTACGTTTATGCCAAATTTTATTTAATTCTAATCAAAGCTACAGAATTTGATAAAAAGTATCCCATGTCTTCTTAAAGAATATACCTAAAATAAATAAGTACACATTTGTGATCATCAATTCTGAAATATTAATAATGAGGTAGGTGTACAGATTTAAAGGCCATGCTTACCTTCATGGATATTTAGTTTCCTTTGTAGAAATTAGGATTTCATAAATAGCTCATGCATTCATTCTAGTGCATAACAAACACTTAACCAAGTACAAGGATCCAATTGCATGAAACTATTCAAAATTAAAATAAAAAATTACTAATCAAAAATACGGATGCTTAAAAAAGCAAACAAAATTAAATACATTTCTTAATGTTTTAACTATTTACCCTTTTTTTTATGAATTTTTTTGTAATAAATTGTTCATTATCATGGTTGTGTTTTCGTAAATTGTACAATTGTTGTACAAAACTTGTACGTTTCAGTTTTTAAAAAATTAAAATCCCGTATTTTTAGAATTACATTCTTCGTTTAAATTCAACTATTCAAATAGAAAGTTATATTTAATGAAGAGCGATGCAACTCAAGAATTCGTACTCTTAAATTAATGATCTCTTTAATTTATTTATACAGCTGGTAAATGTCTTTAGAAATTTGAAGCTAAGTGCTATAAAACGTGCTTATTTTTGAAGAAAGAAAATAACTTGCATGATCGTGTTAGTAGCGTGGCCTATAGGTACACTTACCTTATAAATTGTATTTTAGAAGTAATTTAAAGTCAATTTATTATCCATTCTTTTATATAACATATTCGACTTTTCAGTTTTATACAAATATTAATTTTATATTTCAGGCTCTTTAAGCTGTTTACGTACTGGATGTACTGGTTTACTTACTGGATGTGTAAATGGGATTTTATTTCTCGAAGAGCAAATTCTACAGAAGACTGGCACAAAAATGACGAGAAGAAATGCACTTCGAATGGAATTGCCCCATAATTGCATATCGTATGGGAGAAGACCCAGAAAACCCTTCGAATATCATCACCTCTACTGATTTTAGTAAACTGCTTCTATAAGCCAATATATAGAATGTTAAAATTATTGGATCTTCATTCATGACCGCATCACCAGATCTTCAGTTGAAATAAGATATGGATGCAGTTGATCAGAGTAAAAATAAAGAAAATGCGCACAATTGTAAAATTAAAGAATAGAAATACTGTAAAGAAATCCAGATTTGATATACTTCGAGGAAAAGAAGGATGAGAAAGCTAGAAAAAAACGATGGAAATAAAGGATTTCGCTCTTGAAGGAACGATGTCAAGATTCTAGAATGCTTTGTTAAGGAAGAGTGTTCTTGAATCATCAACAGTGGGTGCAATGAACAAAAGAAGTTGGTATGATATTTACCGCTATGCTTCAATTCCATTAATTAGAAATTAAGTATGCTATTTACTGCTACGCTTCAATTCCAATAATTAGAAACACTTGCTTCTGAACTAATGAGGAAACGCAAAGTAGAAAGTTATTTCTAAGGGCTCTTTCGAGTAGAGTCAAGCTTTAAAAATAGTGAGGGCTAAAATAAAACCCTACATTAGTTTATATTAGTTAGTGGTAAATAAATAAATAAATAAATAAATAAACAAAAAAATAAATGTACTCAATCGTGTTATCAATCAAAAGCAATTTTCTTTTTAATACAATGATACATTTTTTCTTCGGGTAGATGCTTTTGAAAAAGATAATTTGTAAATTTTAGAAGACAATAATTACTTAATGCATACAATCCTTTTGAAGAGGTATATTTATACATTTTAGATAACTACACTTTCGTATGCAATTTGTATGAAAATACTGAAATTCTATTATTTGAAGAAAACAATTACTCTACTTGAGTCTTAAGCTTTTGAAAGAAAAATTTTAAATGTCGAAAGACAAAAAAAGGGCTTCATTTGCAAACATTCCTATTGAAAGAAATGTTTATAGATTAAACCCTTGAAGTGCCAAGACTTTTTTTCTTACTTTTAACTTGTATTGTTATTAAATGATCATTAAAAAGTACTGTTGACGCTATAGTCACCAGTGTGTCAACATAGAGAGATTCTTTGCGTCGATGAATAATTTAACTAATTGCCTTAAGACATTGCCCATGAAAAACTAGTATTTTTTTATTTTTTTTAATACGAGTATAATATCTTGTTTCTTGAACATAAAAAAATATGCCATATAAAAAGGATAAATTTAATGAAAAACTGTAATTGATTGCAAATAAGATATTCCCTTCAAAATAAGAAGTTAATGATTTTGTCATTTTTTTTATTCTGTTTCGTGTTTCAAGTGTAGGCTGGTTCATAGCCATTTCCGAATAAATTACTGGTACGTAGCTATTATTCAAGTTATCAATAGCGGAAATATATATTTCCATCTAAACTCTTAGGACATTCGACATTACTTTGTTAAATTACTACGTTGGCGTTCAGATAATTACTTTTCACTGTGGACATATTCATAATATGCTGATACGCAAGTACATCTCCATTAAATAATGAACCCTAGCGTATTTTCAGTAAGCATTTTCCACTTAAAATCATATTGACGTGCTTAATGACTTCAAAAATACATTAATATTGCATATTTTTTCACTAGTCAGCTTCTTAAGCTTGCTTATATCCTTTACAGTGTATGAAATTTTCAATTATAGTGAGGAAGAATTTAAAAGAGATATTAGAAAACAATTGTACTTTTAAGTGACATTTAATGTGAATCCCATAGTGTAACGTACTTTCAGTAAACACTTTTTAATTTGATAGTTGTTATCATGTATAAGGACAAAACATCTACACATTTTATAAATTGTCGGCATCTTTAAATCTACTGTACGTTGGCACATTGAATTTTCCAACTATGGAGCTATGGGGAATCCAATAATATTATTTTACGACAACATATTTCAGGTGAATACTTTTAAGTTAAATTCATCATTATTATTAAAAAAAAAAAATACCTTTGGTACTCTCTCATATTTTAGCTATTTAGTACCTCGTACTACTGGATCTTTAACTGCAGTGATTTAACATTTTTAGAGATCTTCATAGGTGAAAACCTTATATACACACTTAAGTGGCTTATCATTTGATCAAATAGAATGTCAGCTGCGTAGGCGTTGAACACCGGCTTTGACGGAATACATAATGAATAACACGCTGTTCAGCTCGCAGTAACAGCTGCATTCAGTTTACCAGTTCTGGACATGTAAGGGTATATGAAGGACTCCAACCTTTTGTTCTTATACTGGCAGTAAAAGAGAAAAAGAAGTATTCATTTTCATTGATAGAATGAAATGTTAAAAGGGTGAATTAGGCTAACTGAAAAGAAGAGGGGAAAGCATGGAAGCTCTGCATGAATTGAAACGATTGGATTATATTTGAAAGGCTTACTGTTCGTAGGAAAAGAACGGAGTTTGGTAGCTAAAATAAATGGATATTTTATTCACAGTGTGTTAATTATTTAATTTGTGTAAGCCTATGTTTTGCTCGTAAAAACTATGATCATGAAAACGCAGCTGGAGATGAATTCAATGTGATATATTCATACTAATTATGAAATAGATCGGGTTTGCATAGAGTTTGAAGGAAGATTCCAAAAACCAAATGGATTGAACTTTCGATTCGTAAAGTTTACTGTTTGTTCGAACTTGTGACAATTCAGTTTTGTCAAAACTTTGAGCATATTAAGAAGATGCTTTTAGTTGAACTGAGATTCATTGACACTGTTTATAAGTTATCAAAGGGATTTGGGTATCCACTGGATAAGAGTATATTTTCTCAAAACAGAAACAAAAGATGTTAATTTTGATTGGTAAAATAATAATATACGGCTGAGATTCAACAGACTTGGTGTTTCACTCGGCGTTGCTTTATAGTTCAATATACTGTTTTTATAAGTTAAATTGTTATCAAAAAGTTAGGTTCCATATTGAAATATCTTTCTCACATTTCAGTCATTCACTAATTTCAGACATATCCAGAATAATAAAAGTTATTTCTTAAAAAAAAATAAAAAAAATTGCTACTCCTAATTCTGAGCTTTATTATACATTTTTCTATCAAATCAAAATTTACCTTCTGAATTATAAGTTAAATTCATTTAATTATTAACATATACTAATTAATTTTAACTTTACTTATTTATTAAAGTGTACTAATTAACTTTAAAAAAAGGAACTGAAAGCCCTTAAGAATATAAAAATTTAAAAATTCTTTCAGTTTAATAATCAGAATAGAAAACTTACTAAGTTACACTAACCTTACTTTACCATGAAAGAATGCCTTTAATTAATAGATCCTTAAAAAATTCCAGCCATGCAAATTCTAGTCTTTTAATTAATGCAGTTTTAGAACATAAGGGACATTTTATAACATTTAATTTCAATGGTAATGAGATAAAACTGAGGACGTTAGTCTGCTGAGAATACATCCAAAGCTCCAAAATAATAGAATACCAGTGAAACAATGTTACTTCAATATAACGTTAAGGGATAAAAACTAAGTAATAGAAATACATTGAATATGCAGCAGAATAAATTGTATATGCAGCAGACAACTTACGAATTTATAGCGCACGGAATATCGATTTGTTTCCCGAAAATACGTCCTGACTCGAGCTGAAATTATATTTGTTTTATCTTAGTAAATTAAATATTTTCTGCTTTTGTTCATCTTTTGGGTTTCAATAATACCTCCTGACGGACTTTTTACATTTTCCAATAATTGCGATGAAGTTTGAGGAGGTTAAACTTTGGGTTAATTAAGTTTGTTTAGATAATTAATTGTATAGAAATTATTCTATGTAATTGCATTTCTAGAGTATGTCATTAACTAGTATATTTATTGATGAAAATCATCGAAGGTTAATGAAATAATGTTCAATTCATATTTATTTACATCATTCTATTTTATACAATGTGACACTAACCGTTCGCATCAAAAGCCTAAAAGTATCAAATTACCTTATATTTTTCTAATAAATTGTTTGAAACGTTTTATAAGTATTTTATTGTAAAGCACTATAACAACAGTCATAAATTGTTTTATTGGTTGCTAATTTTAGGAGTTAAATTTTAAGTTACATTGCCTTTAAACCTTATACTTTTTGTATACTTATGCTATTCTAAATTTAAATTCATTTTAATGAGGGAACACGAAGTTGATATCGTATTAACTATCACAAATGGAATGTCTATCTGTTGTAATGGAGTTTAATTGTAATAATTAATAAAAGGTAATAATTTGGAAAGTAATCATTATTTCTCTGCGATGAAGACATTTTAAAAACATTCATAAACGTTACATTATGAAAAACTACCAGTGGAATATTTACATTCAAACTATCCTGATCACAAATTGAATTTCTATCTGTTGCTAAACACTACCCATATTTCTTTTTAATTGAAATGATAACAATTAACAAAAATTATTATTAATTATAAAATTACTAATGTTTACTATTCAGGGTCGTAATGATCTTGGAATGAGATTTCTGCAAAATTTTATCTCTCTGCTATGAAAACATTTTAAAAACATTCATAAACGTTACATTATGAAGAACTAATTACCAGTGGAATATTTATGTTCAAACTATCATGATCACAAATTGCAATTTCTATCTGTTGCTAAGCACTAACCATATTATTTTTTAATTTAAATGATAACAATTAACGAAAATTATTATTAATTGGAAGATTATTTATGTTTACTATTCAGTGTCGTAATTAGCTTAGAATAAGCTTCCTGCAAAATTTTATTTCTTCACGACAAATATTTTTATTTTTTTAAATACCGTTTTATTGCGATTGCTTATACCGTTTTTATTCTTTGTTGTGGCTGTCATAAAGTAAGACATTTCAATTTCAGAAAGATAAATATATCTGAAGTATAAAATGGCTATTTAAGGGGACTTAATACCCTTCAAACTTTATTTTTATTTAAGCCTTTAAAATTATAATTTCTACATATTTGGAAGTATTTCGAATTAAAAACTAAGTTTTATTTAAAAAAGTTCACATAGTGCTCTAAATTATTCAACAAATTTCAAATTCTATCTACATTTTCATTTTTCAATATATATATATATATATATATATATATATTTTTTTTTTTTTTTTTTTTTTTTTAATGTTCCTAGTAATATACTTTAACTTTTTAGGCATCTAATTAAGAATAAGTTAAATAGTTTTCGAGAAAAATGATTATTACTGTACCTATATGTAAAAAAGCGTAAAAAAAGGGGAATTTTTCAACATTTAAATTTGTAAAAAAAATATTTTATCTTATCCAAAAATCCATGCCCATTTTTGTCAAATAGATATAAAAAATGGCACACAAAAAATTCAAGTAATTCCAGTCATATTTGCTCGAAGTCTAGCATTTTGAGTAAGGTGAGAATTCCAAAAATCACGAACTGAGAAAAATGCGTTCTAAACTTCAAAGGAGCTATTTCAGCAATGCTAAATTCTCCATAAAAATATAGCTTTTCTGCAATTGCAGTTATCGGATCAGTTCAAATACTTTCCGGAATAAGGAGAAGGTTTCAAAGATTATTAACACGCAAAAAAAAATCTTAGATTTTTATTATTTTTTGTGAAAATAAGGGTACCAAGTCCCCTTAACAGTTATTATTGAACAATTGTACTCATAAGCCATTTCCTACTGATATCCTTTGTCACCTATGGTACCGTCAGTTACATTATAACTATGTAACTGACTAGTTATTTATTAAACTCGCCCTTTTGTAATTTACGCCATTGACCGTCAGTTACACCTCTCATTACCTTTAGTTTTACAACCTCATATTAAACCTACCTAGCTACTACATCATCAAATCTTTTAACTTATATTCAATCCGCTTTAGAATTTCCTACTGACATAGAACTCGAAATACTTATACTTGGATGGTTGATTATTATTATTATTACTATTTTTTTATTATTATTATTATTACTATTATTATTTTCTATTTTTTTTTTAATCTTTGAATTATTGGGAATTTGTCATTTGTTTAATTTTTACAAATTGCCGTTCAATTAACGTTAATAATTTCTCGTAATCCGTGTTGTGATGATAGAGTTATGGCAATAGTTAATGTTGGTGTTTGATTTATATTATCAGCTTGATGTAAGCTTACATTTTTATTTATTCACCTGTGTCTCTGAAAGCGAATTTTGGTTCTTAGGCGGTTCAGACACAGTACAGTATGCAAAAAACTCCAAACGCTGGTATGTTATATTATTCAAAATGATTAAAATACCATATGGTATGGAAAAAAAAATGGAAAGTGCTATATTAATTCATGGATTTTTTCCCCTTTATAAATGTGTATTTTTAAAAAAAAATTTCATTATTTTTTTTTTTTTTTTGTCGTTAAGGGTAATATACATTTAAAACAAATGTAAAAGTTTAAAAAGTTCAATTGCAACACCGTAATATTAAACTTTATTTAGATTTGGCTTACAAAAAAAACCCTCCCGAATACCAAATTTCATAATTGTCCTGAGAAGCAAAGGGGTCTAAGTAACTTTTCTTAACTTTATAGAAAATACACTTTAAAGTTTCTTATTTATACTGAATTCTACGAAAACTAGTAATATCTTCATTCCTGGGATTAGTATTTGAACAACAAATAATTTTCATACAAATTTAATACAAATAAAAAAACTTTAAAGTGTATTTTCTCAAAAGTTAAGAAAGGTCACTTGGACCCCTTTGCTTCTCCGGCCCTCAATTTGAAGTGGTGAGATGGAAATTGCCAACACATCGCACTCCTAATACAAAAGTGATACAGCTCAAAATTCGTCATCTTAATTAAAAGTTTAAAAGTATGAAAAGAATCACAGACTGCTTGAAGCAGGTTGAAGGGCATTTTTTTTTAACAAATATAATTAAAAAAGTAGGTTTTAAAATTTCTTAAATACAAACATATAATTTTTTGCCTCTATTGGATTCACAATTAATAATACCCCAATTGTTTTTTCTTTCGATTCTTACATTTGGTTGCCAAAATATTTGCCGATGAACGTTTATGTATGAAACCAATATCCATTATCATTCTCCCGTGCGTCAATTGACTTTCCTCTCTGCCGTGTTTACGGTAACGACACTTTGGAATGAGCGTGTTTAAAGTATTGTAAATCGAATGTCGTGGGAGAAAATTGGGGGGGGGGGGGAGTTTTCAGATATCTGCTTAAACTAACTAGTAGAGTATCTTGTAAGGGTCTCCTGGTCTTTGAGATGACGTTTTTTTTTGTTTTTGTTTTTTTAATATTGTGATTATTTATTTAAAAAAAAAATCCATAATAATTGATGTTTACATATATTTTGATATAAGTCAAGAAAATATATATTACTATATAAAAAAAAAAATGTAATACATAATTACATAAAGAAAAAATTTTCTTCACAGAATATCGATGGTTGAATTAGAAAAAATTCTCAAAGTTAAAGTATTCTGTTATCTATTACGCTAAGTATTATATTTTTAAACAGAATTTAAAAAATAAAATTTTGTGAAGACAAAATGTTTAAAACTAGATAAATTAAATGCTCTAAAAATGTGAATAGCCAATTGGTAATGGTTCTGGAGATATATCGATTTGAATTTGCAACATGTGTGAGAAACATTATTGCCTGAAAAACTCACTTTAAGCAGATGCTTCAAGGCGATATGACCATTAGTGATATTTAAATAACAGGTAATTTCGTAGCGTTCTAATCATTAGAAGAATAAGATAAAAGCATCATTCTCTTGGAATGTATGATTTATTTTTTTAAATCACAAAAAATGTAATGATTTTTGACGAAATATCGGTACTGGACCCCCTTAAAATAAATTTACATAGAAACATTGAAAATCACAAACGAGAAACATTGCTGCAAACAGCTTTTAGAACCTAAAATATAGAAATCGTTTGGTTTTTTAGATCGGTACTGTAAATATGAGTGAAATATATTCTTCACTAATCCTGTCCCAAACCACCATTAAACTTGTTTGTTTAAATCCAAAGACATGAAGAAAAAATTCAAAATTAAAAGAGAAAATTGAATAACATCATTTACCACTATAAAAAGTATAATATAAATAAAAAAAAAAAAAGTACTTGTTAGCTAACTTCTTTTTAATATGTAACTACTCGAAAATAATGCTATTCTCTTTAGCTTTTTTTCTATTACAATATATAGGGTGGCCAGATTAAAAGAGGCCCGACGTTTTCGATTGTTAAACTTAATTAAGTGTGATAGATTCCAAACTTATGTTTGGAAAATAATCTAGGGCTAATATTTTATGCTAGCCACCCTGTATATGTTGATTTTAAACGATTAAAATATCTCTGATGAATTAATATATTGTTATGATAACTTCTATCCAGGGGCGTACTAGCCATAGGGTTGTCCGGTGCAATCACCGGGCCGGTCAGTGTCAAAAATGGGCCGGTCCGGTATGAAAGTTATTATTGTTATTATTATTATTATTATTATTTTCAATATAAGTACTTGCTTTCCTTAACTTTTTTTAAAAAAGCCCAATGCGTTCAATTTTATATTTAGAAAATAGACGCACTAAGATTTATGTATTATGGTATTATGAGTTTTTAATTATTTTATTAACTTTTAAGGTAAATTGTATATTATCATTTCGGATGTAATTTTCTAATAACCTGGACATTCTTTATTTTGTAATTTAGATTTCTTTTATTTAGTTTTTGCAACAAACAATAAATGGTTTATATAAACCTAGTTCACTCAAAGAAGTTATAAATAATAGAGACAATTTGATGTAATTAAACTAATCATTAAAGCAGATAAATTATTAAAACTAATAAGACATTAAAATTATTGAAAACTATAATAAAACTAATTATTGAAAATAATTATTAAATATAAATATTTAAATAATAAAATGTACTGATTATTACAATTAATTAATTTTTGAATTATTTTATTATTAACTATAACTACAAATATTTCATTACTGATTATATTGAAAATTTGGGCCGGCTTAAATCTAAAAATCACCGGGCTGATATTGCGTCCCAGTACGCCCCTGCTTCTCTCTCGTTCTTTAATATTTTAACAGTATTTTCAACACATATTTCAAAGTAATTGAGATCGGTTTTAGTATTCCTAACTTTTTAAGAACGATCTTGATCTGACTTATGTGTCAACTTGAAATTTAAAATAATCTCTAAAGCAAAGCATAGATGCTAGTGGCGTCATCTTTCGTGGATCGTGGAAACTTAAATTTGGAGAATACCAAAATAATTACTGTAGCCTCTATTCTAAACTGTTAGATCGCGGGACCAAATTATATTTATTTTTTATTTACTATCACAATGGATTGTTCGAATAAAAAAATATATATAAAAAAAAATGGTAGGAATTGACTAATAAGCAGAAAAAATTATGATTCTGAAAAAATACTTTTATGTAATATTGTTCCAAAGCAATTAAGTATCTAATGCTTTTCTATGCAAAATTTATTAGTTTTGAGTAGAAAGAAATTAAATACTCAATTGTTTTGGAAAAAGGTTTTCTAATTTCGTTTAAGACATAAGGCAAAATTTAAAAACACTGTTTTTAAAGCGGCTGTGAATGTGAGGGGCCCGGCAAAACCAATGGAATTAATAAAATATGTGAACTTACATAAAAGCACAAAAGGACAATGAATTATAAATTTAAGTTATTTTCCGCATAGCTTTCTTCCATTGGAAAACACTCTAAAATGTGATATATAAAAATAATGTACAGACTTCAAGTTATTGTCTTTGGAAGCAAGATAACTCAATGAATTTCTCTTTGATTGCAATTGCTGCAATCATCTATTAAAAAAACTGTTAGCCATCCTTTGAGCTAATTTTTTTTTTAAAAAGATGCTTCTTTATTGCAATTAAACCTTAACGAATTTTTTTATTCGATACGGATGATGCAGTCACTTTATTTAGCAATGAAGAGCTAAAAGTCATGTTGGTAGAGAGAAAAATATGTCTTCTCAAACGATTTAATATAGTAAAGTAATGAAAGAGTAACATTTATCATCATTTAAACTCAATAATATTTTAAGTTAAAACTTTCCACTACTGGAAGACTCATCCTATTTATAATATGTTTAAAAATGCTTTTTTTTTTTATATATAATAGAAAATTAATGCCTATGTTACAATCTTCTGACCCAGTTCATTTGGAAACTTTGTATGAAATCGTGAAATTTGGTGAGTAGGTACGAAAATGATCACTTAATGAAAAGACTTAAATTAAAAACTCGAAAATAGTGTCTAATATATTTTTATTTATATTTGAAATCCTTACGTCAATGCTTATGTAGTGACTTTATCTGCAACAGTCTTTTGTTTTTTTAATTTTCATTTGTAAAATAAAATATATTAGACGCAAATTTTAAGTTAATTTATGTCATTTCATTAAGTGATCATTTTCGTACCTACTCACCAAATTTCAAAATTTTATACTAAGTAGTTTCTAAATGAGCTATGCTAGAAGGCTGTAACACTGCGAGTATAGGGAATGATCCTTTTCTAAGAGTTCCTTTTAAAAAAAAACTTTTCCCTTTAAAGGACATACAATTATAAGACATAGGGATGTCATACATTATAATGAAAGTACTTAATAGCTATGATTAAATAAGAATAATTTATGTCATTTCATTAAGTGATCATTTTCGTACCTACTCACCAAATTTCAAGATTTTATACTAAGTAGTTTCTAAATGAGCTAAGCTAGAAGGCTGTAACACTGCGAGTATAGGGAATGATCCTTTGCTAAGAGTTCCTTTAAAAAAAGAGACTTTTCCCCTTTAAAGTACATACAATTATATGACATTTGGATGTCATACATTATAATGAAAGTACTTAATAGCTATGATTAAATAAGAATCGTTTAAATAAAAATCCTACTTCTGTATAATTTAAAATGTCTTTAAAAACCAACCATCAGTTATTTTCTTTTAAAAAAAGTGCTGCTTCTTTCTTTCGCTTGACAACCAACTCATATCACAAAAGACAACTCTTACCCGGAAATAATGAACCACAACCTGCGTTTGCTTTGACCTAATTTACTGCTTACATTTATGTCGAAAATGTTTATTTATGATACATCCTACTCAACGGTTGCCATAAAAAAGTACTTCATGTGTCATAAGTAAAGCCTTATTTACCTCCCGACAATACAATCAAACTTTACCAACTTCATTTGCAAGTCTTTAGTGTGCGGTTTGTTATATGATTGTTAAAAACAAAAGACCTCGTTCGATCTTTAACCTAGTTTTTTTTTTTTTTTTTTTTTTTTTTTCAGTTTGAGAATAAAGTAAATAGGGTAATCTAGTTGTCAGTCAAAGATAATAAGTAAGCTACGAAATTAAAATTACTTAGAATGAGTTAGAAAAATTTAAGATTGTCTGAAAAAAGAATAAATTTGGACACTGCTTCCTGGAAATAATTTTTATTTAAGTTTAATATCTTATATTTTAATCAAGCTGAATAAAATTAATTTCATAAGTAAAATTGAATTTAAGCTTTCAACTTGTGAAGTAAAACAGAGCAAAAAGGAATAGCAATATTAAACCTAAATTTTGGCTATAGCTGTCAAATTGTCCGGTTCCTGTCACTAAGTGACAAAAACAGTGTTTTGAGCCAGCCCAAAATTATTCATACCTGAATTTTGATTTAAAAAAAAATTAAGAGTGTAAAAATACTATTTTTTTTAAAAAAAGAAGTGAATTTGGGTACTGCTTCCTAAAAATAATTTTTATTTAAGTTTAATAACTTATATTTTATCAGGCTGAATAAAATTCATTTCATAAGTAAAATTGAATTTGAACTTTCAAATTGTAAAGTAAAATTGAGCAAAAAGGAAAAGTAATAACAAAACTAAATTTTGATTATAACTGTCACATTTTTCGGTTCCTGTCACTAAGTGACAAAAAAAGTGTTTTGTGCCGGCCCAAAATTACTCATACCTGAACTTTGATAAAAAAAATTTGAAGAGTGTAAAAATATTATTTTAAAAATATGGGAAAATTAAATAAACACTTTCAGAGGGACATAATTTGAAAAGTTTACAAAACATTCGAATAAAGACTCAATCCACTTTTAATTCAGTTTACTTGATATTATATATATTATATATATATATATATATATATACACTACTCATGGCAGGAGAGTTTTTATTACTTAAATTAGGTTTCAAAGAGGCTAAAGGTTTTGCTTAAACCTTAATTTTTCAAAAATGATTATTTAATTTCCTAATGAAATATTAATTAAGAGTTATGCATTAATTTTCTACTGAAATTAATAAATTAAATTCAAATTATACTTCTTTTTTTCCTACGAATTATACCATTTTCTACATTTTATTTTTAATTTTCAAACTTCCAGGGCTGCAGTGCATTATTTGACGCTCTTTGGCGGGTCGATTCAAACGCTGTTCAATAATTTCCCATTTTAACATTCCCATATAGATTGCGTTATATTCAAATTTCGCGCCAAATTTAAGCAACGCTTACACTTAAAATAATAAATTCCCTTTTTCTTTTCTTACGAAATCTTTCCATTTAAAGTCTAATCAAATCATATGTTTATTTTTTTAATTACATCTATAACTAATTTTCCTTTTTTTTTTTTTTTTTTTTTTTTTTTTTTTTTTACACTTTTCATGAAAATATTACAGCACACGATTTTTCTAAATATGAAATTTATTTAAAATACTATTAATTGAACTCATTAGGTAATAATTAAATTTATGCACAAAGTTGTTTCAGAAGGGGAAATGCTACACGATAAAAATGTAAAATTGTTAAAGATGGCATTTTTTAATGTATCGTTGTTGGGGTTTTTTTTTTTTTTTTTTGGTTTTTTTATACTTATAAAGTAATTGTGAACTTAAATATTCCCTAAAGAAAAAGCTCTAACGATACAATTAGGCTTTTAAAAATTATTTTTCAAAAATTATATCATTAAATTATAAATCTTCGCTATGAACAATGCTATGTCTTAGAAGAAACATCATTTAAATTTTTATTTAACTTTTATGATTATAGATGGCACTGCATTTTCACTCAAACCCCCAAGACAACAGTTCTTAGGTAATTCTCTAAACCTAGATTATTTTAAAATTCTGTACATTTTTTACTCCCAAATTCAAAAATTATTACTCACTAATACTCAGGACATCCAATAATCATTTACTGGCCTCACAATTCCCCTCTCTCCCAATACAAATAAATTGTTCCCAACACAATTTTCCCCCAATACAATTAGTACAACACAAAAGTTCCCCACTTGGCAATCATCATATAGGAAAAAATAATGCTTTCTCACCTCTTACATCAGCTGCAATTTATATAATTTGAATTCATAATACTTCGTCTTATCATGGGTGATCAATTTTAAAGTCATGATGACAGACGATATTCCTCATGGTCACATGGGGACGTCATCTAATATTTTGGTGAGGCCCCCTGACGGATCTCTGACGTACGATATGAACTTTTCTTTCTGAGATGCACAGATACCAATCATGTCGTCAAAGACCGCGGGAGCTTCTTAAAGGTGAAGGGATCATAGAAAAGGTTACTAGGAAGGTGTTAATAGTGTTTTTGATGAAAAATAGTCAAAATTAAAACTCGAAATTGGGGGGAGGGGGTGAGGTTTATTCCGGAAAGATAATAAAAAAAAAATTAATTTAATTATTAAAATATATATATTAGAAAATAAAATTTTGTATGTATTATTTTAAAAAATCCTGCTATGTTTGTCTGTTTACCAGTTAACAAAAAAATATTGAATAATAAGTTAATATTTGAATAAATCAATAAACTATTTATATATATATATATATATATATATATATATATATATATATATATATATATATATATATATATATATATATATATTACTGCTTAAATAAAAAAGTGTTACAAATATAAATTAAACTACAAAAGAATGAAATATCACTATTAATTCCTACATTGTTTTTTATGAGAAAATAACATTTTGCTTTCATTAAAAAATTACGTTGGAGTAAATCCCGGTTGTTCAATTTATTAAAAAAAAAAAAAAAAAAAAAAAAAAACATTATCTACGGAATCAAGATTTATCCCGGAAAGATAGCAAAAAAGTACAATTTAAATATTAAAAAAGTATTCAAAACTAACATATTGTATGCATTATTTAAAATATCTTACTATGTTTAACTGTTTACCAGTTAACTTAAAGTACTGACTAATAAGTTAATATTTGAATAATTCAATGAATTATACTTATAAATATTTTAATGCTTAAATAAAACAGTATTAGGACTACAAATAGAAATTAAACGATCAAAAAGAATGAAATGTCACTACTAATTCCTACAATGTTTTTTATGATAAAATGACATTCTGCTTTCTTTGAAAAGACAATTTTACATTACCCGGTTGCTCAATTAAAAAAACTCGGAACCATTCAATTTAACAGGAATGAACAAAAACAAGTTGATTAATGAACCAAATCCTCAAACCTATAATTTTTTTTTCTTCATATTCTTTATATCGCAGTCTATGCATAAAAAGGCTTGCGATGCCCTTTTAAGATGTTTTAATTTTTATGATTCTATCACATATAGGTTTCTAAATTCAATAGACTACAACTGAATGGCTGTCAATTTTAACTTCAACACTATAGTAATATGTTGAGAAGAATTTCAAAAGTTCTGTCCATCTGTCCAAGTTCAGCATTCCTAGAAAAATTAGCCGACCAAACGGTATAGTGGTTAGCGTGCTATCTTCTAGACCGCGAGGTTGCGGGTTCGAGTCCCGTATTGGGCATGGGTGTTTGTAAATGTATTTTGGCTTGTCAAATGACAAATGTTTCGGAGCATTATAGCCCTCGTGTTGTTGACGGTGCCAGATAATCTGAATACAACCAACCAATCCTAGAAAAATTACAAAGTATAAATAAACGTTTCGAAAAAACTGTTCACGAATTACGATAGTAATTTCTGTTTTCCCTTTCACCAATAAAAACAAAGAATATAGAAAAATATGTTGTTTTTTTTGCATACTGAATCATGTTCTTATATGGTTTACAAATTGTATTATTCATTTTACAGTTAGAATGAATTAAGATTTTACATTGTTCAAGACTCCCTATTAATTTCTTGTGGAACATTTATCAATCTAGTTGATAACTTTAAAAACTTACCAGATAACCCTTTCTGTAAAAAAGTACTTTGAGTACTTACAACAGAAATGTCTAAATTTCTTTGAATTATTTATCAAAACTCAATAATTGACTAAAATTCTATATTTGCGTGGAATTGAGAATTTGAGCTTTTTTCTTATCTATACATTGTTTTAATAGTCTTGGTCAAAAGCATATATTTAACTAATTCCACACTTTCCACAAATATTGTCTTGTTCACTTATCTGGTACACATCTTTAAACAAACATAAGACTAGTTTTATGTTTATTAAAAAAAATATCCCTAATGGAAGGAATGTTAACTATTTTTCTCCTTGATAGCCTAGTCTCAGTCTATTTTGATTGAGGTATTTTATATTTCTTCATTAATATAGAAAGCTTGAATAAATTTTCTTTGCGGTGAATATAATACAAATCTTTTTGAATATGAGGAGCAAAACAATCCAATTGCCACTTTGAAATATTTAATCGCACTTAGACTATATCCAGGATAAGAATTTTTAAATCCTTTTATGTTACCTTGAAAATGTAGAAATGTCATAGGTTTATGCAGAAATATCCCATGTAGAAATGTAATAGGTTTATAAAGAAATGTCCCATGTAGAAATATCATGGGTTTGTGTAGAAATGTCTTAGGTTTATGTAGAAATGTCTCATGTAGAAATATTATGGGTTTATGTAGAAATGTCCTGTGTGGAAATATCATGGGTTTATGCAGAAATATCCCATGTTGAAATGTAATAGTTTTATATAGAAATGTCCCATGTAGAAATATCATGGGTTTATGTAGAAATTTCATAGGTTTATGTGGAAATGTAATAGGTTTATTTAGAAGTTTTCCCTTGTAGAAATATCATGGGTTTATGTAGAAATGTCCCATGTATAAATGTAATAGGTTTATAAAGAAATATCCCATGTAGAAATATCATGGGTTTACGTAGAAATGTAATAGGTTTATAAAGAAATGTCACATGTAGAAATATCATGGGTTTACGTAGAAATGTCTTAGGTTTATGTAGAAATGTCATAGGTTTATGTAGAAATGTCATAGGTTTATGTAGAAATGTCATAGGTTTATGTAGAAATGTCCCATGAAGAAATATCATGGGTTTATGTAGAAATGTCATAGGTTTAGGTAGAACTGTAACATGTATACTCGGTTATACCCTTTACATTTAACATTTTGTGTGAAAGCTAAATTAGACAGTTTTTGAATAAATTATGTTATTTCACCAAAAATATTTTTTTACGAATTTTATCAAGAATACTTTATACACTTGACACGCTGAAAGTATTTTACTTATCCCAAGTACCATATATCTCTGGACAGTTTTAAACAAGCTGGATTCCAGTCATTTTCGATTTAATTTTGGTAGTGAAACTCATCTTGACAAGAGCTTTCATTTGACATATATCAGGTGTCTGTGCAAATTGTAATTTATTCTGTGAATAGTCATCTCAGTTTGCTAGTCAGGGTCTTTCTTCAGCTTTTCTTTATATTAGTGTTGTATAAAGGGTAAAAGCCTGAAAATAATTGGAAGGCTGGACTATTTTAGTTCAACTAATTATAATATAATTAACCCTTTGCACTCGATACCTTTTTCGGCACCAGCAACTCGAGACGTTTCGCAGCGATTTTGGTTCGGTTCGTGGTTGCAGATATGCGCAACAAAGAAACTAAACGTAAGCTTGCCTTGCATCGAATTTCCGCATCAAACCTTGTGGTGAGCGAGAGTCACCTCTCGAGTTGCTGTATCCAATCATGTGGTGAGTGAGGGTCACCTCTCGAGTGCAAAGGGTTAATAATAACCCACTCTATTAGAAGATAATTTTTCTTCTATACTATATTCAAAGCTTTTGAGTCATATATATATATTTCCTGTTTCCTACATCTAATACAAGCCTAAATGTTGGCCTTACAATTAGCTAGATCTTTATATGTATTTTCGTCTATTTAGATATGTAGATGTCAGACAAAAAAGCAATTAATGGTTAAATTTATCCTCACTGATATTGATTTTAGGAGTTTGTTCTTCGTTCTAAATAAAGATCAACGTATCACTATCAAGTGTCAAGGTTATGTAGGTTTATATCCCTTTAAAAACAAATATTTTGTATTGCTTTTGTCGAAAATGATCCATTGGAACAGCTAATTTTGTAACAAATTGTTGAATAGTGTATGTCCTTGTGCTCGTGCTTAACTTCAAGTTAAATGAATATAATAATGAATATAATAATGAATTGTATAAAGACTGCAAATTTAGATGAAAAGACAGAGGATATAAAATAAGATAAGAAGCTTCCTTTTACAGTTCTTTTGGAAAAACACTTCAATTGAAACTTTGTCCGAAAAAGCAAAATTTATAGTTCCAGTAAGAGTATCAATTAAGTAG
Organism: Linyphia triangularis; assembly: GCA_963978545.1. Classification (NCBI taxonomy): domain Eukaryota; kingdom Metazoa; phylum Arthropoda; class Arachnida; order Araneae; family Linyphiidae; genus Linyphia; species Linyphia triangularis. The sequence continues at coordinate 28,872,750 of OZ021733.1, forward strand.
CTTGAATTTTAATTATATTTGTTTAACTTTTAGCAGTTATTGATGCAAAAAATCAGTAGTGGTGTTAACCTAAAATTTTAGTCTTTGAAGGAAATGCTTTCTTAAAATTTTTAATCTTTATTGTCTTTTTAGTCTGACATGGTTAAATCTAATCTCATTAACTATGCTTAAAATGAAGGAAACTTTTTTTATATAAATATAACTTCCGTCCATTTCTGTTTAGTAAAAATTTTAGTACTTCTATAAACTGTTTAACTGAAATTTTAAAATATTCGTTTTACTTTTAATATTTTAGCTAAACAAAAAATATTTTAGATTTTAGTCTATTAGCAGAAAATCTCTTTTAACCCTTTAGGCCTCATAGGATCATATGTATCCCGCTCATAGTTCCAAATCACCACTGGGACATATAGTCCCATCTAAAAAAAACCAGTGGGACACATGTGTCCCAACCCCGTCTATTTCCCCATCAGTTATTTTTGGCTTCTATTTTGACAGAATATTACTATTTCTACTATATTTGACCTATTAAACTACTAATCTACTTATTTTTGTGAAAGAAAAAAAAAACTGGTATTAAAAGGGTTATTAAATGAAGTGGAAAAATTGAACATGTCTTAAAGCCAGCTTGCTACACAATTATCGCTGTTGATTACTTTATAATCCAATGAAATGTAATGAAGTCTCAAAGAGGGTTGGATTTTTTTTTTTTTTTTTTTTTTAGCAACAGAGGAGAAGTTGGACTGTACATATATTATATGGACAATTCTCTGGCTGACACTCGGGACATTTTGGCACTTTTTTCAACTCGTAAACAAATTAAAATTCTAAAATTTTCATGAATCTAGTCGTTATGTTTTTGTTTGCTACAATACTAGCTGATGGCAAAGTTATATTAAAAGATAATTATTTGAACTTTTTGATTTATTATAAGCAACCAACGTACGGGACAAGGACGTGTCCAGTGTGCGTCGGTGACTTATAAATATATATTTAACCTACTTATAATATTTATGTTTTGATATAACTTTGCTACCATCTAGTATTGTATCAAACAAAAACATAACTACTAGATTCATCATAATTTTAGAATTTTAATTTGTTTACTAATAGAAAAAAGTGCCAAAATGTCCGATGCTTAAGCAGAGAATTGCTCAGATACGGATTATGGCGATTTTGTGGCACTTTTACAAAGAAATTTGTAAAAAATAATATCTGCAAGAGGGCCGGCAAGATTGTTTGTAGAGCGTGCAAGTGGATTAAAGTTAAAAAAAAAAAAAAAAAACTTAGATTTTTAATAAATACAAATTGAATTTTCTTTTGTAATGTTATTTAACAGTTATGCATTAAATTCCACATCAAGTTGATGGTTTGAATTTATTTAACGTGGCACTTGTAACTTATTTTTTCCTTCGAATTCCACAAATTTTCTTTCTTTTTGTTTTAATTTTCAAAATACAGAGAAGTGGGGTGCAGGAACACTCCCATTCGAAATCTTGGAGACTCTCCTGCAAACCCGAACTTAGCTGTTAGATATTTATGTAAATTAATTATCCTAATAAACATTAACATTATTAAAGTGAATTACCCATAATCTATTCAGGAAGAATATTTCCAATATTGTCTCGAGTTCGTTTTTATATTAATCATGTGATTGCTTTTGCTGTATATCATTATAATAATAATTTACTTTCATTTCTTAAAGATTTCCCTGCTGCAATGAGAAGATTGTTAAGGAATGATATATTACTCTACAGAACAGCAAGTAGTGTTTTACACATCCTACCTATCGCTGGGCTATACACTTTTCTACCAAAATACCTGGAGAGTCAATTTCAATTAAGTGCTACAAAGGCGAACATGATCTCAGGTAAAAAAAAAAAATGTTAACTTTTTTTAATAAGTCTATTTATTTTTTATTCCATGATATTGGCCCACTTTTGAAAGTTATGATTAAGGGCTTTTTTTTTCATATTGTTTTGAACAATTAATCATTTACTTAAGACAGACAACTGAGGACTAGAAATGGAAAACGATCTAAGTACCTAAAAACGGACGGAAAGATGTCCTAAAGACCAAGCTAAACAAACTGGAGAACTCCCAAAGTGCGAACTCCAGTAGCAATAATTCAAATTCAATCTGGTAATTAGTCATAGCCTTAAGTACCAATGCGAGTGTTTTTCATTTTTCGGCTCTCCTGAACATTTTCTTTTTTGAACTTAAGTCGTTTTCTATTTCTAGTCCTCAACTCATAAAGTTTAATAATGGAAAACCAAGAGTTTAACAGTAGCTTTAGTACACAATTTAATTTTGCACCATGTCGAAAAAATAATTTTTTATCGTTAGCAAAATAATATATAATTTGATTGTTAAAAGCATTTTATTGTGATGTTAAAAAAATGTTCACGTCGAATAATATTACACCGCGATACTTTAAACTAAATGTATTGGGTTGCTTTTATCATGCAAAATTATCTTTTTTTACAATCAGGGGCGCATGCAAAAATGTCTTAATAACACTCTTACCCGTCTTCCCCATCAATATAATTACTATTTTCTATTTCGATGAATTTCCCTTTTGCATGGTTAGTATCTTTCCCAATCATAGCAGCGCAGCCCTGTTGCAGTCATGTAAAGTTTTTGTCTGTGTTGTATCATTCCAATCAGACGGTTATCTGACTCTGACTAAATGTGACTTGCTTTACGTCATTACCCATATGTAGTAAATTTGTATGTAGTATACTACCGTAACTATATGTAGTAATACAAATACTATATGTAGTACTATTACCGTTCTGTTAAAATAATAGCCAGCACTTTTCGTGGGAGACTAAAGTAAATGAAGATGTAGGAGATTCTTCAGGCAATCAGCACCATTAATAAGCTATTGCCAATCTTCCCACATTTAATAATGTATTTTCCCTGGCACTACCTTCCACTATTATCACGACTCACTTTTAACTATTGGTCCTTTTAGTTAAACTCTTCTATCGCAAAACTTTAAAAAGATACTATCTAATGCATTAGAACCCCGTAAATATTTATAAACATGTCGATATTTGATGCTTATGAAAAATTCATTTATTAAGTGTGTGACAAATAATCGGAATAATCACAGTCTACAGACACCACAATCTTATATCTTAGAATTTCATGTCAGCCTAAAACAATTTATAAAGGTCACAATCAGTGTTGTCTCAGACTTATTTTATGGTAGAAAAGGAGGCTATAACTGCCATTAACCAGAATCGTGTGCAATGTATGCTTAAATACATGCGAATACTGATATCATTACAGAAAGATGCCCAATAAAATACACATCTAAGGTTTCTAATTCTTTGGTCAGTGAGTGTACTTATATAAAGATACTGTTTCCTCGAATATCAGCTGTGTACTGCAATTGCTTTTGCTTAGCACCTTCTAGACCAGTGATACCAACAAATATCAAGAAAATTATTCATTTGTCAAGTGATATATGATAACTAATCGGCATCCAAATATCCTTTTGATGGAAGAATCAAAAGAAATAAATACATCTTCTTTGATATAAATATGTATTCTTGTTTATCTATAGAAACTATTTTCTCGTATATCATACCTACGGTATACATTCTCTTGCTTAAACGAAATAAATATTTCTTCTAGGAATGGCTGGTATTTTAGTGATGGGGTTCGGAATCTTTGCCAGTGGTTCGTTCATGCGCACTTTTAAACCAAGTGCCCGCTTTGTGGCCAAATGGATAGCTGCCTCAGCTCTGGCATACTCAGTTGGAATGGTGATACTCATGTGGCTGGGATGCCCTCTAAATGACTTCGTAGGCTTAGATCCGATCGATCCAGGGTAAGTCGTGGGTAGGAAACAAATATGGATAAGGAAGCAATACATAGATATTTAAATGCTGTGGACCACTAACGAAACACAATTGTTTGTTGAAAACCATCCTCGTCACCCATTTCCATCCCTTATGGGGTATGATCATACCTTGAGTTCTACATTTTTATTCCGATCTTGAAAAAATTTAAAAAACAAACTATATTTTCGCTATTCCAATAATGTCACCAAAAAAATTATTGCCCAAACTGTTCCGGACCGATTCGACTGCGTTCATCTGTAAGCTCGAAGACATCTGGAACCTGCCACAGAATCAGCATGAAAGAGTATGGTAAATGGAAAATAAATTAATGAACCAATTTTTTCTTCACACTATACTTAAGCTCTTAAAATTTTGATAGAAAGGTAGATACGCATAAAAACCCTTAATTCCTAAAAGAACGACTGAGTGTGGCTTGACAACGCAGTTTGTAATTTGTTATCTACGTTCTCTGAGGAAGGCACAGTGGCATCCCAGCAAATATAAAAGAGAAGTTCAAAAGTATTGTCATACATGAAATACTGTAAAAAAAACTTTGAAAATTCATCTTCAGCGCAATGCCTGCATGAAAATAGAATGCTCCAATATGAAATACATCAAATTTAAAATTGAAAAAATTACATTAAATAGTAGATTGAAAAGTTAAAAAATCACGACTGCATCTCGTTATCAAGGGGCTCGAACCCAACCAGGATTTCGGGGATGCGTTTCTGAAGGATAGATCAGTAATAAATTACAATCCATCCTCGTACCCCGACGCATCCCACTGCAAGACAGAAAGTCAAATAAATAATTTATAAAAATTAACATACATTTATAAAAATTAATAGTCATGTAAAAGGTTACGATTTCTTCCTGGAGAGGTTTGATGCTGTTTTTGGTAAGATGTTTTATAAATGTATGTTAATTTTTATAAATTATTTATTTGACTCTCTGTCTTGTAGTGGGATGGATCGAGGTTCGAGGATGAATTGGTAATTTATTACTGATCTATCCTTCAGAAACGCATCCTTAAAATCCTGGCTGGGTTCGAGCCCCTTGATAACGACATCCTGTTGGGATTTCTTAACTTTTCAATTTTCTTTTAAATGTAACTTTTTCAATTTTCTATTTTAAAATAGTGGTGTCCCAGGTAGCATAGCAATATTGGAAACAGGGATTCTGGGAAAGTTGGACAGTCCATGCGATTCTCGAACATCGTTCCAAAATACACAATTTTTTTAAATAAAATAAATAAACATGTCAAACCCATCACAAAACATAATTTTCAGCCCTCGGTCCTCTCTAATAACACTATATTTCAATTTTAAAAGTCTGCATCAACATTTCAAAACTTCCAGTATATTTTACCCAGTATTGGGCAAGATTGACCAAGATCCGTAGCAACAGCCAGTCTACAACATTCCTCATCGGAATTGGCCAGTGTCGATCCGATGATGACTAGGGGGGATGCTTTTAAGCAAGCATCATATGTCTTCGAGAAATACAAACACTCTCTGAGGATTCATTCCAGAATATTTTGAGTTCAAAAAGTTTTGTCAGTAACCATAGAAATCTAGTGAACAAGATGATATTCTCCTAAGAGATCATTCCCATTGCTTAATGTTCATTCGAAGTTCAACCTAATGTCCTATGCAGTGTAGCTCATTTGCTAAATTTCCACACAATTAGATATGCTATATTAATTACTTTCAATTATACCCATATGCTTACATAGGGTAATGAAAGTATAGCATACGGTAATAATTTTTTTTTTTTTTTTTCATTTCTCCACGTTTTGGAACATCCTGATTTCAAGAAAGTGGTCGAGAAAAAATGTCTGTCTGTGTGTACGTGGTCAGCATAACTCCCAAACAAACTGACCTACGATGTTCAAATTTGGTGTGCGGATTAGTGTTGGCCATGGGACCTACCATTAACGTTTTCGTCAAAATCACGCATATGCATGAGGTTGAAATCATGAAAATTCTTGAAATAATCATATATTTTTCAGCAATTGCTAAAAAAAGCCTCTAACAATTTTTATTAAAATCTCTGTGCTAATGCCGTTTAAGTTGCGTGCCTTTAAATGTTATAAAAGCATCAAAAGTTGACACTTTAACTACGAGCTCTCTTTTCTTGACCATCGCCCATCAATGATTGATTTTTTCTGTTTCATGAACAAGAATGGACAATGTAATGTCTATCGAATAACATTGCCAATTTCGTCATTTTGGTTGTGTTGTGTGTGTGTGTTTTACCCATATAAAAATCAAAATTATTGCCAAAAATAAAAACGGGCCATTTTAATTTAAATGAGTGAAAATGTGAAAACGGTGAATAACAACATATAAAATTTAAATGCAATGACTAATATTATAGTGAAATTGAAAGTTGTGCAATGTTACACCCCCCCCCCCCCTCTTCCCCTCTACCCCTAGTTTTCTGATGCGATGAACTAGACATTGAAATTCTAGGGAAAGATTGAAAAAAATCTCGAAATAAACCAGTAAGTAGCTAGAAATTAACACAAGTTCCTACGAATAAATACCAGTCCCTCTAAAAGGTTACTTAGGAAAATTTGAAACTATTATTGAAACTAACTTTCTTAAAGTTATTGAAACTAACTTTCCAAGTCTGGTAATAGGTAAAATAAACAGATGAATGAGCTTAACATTAAGTGAATGCTGTGTCCATTTATTAATTAAAATATATAGAAAAATATTTACCAAGAAATTCTTTAAAAAAGACTTCTTAAAATGTATTCGAACACAATTTTTAAAGAAAATAAATTTTCAAAAAAAAATTAAACTTGTAACATTCTTTACTAGGTATAATTTCCAGTCGATACAAAATATTACTTTAATCCTAAATCAAGTAAATATTGTGGTAAATATATACCTTTTTCTGTTTACTTTTCTATTTTTTAAGATTCTTAATGCATATTTTAAAATTATATATTAGATCAACAATAATTGAAGACTAAACATGGAAAATGACATAAGTACCAAAAAAATCGAAAATCTTTTTTCTTACGGAAAAATGTACTAAAGACCAAGCTAAACAAAATGGAGAACGTCCAAAGTGCGAACTCCAGTAGCAATAGTTCAAATTCAATCTAATACTTAGTCATAACCTTAAGTACCAATGTGAGTATTTTTCATTTTTCAGCTTTCCTGAAAAATTTCCTTTTTTGGACTTAGCTTGTTTTTCATTTCTAGTTCTCAATTATCAGCATTTACTCAAACTCATCTTTAACAAGTTGATTCATTTATATTTATAAAAATTATTTCAATGTTTAACAGATATAGATTTCTTAACACATCCCATACTATCTTGAAATATTTGAACATAAGATTATAATGATTTATGTGTAATGGTAATAAATGGGGATAAACGTTTTTAAGCTTGTTTTTACCCTACAGGAGACCTGGAGGTTTAGCTGTTCAAGCTTGCAATGCCACTTGTGAATGCCGTTTAGGTGAATTCGCCCCGATATGCGCCACTGATGGAAAAACTTACCTTTCACCCTGTGTTGCTGGTTGCACAAAGGTTAGAGAAGATGGTGATGATGTAAGTTTATTTTCTCAATTTTATAATATTCGTTTGATATTTTAAGGGGACTTGGTACCCCTTGTTTTTACAGAAAATAATAAGAATATAAATTTTCTATTTTTTGCGTGTTTATGATCTTTGAAACCTTCTCCTTATTCTGGAAAGTTTTTGAGTTCATCCAAAAACTGCAATTGCCGAAAAACTATATTCTTATAGAGAATTTAACATTGCTGCATTAGCTCCTTCGATGTTTCGAACGCATTTTTCTCAGTTCGTGATTTTTGAAATTCCCACCTTACTGAAAGTGCTAAAACTTCAGCAAATATGAATGAAATGACGTAAAAATTTTCGCGTGTTTATAATCTTTGAAACCTTCTACCTTATTCTGGCAGGTTTTTGAGCTAATCTAAAAACTACAATTGCAGAAAAACTATATTCTTATGGAGAATTTAGTATTGCTGCAATAGCTCCTTCGATGTTTCGAACGCATTTTTCTCAGATCGTGATTTTTGAAATTCCTTCCTTACTCAAAATGCTAAAACTTCAGCAAATGTTAATGAAATGACGTAAAATTTTTTTGTGTTATTCTTTATATCTATTTGACATAAATCAGCATGGATTTTTAATAAAATAAAAACTTTTTTTTTCAACAAATTTAATTGTTGAAAAATACCCGTTTTTTAAGCTTTTTTTACCTAAAGGTACAGTAATTATCGTTTTTCTCGAAAACTATTTGACTTATTCTAAATCCGATGCCTAAAAAGTTAGAGTATATTACTAGGAACATTTATTTAAAAAATTCAGGAAAAATTTTAAAAGATGAGAAAGAAGATAAAATTTTTAATTTGATACACTTTTTTTTTTTAATTAAATTTTGAAAATTTAGAACACTGTGTGAACTTTTTTTTAAATAAAATTTAGTTTTCACTTAGTAATACTTCCAAATATGTAAAAATTAGAATTTTAAAGGCCTAAATAAAAAAAAAAAGTTTGAAGGGTACGAAGTCCCCTTAATAGTCTAACTACTATGTGTATTTAAAAAAAAAAACACCATGTCTAAAAGGTTATTTCTTGTGTTATTTCTTTTGTTATTAAATCTATGGCATCAGCGTAAATTGTAAAATAGCTTAAAGTAAAGTAAGGAATCATAAAAAAATATTTTGATTTAATGTAATTTTTTGTAATCTATTTTAAAAATGTTAGAGAAATTAATATTTATTCAACCAAAGTAGCTAAGATAGAAAGTCATCACAAAATTGTTTTTGAGGTCAAATTCCAATAACGCAAAAATACAAACACTTTATCTTTAAAATAAACCGAAATACTACTCAATCAAAAACATGTTTAATTACATTTTAGAATAGCTATGTGATAGGAAAAATTATGCATGCTAAATAAATTGATTACTTCAATTGTCAAACCTAAAGTATTCTAAAAATTATATATTATTGCCATTAAGAAAAGAACATTTAGAAGAAAAGTCTTTTTTTTTTTTTCAACAGAAAGTTTTAATGAGACGTTTAAAATAATTTGCATCAGAACATCGATTGAATCTGAACATATAAATTTACTTTTTCAAATAAAGATTCAGCCACTGAATTTTAAAAAACGTTCTTATTCAGTTAATGTAAAAGATAGAGTAACAATCTTTTGTATTAATTAAATGATCCAGGAATGCTTTTGCAAGGACGCAAGGACGATATAAAAATTAAAATTTCTTAATTTCAAAGTAAATTACCCATCAAAATCATACTATCTTCTTATGATTTTTCACCTTTTGTCGATGACACCTGTTATTTATCACCGATGCATTATCTTTAATAGAATAAGAAATAATCCCTGAAAAAATATTTTTGGGACAATCTGTATGAGTTTTTTTATAATTAGACAAAGTACAATACAATAATTACTGAAAACCATATATTAATCGCATATTATCAGAAGGAAATGAATAAATGGTTAATATAAATGGTTCATCGTATAAAAGTGTGGCAAGAGTACCCTCTATTGTATTGCGTGACATCAAACTTGAAAAAAAACTAAGCACTTATGAATCATTTCCGTATTTCTCACACAGTCCCAAATATTAAATGTTAAATAATTCGAAAACCGGCGGAATGCTGTAATTGAAATTCCCTCCTCTCTCTCTCTCTTCACAAAAGTAATGAGAATCCGAATAAAGATAAAGGAAATGGGAATTAAATAATTTCCCGAGTTTTTGTAAAAGACTGTTTTTCTGTCATAACAATTGTCATACTATTTGTCATTAAATGAAAGCTATAGGAATTTAAAAAGTAAATCCCATTACTGGGTAATAGATTTGATTAACAAAGCAACCAATTATACTTTGGGAAAAAATATTCTTTCCAAAAGTGACATTTGAAAATTGCGAAATAACGAGAACTTAAAAAACTATGAATACTTTCCGGGAAAGTATTTTTGTTGAATTTATATTTAAAAGAACTATTTTTCTGTATACTGTGTAGAAATAGCTGCTGTCTTAAAAATATTATGGTTGCGGTTGCTAAAATTATTTGACTGTTCAATTTAAAAACCTAGTACCTGAAGGTCACTTGAGTCGTATAAGAGCGAGAAGAAAAAAAATGTTTTATTTGGTTCTCTAAAACCATTACACTGTTAAAAATTATGTTCCATTTTGCACCAAAAATTGGTTTCCGTGTAAAAAAAGCCGTGTTAGAGTTAGAGTTTTTTGCACTGTAATGGCCAATAAAGCAAACAAACACTTTTTGACACATACTTGGATTTCAAAATAAAAAGCAGTGTTAGAGTTCTAGTTTTTTGCACTGTAATGGCCAATAAAGCAAACAAACACTTTTTGACACATACTTGGATTTCAAAATAAAAAGTAGTGTTAGAGTTCTAGTTTATTGCACTGTAATGGCCAATAAAGGAAGCAAAAACTTTTTGACACATACTTGGATTTCAAAATAAAAAGCAGTGTTAGAGTTCTAGTTTTTTGCACTGTAATGGCCAATAAAGGAAGCAAACACTTTTTGACACATACTTGGATTTCAAAATAAAAAGCAGTGTTAGAGTTCTAGTTTTTTGCACTGTAATGGCCAATAAAGCAAACAAACACTTTTTGACACATACTTGGATTTCAAAATAAAAAGCAGTATTAGAGTTCTAGTTTTTTGCACTGTAATGGCCAATAAAGGAAGCAAAAACTTTTTGACACATACTAAGATTTCAAAATAGAAAGCCGTGTTAGAGTTTGGGTCACCTTACGGAAGTCCCTGTTTCGAAACCTGGTTTTGTCGCTCTGCACCTAAAATATCTGTATGACGACTGTTGACCAATCCGGAAGCTTATTATACGTTTTTAAGAAAGACAGTCAAGTACGAGTACTCACACTCCCATTGATCGCATACAGAACACTTGGGGTGTAAGATATCAGCAATCACGTTTGACTTTTTATCTTTGAAAAAGTTATAAGGTTGCGAATTAATATGTAAGAGGACACAGTGTCGTAAAGATAGCTAAATTTTAATTTTTTTTATTTGATATAATTATTGTTTGGAATATTGTACGTTTTTAATGAGTTATTTGACATTTTATGATGGATGACAGGATGATGTTTTTCAAGAAATGAAAACTAATTCGATTTTCTTGCTGTTTGTTCTTTCTTGATATTAAGGTTTTCGAAAGGCTAAGGCTTTGGCGAAGGTTTAGCTAATGGAGAAGCAGCACATTTTTCAATCATGTTGTAAAATATGTCTATTTTATAAATTGGCATTCTAATTAATAATCTATGTTGTAGTTTGCATTTTCATTAACACTAAAGTAAAATGATTACAGATTTATAAAAATTGTTTGTGTTATTATGAATAAAATATTATAATTAATTACTATGAGAATTTAGGATTTTAATCCCAATTCTTATATAATAAAGTTCAAAGAATTTTTTTTTTGGAAAAAAATTGTACTATTTAAAAGAGCCTTAGAGTTTTAAAAAATTTAATTTTTACAAAAATTTTAAAATGAAGAAGAATTTAAATTTTTGGGGGAAATAATGTTCTTTTATATAAATAAATTCAAATACTGAATACCTACTTTTTTTTAATTTAAAAATTCAACATTAAAAATGAAAGTATAGGTGATCATGTGTATCCTTAATGATTAAAAAAATAATAAAAGAGCACTTTGGAAAACCTGGAATCTTTATAATCTATTAAGGAATCGTAGATATGTAGTGTTATGAAACGAGTTCTTATTAAATAATTTTATTTTGAGAATTTTGTATTTTAAAAATTTGAGGAACCGGCTAGAAATTAGATTCTTCAAAACATTGGATAATCTTATATTTTTTTTTTATAGAAAAATTTATTGCATAAAAATATAAGTATTTTATAATAATCTCAATTTATGTTTCAGTATACGTATTTGGATTGCCAATGCTTAGGAGAAGGAGTCACTGCCAAAAATGGATTTTGTACTCTACAATGCAACAATCTCACATGGTACATAGTGATATTTTCATTTTTTGTCCTCATCCATTCTACTTCCGAAGTTGGGTCCATGCTTCTTACTCTGAGGTTTGTATTGTATACTCTTACATTGTATCCATTAAGCTCAAAGTAAATTTTACTTTCCAAACAGCAAAGTTATACGAAAAAATTAATTTAGTTAATGACATTATTCATATTTTCATATTATTTTGCTTTAATATGTTTGAAAATATGACATTAACTATTCTGACAATAGTACAATAAAACTGTTAAATTATAATTGTGTGTTTACGATCTTGGCTTTATTGTGAGTTTTAATGAATTGTTAAATATTCTTTTTAAAATTTAATACGATTTATTTCCTTTTCGTTGCATTTATTTCTATCACATCATTATTGAAGTTCAAATGTATAATTGAAAAAAGGGAATAAACACACTTTTTCACGTATACAAGATATTTTTATGAATATACAGGGTGGTCATAAAGAAACTTTGCCGATATATGGACCTCTAGCTTCCATTCCGTTCAACAGACCGAGATGAGATTTCAGGTATAGTTATTCAGAGGTATGAGCTCGGGATTATGTGAATGGCAACAAAATGGCACTCACGGTTACGGCTATAGTTACAGAAACTCGACATTTTTGAATAGCAACACCTACTTTTTCCTGTTGCAAAATGCTCAGCGCATGCGAAAAACCTGAAGAGCGTTGGAACGGTATGTGTATCACAAAAACCGGACGCGTTATGCACTCAGAAAAAAAATCTCTCTGTGAACGACCAACAAAACGCTATCAGGGCGCACGGTGGAATTTTGCATATGGCAGAAGCCAAAGTTCAAATGGGTGCCATCCCAGGCAATTTAGTCGGTTTTCTATGTGCAAATTTCCTCCGTGTGCCCCGATCGTTTTTCTGTTGGTCGTTCACAAAGCTGTTTTTTGTACGTGGATAACGCGTCCGTTTTTTGTTATAACATACCGTTTCAACGTTCTTTAGGGTTATCGCATGGACTGGGTATTTTTCAACAGGAAAAAGCAGGTAAAAGCCCTTCGAAAATTTCGAGTTTCTATAACTATAACCGTAACCGTGAGCGCCAGTTTGTTGCATTCTCAGAATCTCGAGCTCATACCTCTAAATAACTATACCTGAACTCTCATCTCGATTTGTTGAACGGAACGGCTGCTGGAGGTTCATATCCTCCTAAGACCCCGAGTACATTTAAATGCACATCGTAGTTTGTGCGCATAATTTTTCTTTGCATGAAATAGCAGAATTCAGTCCTACAGCTGATGATAGTTCCACCGATTGTGACGAAGTAGAGCCTGTAAAAAACAGATCCTCTGTCAATATATGTGTCACGAAAAGTTGGTGCGAAGCACACTCCAGCAATGGACACTAAGACTTTTTCCTCACGTTTTCGGATATCTGGATATTCACTAACTGTAAAGTATTTTTATGTATCACGTCCTCACGAAATTGTTTTGCAGCCTTTTATGATTAAATTTCACATCTGAACAATTAAATTTCAGAATTTTTGCAATTTAAGAAGATGGTCATTTTTTGTCTAAGACTAAAAAAAGTTCATGGATCAGTTCTGAAATTTAAAAGTACGTTACATAGATCCAAAAGAATAATATGCATAAAAGTTAGCTTTAAATCATGTTTCAAACAGTTGTGGGTCTCAGGAGGATATATCGGTAAAGTTTCTTTATGACCACCCTATATTTGATATGTTATAAAACAAATTATGGGAGATTTGGCCTACAACATCTTTTTGATATATAAAAGAGTACGACACAATATTAATGATTTTTCCAAAACATCTTAACTTACCAATACAATGACGGCCTTTAGGAGTGTCTAAAAATGACAGTTGCTTCCTTTTTTCGCACACTTTTTTAACTTCTCGTATTTACCAAACTTTGGAATTTGTAACTCTACACTTTTAGCAAATAATCTTTATCACTGTATCAATATATCTACAACACATTTCATGTAGAATATTCTTTGCAAAAAATTTTGGTACAGTACGCAACAAAAAAAATCCGAATGATGGCTATATCTTCGGTTCTAATTATCGTAGAATCTTGCAGTTTGCACCAAAATGTTTTGTTTACGATTTTCTATATGTCTAACGCATTTTTTTTTTCTTAGGGGGTTGTATACTAAGTAAATTTAACTCTATCTTTAAAAATTTCAATACCAAACTTTATTTTTTATGTTTTCTTTCGATTTAGAATACTTCGTTTACCATAAATACCAAATTTCATTTCATTATGTTGAGAAACACGTCACTTATGAGCGAACATCTTTTAATCGATCTTGAGGTACCGTTGTAAATCGTGGAAGGTCTTTATTAATTGTATATATATATATATATACAATTAATAAAGACCTTCCACGATTTACAGAGGTACTTGACTTTTGTTATTTCATCAATTAGAATACAAGATATAGCCACCATTCGGATTTTTTTTTTTTTTTTTTTTTTTTTTTTTTGCTTACAGTACCTTCACATCACCCAAGCAATCCAAGGTTTTCAAAAGGTTCACAACAGTTATATACTGTTCTTCTCACCAGTGTGATAAAATAGACAGTGGCAAATTTCCTTGCTACCTATTGCTGAAATTTTTATTCAGCCAAAGCTAATAAGTAAATTAAACATGAAAAGCATAGCACTTTTTGATTGTGTTCTTCTAGTTTTGTAATATTTAATAATCTCATACTTATATTAAGGCATTCATTAACGATAATTATTTTTGTTTTCATTTCAGGTGCGTGGATCCAAAAGATAAAGCCATGGCTTTAGGATTGATCTCATTTGCCATTGGATTATTTGGTATGCCTCTATTCTTAAGTCTAGCATATAAATATAAATTTGTGGAAAGTGCAATGTAAGATTTAAAAAGCTGCTATGTAGGCACAAAAGGTGTAAAAAAAATTATTAATATCTTCAAGGAATTAAATTCTTCATGACCTGATTACTTTTATTATTCTATGATTTACAACAAGAATTTTTTAATTATTATTATGGTAGGAGATAGGGAGGTAATTTTAAAGAGGGAGGTCAATAGTTTTTACTTTACGATTTTTTGAGGAAGTACATGTATTTTTATTTAAATTTTTAGCACTATCGCACCGGTTAAAATTGAATGTTGATCTGTGTGTAAATGTTTCCCTCAGTTCCGAATCATAAACAGAAGTTCAAGTATTGCTGGTTCTGCAAATATGTATCTCTTCTTATTTCCTTCGAAATCTACAAGTACGAAATCATTTATTTATTTTAATAAGCCATTATTTACAAAGTCCATAGTTTCCTCCTCCTTTCTCAAGTTCCAGCTATTTTTGTCTTAAATTCAAATATTTTAATGTTTCTTGTTTAATTGCTTCACATTAATATATAATCCTAGTTCTATTGAGATACACATAATGGCTGAATACTTAAAGTAAGGCAATTAAAATGTACCCATTAATTAATATACCAATTATAAGCTACTTAGTACAGTTAATAAAGAGTTAATGCTAGGTATAGGATGACTCTGTTTTAATATAAGTTTAAGATACATTTAGTTAAGCAGAACCTAGAGATTTGTTGTAAACTACTGAATACTCAAAGTAAGGCAATTAAAATGTACCATTTAATCTACTAATTATAAGCTACTTAGTACAGTTAGTAAAGAGTTAATGCTAGGTATAGGATAACCCTGTTTTAATATAAAATTACGATACTTTTAGTAAAGCAGAACCTACAGATTTGTGGTAAACTACTAATCCAACTGCTGTAAATATAAAAATCCGACCACAAATTTACTATTTAAGCCTAGTTCTATTGAGATACACATAATGACTGAATACTCAAAGTAAGGCAATTAAAATGTACCATTTAATTAATCTACCAATTATAAGCTACTTAGTACAGTTAGTTAAGAGTTAATACTAGGTATAGGATAACTCTGTTTTAATTTAAGGTTAAGCTACATAAATGTAAAATTTCAACCACAAATAAATCCCAGGTATATGTTTTCAGAATAAAACAGGGTATTCAATAGCGTACAAATCTACCACCTGACATTTGGTAAAATCTGCCTGAAGTGCAGCAATTAAGGTTATAATGCTATAACTCTATTTAGACATTTTTTAAACTGTTTACTGTGTATTTGAATTCAGCATTTCTTAATTAATTAAGGCTCATTATTAAGTCTCACTTACCTCAATAAATTCATATACATATACTCGGGGTTAAACACAAAGTTAATATTTATTGGCAGCTCACAAAACAATACTCATTCCACAGCGAAACATTAGGGTGATATATTAAAAGAATCCTCTTGTCAGATGTTGTTTTTATGAAACTATTTGTTCAATTATTTGTAAATCAAATGACTTTATCAGAATAGAGAAAATTTAACAATTCAAGTGTATACCATATTGGAATAGATCCCATTCTATCTTTCCTATATAGTAATTTACTTGTAGAAGCATAAAGGAAAATCTTCCTTTTCTGCAAATAAGTGTCTAAATCGGGGATGTTTTACTAAATATAAGAGTTATATGTCTAAATTTAAGTTTCTTTAGATAATTTTTATTCTTTCTACAGTTCTAACATAGTGTATGATAGTTCAATCCTCTCATTTTAATATAACAATAAGACTTATCTTGGAGCTATTAAGGATTTTAAAGGGTAGACTTGCTTATTTTCTCGAAATTTAGCTTATCGATATTGGTTGTGTATTGTTTGTCAACGGACAGTTTGTTGACACATTTGAAGTCCTTAAATACATTGATGACGTCATTACTACCAAGTTAAAAATACCGGATAATAGAAATTGAAATTTCCCTTTTTACAATAGTAACTAATTATTTAAATACAACTAAATTTTATATTTATACTATGGATTTAAAATACTCTTCTTAATAAATACTGCATTTTCCAATAATTGATCAAATTACACTAGATAATGTATATGGGATGTGAGTCCTATAAACACGTAATACCCAACTGTCATTTTTAATTCTTAACGTTTTTCAATATTGTCTTATAATTTTTTTGAATCAGGACAGGTTTTTCTTTCATCAATTGAATAGAAATCTTATGTTTGGTGGCCTTCCAATAGTGTATTAGTTATAACCTCTCTTCACATCTGTTGATACCGTTCGAGTTAAAAATTTACAAACACAAGTCTATAAATTGTACACAAAAAATTGCAAGTTCTATTTGCAAAGATATAATGCAACAGTAATTGCAACATTTGATTTTTTTCCAGGAAATGTTCCCTGCCCAGTTATCTACGGTGCTGTTGTAGACTCCACTTGTCTCTTCTGGGAGGACAACTGCGGAGAACCAGGTGCTTGTCGTCTCTATGATCCTGTTAAATTCCGCATGATGTTCCACGGATTGACAGCCATCATCATGCTAGGAGCCTTCTTCGTAGACGCTCTGGTTTGCTACAAGGCCTCATCAGTACGTTTCCATGACGACGAAGTTCCACCACCAGAAGAAGCCAAGGCAGTCCCACCACCTGAAGAAGCCAAGGCTGTTTCAGTACCAGTACCACTTAACAACGAGTCAACCGTATGATTTAAACGCACGAAAAATGATAGCCCTGCTATCGCTATGAAGTCATATTGTACATTATAATGCCATTGGACTTCCAACGAGCTCTGTTTAATACTCAGCAAGGCAACTTAAAAGTCGATTGCTAGTTACGTGTAAAGGGAGCCTTCTTATAAGTTAGAAGACGTTGTGAACTGATGGCTTTCCTTTACACGGTTGTCTCATGTCTTGGTATTGACACTTCGTGAAATATATCGTTAATTTTAAAAAGCACATTCGTGGCGTTAAGCATTTTTTGTTTGTTGTTCCTTGTATCTGAATCAAAATGAATCATAAGCTGCCTGTTATTAAATGTATTTTTGGAAATGTGGGTAGCATACCCCTGGTAATTTGTGAGAAATGTCAGAGGATGCGTGCATGAAAGAAAGAAGGTAACGATCTTAAATCTGAGCACAAATCGCATATTCTTGTGAGAATTAGATTTTCAATGAAAGAATTTTTGGAATAACAAGTACGATATTTTCGTTTACAGCATTTCCTGATCTAGATATTGTTATCAGGGCATTTTGAATTTGGATATGTACTTACAAAACAAATTGAATAAAGGCATTTGAAACTTTTACTGAGAGCTTGTTTTCTTTTTTCATACATGCTTGTATGTAAAACTTAACTTACTTAAGTACTTTCACAATTATTTATTAAAAAGTAATGTATGCTTAATAATTGTCCTTTTTTAACCCTTAAACTATTTTTAACAAAGATCTTGCTCAAGTATAAAAACAAATTAGTCAATCAAAAAAATCTGATTTGGCATAAAAATACTGATTCTTTGGAGGCATAATTTATGCTCTTAACATTTAAGAATTTAATTTTTAAGAAAATTTTAGCTGTCACCACCTGTTACAAATAAATTAATAAATTTCATAAGAAATAAACCACAATGTTTTAAAACATCGAATTTTGTTACTGAGCTATAATCGTTGTTTTTGTTCCTGGTAAAAATGTTCGTATGTTTAAAGAAAAGTTTCTGCAAGTACGAGAGAATAAAGGTATAAGGTCTAGGGGACTTTTGATAAGATGTCTAAATCGTAATGAGATATTGTTCATAAAAATTCCTTGTATTTAAGATTAAATATGTTTAGAATAACAAAAGTGAATAAAGATTGAATAATGAGATGGTATACATGATCATAGGCGCGAACTTTTCACTTTTGATCTACTCATGATCTACCTTCTGAATGTGTGAAACTTACCTCCATACCATGTAATACATTTTTCTCAATCTGTTTGACTTATGTAGCAAATGTATTTGAATAAAATTAATTCAGAAGCATTTTATGTAAAAAGTAAGAGCACTTACCAGTTATTTTTTCATTATAAGATAATTTATTTCATTATCATACATTATTTTTTAAAAAAAACGTATACTTTTATGATATTACTTAGATTAATAGTTCTAGAAAATTCATGAAAAAAAATCCTTTACCAGTTATCTCATCATTAAAAAAATTACTTATTCCAATATCATACATTACTTTCAAATATATTTTTATGAAATTGCATAAAAGAACTGTTACACTGTTAAAAAAATTTGTCCACCATGCACCAAAATTTGGTTCCCATTTAGCTGCCACCAACATTTGGTGCTTAGTTTCGCGATTTAATGGTGCTTACGGTCCGAGGTTGCACCATTAAATCGTGAAACTAAGCACCACATGTTGGTGGCAGCTAAATGGGAACCAATTTTTGGTGCAAGGTGGACCAAAATTTTTAACAGTGTACATTTAATTGATTCTCATTTGGGAAAGAGGAGTGGATAGTGTCAGTGTGCTTACAACTATTGTATATACTTTCTATTTTCATTGAACTTGTTTTTTCTTTAGAACATTACAAAATGTCTTTTTTACGCAATATTTTATATTGGAAAACACATTTTTACAGATTTTTGTAGCGGTCATTGAAAAAGAGCCTCTGCCAGTAATCTCATCATTAAAAAAATTACTTATTCCAATATCATACATTACTTTAAAATATATTTTTATGAAATTGTATAAAAGAACTGTTTCATTTAATTGATTCTCATTTGGGAAAGAGGAGTGGATAGTGTCAGTGTGCTTACAACTATTGTATATACTTTCTATTTTCATTAAACTTGTTTTTTCTTTAGAACATTACAAAATGTCTTTTTTACGCAATATTTTATATTGGAAAAACACATTTTTACAGATTTTTGTAGCGGTCATTGAAAAAGAGCCTCTGCCAGTAATCTCATCATTAAAAAAATTACTTATTCCAATATCATACATTACTTTAAAATATATTTTTATGAAATTGCATAAAAGAACTGTTTCATTTAATTGATTCTCATTTGGGAAAGAGGAGTGGATAGTGTCAGTGTGCTTACAACTATTGTATATACTTTCTATTTTCATTGAACTTGTTTTTTCTTTAGAACATTACAAAATGTCTTTTTTACGCAATATTTTATATTGGAAAAACACATTTTTACAGATTTTTGTAGCGGTCATGGAAAAAGAGCCTCTGCCAGTAATCTCATCATTAAAAAAATTACTTATTCCAATATCATACATTACTTTAAAATATATTTTTATGAAATTGCATAAAAGAACTGTTTCATTTAATTGATTCTCATTTGGGAAAGAGGAGTGGATAGTGTCAGTGTGCTTACAACTATTGTATATACTTTCTATTTTCATTGAACTTGTTTTTTCTTTAGAACATTACAAAATGTCTTTTTTACGCAATATTTTATATTGGAAAAACACATTTTTACAGATTTTTGTAGCGGGGGCGAAATGATACTTTTGCCCCCGCTATTTGTGGAGCACGGGGACGATCACCCCCTTTGTCCCCATGTAGTTGGCTCCTATGATGGTGTGGTGGTCTCATTTACAATTGACAGATACAACACCTAGGCACCAGTGGTCACTTTTTTCTAGTGGTTAGCACGCCTGTCTACTGACCTAGGAGTCCCGGGTTCGACTCCCGCTAGCTCACATTCGCTCCAAAGTAGTGACTACCGGGCAATTGAATCATACTGCCATCTATCGGTGCCTTCTGAAAATACTGCACGACCACCGCACTACCGACTCAGCAAGCAACATCTGATGACTCACAACTCTCACGCAACGTACTCAACTGATACGCAAGCAACTCTATCATTCACTACTCACTGGAAAGGGGCTATTTGGTGGTCTCGTGTACAAATGACGGATACAAAACCTAGGTACCAGTGGTCACTTTTGCCTAGCGGTTAGCACGCCTGTCTACTGACCTAGGAGTCCCGGGTTCGACTCCCGCTAGCTCACATTCGCTCCAAAGTAGTGACTACCGGGCAATTGAATCATACTGCCATCTATCGGTGCCTTCTGAAAATACTGCACGACCACCGCACTACCGACTCAGCAAGCAACATCTGATGACTCACAACTCTCACGCAACGTACTCAACTGATACGCAAGCAACTCTATCATTCACGACTCACTGGAAAGGGGCTATTTGGTGGTCTCGTGTACAAATGACGGATACAAAACCTAGGTACCAGTGGTCACTTTTGCCTAGCGGTTAGCACGCCTGTCTACTGACCTAGGAGTCCCGGGTTCGACTCCTGTTAGCTCATATTCACTCCAAAATGGTGAGAAGTGAATAAATATTGAATAGGGAGAATATTGAATACAAAATATATATGAACGTAAATATTGAATAACAAAAACTGAAATACAAAGGTGTTATATTTTCACATTTTTTCAAAAAGTTAGGACAATAAAAGTTTTTTAATCCACTCTTTAACTAATCAACAAGACTTTGCGGATAATTGTCACAAAAGTTGAAAACTGAAAATAAGTAACTAATTGGAAATTAATAATAAATAACTAAGGTTAATAATTTTATTTTATTGCTGAATTTATTGATAAACTAGCTAAATACCCGTGCTTCGCTACGAAATTGTATCATGTGTAATATTTTAGCTAGATGTGAGGCCTCGTGTTACGGAAATTTGTTATTCGTGTATAAGACCCAGTTTTTGGCGCTTCACTCGCATAAAGGTTCATTGCTAGGCAAAATCGAGCTCGCTTCGTTCGCTGAAAAGTTCATGGTCGCATAAACACAGGCTTATTTCACTCGTTAAAAGGTTCATTGCTATGCAAGCAGAGGCTCGCTTCGCTCTCTGAAAGGTTCATTGCTGCTTAGGCATAAGCTCGCTTCACTCTCTAAAATCTAATTGCTACGTAAAGACTTAATATTGGAAGCCTCTCCCATTCCCCTTTAATACAATAATACAGCAAACCTTTAAGATTATTAACACGAGTTTGTGGAAAGCAAAATTTGAAAAACAAATTAAAATTTTAACATTCTTTTTGTCAGTCCAATTAGAAGGCCAAAACTACTTGTGTTGAAAATTTCAGAAAAGTAGCCCAATGACAAATCGTTTTGTAAAATATTTGTTACTTAATAATTAAAAAAAAAATTATAATATATATATATATATATATATATATATATATATATATATATATATATATATATATATATATATATATATATATATATATATTATATATATATATATAATATATATTATATATATATATATTATATATATTATATATATATATATATTATATATATTATATATATATATATATATATATATATATATATATATATATATATATATATATATATATATATATATATATATATATATATATATATATATATATATATATATATATATATATATATATATATATATATATATATATATATATATATATATATATATATATATATATATATAAACTTTAAATTCTGTTTTTCAAAAATCCAATTAGAAGGCCACAACTATGTATGTTGAAATTTTCAAAAGCTGTAGCCCTATTTGAAATCGTTTTGTAATATATATATTTATTAATTAAAAAAATTAATTAATAACTTACTAAACAAATTTAAAATTCTGTTTTTCTGAAGTCCAATTAGAGGGCCAAAGCTACTTACGTTGAAAATTTTAGAGCTGTCGCCTTATTAGAAATTGTTTTGTAAAATATTAATTAATTAATTATAAAAACTAATTAAAAAGAAACTAAATAAAAATTTAAAATTCTGTTTTTCAAAAGTCCAATTAGAAGGCTAAAGCTACTTATGTTGAAAATTTCAGAGCTGTAGCCTTATTAGAAATCTTTTTGTAAAATATTAATTAATTAATTAAAAAAATTGATTAAAAAAGAACAAAATAAAAATTTAAAATTCTGTTTTTCAAAAGCCTAATTAAAAGACAAAAAGTACTTACGGTGAAAATTTCAGAGCTTTAGCCCTATTAGATATCGTTTTGTAGCATATTAATTAATTAATTAATTAATTAATTATAAAAACTAATTAAAAAGAAACTAAATCGAAAATTAAAATTCTGTTTTTCAAAAGTCCAATTAGAAGGCTAAAGCTACTTATGTTGAAAATTTCAGAGCTGTAGCCTTATTAGAAATCTTTTTGTAAAATATTAATTAATTAATTAAAAAAATTGATTAAAAAAGAACAAAATAAAAATTTAAAATTCTGTTTTTCAAAAGCCTAATTAAAAGACAAAAAGTACTTACGGTGAAAATTTCAGAGCTTTAGCCCTATTAGATATCGTTTTGTAGCATATTAATTAATTAATTAATTAATTATAAAAACTAATTAAAAAGAAACTAAATAAAAATTTAAAATTCTGTTTTTCAAAAGTCCAATTAGAAGGCTAAAGCTACTTATGTTGAAAATTTCAGAGCTGTAGCCTTATTAGAAATCTTTTTGTAAAATATTAATTAATTAATTAAAAAAATTGATTAAAAAAGAACAAAATAAAAATTTAAAATTCTGTTTTTCAAAAGCCTAATTAAAAGACAAAAAGTACTTATGGTGAAAATTTCAGAGCTTTAGCCCTATTAGATATCGTTTGTAGCGTATTTATTAATTAATTAAAAAAATTAATTAAAAAAGAACTAATTCAAATTTTAACATTCTGTTTGTGATGTATACAATTAGAAGGCCAAAACTACATACGCTGAAAATTTCAGAGCTGTAGCCCGTTAGTAATCGCTTTGTAACATATTTATTATAATTAATTAAAAAAATTAATTAAAAAGAACAAAATAAAAATGTAAAATTCTGTTTTTTAAAAGTCCAATTAAAAGACAAAAACTACTTATGTTGAAAATTTCAGAGCTGTAGCCCTATTAGTAATCGTTTTATTAAATGTTTATTAATTAATTAAAAAAATTAATTAAAAAGGAACAAATTAAAAATTTAAAATTCTGTTTTTTAAAAGTCCGATTGAAAGGCCAAAACTACTGATGTTGCAAATTTCAGAGCTGTAGCCCTATTAGATACCGTTTTGTAACATATTTATTAATTAAAATAATTAATTAAAAAAGAACTAATTAAAATTTTAAAATTCTGTTTGTGATGCATAAAATTAGAAGGTTAAAACTACTTATGCTGAAAATTTCAGAGCTCTACTCCAATTTTAAGTAGGTTTCTATAGATCCACAGAGACACAGACAGACACACAGCTTGTTTTATTATTATAGATAGTGATAAATATCTGTATGAGCATACAGGGTAACTTTCTGTGTATATTTATTTGGAGTCGTATTTTTAGTTAGCTGAAATTAAATTTATAATAGTATAAGTTAATAAGAATCTTTAAGGTAATTTATGAAATGATCAAACATTCAAGCATAATTAAATTCAAAGATTTCGTTTCTCTCTTTTCTCTACTGGCCTTCTTTTAATTCATTATTTTAGTTTAATGATTGAATGCTGATAAATTTCTACGTTTTTTTTTTTATTATTGTTATTTTTAACTTTTATAGCTGACACACTGAAATTATTGCTATCAAATAATTCAATTTCCTTATTAAAGAAAATAATAGAAGATTTAAAGCACATTGCATGTTTATATTTGAGGATCAATTTCTGTCCAGTTGCCTTGAGCCAACAAATTTCTTAATAAAACCTTGGTTTTAAGTTCATCCAGATTAGTTTTTCGATTTTTAAAGACTCTTTCCTAGAAGTATTCATTGTCAAAGAACTCCGAAAATAAATCTACTTTCGTGGAGTTTTATTAATATTTTGCATATTTTCTATGTTGTTGTTGCTATTTTGGTTAAGGTGTCACACATATTTTCATCTTTAAAAATCAATAAAAAAAGATTGTAGGTTTTTCTAATTTTTTTTTTTTTTTTTTTTTTTTTTAACGTTTGTCTTGATATTATAAGTTTATTTTGTGAGAGGGTTTGTTTTTGCGCATTATTATTGTTGTTGTTATTATTATATAATTATATCATCATTGTCAGCATTATTATTATTGTTGCTATCATTATTATTATTAAATTATTACTGTTATTATTATTCTATTATTACTATTTTAATATTATAATTATTATTATTATTATTATTATTATTATCCTTAATATTATTGTTTTATTATTACTATTTTAATTTTATTATTAATAATAATGTTGCTGTTGTAATTATTATTATTATTAATGTTTTTATTATTATTATCATCATTATCATTACTTTTATTATTATCATCATTATTGTTATTATTACTTTTATTATTATTATTATTATTATTATTATTATTATTATTATTATTATTATTATTATTATTATCATCATTAACATTAACATTATCGTTGTTATTGTTGTTATTATTGTCGTTGTTATTGTTGTTGTTATTATTGTTGTTGTTATTATTGTTAATATTATTTTATTATTATTATTGCAATTACTAACTATTCCAGAAACTGCTTTTAGCTAGTATTACAAGGAGGCTACTTATTTAGTTTCAACACTTGCGGTACAAATAGAAAAAATTAGAAGACATTTATTTTTACCACATTTAATCAAAACATTACCTCTTAATGGGTCCCTTGAATAAGGAATCATTAAATTAAATGTTTCAAGAATCACTTACATACAATCGTCCAAGAAAAGTACGCTCCCTTTACAATTCCTCTACTGAACCATCAGGCAATTTGCCCACGAATCCGCAACAACAAGCATTAGATAGCGGGTAAATATTTCTAACCTTGGACTAGCACCAAAATTTGGATTGTTTGCGAATTATAATTATAATTATAAAATGTCGAAGGTGCAATCATTGAAGTGATTGCATAAGCCTTAATTATGCAATCAACATGAAAATACTAACTTATATTTTGGAGTTTCATTTAAGGGTTATTTTATTGCTCCTCAAAACTTATAATGAACGTAAGAGAGTGAATTCAATTCACATATATTAAAAATACTTAAGGTTTTTTTTTTCTCTTTCTTTTTTACCTGGCTACCTGGCAGCACCAACTGCGGAAGGTTAATGGAAGCATGGATGGAAATCTAAAAATGTATATCCGGTAGCCTCAATGCAGTAACCGATACATTGTTTTTCCCAACGTCGCTGGTGACACAGGGTATTTTAAAATGACGTACGTACGTCACAAAGTTGTGCGTTAAAATTTATTATGAAATATCGTATAAGTTATCTATTAAAATACAGTATTTATCCAAGTTTTAATGGGTAAAGGAAACTCTTAAAATAACTTTCTTACCGAGCCAACTTGTACTTACATCAAAACAAAAAAAATTCATAAATTATCACAAGAGGTATCGATAGATTAATCTTTAAGGATGGCATCTTCTTTATACAGAGATAAATAATTGGAGGTTCTTAAACAGAAATAAAAAGTAAAAAACGAACCACAAAGAAATAAGATTTGACGCGTAGATTCGCTTTATTCTTCTGAGTTTCACTGGCGGCATAGAAATATTTAAAATGGAGTACGTAAAAGGCATTCTGACATTTTTAATTTTAAGCGTTATACAAACAATGAGAACTTGTACGTATGTTAAAACAACAATTTGTTAAAAATTGCTGTATGAGATATTGATAGATTTATCTCTAGGAACAGCTTCTTACTTACAGAAATAAGCAATTGAAAGTTTTTAAACAAAACTGAAAAGTTAAAAAAAGAATAACTAATAAAAAAAATCCCTAATTTAGAACTGAATTATTTTTAAAATATATTATTAAAGGAAATACAAATTCAAACTAAAAGATTGTAAAATAAAAATGAATACATTTTAAATAGAAAAATAATTCCTTTAAATAATATAGAATACATTTTCAAAATTGAAATTGGATTTATTTTATTGGTTGGTTGAGGTTTTACAGTCCAAGGCCTTCACTAGGGCCATGCTGCCTTAAAAAGTAGTATCTTTTATGATTTATTTTATTGCGTTTCGCTATTTATTCTTCCAGGGAATTATTAGTAAGAAGAGTCGGTGGCTACCTGGCCAGCTTTGATACCTGTATGCAAAGGATACTTACAACTGCACTTTGGATCTTTTGTTTGAAAATCAATGCTAAAAAAAATTACTAAGTATAGAAGATATGTAAAGGATATTTACAAATGCACATTGGGTCATTTGTTTGAAAATCGATGTTAAAAAAAATTTACTAAATGTCGAATATAATACTCTATGAGAGAAGATAATACTCTATGAGACTGTAAGCAAGGGATGCTTACAATTGCGCATTGTGTTATTTATTTGAAAATCGATCTTAAAAAAATGTACTAAATGTAGAATATAATACTCTATGAGAGAAGATAATACTCTATGAGAGAAGATAATACTCTATGAGAGAAGATAATACTCTATGAGACTGTATGCAAGGGATGCTTACAATTGTGCATTGTGTTATTTATTTGAAAATCGATCTTAAAAAAATGTACTAAATGTAGAATATAATACTCTATGAGAGAAGATAATACTCTATGAGAGAAGATAATACTCTATGAGAGAAGATAATACTCTATGAGAGAAGATAATACTCTATGAGAGAAGATAATACTCTATGAGACTGTAGGCAAGGGATGCTTACAATTGTGCATTGTGTTATTTATTTGAAAATCGATCTTAAAAAAATGTACTAAATGTAGAATATAATACTCTATGAGAGAAGATAATACTCTATGAGAGAAGATAATACTCTATGAGAGAAGATAATACTCTATGAGACTGTAGGCAAGGGATGCTTACAATTGTGCATTGTGTTATTTATTTGAAAATCGATCTTAAAAAAATTTACTAAATGTCGAATATAATACTCTATGAGAGAAGATAATACTCTATGAGACTGTAAGCAAGGGATGCTTACAATTGCGCATTGTGTTATTTATTTGAAAATCGATCTTAAAAAAATGTACTAAATGTAGAATATAATACTCTATGAGAGAAGATAATACTCTATGAGAGAAGATAATACTCTATGAGAGAAGATAATACTCTATGAGACTGTAGGCAAGGGATGCTTACAATTGTGCATTGTGTTATTTATTTGAAAATCGATCTTAAAAAAATGTACTAAATGTAGAATATAATACTCTATGAGAGAAGATAATACTCTATGAGAGAAGATAATACTCTATGAGAGAAGATAATACTCTATGAGAGAAGATAATACTCTATGAGAGAAGATAATACTCTATGAGAGAAGATAATACTCTATGAGAGAAGATAATACTCTATGAGAGAAGATAATACTCTATGAGAGAAGATAATACTCTATAAGACTGTAGGCAAGGGATGCTTACAATTGTGCATTGTGTTATTTATTTGAAAATCGATCTTAAAAAAATTTACTAAATGTAGAATATAATACTCTATGAGAGAAGATAATACTCTATGAGACTGTAGGTAAGAGATGTTTACAATTGCGCATTGTGTTATTTATTTGAAAATCGATGTTAAAAAAAATTTACTAAATGTAAAATATAATACTCTATGAGAGAAGATAATACTCTATGAGACTGTAGGTAAGAGATGTTTACAATTGCGCATTGTGTTATTTATTTGAAAATCGATGTTAAAAAAAATTTACTCCCCGTGGAAAATATTTTTATACTCTATGAGAAAAGACCGTTTGTAAGGGAAAATCCCTTCTTCTTTCGTTCTACTTTAAATTACAATAAATAAATGCATTATTGTTTTAAAGATGTAATCCTCCGCATTGAACAATTCTCTTTATCATTTGCTGATTAATAAAACTTAAATGTTTTAAAAAAAGAGTCCATTGGATACTCTAATATGGATGTACAGGATATGATTTATCACCAGACTGATAAAGTACACCAGCCGTGCCAAATTTTGCTTCCCATATCAAGTTATATACCCAAACCAATAGAATACAATATTTATTTCCTATGAGCTTCCAAAACATTCATTCCTTTAAGCAATCTTAAATGCAAAGCCTGTCCATGGATCCACTTGTACTTGAATTAGGGGCTTCGAACATTCGGAGAGATCATTTCATGTAAAAAAAAAAAAACTCTAGCCAAATGTAAATAGGAACAAATAAATAAATTGGGTCTCGTTTGTTTGAACCAACAATTTACAGGAAAAATAGCGAAAAAATATGAATTAACAGATCAAATATCATTGATTTAATCTTTTGGGAATATAGGCCACAACAATGGATGACCAATTTTTTTTTAATATTTAAAAAATGCATATATTTAGATAGAAGTTAAGTAGAGGAGTTTGACATATTAATTTTCTAATTACATTTTAGTAGCAGATTACTCTATCTTTATGAAGAAATTTGAGGATAAAATGTCTAAAAAATCTTAAAACTAAATTGATATAAAAAGAGAAATATAAAGGTATAAATATATCAAGGTATAAAGATCTCTAAGATTCAACCCCTATGATTACACAAAGACTCTCACCAATAAACATTTAGAAGATCAAAAATACTAATACGAGTAAAAAAATTACACTGTCGCCATGATTAACCAATAGAGATAGAAAAGATTCAACCCCTTGGTTACACAAAGACGCTAACCAATTATCTTTTTGTTACAATTTATTAATTTATTCTTTAGAAAATCTAAACATCACATTTCCATAAAACTTTTGAATACATCAGTTGCCAGAATCTCAGACAAAAAATATCTCAAAGCTCATACATTGGCGTACCTGAAGATAAAGGGGCTCTTTGGCATGCAAGTAGGAATGGATAACAACAACAGTTGTTCAGCTAATTAGGTATAGAAGAGGCTGTCGTCTTACCAGAAGTACACACTTAATTTTGATTTTTCAATTTTTTATTCTCTTACTTACAGAAATTCTGCCAAAACTTTGTTTGAAGGGAAATTTATCTGGCAAAATAATTCTATTTTATTGTTTTTGCCAAAAAATTTGATCCTCATTTATTATCCCAAAGTAGAGTAATTCTGCCCTAACTCTAGACACTGGACATGGTTGCCATAGAAAGGTAACTGAATCTGGAATTTGGAGAAAAAAATATACCCATAACTTTCCAGCTTTCATAAGAATTTTATTACAAAAGTCACATTTTCTCCTCGATCTTTTGAACGACAGCTTGATTATAATGTTAATAACAAAGAAACTTTTATGAGCTTATGGTATCAAAAAAATAAACAAAAATTTCCGAACAAACAATGTCACTCTTCAACAACTCAAAATATATCTATATTTATATATGATCATATAAGTCTGGTCTTACCAAATAATTTTAAAGATAAAAATTTTAAATATAAATTTCTTAACACTTTCTAAATTAAATCAGATTATTTCCTTTTCAGTCTCTCAATTTAGGTATCAATGACACAGAACACTATCTGAGTAAAATAATAATATATACCATAAAAAAAAAATTATATAAATCCTTTATATGCATTGCCAATTTTTATATTAACACAGCACCGATTCAACAATCAGCTAGTGCTTGGGGTGTTCATCTAATTTTAAATATCAAAAGCATTTCTATCACGAAAATGTGAGGCAAACTACGTTTCAAAATTTATTCATTAAAAATGAACGTGACTTTATCCATCCAAATACCTTTTATTTATTCTTTTTAAACAATTTATTATCTATTTATTACAAAATTTCGCAACAGGAAAGAGTTTCTTCAATTGTCGGTTAAATACTATTTTAGAGCGATTGGATGACGGCAAGTTGGTTTATTAGTAGTCCATAAAATCGACCTTTTAGTGACAGCCCCAAAATTTTATAGAATGCATAGTCTTCGACATCGAATCTATCTGCCAAGTTTCAAACCAATCGGATGATGGCAAAGGGGTTAATTAGGCCTCCGCAGATTTGTCCCCATCGATAAACATACCCACAAACAAAATCGAGGTTAATATAAAGGATTTAAGAAATCAAAATACTTTCCCTGCCTCCTACGAAGAATGACATGTGCTGAAATAAACTGATTCAAAAGTATATTTCCGTATCTTGCTGAACAATTTACCAAATTGTTATCTACCAACCTTGCGTTTCTGCTAAATATAAGTCTTACAAAAATTAATATGAAAGTTAATAGATTATTTTAGAGATTTCATGAAATAAAAGAATCTCATTTCATGAAATAAAAGAATGCGATATCATGAAATAAAAGAGTGCGATTTTATGAAATAAAAGAGTGCGATTTTATTAAATAAAAGAGTGCGATTTTATTAAATAAAAAAGGGCTTTGTTAAAAATTGCTATCCATTCCCTCACCTAAAATTTGCTGCAAAGAACCGTTTCTCAATCTTTATAAATCCCTTTACATGCAGCTATTTGTCAATTTCGCAACTTAACCAATGAATTACTTTATTCTCATTTCCGAAATCCAGGATTCTCTATAATGACGAAATTCGTATTTCTTATCCATATGTTAAATGAAGTAATATTTATTTTCTATAAAGAAACTCAAATTAATCATATTTAATTTAATATAACCATCCAATGTCAACCTTATTTAAGCAGGGGCGTATTGTTACTCATTATGCCCCTCTGACAGTTCTTTGCGATGTCAGGCCACTACAAAGAGTTTTAGATTTGTATCGAAATCATTTTATCCCAAATCCTCAATAATTATCTTTACTTTATTTCGCGATTTCAATAATGATATGTTAGTTTTTATACTTCTATGAGCAAATTCTAAGAAATTTAAAGATAATTCAATGTAATAGTTGATATTTTTCTACTTCTAAGTTTTTATTAAAATGGTAATGATGCTTTAATCTATAATTCATTCATATATTAGTTCATTCCGAAATTTCAATTAAAAATTAAACTGTAAATTATAATCATAAAGAGGAAAAAAAAATATTATCAAATAGAAAAAGAAAACGGCGCTAATACTTAAGAATAGTCAGAACTGCGTTTTTATAGCCAATGTTATTAAAATATTCAGCTTGTATACAATAATATTTTATAAGTATACATTTGCGAATATATATTTGTTTCTTAACTAATACAAACTGAAAAATTATATATAGTGAGTTTTAAAAAGTATCAAAATTTAAAAACAGTTCGCATTCTTAAACGCACTCTTTTGCTGATAAATAATACTTTTGCCACAATTATACACTCAAAAATATATTTTTGTTTCTTAACAAATTCTGATTGAAAAGGAATATATGTATAAAAATTTGTTAACTACATAAATTTAAAAACACCATTTTACTTATAATATGTAATTTTTAGTCCCTCCATAATGCAGCCCGTCTGACGCCGTCTCCTGTCCTCCTATTGGCAAGTACGCCACTGAATACATTTCCAAATAAATCCTGTTTCCTTTCCCTCATCTCTATTATGTATCTTCTTCCCATCTTTGGAACGAGTGTATGATATGGATGGAGACACTGGAATTTGTCCAATTTTGTCCTATTCCCATTTTTAGAACAATTATAGGACATAGATGGAGACACTAGAGTTCGATAGGCAACCAATGTTTCGATACAATCGAACCGTCAAATTTCTTTTGGTCGTTAGCGGGTAAAGACTATTTTTTGAATAGCTTGTCAAGACGGAAAGTTACGCCGGGATGTTTTTCCATCAAGATGCCCAGGGAACTTGTCAAGTATATTCCTCAACTCAAAATCGTAATGCCCTGGCTTATCAAGTGACCAGTCAAACAACCGATGAAAACAATTATCATTTCTCAAATCAGAACGATAATATCCAGACAACTTATGAGAGGTGTTCATCAAATAAAGATCTGAATGCACAGATAACTGCACCAGAGAATTATCCTTCAGGAGAATATAGTGAGTATTTTATTTATTTATGTATTTATTTATTTATTTATTTATTTATTTATTTATTTATTTATTTATTTATTTATTTATTTATTTATTTATTTATTTATTTATTTATTTATTTATTTATTTATTTATTTATTTATTTAATTATTTATTTATTTATTTATTTATTTATTTATTTATTTATTTATTTATTTATTTATTTATTTATTTATTTATTTATTTATTTATTTATTTATTTATTTATTTATTTATTTATTTTAAACTAAATTTGAGAGAATATGGATTCTTGAAAAGTAGTTGATTTTTTTTGGAATATAAGAATGGTCAAAAATCCAAAACCCTGATTTAAAAAAAACAGCTTTTCACTCTCATACAAAATTTCAGGAATACTTGTTGAATATCTCCAATATTTGGTCATAATATTTTGTTTACGATCCTTCAAACTTAAAACAAGAGCAAACCTCTGATTTTAAGAGCAACCCTGCATTCCACGGCTTTGAGTTTAAATATAAAGAGACTTTAAAATATAAAATAAATAAATTATTTTATCATATTTAGTATGTGTTATTTATATGACCCGACGTTGTTCGTGACAAAATTGTACACGCAACCAAATTTGCAATGGTATTAACTTTTTGTAAATGACTCGATCAACTTGTGCTTGATGTTTGGCATTTCGTTCTCAAATATATACTCCTTCTCATTTATAAAACTTTCATCACCCTATATTTGCAGCCTAGCTTGCATTGCTCCCATTTATAAGTAAGTGTTATTTTCATTTGAATTTTTTTTGTAAATATTTCAAAGTGGAGTTTAGGAAATTATATAATTATATACTTATAAGACTTGAAGTATTAAAATTGTATATTATTCAACATGATTGCGTCATCTGATATATTAATTATACAATTATATAAATATATAATTATATAATCATATAATTATGTAAATATATTATTAAATTATAATTTTAGTATATTACTATTATATATTTATATAATGGGAAATTCTCTGGATGACGCATGGAACATTTCGGTTCTCTTTTCTACTCGTAAACAGATAAGAATTCTAAAATTATTATCAATCTAGCAATTAAGCTTTGTGTTTTATATAACTCTACTTGGTGACAAAGTTATATGAAAACATAATTATTTTAACTAGGTCAAATGTGCATTTATATCGTCTAACGCACGGGACATGGACGTGTCCAGCGCGAATATAGAATAAAATAGTTACATAACTATTTGATTTTATAATTATAAAACAATATAATAAAATAAAATAATTAAATATAATTTTTAAATATTCTCAGCATATAATTATATTTTTGTATCATAGTGTAATTATATTATTATGTAATTATATATTTATACAATTAAACAATTATATAATTATACAATGACATAAAGATTAAATTATTTATTTATATGTCATTGTAAATATATAATTGTATAATTATATAATTATTCAATAAAGTAACAGTCTGGAATAAATAATTATAATTTTTCATTTACACTTAATTTACAGTTAATACCTCAAAATTTCGATGTTAGTCTTTTCTTGAGAACTTGAAGGAGAAAAAAATTATAATAGAATGGTCAAAATTAAATAGTGTGAAATGGGGTAAAAGTAGTCATGAGGCAAGTCTGTAGTTATATTTTGTAAAAAAGTCCATTTAAACATAAAAACTGCATTATATGTTTATTTGTATTTTACTTTTATTTTCAATTGTTTCTTAGTTTCAAGGATAGTTTGTTTTTGTTTTAAAAAATTAGCACTGAATAATAGAGGAGGAGTTAAAGTTCGAAACCTCCTTATTCTTGAATATTAACAACCTAGACTAACAGTTTTACTTTTCTATATAACTTTGAAGCGTATATATATATAGTTTGTTCTATATTTTGTTCCATATTTCTCATGTAAAAACAGAAGGGGATATGTGACACTTGCGTGTATGTATAAATAGTAGTATCTGCGTACACAAGAAAACCATTGATGACCGACAGATTGTATTGATTTCAACAGAATTATTTTTGGAGTGTTGAAATTGAACTTTTCTACAAGCAAAAGAAATTCTGATTATTAATAATTCTTATGCAAAATGCAATTTTCACCATTATACTTTTTTAAGGTTACAATTTAATTTGAAAAAATATGCAGTGTTTAACGTTATAATATTTTAAGGAATTTAAATATTAAAATTATATTTCCTCCAAAATAATTTCGCTATCTGTTATATGAATCATTAGCTGCGTAGCCCCGTGTTTCTGAGACCCGTCATTGTGTGTAGGTCCCAACTTTTGACAGTTTGACAGTCCCAGTTTGACGAATAGGCTTACTTCGTTTGCTGAAAGATTCAATTCTACGCAAATTCATAACTCTAAACCTATTAGAAGTTGGTTTGTTAAGCAATTAAAAATATAGAAAAAGTAATTTAACTTTCTTTTTGTCAATTAAAAGTACAAAACTACTTGTTTTGAAGATTTCAGAGCACTACGCCTATTAAAAGTCGCTTTGTAAAAATAATTATAAAAATTAAAATTTATCATTATGTTTATCAAAAGTGCAATCAGAAAGTCATTGCTATTTTTGTTTAAAATTTCAGAGCTCTAAGCCTATTGGAATATGCTTTGCAAAAAAAATTAAAAATTTTTAAAAATTACAAAAAATAATTAAAATATTAGCATTGTGTGGTTAGCTATGTGTCAAAAGTCCGATTAGAAGGCCAACACTACTTAAGTTGAACATTTCAGAGCCCTACGCCTATTTAACCCACACACAGACTTTTATAGAAACAGATTATTATAAATATAATTATATAATTAAATAGTCATAAGGTTATTTGATTATATAATTACAAAATAAAATAAATGAATAATTAGAAATAAATTTATAAAATTATCTCATTTTATAATTATATTATTGTATGATTGTATAATTATATAATCATGTAATTATATATTTTAATAATTGCATAATTATACAAATATATAATTATACAATTATATTATTTTATGATTGTATAATTATGTAATTACCTATTTATATAATTGTATAATTATACAATTATATAATTATACAATTGTACAATTCTACAATTATGCATTGTCATAATGATAAAATTATAAAATTATATCTTATAGTAAATATATAAACGTATAATTATATCATTATTCAGTTAAATAATAGTCTAATAATATAATTATAATTTTTCGTTTACTCTTAAAACTATAGTAAATAGCTTAAAAATTCGATGTTGATCTTTTTATTAGATCCTGATATATATATATATATATATATATCAGGATCTAATAAAAAGATCAACATCGAATTTTTAAGCTATTTACTATAGTTTTAAGAGTAAACGAAAAATTATAATTATATATTATAATTATAATTATATATATATATATATATATATATATATATATATATATATATATATATATATATATATATATATATATATATATATATATATATATATATATATATATATATATATATATATATATATATATATATATATATATATATATATATATATATATATATATATATATATATATATATATATATATATATAGATTTGTCAAAGTTAGATAGAGTGAAATGGGGTAAGTGCAGTCATGAGGCAAATGTGCAGCTATGGTTAATAAAAT
The DNA here is from genome assembly GCA_963978545.1 of Linyphia triangularis. Taxonomy (NCBI): domain Eukaryota; kingdom Metazoa; phylum Arthropoda; class Arachnida; order Araneae; family Linyphiidae; genus Linyphia; species Linyphia triangularis. The sequence continues at coordinate 28,908,969 of OZ021733.1, forward strand.
AAATATTTAAACCAAAAATATTAACACCTAGACTATTAGTTTGACTTTTCTACTTAATTTTGATGCGTATATACAAGAAAACGGTACATTCCTATCTCCAATCGCAATTTTTTGTCCGACTGGTGGCTGAAGGGTTAGCGCTCTGGCCTTGCATGCCAAAGGTGCCGGGTTTGAATCCCGGGTTAGGCATGGATGTTCCGTTGTGGTTCGGAATCCAAGTTAAATTGTAGGTACCGGCCTGATTAGTTGTCCTTGTACAAAAAAATAGGTAGAATGTATATAAACCAACCAATCGTATTTTAATAATTCACTTTTAAAAATTTAAGAGGGGTCAGCCATTTATTGAATACCCTGTATTCATCATATACTATGTTTTGATCTATATTTCTCCTACAAAGTAGGGGATATGTGACACTTACGTATATGTTGGAATAGTGGTATCTGCGTACACAAGACCATTGGAGATCAACAGCTTGTAATACTTTCTACAGAAATAATTTGTGTGTTGTGTTGAGGTTGAACTTTTCTACTGACAAACTAAATTCTGATTATTAATAATTCTTATATAAAATGCAATTTTCATCACCACTGGGTTTTTTTAAGATAACAAATTAATTAAAAAAAAGCAGTATTTAACATATTAAAATTTTTAAGAGTTGAAGTAATAAAACTGTGTTATCTTTAATATAATTACGTTATCTGTTATATAAATTATATAATTATTCAATTATATAATGATATAATTATAGATTGATACAATTATATAATGATATAATTATAGATTGATACAATTATATAATGATATAATTATAGATTGATACAATTATATAATGATATAATTATAGATTGATACAATTATATAATGATATAATTATAGATTAATACAATTATATAACTGAATAATTATATAATAATGTAATTGTATGATTATATTATTATGTAACTACATATTTACATAGCTGTTTAATTAAACAATTATATAATTATAGAATTCCAAAATGATAAATTTAAAAATTTATATATGGTATAGATATATATATAATTATATAATGATTCAATATAATAATAGCCTAATAGTATAATTATAAATGTTCGTTTACATTTAAAATTATAGTTAATACCTTAAAACTTCGTTGTTGGTCTCAGCTTTAAATCCTGACCCGAACCTGAAGTTATTACAAAAAGTGCCAAAAAATTGCGATCCAAATACATATATTTCCCTTTATATTTGAAAAGAAAATGTATTTAATGTCATACCTGTTAAGATTAAATACTATTTAAATAGACTAACAATATTCAGGGTTCTGTTTATGTATACGTATCGGAAACCTTACCTATGCAAGAAAGGTCAAGTTCTTTATCAGCCCTTATTTTATCATTGTTTTCTAATGTATATAATACATTATATTAGAAAACAATCATTATATAAATATAAAACAATGAATATTTGAATATAAAAACAATGAATATATGAATATAAAAACAATGAATCTAGGAATATAAAAACTATGAATAGTTGAATATTAAATACCTAACCATTTTATATAATGCAGAATACTGTCCGTCAAAGTATTAAACAATTAAACATTTCTCGCATTGACTAGGCATTTTATAGAATAAATGCCAAATAATAAACAGTCAAAGTATGAAATACATCATCAATTTTTATTAAAGTTCATTTAATGAAGCTGTTTTGCTTTTTATAAGAAGTAAAATTAAAAATAAGTAAATTATTAACTTTTTTGGTGCAACAAGTAGGTTCATGTTTCATTTTGTTTCATTAATAAGAAAGGCATAAATTTTATTTTCAGCAACTTTAATTCTTTTTATGTATTTCAAATTAAAAAAATTTAATGATTATCTTTCGTAATTTTTTTTTTTTTTTTAAATAACATGCATTTTTGAGGATGAACGTCTTTAAAAAAATCAAGCCTTATCGTGATCATTTTTCATAGTTTGCCTAAAGAACATTTATCATTCTATAGAATGTCTAGGTATTATATACAATGCCCTAAAGTATATATTAATCCTCATCTTTCATACTTTGCCAAACAAACCTGGGCATTTTATAAAATCACTAGGTATTCCATTTAATGCCGGTTTTTTCAAACATTGACCGTAACATATATATTTGCCTTCTTTAGTATTTCTAATTACCTTTTTTTTTTTTTTTTTTATTCATTTCATCAGAAATTTTATTGAGCATGTCTTCATAGTTTTTCAAATTTAATACCACCAGTATTAACATCATCCGCGTCTGCTTAGTTCAACCAGTATTTTTTAATAGCTTTCTGAGATATATAATTTTATGGCAGTCTCCAATTGAAGGAGAATTATTTGCGTCCGAAAAAACTTGTTTTGGGGTTTCATGTTTATAAAACAAGATTTTGTAATATCTACAGTGGGAAAAGTGGGAAAAAACAGTAGGGGGGGATATCCAAAAGTTGGTGACAAGTGAAAGCTCCCCCCCCCCCCAGATATAAATTTTAAAATTTCGTATCTTATAATAAAAATATTAATTTGTAAGGGAACAGTTTTTACTTCCAAACACTATAGGGTCCAACATTTTTTATTTTAATGAATATTCTGCTACTAAGTTTTTTTACTTGGAAGTAAGAGATATAGTAAAGTAATAATTCAACATTATATACTTTACTGTTTATTAAGATTTAAATCCAAATGTGCATAATTTCATTAAATTAGTTTAATAGAGAACTCTATTTTTTTAATAGCTTGTTTTTTTATGAAACAAAAATAAAAATTTAACTTAAAAGGAAGTTTCTCCAAAGTTAAAAGTTGACCAAATGTAACAGTATTTGTTAATAAAAATACTTTTCTTTATTATACAATGTAATATAATGCATTTTTGATGTACCATATCTTTTAAAAAAACTGTTGAAAATTTTATATCACTTTTTGTCGGTGTCACTACAATGAAAGGTTAATGTTATTTTTCTTTATCAGTTTTTAGACGGATTGAGTGTTTTTAAAAGTGGGGGGATGGATTTCAATAATTTTAGAAGTGGAGGGACGCTTGTCTATTTTCTTTAAAAGTGGGGGGACGCGTCACTCCGCTTCTACCCACACTTCTAGCCCTGAATATAAAGTATAAATACCTGCAAGATTTATCAATTCAAGCATACCTGAAATAAAGTAAAAATGCATTTTAAAAACAAATGCGTATTTAAAAGATACACATTAAGCTTCAACATACATATATTTATGTTTGAGCATTCTTTTATGCTTTTTCAATTGAATTTAATTTTTAAACAAGCACTGGAACAGTATTTCAATTTAATTTTTATTTTGTAAGGTTTATATTATTTCGCAAAAAAAAATTAACCATTAGAGGGAAAAATATTTATTTGACTGAAAATAATGGTATGAAGATTAAATCTAAGAGTAAATGCAAAATTTTGTAACAGCAGTATTTTTTATTTGTCTTATATTAACAAAAGGTAAAATCGACATAATTTTTTAAACTTAAAATACATAAAAAGCTTTTGAATTCTTCAGAGTTTTTCAATCAATTATTTGTAGAGATTTTGATTATAATTATGAAAAGATACACTGCAAGTAATTATGTATATAAAAATTAAGACGTATTGTCCCATACAAAGGAATGCGCAATCCTTAATTGCACTAAAATAGTAAAAATACACCTAACAGTATTCTCAAGTACAGATAGTTTTCAAAATAGTTATATGTGACGATAGTCCTTCATCTTATTTTACAAATAAATATATAAACAATAATGACAAACGCAAGATGAAAATGGCGATACCAGAAAAATAGTGTTTGTGTATTAAAAATTGACTTTTTTTTAATTTTTAAAAATAAATATTGGCACTGAATAAGGCGCCCTTTTCACAACCTTGTTTTATTTGCCACTGATTAACAAGTTTTTCTAAGTCAAGAATATATTTTATACCAGTCAAAAATATATTCAGAGCCAGTCAACTATATTGAAAGAAACAGGCTCCAATGTAAAAATACAAAATTATTTTATTATCTTTTTTCCGATAGTATGCAAATACCTTAGAAATTCGCTGTACTCTTTCTAATAATTATCTTTTAAGAATCTCTAAAATATGTTTTCTTTGTATTACATTGAATTCTGATAAGTTCATAGTGACAGAATTAAAGTAAATTAAGTTATGCGGGGGCGTAGGATTTTTTTTCGGGGAAGGGGGGGGGGCGGATATGCTCACCTATATTCAAAAAATTACTAAGTGCTTTTATAGATAGAAGATAGTACTTTTGAATTGAATTGAATTAAATTAAATTTCAGCACCAATTCCTGGAAAGTCTCCCCAAAAACGAGGTGTTCTCAACATAGAAGCGGACAATTTCACTACATTTTAGTATGAAAATTGGGGGGGGGATTGGTTACTTTTATTTTGGCTTTTAATTTTCTGCTTTTTCTACAGTCTAAAAATTTCGGGGGGGGGATATTATATCCCCATATCCTTCCCCCTTGGCTACGCGCATGAAGTTATGAGAGAGTAACCAAATAAATAAAAAACATAACATTATATAACTTTAGTGCAATTATAATTTTTAATCATAGCTTGTTATAAACTTTTATGCTCTTTTAAAGGTAGCTATATAAAAGGTCTGATCTACGATGTTTATCGTATTCCAAACACATCATATCAAAGCAATGTGCAATGTAGATTGCGAGATGATATGTTTCTATGATATGTAAAATGATTTGTTTTTCGAATTGCATTGAAAGTAACTTACTAGAAAAGTAGTGAGTGAAAATGATAAAAAATAAAATGGATTCAATACATTTAAGGTACCAGTACACGTTGGAATTTTTTTCTTTAATTTTTGAACTGAACTCACAAATTTTTTCACAATTAACAAATGCTCAAAAACTAACATATCTGCATAAAAAAAGTTTTTTCATTTGATATTTAATCAATTAGTAAAAAGTATTTACTTAATTAAGGTTAAATGGCATCAGTCATAACTCAATTTATAATTTATTTAGAACTTTAATTTTAATTGTAAACAAAAGTCAATGATTCACTACAAGGAACCTACTAGAATTATAAATATAGCTTAAATAGCTCTTTTTTCAGAAAATTTTGTTTTGAAAGTATTTGAAATTACCCACTTCTTATAAACATCAAGAATCAAAATTAAGTTAAAAATTAATCATTGCATGGAAATGGATATAGGATATTCTAGAAGGTTCTCTGCACTGCATTATCTACTTTAAATTACGTTATTTTTTTTTAATTGGTTGATTCAATTTTAAGTTATATCTGCTGAAAAAAAAGTCTTACACAAGCAAAAACAAGTTCCTCAGAAATCGAGTTTAAAGTTTGTGAAAGTGATCTTTTAAACTGTTTACCTTCATAAAAATGTTCATAGTTTAAAAAGTATTTTGAATATCATGTAGCATTTTAAATCTACTACCTTAGTACCATTTTAAATCTACTAAGCTCGAGTTTATTTTAGAGTAAACATATCTAATTTCAAAGTCTTCCTCTCTAAAACACTATTTTGAGCATATATCTCTAATGATTGGTGTAGAAAGCTTGAACTATTTCACTTGCCCTTTTTTTTTAAATATTTCTAATACTTTTTTTAAAAAAAGAGAAAGTGAAATAGTTCATGTTTATATATTTCTAACAATTCATGTAGAGACTATTTCACTTGCCTTCTTTTTTTAAAAAAAAAAATTTCAAAATTTCAACAAAAAAAAAAGAACAAGTGAAATAATTCATATTTATATATTTCTAACAATTGAAATATAAGGCTTAAGCTATTTCATTTGCCCTTTTTTTTAATTTCTCTTTTTTAATTAAATATGAATTTAACGTAAAATTAACAAATTTGCCCGCTATTTAGAGACAAACTTAATCAATTCAACAAAAACCATTAGTAATGATCGATTGCTTTCTCCTATTTCTTAGCGTCAAGGGTTTTTTACAAGTGTTAAAATATTATTTAATTCAATTTGCATTCAGGAGTTATCTGTTATTGAAAATACAAACTTTGCGAGATTACCTCATATTCCACTCATGTGGAAGTAAATGGGAATACATGTTTAATTCTAATGCGTATAACTTCATAATAATTATATTACAATTATATTTAAATTAACTATAGTTCGCAAGTTCCAAAAAATTTTTAATAAAAAATAATGATGTAATAATGTGTGCAGTTTATGTAACAAATATTTAAGCACTTACCTCCTAATTCATTTGATCCACTTATTATAGTGAAACTTGTTCTATCCTTACTAAACAACACAATTTTAGATTAAAATAGTTTATTATAATACTAATTAACATAATATAATTATAATGTTACCGAATATCTTCACCATGTATGTCAGCATTTCGAAAAAGGGAATAAATCCTGACCACAATGCGTTCTGGGTGTATTCCAATATTCCAGAGCACATAGTGGTTTGTTTGTTTCATCAAGTTGGAGTTCTCTTTGTTTATGTATATGATAGGATCAATTTCTAAAACCCTTACCTATGGCATCTGTTGTATACCGAAAGATCTTGGGATCGAGTCAACGCGCTGATATAACATTGGCGCGTAGAATAAGTGGTGGGTGTGGCAAGTTAATTTCTTTAAGGCATCAATGTGCTCTCGTTGATGTTGGAGAGAGAGAGGCTTGCTCAGATGTCGGTGCTTTGTCATTTGACTAAGTTAAAAATTACGCGACGTAATTGTAGATGTTGTTATTATTATATTGCTGCTATTTTTTAAAAGCAAAAACCAACCAATTACAGAAATCGTCATATGATCGTTAAAAATAGTTAAACCCAAACACGACATGTTCTGAACACTTACGCATTATGGTAGGTTTATTTGTTCAATAAGGGTTTTTGGTCCTTGAGCTTAAACTAGAGCTGCCCACCTGATGGCTGTGTGGCCTCGCATGCCGAAGGTGCCGGGTTCGAATCCTGGGTTAGGCATGGTTGTTTGTTGTGGTTCGGAATCCACGTTAAACTATAGGTATCGGTTCGATTAGCCATCATTATGCAGGAAATTAGGTCATTAAGCGTACAAACCAACCTAAACTAGAACCAGAATTCAGTAACTGAAAAAAAAAATCTTAACTTTAGGGTTTAATCTCTTCTCTCTGTTTGGCAATTTAATTTGTTATACGTGAAAAGTAAATAATTATCTTAAACCAGACGTGTTTTGTTTGGTTTGTGAGCTCAACAACCTATTTTTATACACAATGACTTATAATCAGGACGAGACCTACAGCATAACATTGATTCCGAACCACAAGAAACATCCATGCCTTACCTGGGATTCTAACCCAGCGCCTGTGGCATTCGAGGCCAGAGGTGACAACTATTTTGTATCGCCAAGAAAAAGCGATTTGTCACCAAATGTAGTAATAATTTTCAATTTTACTGCTTAATATCCCTCTGCCTGAGACAATATTATCTCAGATGGCAAATCTTTTAAATTTCCCTTGTTACAAAAAGAGTTCAGAGTGGGGATGCTGAGTAAAAAGACTGTCACTGTCAAGTATAAAACAAAACAGTTTTTGTTTTTTGAAATCTTCAGGCATAAACATAAAGTTCATAAAGTTGTCATAACTTTAAACTTATTTCAATTTTATAATCATTAATTTAATTTCTTTTTTAATTAAATTCATTGTATATGTAACTAATTAGTATTTATTTTTATTTTTACGTTCCAAATAATTTCATCATATTTTAATTTTTTAAAACTAGTTTTTTTATTTTATACTATTTTATTTTAACTAAAATATAATAAACTTTAATTTTTACTTTTCTGGCTATTTGAAATTGCAAAATCAAGAAGTTAAACAAATGATTTCTTGAACACTTTAAATATATCTGTAAAGACATTTGTGTAGAAATATAGCTTCCAGCAGAATGTCCAGCAGACATTATTCACTTATTTAAAAAGATATTTTCTCACTAAATTTTTACGAAAAGAGTACAGTGGATACTTAACAAAATTGGTATTTTTAAATTTTTCTCTAACACTAACGATCAATTCAATGATTATCATTTGTAAAATACTTTTTTCTGTACAGTGTAGACTGAGGGAAGTTGTCACATGCGTTGCTTGTCACAAATCTCAAGTCTAAGGCCCTGTTGTCACATAACTCGAACTACTTAGTGTTTACATTACTAAAGTTGGTATACATAGTTTTATGTATCCTTTGTTAATTCTTTGTATTTTGTTGGTGTTTTGGTGTTCATGCTGCTGTAAGCAATAGTTGAACAGCATAATTAACTCTGATTATTCATTTGTTATTTAATAAAGTCAATGTCTCAACTAATTTACCGTAATTCTATTTTGCATGGTATATTACTCTGCATCAACCTTGTAGGTTAAATGGGTCTTTGACACAATCTTGAATTGTCTGAAATCACCGAGCCGACCAAATGGTATAAAGGTTAGCATACTAGCTTCTAGACCACGAGGTTGCGGGTTCGAGTCCCAAGTAAGGCATGGGTGTTTGTAAATGTATGTTGGCTTGTCAAATGACGAATGTTTCGGCACATTATAGCCCTCGTGTACAACCACGTGTACCCTCTGAAAACAACCAACCAACTGAAATCACCGATTTGAGTGGTTAGTGGTTCATATAAATAAATAAAAAAAAAAACACTAGGTTGATTGTCACTAACGATAACCCACCTCAACAATTTTTGGGGAAGTTTTTCGTTTGTTTCAAATAAAGATGATTAGAAATCATTTTTAAAAAAAATCAAGGAAAACTATTTCTGGCATCATTCGTACAGGAGTGGGGACACTAAAAAATGACTTAAAGTATTCATTCAATTTCAGTCTTGAAAATTGTCTTCACATTTTCTGACAAAATTTTTATTCTTTTTATCATCACCAATTTTTGTCTTTGGTTTTGTATTAATATAATTTATTGAAAAATTGAAAATGTTATTTTTCCAGATCTAAATAACCCATGACAACCAACCTCAAATTCTGTGACAATTAACCCTGAAGACGAAGGAGATTGTTAAAAAAAACTTTGTTGTGATAATTTTCACAAATAAACCCTTATCGCTATGGTTTAGAGCTAAGAGCTACACGCTAAAGAATAATCTAGTAATAATAAAAACGGTAATTGTAAACAATGTCTCTTCAAAAATTCAAAAGTTTAAATTGTTGACAACCTACTCAAGCACGTTATTTTTTCTTAATATGTATTATACTGTCTTTATATTATCTCAATTCAAAATAATTTTGCTTACAAATCTTCTCAATATTATTTTATTCACAAGTTTTCTATGTGAATTTTTATTTTAAAAAAATGCTTACATAATTTTCTTCTTCTTTTTCTTGATTTTACCTTATAGACTTTTCTTCAACTTACAAATTTTGTAACAAGTAAAACTTCATTAAATTTTATTAATAGTCACAACTTCTAATTTTTTGTGTCAAATGTAACTTCATTACGGATTTTTGTAACTCAAATTAGAGGAAATATATTTAAACTTGAGTTTAAGTTTAGCTAAAGCTCTCCTAACATTTTTCTCTAACATCGCCGTTAACATGTATCTCAAATGCAACATCATTTCACATTATTGAAAACAAAATTAAACTTTCCTCTAAAACAACTAACTAATCCCCATAGGTCTTCAAACTATTGCATTGATGCAAAACAAACCAAAATATATTCGAAACTCCCTTTCACGTCAGAAAACACAACATTTTTCGGAAATTTACCCCGTCATGAAAACTACTTCAATTTATTATTTCCAACCAGACATAATCTTTCCCTTGCGAACTTTTCCGGGATCTTATATTTCATGGAAAGAATACTATGAGCGTCGATGTCTCAAAATATGATTGCTACGGGGACAGGGTTCCAGGAAGTATATGGTATCAGTTAATACGTATGACGATACTAAGGACACACAATAGTGATTCTTAGTTCTGGATTAAGCAACTATTTCAACTAACACTTTTAGGCAGGGAACTAAAAATTGAACACTGACAGTAATATGATTGTTTAATGACTATTCTTGGGATTGTAAGGGAAAATAATTGTTGGCGTAGACGGCGCAATGCTGGAATTTATAAGTGCTGTAAGGACTCTGATATTAAAAAATTTATCAAGATCAATATATTAACCTGAGCTGCTCATGTTTTTAGAATGCATCATGATTCAAGCCCTGTAAAAAGGCTTGTGTTGCAGGGAATTAGAAGAAGTCGATCCAAGTTGGGGTGGATAGACGCAGTTGAAAGAGATTTTGGTGTACTAAATATTAGGAACTGGAGAACCATTATCACTAGAGGTCGGCGATATAGCGATACGACGATTTTTTTATTGATATTTTTTCTATATATCGATACAAGTCACCGATATATCGATATTTTCAAACATTTTTAAATTTTTGATGATCGTTTTGTAGTTCCATGTGTTTTTTCGATTTTCTTTATTCTCTTTTCAAAAACTTCAAAACTTAAGTTTGGACTTGGCTGAGAAACAGTTAAAATGACACCCTAACCAAAAAGAAAACGTAATGGAAAGATAAGATCATTTATTAGTAGTGATTAATATAACGCCGTTTCTGTTGCCAACGTGTGCCTGGAATTTGCATATAATTTTAAATATTAAAAACATCTCTATCAGCAAAATATGCGGTAAACTTTTTTTCAAAATTTCTACTTGAAAAAGACATGAGAATTTATGCATTGACATCCAAATTCATTTTATTTATTCTGATTGATAATATAATTTATTTATTAAAACATTTTTGGCATGAATTCATGAAAAGTAGAGATTTGTCCAGAAAAACTTCGTTTTTGGCAAAATGGAAAATCAAATATAAAAAAAAAATCATGCATTGATATATCGGTATTTTATAGATATTTTTTTCTATGCAACGATATAGTATCGTTATTTATTTTGAACGATATTTCCGACCTCTAATTATCACCCAAGGAATGCATGGAAATCTCTTCAAAGAAAAGTCAGGGCTGCCGTGTTATTAAGAATAATGATGATTATGAGTTGTATAATCATTCATGTCAACATAAATGTGTTAGTTTTAGTGTCGTTAACGGTGATATATCAACAATTTTTAGTAGAACATTACATTTTTGGTAGTTTTAGCAGTTTTGACACAGCGAATAGCTCCTGATTTTTCGACAATCTTTAAGAAGCTTGTTTAATTTCTAACTTGGGTACTCGTTGACTTTGTTTTAGTTTTAGAGGTATACTTAGTTACATGGGCGTCACCAGGGGGGGGGGAGGTATTTTCAAACTCCTAACTTTCAAAAATTAAATGTTGGTGAGAAATGTCATGGGAAAAATGAGCTATGCTCTTTGTAGTATACAGATTTTAAAATTCATTTCTATAGAAAATTTATTTCGCAATAAATACCTTCTTTATTAAAAAATTTCATTTGGACTTTTCAAAAATTATTGTCCTCTTCTTGCACTCTTGCTATCACCCATTCTTATATGGGTTCTATAAAGTTGAAGAATATCGAATTAGCAAAGTTTGAATGTCAAAAAAAATATATATATATTTTTCAACTACATAAAGCATTATATTCAACTCCCGCTATTTAAAAAAAAAAAAAAAACACGAGAAACAAATCTAAAACATGTATTACATATAAAATACACTACATTTTCAAGATACAATTTTTACACACATTTTTTTTTTTTTTAATCACGCGATTTTTAATCAGGCTTAGGATCCTTGTTTATTGTTGCAAGTATAATGAATATGATCTATTTCCATGCGTCCGACTTCAGTAAAGTTAAAATATATTTTGAAATTTTGTCTGACTTCCCCACATAGGATTAAATAATGATTCATTATTAAAAACTTATATTAAGTTGGTAAATAAGTATTTTTTGACTGACAACTTCCGTAAAGTTAAAATATATTTTGAAATTTTGTCTGACTTCCCCACATAGGATTAAATAATGATTCATTATTAAAAACTTATATTAAGTTGGTAAATAAGTATTTTTTGACTGACGACTTTCGTAAAGTTAAAATATACTTTGAAATTTTGTCTGACTTCCCCACATAGGATTAAATAATGATTCATTGTTAAAAACTTATATTAAGTTGGTAAATAAGTATTTTTTGACTGTCTGTTTGTGTGTTTGCAAATCTTCGGAGGACTAAATGACCCACTTGCCGTCATCCGATCAAGCTGAAACTTGGCAGGGAGGCTCGTTGTCTTTCAAGTTTTTGGGGCTGTCACTATAAAAGACCGCTTTCTGTTTGTGTATCGAGAAAAGAAAAAAAAACATGTGGTTATTCAATTGATTTGAAACTTGGTAGATAGACTCCTTGTCGATGGCATTGCAGCCTACAAAGTTTTTTTTCAGGTAGGGATAATATTCCATTACAGGAAATCGATGGTTTTCTTCGCAGTGGTCCAACCCAATGAAAAGCTGATTTGAGCTTAAAATTTCTAAGTTGCGATTGCACATAAAAGTTGGTGATACATATAAAGGATTTATATTAAAAATGGTGATACATATACAGGATTATAATTTTTATGGGTTAGTTTTGTATACAACTAACTTATCTACAAAGTGGAGATATAGAAAAATTTATATGTTAGGTGGATCTTTTTTATCAAGCGACTACAAATCCGTTACTGTATCTCCGTATCTTTATAAGATACATACAACAAAAACTATTTGCATAAAATTTAATTTTAAAATTAATGACACAAAATTAAAGGGAAAAAATATAATTTAAGGGATTGGTTATATTTATAACAATACATTATTTTTTCAATCAAAGGTTCGAAGGTTGAGAAAAATCTCATTAATTAGTTTTAGGGAAGTTGTATGTATGGAGAATGATTAACACCCATTGGTACAGCGTTTATCTTTCCACTTTCTTTGGTATTGATTTTGAAAAACGTATACTTTATGTCCACTCCATAGACTTATTATAATCAGTAGACTGCGGGCTCCCACTTCAATTATACAACGAGGGTGAAACCAAAATAAAACATATGAGAAGAGAGTTTTTGGAAGCAAGGTTACAGATTTGGCTGGTTTCTCCTCCTTTGGCTAGTTTTGGCCCTAGTTACATAAAGGAATAATTTTATGACGTAGTTATCTTGTGTGTTAAATTGTTGTTTGATTGTATTCCTCTGGAACAATCGGTATACATTGTCGTAAATTCACACGTAGCCAATCATTGTGTCACCTTTATGTTATTGAGACTTTTTACCTCTTCATAACATATTCTGTATAATCCAAGTTAAATTATCCCTTGTGGTATAGTAATGCAACTTAAAGGAAATAAAATTAACCTAAGCTATTCCACAGCCACCGCCCCCTTAGTAATAAAACTCTGGATTCTACCTAGTATTTATGTCATAATATTCATTACTGCAACCCTTAAATTGTTCAACCAGTAAAATCCTAAAATAAGTCAAGCAGTGCAATCTTTAATTAGTCTTCTTAAATAGAATTATATTAATTGATAGCATGTCAATTTGTAACTAACTCACTGAAGCAGCTCCTTTTTCAAATTAACTTACGCTCGCATACTCAGAGAAAACTTAACTCTGAACCTTAAGTAACGTGGTATTATTTCTTATTCAATTGAAAATAACGGGCGAAGCTTCTTCAAAGAATTTTCTTCAAATTGCAACATCTATGAACTAAAGCTTCTGATTATTACAACGTTCAAACTGAGATTGGGCCAGAAGATTTGATCAATAATTTACCTCAAATAATTTCTTGAAAAGAGCAGTTTATTTAGAAGATGCTTTTAAAATTACTTAGAACTGAAAACTTAGATAGACTGTCAAATGATGACATTTTCAAACAGTTTAAAGCTGACTAGTGTTTCGCTAGTCACCGTTAGTAACGCTGACGTTGTAGTAACGATGGCGATTAGTTTAAAAAAATTGTTAAATAAATTGGAAGAAAAAAGCAGGTAGTAGATAAAGAAATGGTTTGCGATTGAAAAGAAGTAATAAAATTTACCCTCTACAATGACAATAAGTACTTTTGAGCTGAAAAAACTTTCATTCTAATATTTAAAGTATATTTATATGAGTCTTTCAAAAATAAAATTTCATATTAATAACATTGTATGTGTATCTATGAAGATACATCACTATTTGACTCAAAAAAAATTTTAAACAAAAATTTTTTTGGAGAAATTACTTCCTTTGAATATATTCCGACGCGATAAATGAACGAGAATATTTGTTGTAACACTTAAAGTTTCAAATTCGTTCTTCTCTATTATATATGATATATGTTCTCTTACATATGATATAAAATTACAGAATACAATTTTATTAAAATATTATCTAATCTATAAAGGTAGTCTATTTTAAAAAATGGTCAAAAACGACGCTGTAAATGTTTCTTATTAAAAATCTCCATACTCAATCTATAAACTTTCAATCATTGTATCCTTGTAGGGAACCGTTATTGCCATGGTTGCCTATGTCTGTTTTTTTTTTTTTTTTCTCTCTGTATTCTGTATGTTGCTGCTGATACGTTACATACCTATTTCTGTTTATGTACGTCTATATTTGTGCGATGTCTATATTTTTCTGTTTATATCTGAATATCTTTGTCTTCTTGTTTATATTACTTACTATATATTTTTGTCTGTATATGTCTTAATGACTGTATTCTTTGTCTGTCTATACTTGTCTAAGTCTTTGTGCCTATATTCTATGTATCTATGTCTGTCTGTCTATATGTTTCTATGTCTGTCTGTCTATATGTTTCTATGTTTGTCATGTCTTTATGGCTATATTCTCTCGACATATATTTCTGCCTGTCTATGTCTTAATGTCTATATTCTGTGTCTGCCTATACTTGTGTAAGTCTTCATGTATATATTCTATTTATCTATGTATGTCTATGTGCTTCTATGTCTTTCTATGTTTGTGTATGTTTGTCAATATTAGTATTCATAAAGGTTAAAGTCTATTTCCTTATCTTTTTTACTTAAGTGACCATTTGCAGAATTGTAGGCATTATTATAAGCAACAAAATATTTTATAAAAGGGATTTGGGTCTGATAAAAGAATTTAAAAAAAATTTTAATTTATTCTTAAAATCCATTCTTAATGTTTTTAAAATTTACTTTCAATTTAAAAAAAAATCAAATTTTGTTATAAGAAGTATTTAAGCAGCAGTGCTTTTGTTACCCGTAACCCTATTCACACCTTTCTTTTATCATTCTTAGTAACTTATCTTAGTTGATAAGAAAAAGATTATTCTAATTTTTTTTCCTTATTTAGAGAGCTATGCAAAACAATGTACCTTTCTAAATATGATATTAAAATTAATGTTTCTCAATTTATTTCTCTGTTTTCTCTCTACATATTCTAACTTCTATTTATAGTAACTTTTCATTGATTAAAATATTTCATAAATGGAAAAGTATGGAGTGCTGAGATTTAATTGTTTTAATTTAACCAATTAGTTTCAGCTTATTTTATTTTTATCAATTTTAGATTTGAAGTTTACTAGAGAAAATTAAAAGCTTCATTAGGGTCGACTTTCATTCTATAAATGACATAATAATTTTATATAAAATAACTATTTTTACAGATTACGCTGTTATAAGAATGTATAACTAAATGAGAGTACATAATTTAACTAAACAATACCCATATTTTTTTACTTTGTAAAATGACAAGAAAATTTAAAAATCTAAGGTTTTAGTAGTACTTCAATAAAAAGTTTAAATTTGAAATCCACAAACCTAGTTAAAAAAAAACTATAGAAAGTATCAGAATAAAAATTATGAAGTTTAAAAAATTTTAAATTCAATTAAAAATCTATACTTTGCATTTAGTTGACAACTCAAACTCAAAGAAAAATTAATATCTTTAATATATTTTAACTTCTAACATAAATTTTCAAGTTTCTAATAAATTTTTTGTTTTACATTAAATATTTAAATTAAGAAAACGCAATATTGCAATGAATGTAAGAAGCTGGGAAAAGCACGAAATTTCAAAGTAGCGCATCTATATTCAAGAATAAAATTAGATCTGAATTCCTAACCGTAAGAAATCATTTTGCAAAGCTTAATGTAAACGAATTAAGCCTTCTCAAAGATCAAAGGAACTAAAACGATTGAGCTTAGCTAGAAATTGGAATGGGAAAATATAGTGGAGTAAGGGTATATTTTTAAATTGTTGATATTTTTTTTATATAAATATAATGAAACAACTTTTGATTTATATAAGAAAATCATAATATTTCGATTAATAATATACTCCTAAATAAATATTTTGGGAGGAATGGTGAAAAGAAGATCAACATTTAGAAAGTATTTCTCGAAAAGTTAAAATTATGAATAGTTCAGGGGGGAAATCACGAAAAGTTGTCTAGCAATCGTTATTTATGTGTATTACTTCGATATCATTTTATATAAAATAAAACAAATTTCTGTTCATATTCATTTGTAACTCGTTATTTTCATCACGACTGATAACATATTTTCAACTGAATGTAAAAATAATTCTGAGAATAATTATGAGGCGAAATCGGGAAATTCTAACTACTACAGTTATTCTAAATTTATCTATTAATTATACATTTTTTTTCTGTTTGATTTTAAGATCCTTATAGGTGATAAGAAATCAATGTAGGCAAATTTTTTCTTTATCACTGTGATATCTATAAAACACATGCATTGCAGTTTGAGTTTATACAGCCTAGTTTCTTCCAAGTTTAAGGGGGTCCGGTACCGAAAATAAAAAAAAACTTTATTTATGTACATTTTTATGTCAAAAATTTATTTTATGTATGAGATACTATTTATATATCGTTGAGGAAATGTTTTTTTAAATATTGTGTTTAGTTATTTAAAAAAAATTTAAAAACCAAGAAAAATCCAAAATAATTGATGTTTGCGTATTTTGATATAAGTCAAGAAAAAATAATTTTTTTTCAAAGTGAAAGCTTTCTGTAATACATAATTATATGAAAAAAATTTTGTCTTCACAGAATTTTGATAGGTGAATTAAAAAAAATTATCGAAGTTAAAATATTGAAATTTTTGCTTTTTTTTATGTTATCTTGAACGCTAAATGTTATATTTTAAAACAGAATTAAAAAAATAAAATTCTGTGTAAATTAAATGCTCCAAAAATTTGAATAGCCAATTGTTAATGGTTCTGGAGATATATCGATTTGAATATGCAACATCTGTGAAAAACACTAGTGCTCGAAAAACGCACTTTAAGCAGACGCTTCAAGGTGTTACGCTCATTAGTGATGTTTAAATCACAGGTAATTTTGTGGCGTTCTAATCACCGGAGGAATAAGATAAAAACATCATTCTCTTCAGGAATGTATGAACTATTTTTTTTAAATCAGAAAAAAAATTTGGGATATTTGAAGAAATTTCGGTACTGGACCCCCTTAAATTGTAATCTTCATTTAAAACACTAACTTTAAAAATTTCTTCTTATCAAGCAACAAATTATCATTGCTTGTTAACTAATCCAAAAATAGTTTTTTAATTTGAATAATAATAATTTTTTATGCAATTTAATGTATTTCAAAATTTATTGTGTATTTAAATGTTTCTTGATTTAAATTAAAATGTTTATTAAAATAAAAAATTAAATAAAAAGTATTATTATAAATAATCATCAATTAATTTACTATTAACCTTTCCCTATTCGGGATGAGTATCTGAGAAATTCCTTAATATATATTCTTATTAAAATTCTGACTTTATGTTTTTAGAGTTTAATAGTTAACAAATTAATTCAAGTGCATAAATAACTTTTCTAAACCATAAAGTATTTTCATTACTTATTTCTAAATTAAAGTTGGACTTACAAATATCGTAGATGGACACATCCTTAAATTAAAAAGAAACGTTTTTTTGTATTTTAACATTACTATTTAAAAAACACTGCACATTTCCTACCGAATCGAACGCATAACAATTATAATAAATTACGTTAATTAATTAGTAAAAATACTAAGAATCTAAAAATTGAATATTAGTTTTTGTAGAAACAATAAATTTCCTTCATAGTTTAAAAATTAATAAACTCTTTGAATTAAAATTTCCTGACTGTAAATGCAAGTGATGAACGAAATTATATCGATTCCTCTACGCGCGCATACTTTTTCGTAATCTTATACAAATATAAAAATTATGATTAACTACAGTTACAAGGCCCATACAGGTTGTACCAGTTCAACTTTTTTTGCTGGTTGTTTGGTTGGTTTGTACGCTCAACGACCTATTTTTATGCACAATTCAAGCCGGCACCTACAGCTTAACGTGGATTACGAAGTGCAACAATCGTTCATGCCTAACTCAGGATTCGAGCCGGGCACCTTTGGCATGCGAGGACAGAGCGCTAACAGCACCGCCATCACAACTCATTTTTGCAATCCTCTAATACAGAATAAAGTTATAAAATTATACCGGAAGGGGAGGGGGTAGGGTCAGTATCTCTCCTGGAATCTCCAACAATACTATATTTTGTTGTAACTGAACAAGAAACACTTAGTAATTGTAAATAATTTTAAAAGAATAAATTTTCAATTAACCATCATTCAGACAGAATACTAAGGTAACTATTCCACACTGGAGTAAATGATAGATTCAAATACTTTGAAATGAATAATGAATTTGTAAATCTCATTACAACAAAAAATCTTTTAAATTATTTTCGGTCTAAACAAACTGTCATTTTAAAAAATGTAAAAATACGGATGTATTCGTCGTCCAAAGTGTTGTAGTATTTGCTACAGGCTCCTTGTATTTCTTGCGCTATAAATGAGGGTGAATTTAAAATCGCTCACATCAAAGTTTAATGGGTCATCAGTGAAAACGCATTGAATTTCGATATATTTCTGATAGTTAATAGTGTAGATTATTACGAATGTATTTCAATTGGTATTAGTCATCTCGTACTCAGACACTTTATGTGTGAAAGGCGCCGGCACGGTGTTTTACCAGAAACAGCGAATATTCATATTGAATGCTATTTTGCTCAAAAGTCGTATTTTCACATTATTGAAGAGTTTTGCAAGAAATGTCCTGATTCAGCAGTATTTAATATTACAAATATGACATGATTGGTTCATCGTTTCAGGACAACTGTATCAATAGCTATCAAGAAAAGAGCCAATAGGCTCTCCAATTTGGACGATGAAAAACTGAAAGAAGTTGAAGTGAAGTTTCTGCTTTCACTAAATAGTCCACACACGAATGCTGAGTTGAAATCGCATATCACAACAACCATTTCTGACATCAATTCTACCAATCTCCTCAAAGTCTCACTTAATCTGGTAAAACCAACACGCTTTTGTATTGGATAAAAAGAACGTCATTTTAAGCATTTACTGTAACACCTAAAGTTTATCTGCTATAAATAAAAATAAACATTTCAACTAATTTCTGTGATGATACACTTCAATTTCAACTCTTAAACTGGTACTTTTATGGGCAGGAAAACTCTGATGTAAGCGAATTTGAACTGCCCCTGTATCTTACAAAATCATCCTAATAATGGTGTTTACTATACAGGGTTACGACAAAAGAATCATAAATTTTCAAAACCCGATTTATTCAAAAGTATTATACTTACAAATATAATTGATGAACGAAAATAACCACAAACTATTTAAGTTTTATGCTAACTCTACAAATGTTCTATGTATGCCCCCCTTCCCCCACTCTGGTCACATGACACACATTCAGGCGGGAATCATTCTTTTGTAATAACCCTGTCACCCTCCTTTGTCACCTTCTCTTATTAAATTTAATGGGGTCCGGTAACGAAAATAAAAAAAAACTTTATTTATATGTATTTTTATGTCAAAAATTTATCTTATGTACGAGATACTATTTACATATCTTTGAGATAATGTTTTTTTAAATAATTGTGTTTAGTTATTTTTAAAAAAAAATTAAAAACCAAGAAAAATCCATGATAATTGATGTTTGCGTATTTTGATATAAGTCAAGAAAAAATAATTTTTTTTTCAAAATGAATGCTTTCTGTAATACATAATTATATAAAGAAAATTAATTTTGTCTTCACAGAGTTGTGATAGGTGAATTAGAAAAAATTAAAAAACTTCTCAAAGTTAAAATATTGAAAAAAAAAAAAAAAATTTAATTTTATCCTTTTCGTTAATTGTAATATTTTGAAACAAAATTTAAAAAAATGAAATTCTGTGAAGACAAAATGTTTAAAACGATATAAATTAAATGCTCCAAAAATTTGAATAGCCAATTGTTAATGGATCTGGAGCTATATCGATTTGAATATGCAACATTTGTGAAAAACACTAGTGTTCTAAAAACGCACTTTAAGCATTCGCTTCAAGGCGTTACGCCCATTAGCGATGTTTAAATAACAAGTAATTTTGTGGCGTTCTAATCACCGGAAGAATAAGATTAAAACATCATTCTCTTCAGGAATCTATGAACTATTTTTTAAATAAAAAAAAGTTTGGGATTTTTGACGAAATTTCGGTCAAGACAAACCAAAAAAAACACAAAGACATGTTAAATAAACTACAAAATTTCGCCCCCGTGCTTCCCCAACAGTGGATGCAAAGTTATCATTTTTTTCCCGCTCCAAATATCCGAAGAATTTATTTTTCCAATATGTAATATTGCGTAATAAGGACATTTTATAATATTCTGAAGAAGAAAATAGAAAGTAAACAAAATATTTGTAAGCACACTAACACTATTCACCCCTCTCCCCCAAATGTGTTAGAATGTAGCATCTCTTATATACAATTTCATAAAAATATGTATTTTATTTTCATTAATTATTATCCAGAATTATTAAATCAAATTTTGCTTTCTTCATTTTAGTGCAATATCATAAAAGTATATCTTTTAAAATAATGTATGATATTGAAATAACTTATTTTGTAATAATGAGTTAACTGGTTAGTGATGTTACTCTTTCTATAAAATGTTTCAGAACTAATTTTATACAAATTTGTTTACTACATAAATCAAAAGTTTGAAAAAAAATTATTGCGTGGTTTGGAAATAAGTTCTATATATCGTGTATCAGTAGGTATATCATGAAATAAAGTGGTGACTGAAATTTTGGGCCAATACCTTCCCCCTTCCCCTCAATTCTCATAGAGTTGATCCAACTAGTCTCGCTCCCCCCCCCCCCTCCCCACAGTAAATGTGAAAAGCTGGCACCTATGCCAAAAGGTAATCACGAGCTGCAAGTACGGAACACCCAGCACGATGTTTACTGGCATCTAAACCACTTTATTTTTTCTGATGGAATGAAATGTAACACAAGTAGCAAGAAAAAGGATTTTCTAAAAAACTAAAGAAATAAAAGTTTTCCTTAAACTAAAGAAATAAATGTTTTCCTTAAACTAAACAAATAAAGGTTTTCCTTAAACTAAAGAAATAAAGGTTTTCCTTAAACTAAAGAAAAAAATATTTTTAAAATTTATTTAAATTATAAAATGTGATTTCCCTTATTAGCAAAAATTTGGATACTTAAACACTGTGTCAAATTTTGTTTAAACCTGTCAACAATCCATTCCCGTGTTATTCCATTTTTAATTTGTCATACGAACACAAGCATATAAGTAAATAACTGTCCCGTGTTTGACCTTTGGGGTACGAAACAATAAAAATTATCTTTCAAATGCATAAAGCATTAGAATGTAAACGCACACCAATAAACTATTTCTTATCGTTTTAATGTTCTGTGTCTCAAAGTTCAAACACAGAACACTGATAAAATTATGTTCATTTCCGTCTATCCATACGGAACATTAAAATTTGAATAACCACGGAAATACTTATCCGAATTTAATCCATTGTATGCATAGCCAATTTTTATATTCATTAACATAGCGCCATTTCTGGTGTCAGCGTGTGCTTGGTGTTTGCATCTAATTTTAAATATTAAAAACATCTCTATCAGAAAAATATGCCCGCAAACTACGTTTCAAAATTTTTTCATTGGAAATGAATGTGAATTTATGCACTCTCATCCAAATATCTTTTATTTATTCTGATTAAAACAATTTTGTTATTTTTTTATTAAAACAGTTTTGGCAACAGGAAAGAGTTTCTTCAACGATTGGTTAAATGCTATTTCAGCGCGATTGATGACGGCAAGTTGGTTTATTAGTAATCCGTAAAAGGGACCTTTTAGTGATAGTGACAGCCACCTAAATTTGATACAAAGCATTGTCATCGATATCAAATCTATCTGTCAAGTTTCAGCCCTATTATATGACGGCAAGGGTGTTAATTAGGCCTCCGGAATATTTGACATACCCAGCCACGCACACACACAAAATCGAAGTTAATATGAAGGATTTAAAAAGAATTATATATTTTTTTTAAATTTTATCTACAAAAGGTTACGTTGTTCTTTTAATAATTAAAATATCTCAATATGGTCTTATTTCAGTAACTAACGTGTTTTTAACAATCAGCTAGCGGGTTTTTTACTTTTACTATATTTTATTATTTCCTTTTTTCACCTTTAGAATTGGAGAATGTTTGACCCGTAAATAGGTAATGTAATTAAAAAGGGATTTCTTTTTCATAACAATTTCCAAAATTTCATCTTCGTCAACTGCTGGAACTGTGTTAAAATTACTCTTAACCTTCAATAACATTTTATAACTTCATTGTTAAACAATATTTGTTGTTATCCTGGAGGCTAAAGTAAAACAAGTAACTAACAGTTAATGTGTCTATCCAGGTGTTCTGGAAGTGTCAATTAGTTTAGTAATAGTTTTCTCTGGTTAGCCGCCTATTAAAGTAATAACGACTTTAACAAATGGAATAATTTGTTTTTTATTTCGACAAGTTAAAACTGCTGTTCGGATATTATTATTATTATTTTTTTAATTATTTTTTTGATTAAATGAAACTTGTTTACTTGAACATCAATAGATTATTTTCCTTCTATTAATAAAAACACAAATAAAAATTTAAGTATACATATACCTTGTTATCCTTGAGCCTGTTGTGAATCTTAGATTTTTATTAATTAAAATTAATTTTATAAAATTAACATCATTACACCATGTACAATTTATAATAAAAAAAATTACAGGATCATACATACAATAATTTAATAGTTACAGGATCATACAAAATAATACAATACAATATACTATACGCAAAGTTAACACAGCGATTGACAATCATGCTGGAAAAATACAATACATAATGCAAACTGACAAAGTTTATAGAATCTAACAATACCAAAGTATAAATATCCTTTTATCACTAAATAAGCCAATATAGTACATTAAATAACCCAAATTAAATACATACAAATTTGCACCACAAAATATAAGCTACTTACCTAACCAGTCTAATCCAATCATTGTCCTTTGATGATATAATCCCCCAGTGCATATCTAATTGTTTCTTAAAACTCTTTACACTCAAGTTATTCACAGCATTTGCAAGCAAATCATAACTTATTAAAATCATTACTGTTAAATCATAACTTCATTCTGAACCATAATAGAAAAATTCCTAAGTTTTAAATTATCTTCATTTGTTTGCATTGTTTGAATTATTTCATTAAAATAATAAAATACAAAATAAAAATGACCAAGAAAATATTGAAAAGATTTCAGCAAAACTCAAAATGCCTGTGCAATACATTTATATTTTCCCAGTGAATCGTCAGTTTTATTACTCTCAACTTCATTTATCTCTTTATTTATATTTTCGGTAGAAGTTTAAAATGAGTCTGTTTCGTTACCCAATCATATCAAGCTTTTAACTCTATAAGTGATGAGGATTATATTTAGAGTGGTTCGAGAACATAGAAAGGAAAGCTTTGTAACTAGGATTGAAGGAAGAGAAACCTATTCGATACCTACTAAAAAGATTTAAGTTCTTACTTTAAGTGAACATACTTTTGTGTTATTTTGAAATATACACCTCGAAATAACTCTGCTATATCTTCTAACACCCAACAACTCTTAGGGCTTAGCTAGTATTTATATAAGAGACAATGGGCTTATTTTACGCACACTTTAGAAATGTTCTAGGTAGCCACTTTTAGATCAATTTTGTCTGAAGTCGATTTAAAATGAAAAAATCGCAAAATAAAAAATTAAGAAAACATTTAGAAGACTTTATGCATCAAAAATATATTTTAAACACTCAAAAATGGTTTTAAAGTCGATGTTATAATTCATTTTATCTATTTTAAGTCACAAATTTACATTTCTATTTTGGTACATAGTCTCGTTTTATTTTCAATTAAATATACTCACTCAATTTTAAAGATACAGGTATACGGTTTTTGAAATGATGTTGTATTAAAAATAAGATAAGATGATAAATAAGACCGAAAGGGATAGTATAAAAATTAAAAAAATTAAACTTTTTGAAATTTGACGGGATTTTTTTTTTTTTTAAATCTTAACGTGATCTTATTTCCTACCTTATTTTGAACACCTTTTGCAATTTATATTGCCCACTTCTCCCTAAGAGATAATAAATTAAACTGCGTTTCATTCTTTTTGGGACACAATATAAATTTGCACTTTGATAGCTCGGACGTAATCGTATGCTTGGCAAGCAAGTATTTTGTCGAAAGTATCAAGCAACAGTGCAGTTCATGTAGAAAAGTATTTTTGTGACAGCGATTTTAAATTCTTCTTCTCTTGCATCCCTCTGATAGTTGTGTTAGTAGCGCTCTAGCCACTCATGCCAAAGGTACCGGGTTCGAATCCCGGATTAGGCACATCAGATGTTCGTTGGGGTTCGGAATCCACGTTAAGCTGTAGGTCGCGGCCTGATTAGTGCATAAAAATGAGCGTATAAATCAACCAACCAACTTGCATTCATTGCTTTTATGATATTTCGTAAGTATTATTTTTCAAAAAAAAAAAAAGTAGTGGACATTTCTTCTAAATTAATCAATTTCAGCTTTATCTTCTTTCTACATTTGTGTAAAAAGTAAAAAGATGTTTTTATAACAATACTTGTCATTTTCCACACTCACATTTTTTTATTTGTAAAGTACTTCGTAAGTTTTATTGTTAAAAGAAAGTAGCAGAAATAACACTCAAACTGGCCAATTTTGACATGGCTTCTATACCTACACTAATTACAGGAGTAACTATAATAAATTTAAGCCAATCAAAAAATTTAAACTTTTTTACAAGCGGTTACTTTACCACAAGAATAATATCAAAATATTTAATTTTTTACTAATGGATCTTGAGCTATTTACAAAGTTCTTGAGGACGAGAATGTTCTTTCCAGTTGTTCCAGATGAGAATGCTCTTTCCAAAACTAAATATATTTCCTGAATTTCAAACATGAAACTCAAGAATCTATGTATGTTGTTACCTTTTAAAATCAACAATATTTCTTGTTCTTTCATACTTTTCATAAGATATAGTTACGCGACGTTTTTTGTTTCAGTCTGAGAGATTTAAAATCCTTTTTAACCACTATATCTAAAGTTATTTCTGAAATGTTATAAAACATCATTTCGACATTAATGATTTCCGCAATGCATAGGAAAGTAGCCTTTTAAAAGAAAATTCTATATAGACAGACTAACCGAATGAAAATTTAAATACGCGATATCAATTTACATATGTAGAGGCAACTACCGTCTGAGTGGTTTCGCACTCATTTCGTAAATACTAACTGAATTTCAAAAAGACATTAGTTTTTTGGTTTGATATCATGGGCGCCCCCATGAATATTTGCAAGGGGGTACAAGATTAGATTTTTATCAAAATCATTAATTGTTTTAGAAATGTTGATTAATAATTATGCATTATAAATTATACTCTTTGAGAATAGCTAAAATTCATGGTATATAATTTAAAAAGCGCAACCCTGTTAAAGAGAAAATAATATAAAATAGTAAAAATATTAAATACATATTTTTAACGATTTTTTTATCATCCAACTAGATCTCACGGCATTCAAGAGACAGTGTATAAAATAATGGAACGCGAAGATGCAAAAATACAGATGAGTTACATTTTTTTTTATTTCTTCCAAGTTTCGGTTATAATGAAAAAAAAAATTCAAAATGAAACACGAAGACAGTATTGGAATGTGTTCAATTGAATTCTAAAAATAGATTTCAAGATAGTATATCTGATGAATTAAAAAAACAAAAAAATTTCCCAGAATTTTGAAAACTACACAAGAAATTATTGTGCAATAAAAAGACTAAATACTTCTACGCATCAGACTCTAATAATCATAGACAACAAGCGCCAGAAAATCGTCATGCAAGTAGCTATAAAAAACGACATAAGAAAGGTTGGTTGTATTCAGATAATCTGGCGCCGTCAGCAACACGAGGGCTATAATGCGCCGAAACATTTCGTCATTTAACAAACCAACATACATTTACAAACACCCATGCCTACACGGGACCTCGCGGTCTAGAAGCCAGCACGCTAACCACTATACCGTTTGGTCGGCGACATAAGAAAGAAACAAAAGACTAAATTAATAGAAAAAAAAAATGCTCGTTGTGACATAAAAGTATAAACGGTATATGTGCTTTTTTTTATCTTAGAATTTACACTACTTTACCCTACATTTTTTTTTTATCTTAGAATTTACACTACTTTACCCTACATTTTTTTTTTTTTTTAATTTTCAAGAGCCATCTCCTTCAACCCTCCTGGGGGCGCCCATGTTTGATATTCATGATAAGCTATCAGGAGATATTGTTATGAATTTTCTCGGAGGAAACGATGACAGCTTTTACTAAATAAAAAATATAATTTATTCTTCCTTTGAAGGCTCACAAAAGTTCTTCGAACAACGGAACAATCGCTATCAAGCTTCAATACAAGTTACGGTACATACAATTTCGAACACAGTGATAATTCAGTCACAGCGAAAGTAAATAAAATTTCCGATGCTTTCCGAACAGCATTCAATAATCGTCTGCTCTCGATTCTATTTCCCGATTCCTTTTATAAGCTCGCCGCTAAATTTTCTAGCAAAATCCGATTAACCAATCGGATGATCGAAATGACTAAAAACTTCCCGATTGATTTAGGTATTTTCTAACCTGTATTATCGCTGTTAACAAATAAAGTAAATAAAATAGAACATTAAAAGAAAAACGTTGCTAATTACAATTATATACAGAATAAAATGAGATAAAATAGAACTTTAAAATAAATTCGTCACTATTTACAATTTTATATAGACGATTTTTGTAACAATATGCTCATTGCTGAGTTGGCGGTTTCTCTAGTGGGTGTTTGCTATTTTTCTCCCTTATGATACGGAAATGCGTCACTATCCCCCTGAAAATCCACACGGAATTACTCTGACTTACATCTCAAAGGTGACGAGTTCGAATTCTAAGTAGGCATGAAAGTCTTACTCTCTTACTCCCCCCACCCCTTCACCGTCTTTAACTTAATTTACTTTAAGCATACATAAAGTTACATGCTTATGGCATGAGTAAACCTTATTTTAATTTTTTTAATTACATAACAGTGAATTTTTTTCTGCTTTTTTTCTGCTACAGTAATAAAAATCAATCCATTGCTATTTAGCGAATAAATAATAAAATTTATTTTATAAACAGCGTTACGTCACATATTTCATAAGACCAGCTTTTACAAAATTCACAGAGAAATATATATGCCAATCTACATTTTTATGTATTAATAACAATAATACGCCATTTTTGTATTAATTACAATATTATAAATTTTCAGGTTTTTTTGTAATAAAATATCTCTTAAATCTTAATATAATACGCCATATTTGGAACTTATTAAGAGTGTCTGTTTACGTTAACTACATTCTAATGTATTTCAAACAAAGTATAATTAAATTTTATTTGAGTATGATAATTAGCTTTTTATGTTTAGCAATTCAATTTAATGAAGTAAGAGGGCCTATAATATTCTAGTTTAAATGTGTAAAAATCTGCTAATTGAAATAGACGAACATTCCAACAATTGATCAACATGTTACGTTTTTCAATTCCCACTTTTATCTAGTTAAAAGGTCGCCAACAAGGAAAAAAATGTTTCACTAAATAAAGTGAATTTTCTGTAAAAGAAAGGATTTAGTCATTACCATTCAGCCGCACTATTCGATTTGCTGTGGAAACTGATAAGTTTGCAACGTTTAACTACTCAAAATAATATTTTTTAATCTGTCTAAAAGTGCATAATTTGTATTTAAAATATGTTTAATGAGTAAACAAAACAATATTAATTACGATGGTAAGTGATTGCCGTCTGTCTATCCCAAGAACAGCTCCCGCCAACTTGTCTAATGTTGACTGTTGCCATGGAAACAAGACTAGCTTCATTATTCATGGTGGATTCCAAGAGAAAGACATGTACTTTAATGGGCCCCTATTTCAAATCGACTAGTTTTGTTTTTATAGCGACCGCTATCAACCAGACTATCTGGTTGGAGCTAATGCCCTGATAGACAGACAGTACTCCATGTCTTATCATACGCATTTTGATTTAGAACTTTCGTTATTGATTACAATGTATTGTTGCGTGGACGGGTTCGAAAGATTTGAAGCCAAAGCAGATCAAAACTTGCAGAAATTTATTCCAAAACAACTCTTCACAGTTCTCTTACAGCTCCAGAACTTCTCGTTCTAGTAAACACAATACAGCTCTTTTCACCTCAATAGAGCACAAAACAGCAGTTAAAAACTTGACAACAACTGCTAAATCGCCGCAAAAGACAATGCAATACAGTTCGCTCAGTATCTCCAGTCAACTAATTCAGTGACTCAAAATCCAAGAACTCCGGAAGTCAGGAATACAGCTCTCACAATGAACGTTGAGAGACAACTAACTACTAACCAACTCAGGCCGCGCTTATATAGGAGTGGTGAATATACGTGAACCTTCCAGAGATAGACATTTGGAGAACTTTCCAGATTGTAGTCGAAAAGTCCTATATACATGTACATGGGATACATGTACCGAAAATGTCGCCAAATGGTCGCCAGGTTTGGCGACATTTGGCGATTTCTCGCCAAATTTGGCGAGATTCCCATTACCATAATGTTAAATGCCCTGCCCCTTGAAACTCGCTTCCCAGAATTACCTCTGTAAAACCCGTTATCAAGCATTGAGAGGCTCATTGCAGGGAAACACACTAAGACGAACTATTGCACTGCCTTATGCAAAATGTACATAAATCTTCTTATTTACAAAATTAACACTACGAAATATTTACAAATATGCAAAAATTCGTAACAGTATATTTATCAGATTCTTTGCATAATCAAAACTTTAAAATATTAAATTCAAATATACTTTTAATCAATAATACATTGCCTAGACCAAAAAGATATTACAAACTACTTGATACATAACAGCAATGCAAACATAAATTAAATAAACTCAGGCAACGCCAAACCACTTTGCTATATTTTTTTTTATTTGAGATTTTCCAATATTTTTATTGAATAAATTATTCTGATTAAATGTTTCTTTTCTCTGTTAAATTATCAGACAAAAATTTAAACGTGTTGTCAAAAACACTCTTTAATCCCTTAAGATACCAGATATAATTAAAATAGTTAAAATTAGTTTTAAGTTAACTACTTCTTTACAAGGTTGTTAAATGAAAAAATTTCTTAAGTGTTTGAGCATTGGAAAGTTGCCAAGTCTTTTAGTCTTTCGTCGTAACAGTCAATCTGACAACTAAATTAAGACATTTTAAACTTTTTTCATTTGATAGGAATGTTTATTGCTGGCAATTTGTTAGAAGCATACAAGTCTCATAAAAAAAGAAAGAAAAAAAAACGTATTTCGAGAATAAATATTTGCTCAAAATTACATTAATTTTCAAAGCACAAATGGAAGCCAAACTTGATATTTTATTTTTCACTTGGCATTTTCAAATATCTCCGCATTAATTGAAAATATTTAATAGTTTTTTTAAAAGAGAGTTAAATAAGGGTCTACATTAAATTCCATTGAAGTGTCAAAGAGTTTTAATCACGAAATCTGAAAATGGGTTTGAAATATAAACTTATTGTAAAAAGGATTTTTATTTGATAAAGTTATAATTCATTTACTTTACTTTAAACATGCAAGTTTCATACAAAAAAAAAAAATATTTAGAAAATAGCTGATTATTTATTCGCATTAACTTTCGCATCGATTTCGAATCATAAATACAAATAGAAACTCATTTTAATATTCAGTTGGCATTTTACAAAAATCTCCAGAGTAGTTAAGAAAATTTGCGAGTTATTTAAAATCGAAGTAGTTAAGGATAAAATTCAAATTCTATTGAAGTAACAATGAGTTTTAATCAAGAAATCTGAAAATGGATTTCAAATAAAAACTTATTGTAAAGGGTATTTTTATTTGATTAGATTATAATTCATTTATTTTACTTTAAACTTGCATGTTTCGTAAGAAAAAGAAGAAGAAGAAGAAAAAAAAAAAAAAGACTTAGAAAGTAACTGATTATTTATTCGCACTAACTTTTGGATCGATTTTAAATCATAAATACAAATAGAAACTCATTTTAATATTCAGTTGGCATTTTTCAAAAATCTCCATAGTAGTTAAGAAAATTTGCGAGTTATTTAAAATCGAAGTAGTTAAGGATAAAATTCAAATTCCATTGAAGTAACAAAGAGTTTTAATCAAGAAATCTGAAAATGGGTTTCAAATAAAAACTTATTGTAAAGGGGATTTTTATTTGATTAGATTATAATTCATTTATTTTACTTTAAACATGCATGTTTCGTAAGAAAAAGAAGAAGAAAAAAAAAAGACTTAGAAAGTAACTGATTATTTATTCGCACTAACTTTTGGATCGATTTTAAATCATAAATACAAATAGAAACTCATTTTAATATTCAGTTGGCATTTTTCAAAAATCTCCAGAGTAGTTAAGAAGATTTGCGAGTTATTTAAAATCGAAGTAGTTGAGGATAGAATTCAAATTCCATTGAAATGTCAAAGAGTTTTAATCAAGAAATCTGAAAATGGGTTTCAAATATAAACTTATTGTAAAAGGGATTTTTATTTGATTAGGTTATAATTCATTTATTTTACTTTGAACATGCAAGTTTCATAAAAAAAAAGCCTTAGAAAATAACTAATTATTTATTCGAATTAACTTTTGCATCGATTTCAAAGCATAAGTACAAATACAAACTCATTTTAATATTCACTTGGCATTTTTCAAAAATTTCCAGAGTAGTTAAGAAGATTTGCTAGTTATTTAAAATTGAAGTAGTTATAGGATAAATTTCCATTAAAGTGACAAAGAGTTTTAATCAAGAAGTCTGAAAATGGGTTTCAAATATAAACTTATTGTAAATGGAATTTTTATTTGATTAGGTTATAATTTATTTATTTTACTTTAAACATGCAAATTTCATTGAAAAAAAAGAAAATAAATTATTATTTATTCGAATATACTAGCATCGATTTCAAAGCATAAATACAAATAGAAACTCATTTTAATATTCACTTGATATTTTCAAACATCTCCAGAGTAGTTAGAAGATTTACAAGTTATTTAAAATATAAGTAATTAAGGATAAAATTCAAATTTCATTAAAATGGTAAATAATTTTGATCCAGAAATCCCAAAATAGATTTCAGGCATAAAATTAATCAAAAAAGAATTTTTAATTACGTTATAAATTAATTTATATTAATTATTTTGCTATAAATTATACTATTTAAATTCAAACATGTAAATTCAAAGAAAAAGCACATTTAGGGCTAAATAAAACCATTGTTCCTGCCAGCATTGGTTTTCAATACAAAAATGTAAACCATAATTAATGTTTTATTTTTCAAATTTATCTTCAATAATCTCGTAGATTTTAGAGGTAGATATTGACACCAATTCGATTAGAGCGTCAAAGAAGTAACCTACAAAAAAAACAAGAAAAAAAAACCTTCAGATATAAAGTTAATTTAAAAAAAAAAATTTAATTAGGCAGGTTAACAAATTCAATGTTCACTTATTAAAAAATCAAATTGTATTTTACTCCACTTAACTACACGCCGATCAAACGATATAGTAGTTAGCGTGCTAGCTTCTAGACCACGAGGTTGCGGGTTCGAGTCCCGTGTTAGGCATGGGTGTTTGTAAATGTATATTGGCTTGTCTAATGACGAAAGTTTCGGCGCATTATAGCCCTCGTGTTTCTGACGGCGCCAGATAATCTGAAAACAACCAACCAACCACTTAACTACACAAACAAAACATGTTAAAAACGTTATGAATTCAAACCTTATGGAAACTCCCTTAATTTAATGTGCATTAAATGCCATGTACACAGTATGTGATTTAATTAAAAACGAGTTAAATGTAAAAGATTTTTTATTGTTAATTGAACCCTTTCCATTCCAATTATTTATTTTTCAGTTTAAAAATTTGAAATTTATAAAGTATACGCATTTGATATCCAGAATAACAGGGTTGAAAGCATTTTTTTTTTTAATTTTTTATTTAAAATTCAAAATGATTCCAAATGGCATCATTGGGCATTAGGTATCGATCAAGTTTAAGCGATTTCACTTCCAGCATTTCTAAATACATCAAATAAAATTTTAAATCTTCTATTTAGTCTTAACTATATCTTAACGTAGTGAATACTGTTAGAAAAAAAATAGCAATAACGTAGTAATAACAGTACGAATCTAAAATAATCGATATAACCGAGAAAAGGTATTGAGTTGTACTCAACTCCCACAGAAAAACGATTGGAATTGTCACTTTTCAATCGTTACAAATCTTAAAATTTTAAAACATATATCCGTTAAAAATGGTTAATATACAATTTTTAACTATTAAAGTAAATAATATGAACATATTTGAAACAATTATTTAATTAAAATTACTTAAAACATGAAATTAATTTCAGCATCTTTATAGGAATTGAGTAAATATAAACAAGCCTCATTTCATTCATCAACAGAACCCGTGCAGCCATATATTGGTGAAAAAGAAAAGTATTGTTGCTTGGATGGGTTCGAAAGATTTGAAGCCAAAGCATATCAAAACTTGCAGAAATTTATTCCGATATAACTATTCGCAGATTCTCTTACAACTCCAGAACTTCTCGTTCTAGTAGACTCAATACAGCTCTTTACACAACAATAGAGCACAAAACAGCACTTAAAAACTTGACAACACAACTGCTAAATCGCCGCAAAAGACAATGCAATACAGTTCTCTTTCGAAACTCTCTGAATGCTCACTGAGAGACAGCTAACTTAGTAACTCCACTCACTCTAGTCAGTAACTCAACTAACTCTTGGCCGGACTTATATAGGAAAGGCGAATTTTCTCGAAACTTCCAGAGATAGAAATTTGGAGAACTTTCCAGATCGTAGTTGAAAAGCCCTATACATGTACATGAGGACCGAAAATGTCGCCAAATGGTCGCCAAATTTGGTGACAAAAATTAGTCGCCAAAACCGTCGCCAATTTGGCAAGATTGCCATTACCATAATGTTAAATGGCCTGCTCTTTGTAAAACTCGCTTCCCAGCATTATCTCTGTAAAACTCGTTTTCAAGCATTAGGGGTCACATTGCAGGAAAGCAAAGTAAGACAAACTATTGCACTGCCTTATGCGAAATGTAAATAAATTTATCTTTTTACATAATTAATGCTACGAAATATTTGCAAATATACAGAAATTCGTAACAGTATATTTAGGCAGAGAATAATTTGATGATTGTAAAAACGTTGATTCGGATGCACTGATAGTATTAGGTGAGGAGAAAAAAATTCGTAAATGTTGTGATTCCAATTAGCATTACTGGGACAGAAAGGGTTAAGGGGAGTTGGTACTCTCTATACCAATAATGTTAATAAGGCATATTTCATGTACCTTTTTTCTCAGAAAGTAATTGACATAGAAGCTTGATTTTTTTTAATTGCATTTAGCAGAAACTTGTTATTCTACTAAAGTTAGCTTTTGATTTTAATTCATTCACTTCTTTTTTTAAATGAATTTTCGTGAAAGTCACTTAAATTTGTTAAAAATCACAAGTTTTTTGGCCGAAAAAAGCTGAAACAAAAAATTTGTTTAAAATAACAACAAAATATCACTTCGGTATATACATATACATAAAAGGAATATGTAGTAAAAATTTCAGGAAGATAGTTTGCACAGTTTCTGAGAAAAAGGTACATGAATAATAAAAAATTTAGTTTTGAGAAAAACGCATTTTAAAGAAAACTTTACTTACACTAATAGTTACCAATTTTGTTTTTAAAAAAATTATTAAAAATACTTATATACTAGAAGACAGGATGAATTGAGCTCACTCAATCCTCTAAAATGATAGGGGAACCGGTTCCTACAGATTATTCAGTGAGCTCAATTCATCCTGTCCTCTAGTATAGTTGGGGTATTATTACAAATAAGGTATGTTTTTAAAGGGGAGAATTTAAATTTTAATAAACAATAATAAACTCAAAATCGATTATTTATAAATTTTTGGGTACCAACTCCCCTTAAGAGCTCATGAAAAAAACGCTTTTTTTTATTCATTTTTATTTTTTAAAGAATATTGTCATGTTTATTGATATAAAACTTGTTAAGCTTAATAAAAACATTCGTATAATACAAAAAAAAATAATTTTAATTATTGATTTTAACCACTTTTTTAGTGTGAAAATGCCAGATAAACAGGAGTCATCGAAAAGTAGGTAGGTGTGCGCTGTTAAAAAATCTTAACAAAGGTCCATCTGAAACAAAACTTGAATGCTTTTAGGTTTAGTGTGACAGTGGCTGTATCCCGTACCTCTAATATTAATATACATGCAAAAATAGCGAACACAAAAAAATTTAAAAACGTGTTTTTTTAACATGTTGTTTGCCAAAAAAAATAGTACAAATTAAAATGTTGCAATAATTCTGGTACGGGATATAGCGATAAGTGTACAGAATATGTGGTTAAAATTTCATAAGAATCAGTTCAGTAGTTTCTGATATTTTTTCAACAGCGCATACCTACCTACTTTTTAAGGACTCCTGTTTATCTGGCATTTCCACACTAAAAAAGTTGTTAAAATCAATACATTTTTATTTATTTTTTTGTAATTTATTAATGTTTTTGTTAAGCCTAACAAGTTTATATCAATAAACATAACAGTATTCTAAAAAAATAATAATAATAGCGGTTTTTTTCATGCCTCCATAGTAGGCAGAGCCTAAAAAGTGTTTAGATTATGCAGCATTTAAGTTACTTTAGATATGAGGCGTTGCGGAAACGAAGGGCGAACTTAACATCGGGTCGAAAAAAAGATTTTCGTCACCCGAATCTAGACCGTCGATATAGATAAACAACTGGATAGTTAATTTATGTACCTTAAAATTATAAAGAATTAACCCTGGGAAAACGAGCCGTTGCAACCGCGGTAGAGAGATGCTTGTATGGAGGAATTTGTATTGCCAATGTGAATTTTCTTCGATCTTTATGGTACATTCGCGTTACTTTTGATATTTGGCAAGCAAAAAAAATAAGAATAAAACATATTTGAAGAAAATAGTTTAACCAATAAATAAAACTGATAAAAATACTTCTAAGTATTGGATTTGTATATTTGGAACAAACATTTGAGATTAGTTACTGTCGATATCTGTAAACGTGTTTTATCGTTATTGATTTGAATTTAATTCTTTAAATTTTAATTTACATAAATTAACTGTTTTTAAAATAAATTATTATCTACAAGTTATGAGAATACAGTTAACAAATCAAAATAGACTTTAAAAGTATATTTGTTTTAGAAGTAGAAATTAAAGATAATTTAAGAAATACAGTAAACCAGTTGAAAATAAGTAATAATAAGATTGTAAAATACAAATCCATTTATACTATAACTAATGCAATACAAAAAACAATTTAAATTTCATAGACATATATTTTATCCATTAATTCTGAAGCGAGTCTCTGAAAAAATCTAAATTGTGGTGCATTAGTTAATAAAAATTGGGGTTCCTTGTAAAATAAAATTGGCCAACTGAATTACTTTTGGTACCATTTTAGCTTAAAAACTAAATCAAAATTATTTGCCAACAAAACAAATTTAATCAGTTTTACATTTACTCAATAAATCAGTCTAATATACAACAATTCATTTAAACAAGTGTAGAGTAAAATCCGAATGCGTTTTCCAATAAATAATAAAGTGTATTCTAAGAGATGAAATTTGATAATTAGAAAACTATGAAGAAACCCCTTGCCTTCCTGGCACATAACACTTCACTTTCTTCTTATTTAATAAAAACATTTAAATAAATTAAAATAAAATAAACTTCTTTAATTTAGTACAAGCATTTGTACACAATCGCAAGAGGAGAGATAATTTCTCTCTAAAATTCAAGGGTTACATTTTTAAACAGAAATACAAACTGCTTTCGACAGTTTGGTGGGACTTCGAATTCCAACAAACAGTTGAAAAAGACTTAGATTTTAAAATAAGTACGTAAATAATAAAGAAACTGATAAACTATGCCGTTTGCAGTCCGCAGTTTCATTATTAAATAAATTTAGAACAGAACACTAACATATTGAGTAATTGTTTCAATTTCCATTTCAACTTTTTTTTTTTTTTTTAAATACAATTACTAAATGTTCATGAAAACGTATGAAACATATCTAAAATAAATTATCCAGTTATAAATAAACAGAGTAATTATTTTAATTATTAAATAAGTGAATAAGTAGAGTTTTAATTTCGCTTTCTTTTCCCATTTCTTTGCCAAATGCCCTTGAAAACGAATAAAAACAAGTATTAAATAAATATAAATCAAGTGTTTTATTCTAGATCATAATATACTATTTGTTCTGAATTTAAGATAAATCATTTATGATATGAATTGCCATATAAGAGATCAATCATCAACCACTAGCGATCTATGTTAGAAGGGTCATTTTAGATATTTTTTTTTTTTGTATTCTAAATCTAAATATGGTATAATATTATGGGGTTGCCATTGAACTTTTTAAAGTTTGGTTTAATTTTAATGTGTTGATAAACCCTCACGATAAAAAAAAAATTATATACAATATATAAAGACCTTCCACGATTTACAACGGTACTTGACTTTTGTTATTTCATTAATTAAAATACAAGATATAGCCATCGTTCAATTTTATTTTTTTTTTTTTTTTTTTTTGCGTACTGAACAAGTGAACTAAGAACATATAATTTAATTTTTTTCCTTTACCCGTTTTCAACATGCAATACCATTTCAAAACTTCCATTCAATGAGTCTCTGAATTCACTCTCTAAATACCGTCTATATAGGCAATCAAATGAATATATAATGAAAAGAGTTATCTCTGATTAGTTCGATTATATAAGCACCTATTACAGAAAACCTCGATATAACCAACGAGATTCTATTAAAGTATTGCATATTACACCAGCACAAATAAATGGTAAGTCACTTTATGAAGTGATTAACAAAGGAAAAAAAGAATTGCGAAAATGCAGTTGCACTTGGAAGAGAAGTCATTGCTTAAGAAACTGAATTATTCTTAATAGAATTAGACTTATTTTAAATCTTATGGCAATGAGGTTTTCAATAGAATCATTGAGATAAGTTTTTCAATAGAATCATTAGTTGCATGAAAGGAGCAAACATCAAAAATTTGTTTTTTCTTGGACTTGAATTCTGGACAGCAATCGCGTTTATAATACAAAAAAAATGAAGAGCTAGTGTTCAGACACCAAGTATTTTACATTTGTAAAAAACTCAAACTTTTTTATCATTACTTTGGTCGTTGCTTAAGAAAGTGATTTTGACTTATTTTAGATTTTATTAAGATGAGTTTCCCTATTGATTCATCAGTTTTATAAAAGGGAAAACATCAAATGTTTTTTTCTTGGGAATGAATTATGGATAGTAATCGCATTTATGGTATAAAAAAAATTCCAAGAGCGAGTGTTCAGACAACAAGTGTTTTACATATATACAGAAGTCAAACTTTTTTGGATCATACCTTTGGTCGTTGGAAGAAAGTGATATATGCAGATGAGTTTTCCAGTCGAACCATAAATTATATCAAGGGTACAAACATAAAAAAAAAATTAGTTTTTCTTGGAAATGAGTTCTAGATAGAAATCGCGTATATAATACAAAAATATGTTCAAGGGCAAGTATCCAGACACCAAGTGTTCTGTATCTGCACGCACAAGACTCAAACTCTTTTTGGCTCATAACTTTGGCAAATAAATATATATATATATATATATATATATATATATATATATATATATATATATATATATATATATATATATATATATATATATATATATATATATATATATATATATATATATATATATATATATATATATATATATATATATATATATATATATATATATATATATATATATATATATATATATATATATATATATATATATATATATATATATATTTATTTATTTATATACTAGCAGTGTGTGGCCCCGCGCCGCTGGGGACCCTTTGAAAGATATAAAGATGTAATATAAAGAAAATCGCAAAAATCAAAAACACAGTGACTAAAAGTAATTTAAAACATTAATAATCATAAAATTAAGTTAATATATAAATTATGATGGGTATTCTTCTATTAGGCGGTTACCAGTTGGTGTCAAGCGTATATGTTTACCTGTTTAAATGACGCAAAAATTTATCGCCAATTCTAAAAATAGAAATACATTATTTGAAGGTTGTAAGATCTGCAATTTGGCGCTTTTTACAGAATTGTACCAAATTAAGTTAAAATAGAAATAATAAATAAAATTAAAATATAACTGAAAATAAAAACCGTTGCGAGAAACAGCATTTATCTGTA
This sequence comes from Linyphia triangularis, assembly GCA_963978545.1. Lineage (NCBI taxonomy): Eukaryota > Metazoa > Arthropoda > Arachnida > Araneae > Linyphiidae > Linyphia > Linyphia triangularis. Next base: position 28,947,785 of record OZ021733.1, read on the forward strand.
CAGAAACACCAAATAAAATCGTGCCTTAGAAATATCTTATTCTACATCGTACCAAAAAAGCTTAATATTCTTCAAAATATTTTATTATATATAAAAAAAAAGTAGAACCCCCTTACCAACTTCATAATCACGACTAAAATCAAACACCAAAGAAATAATATAGAAAATGAAATACTACGCTTCTGGAGTAAATTATAAAATAGTCTGGTGTAAATAGATAAACATGTATAAAACAAAAAATGTATTCAAATCTAGATAAAATTATATGGAACTTGATACACAGGGAAAAAACACTATGCAAATGAAAATAATCTAAAGAAAGAATTTTGATATTCTGGGTTAAATAGTAAAGAATATGAATAGATATTTACTTAACAAATATATTATCAAATAACGAAATGATTTGAAAGTTTTCAGTGAATTTCAATAATCAATAATCTCAGCCGTTATGTTTACATCAGAATATTATGTTATTAATAATATTATATGAGTATTATGTTACGCTTTCAAATAGCGCATGCGCAGAACGCCGATAATAATAAATTTATGGAAAATTATAATAGTATTTAAATCCCTATGCTGGCAGACGATTATGAAACATAAAAATAATCAGAAAAATAAGGAGAACACATTAAAATAACTTTGTGTTTTATTCTAATGTAATAAAAAAATATCGTTGCCATTCCAATATTTTTTTTAATGTCATTACATTTTAATGAAAGCAACTTTTAATCGAATTTAAAAGTTGTTCTCTACAATCTCAATATACTAAAGCTTCTAACTTCCAAATTTCGTACCTTTAGGTGCAAAAATGCGGATTTGTATGTGGTCCAGAAATTTGGAATTTCATCAGGGGGATTGACCCAAATTTCTCACTTAATTGCCTCGCTAAGACACTGTTGGCTAACTATACCCCCATTAAATTTATTGAGTATCAGAGTAACCAGGCAAATTCCCTCCAAAATATCCAATCGTAACAATGTTTTTCAAAATAGCCTTCAACCCTCCTTGACGTCAAACACTTGTTTTTTTTATTATTTTTTTTCCAACTCAAAATTCTTCCCGTCTTCTTTTGACAACAATGTTTATTACAAATTTTTCAAATAAAAATACGAAAGCGTAATTTCAATCTGAATTTTTTTCCAGTTTCCTGCATTTTCGTTTGTAAGTTTTTAGCATTTTTTTTTTTCTTTTCTTTCTTCCTTCTCTTGAGCTTTTGGGGTTGGGTCATTCGAAAGAAGTCTGCAGAAAAAGCTCTTGGTTTTAAACGGTTTTGGAAATGTGGGTCAACCCCCTGATGAAATTCCAATTTTCTGCCATTTCCTTTCTTTTCATTTTGTTTATATAATTATTATTATATACAACCTTTTTTTTATCTAACTTTTTAACCTATATATGTATATATATATTAAATATATTATATATATTAAATATATTATATATATTAAATATATTATATATATTAAATATATTATATATATTAAATATATTAAATATATTAAATATATCATATATATTAAATATATTATATATATTAAATATATTATATATATTAAATATATATATATATATATATATATATATATTTAACCCTGAATGACGGAAGGTTCCCTCACTGGACCGGCAGTTGTTTAAAACGTTCGAGACACTTTTCGACCCTGTAAGGGTGATAATCGAAATCATGAAGACTTAGCTTTGATATCATAAGCTTTGAGAACATTCAGTATCCTGGCTAAATAGAATTCGGACACTGGTATATTCCATATTTAGATTTATTTATACATTTTCTGCCCCTTAAAAGGCTATTTGATCCTCCTAGCTATTTGAGAAATAAGAAATTGGGATAATCCACATTTAGAACCTTTGAAGCCTTTTCGGCTCCCTAAATCTAAATAATCGAACTCGTATAGCTTACTTTTCTATAATCATTATTGTTAGTATTCGTATGAAGTTTCAGAGTTGTGGCTATTTGGGAAGTGGTATAATTAGTGATCAATAACTATACTTAAATAACTGAGTCATGGCTTTCACTTTTATAAAGATTAGTTCTCAATATAAAATTATTAATAGATCAAGTTCTGTGATGCTTTTTTTAAATTGTTATAATCTGAAACAATTGTTATTAATATCAAAGGTAAAATTACGGGCATGCTATAAATAACAGATTTTCTAGACTCAAACAGTATGTCTAATTCGCGTTCTATAAATTCCTTAATCATTAAAATAAAATAATAATATCCGTTTTGTAGTGATCCTTCCCGTTTTAAGTTGACGAGGGCTTGAATATGAGCTCATTTTGTAAGAAAAGGAGAACTACAAGTTTTCTTTCAAGTTTATTATGACTTTTGATGGAAAAAACTTATAATAAGCATAAAAGTAGCTCTATTTTTTAAATCTAATAACTTTAGTTTAAGAGATATCATACTTGCATACAATTTTTAATCAGACAGCATTTTTGTCCGAATTCTAAAAAAATACTTTTGCATTTAAGTGTCGGATATTTATTTTTCATGCTTTATATAGGTATGGTTGGTTGGTTGTTTTCAGATTATCTGGCACCGTCAGCAACACGAGGGCTATAATGCGCCGAAACATTCGTCATTAAACAAGCCAACATACATTTACAAACACCCATGCCAACACGGGATCTCGAACCCTCAACCTCGCGGTCTAGAAGCTAGAACGCTAACCACTATACAGTTTGGTCGGCTATATAGGTACGTGTTTAACCACTTGATCATCACCACTTCATGTCTAAATAATTCAATAAACCAACAAAAGATATCCTTAGTAGTATTTGGCCACGTTCGACTCTGGAACGTAATAAATACTATTACCCTGGGCCTTAAGCCCAAGGGTACGTTTCCAATTAGACAAAAGTGTGGTACAGTCTCCGTCAGCACTTAATGTTTGGGCATGCGTTGGAAAGCATTGTGGGGGTATGCGCCTGCTCCGCTTGCTTGTATAAAAAAAAATGTATGCTAATGTTGTTCAGTTATATTGATGTATTGATGAATTATGAAACTCAAATAAAAAAAAACTTTGTAATGGGTTTGGACATAAGGCCCAAGGTAAACTGTATATAATCCTGAGTTAGGCATGGATGTTAGTTTTGGTTCGGAATCCACGTTAAGCTGTAGGTCCCGGCCTGATAAGACGTTATTGTGCATATAAATAGGTGGTTGAGCGTACAAACAAACCAAACAAAGTATACATCGGCTCAAAGCCGATTATTATTTTTTTATATTTAAAATCCTTACGTCATAGCCTATGCATGGGCTTCACCTGCAATAGTCTTCTGCTTTATTATATATTTAATTGGGATTGCTTATTTATCGAAATGTGATTGCAATACTATCCACTTTTCTTGATGAAATATAAGGGAAGTATGACTATTTTTGTTTATAAACAATATTTGCCAAATTTTTAGAAAAGAATGCATTAAAATAATATCCGTAAAAAGTTTTTGTAATAACTGATGCAGATGAAGAGAAACACTGTAATGGCGTTTCTTCTAATATATTTTCTTTAAAAATAAAGCATTTAAAAACATTAAAAGTTTAAAATATGCCTTCATCAATTGGAATACAAAATATAGTTAGCGTTTGTCTTTTTAAACGTACTGTATACTAAAAGTGAAGGAGTAGAATAAAAACAATAAAAAAAATAAACCCATAAAAATTGATTTCTTGATGAAATATAAGGGAATTATGACTATTCTAGTTTATAAACAATATTTGCCGAACTTTTAAAAAAGAATGCATTAAAATAATATCCGTAAAAAGTTTTTGTAATAACTGATGCAGATGAAAAGAAACACGGTAATGGCGTTTCTTCTAATATATTTTCTTTAAAAATAAAGTATTTAAAAACATTAAAAGTTTAAAATATGCCTTCGTGAATTGGAATACAAGATATAGTTAGCGTTCGACTTTTTAAACTTACTGTATACTAAAAGTGAAGGAGTAGAATAAAAACAATAAAAAAATAAACCCATAACAATATAAATTTTTTATATGCATTGCAAACTTTTACTTGCAAGAGCTTTTTATTTAAATAATTTTGAGCTCAGATCGAATTTCATAGTGTTTAACCACTACAAAGGAAAGCATCGATTCCGTACTATTGACTAACTTTTTTTGCTTGCCTCCAAACCTTCTAGAATGCATTGTTATCAACAACAAGTCTATTTGTCAAGTTTCAGTTCGATTGGATAGCATTAAGTGGGACAATTAGAACTCCACAGGTTTGTCCACTACACACACAAAATCGAAGGTTTAACATAAAGAATTTGTTAGTACAAAGAACGAATTGATACAAATAATTTAAATAGTTTTAAAATGCAATTAAAGTAGAAAATAGTTTTGGTTTTTTTACAAACCCGACCATTTTTTTACTTTTTGAAGTCGGCACCATTTGAACTCTAAAAAGAATTTACCCCAACAGCATAAATCCCTGGCCATTATCGGCTTGATACTGGCCAATTCCGATGTGGACCGTTGTAGACTGGCAATTACTTTGGATCTTGGCTAATCGATCCCAGTGCTGGGTATAATATATTGGAAATTTTAAAGTGTTGACGCAGAGTTTTTAATTTGAAATCCTGTGTTGTAAGAACGGACGAAGGGATAACAAATATTTTCTTGTGATGTTTTTGACATTTGTATTTTTTTATAATATTTGTGTATAAGTATTTTGAAACAATGCATGGACTGACATATCTTCCCAAAATCCTGTTTCCTACAATGAGCAATACCGCTGTGCTACCTGAGTAGTTTTTATAACAGAATTATGTAAATAACTTCAATTGCACAGGTAATGTGCGTTTGTCTTTGAATATTATGATTCATTTGGCTTTAAAAAGTGAATATTTTTCGGAATAGTCCAAGGGGAAAAAATATTTTTAACTCAATTTGAATTCGGTTTAAATACTTTTATTTTATTAATAAAAATTTCATGTTTTGCTACTTTCAAAAGCTTTCCTTTATGTAATCAGGGCCCGATTTAGAAAACCAATTACTAGAGGAACAGCATACTAAACGGGGCCCCCATCGACGATTGTTGATGTTATTTATATACTAAGTGACAATTTCTATTACCATTTATTATAATTTGGTTAAATAATTGTTGAGATATTAATATTTTAATAACTAATAAGATTTATTAAAATATATACTCATATTTTATGTCATGATCAAGTGTGCTGAACAAACTATTGATACTTACATCATAATTCAAAAAATTTCAGTCTGGTTAGTTGAGGTTTTTATGACTCAATGGCTACACTAGGACCATGCTGCGCTAAAGAATTTTTCAGGCAATTTAGGGGCTCTCAAAATTTTCTCGCCCTAGTATGGAAAATCAAGCCCTGTATGTACGTCCTTTTGTTTTGGAAAAAATTATGTCCGAATTAAAAATGGCGTAAAAAATATTCCAATTAACTTGCCTGTAAACTCCAGTTGCCTGTAAAGTCAGGTTAGACACATTACTTAAGAAGCGAAAGTCACGCGGCATTCCACTCAAACTTCTATCCTTTACATAAAGCCAAACATCCCTTGATGCATAATTTCCGAAGCGCGTCGTCATATTTCATGATATACTAACAGATGGGTTACTGGTAAGCTAATAGACTCTCTAATGAGTGCGTATATGCTTTCTAGGCTCACGTGGATTCATATCACATTCATAAAAAAAAATATTACATCATCTTAAATAAATTAATGAGATCAATGTCCTCCGGTTTTACTTACAAGGTTTTGTTGAAATACTATTCGTAATAAGGAGGACTCTTCCTAGAGGATACTGTGCTATTAAAAAGAAAGTTACAAAACGTTCTAGATGGTATGTAAAGAGATCAAATTTTGAGGTTGAATGTTGATATTTGAAGTATATATAGTTTAATTTGTTTTCAATCAGGAAAAAATTACGGGATTCAAATTTCTTAAGCAGCTTAATTATGCTAACATTTAAAATAAAAACACCAAGTAATCTGAAGTCACTAATAGTAGAGTCGTAATAAGTCACTAATAGTGTAATTCAAGTATTGGCTCACCTAATGGCTGTGTGTTTAGAGCTCTGGCCTCGGATGTCAAATGTTCCGGGTTTGAATCCAAGTTTAAGCTTGGGTGTTGATTGTGGTTCGGAATCTTCACTAAGCTGCAGTTCCCGGCCTGATTAGCCATCATTATGAATAAAAATAGGTCTTTGAGAGTACTAATCAACAAACCGACTATTCAGGTATTTGATATACAGGTGGTTATTAAAATAATGGAAACACCCTAGATTTAAGAGGAATCCTTTACTAATACGGCGTAGAACAGCCTTTGGTATGTAATGCAGCTTGGATTCGCCTGGGTATCGAATCATACAAGTGCTGAATAGTGCTTAGAGGAATATTGTACCATTTTTCATAGAGATATTGTGAAAGTTCCGGGAGAGATATTGGTGGAGGATATCGATTCCGGATTGAACGCTCTAAAATAGACCTTAACGGTTTGATTATATTGATGTTGGGGGACTGTGCGGGCCAAGGTAGATCTTTTATTTCATCCTCGTGTTCATCAAATCATGATTGGACATGAAATGCTGTATGAAAAGGAGCATTATCATCCTGGAAAATTCCATTTCCTGTAGGAAACAAAGTTTGCCGCATAGGATGGAACTGGTCAGCTAAAATTTCTCTATACCTTCTCCAAAGTGATCTTTCCTTTCAGGGTTATGATTGAGTCAGCAGAAAACCACGACGCGGCTGCCTCATACCATGACGGATCCACCTCCATGCTTGATAGTTGGAAGGAGACAATTACGATCATACGCTTGAGCAGATGTCCTCCAAACGTACACCCGTCCGGTTCAATCGACCAGGTTTTGTTTTTGTTGCACCACCTCAGACTACGTTTGGCACAGTTCTCATCTGTGGCAAGTGACTAGGTAATTGCTGCACTGCCGTAAATGTTCTGTTTATAAAGGTGGCTCCTAACTGTAATTATTGACAGGGGAGAATCCAGATGCAGATTGAACTCTGCGGTCACTTTAACTGCAGTTGTTTTCTTTTTAGACATTACAATCCGCTTCAAAACCCGTCGGTCTCTTTCACTCATCTTGTCCTTCGTCAACTATTTTGCTTTGCCGAGCTTGTTATGCCCCACTGTGTGTGATTTGAGATTAGTTACTGTCGATATCTGTAAACGTGTTTTATCTTTATTGATTTGAATTTAATTCTTTAAATTTTAAGTTACATAAATTAACTGTTTTAAAAATAAATTATTATCTACAATTTATGAGAATACAGTTAACAAATGAAAATAGACTTTAAAAGCATATTTATTTTAGAAGTAAAAATTAAAGATAATTGAAGAACCTCAGACGATTTTTGTCACAGTTCTCATCTGTGGCAAGTGACTCTGGAATTGCTGCTCTGCCATAAATGTTCTGTTTATAATAGTGGCTCCTAACTGTAATTATTGACAGTGGAGAATCCAGATGCTGATTGAACTCTGCGGTCACTTTAACTGCAGTTTTTTTTTTTTTTTTTTTTTTAGACATTACAATCCGCTTCAAAACCCGTCTGTCTCTTTCACTCCGTTTGTCCTTCCGTCAACTATTTTGCTTTGCCGAGCTTGTTATGCAGCACTGTGTGTATGCTGTCATGACTTTAGACGCTTTACTTCTAGAAACGCCTAAAATCTGGGATGTTTCTGTCACAGTTACTCCAGCTAATCGGGCTCCAAAAATTTGGCCTCTTTGAAAGTCTGTAAAGTTGAACATTTTATGTTTTGAAAAAAATCCAGGATGTATTCAACTTCTCTAATGCTATCTCATACATACCATGATATATACTTTTGATATTAAAAAAACTGTAAGCTAGGAGTATATTTTAGTGCGTACGAAGCGCATTCTTAAATTTCACACTTTATTCACAGGTGCTTCCATTATTTTGATAACCACCTGTACAGTGCTAGAAGTGTGGGTAGACGTGGGGTGACGCGTCTCCCCCATTTTCAAGAAAATACTCATGCGTCTCCTCACTTCTAAAAACACTAAAACCCATCCAACCCCCCCCCCCCCCTCCCACTTTTAAAATCACTCAATCTGCCTAAGAACTACTAATGCAAAATAACATCAACCTTTAAATGTAGTGACATTGAGAAAAAGTGATTTTTTTTTCCACATTTTAAAGCTTTAAAACTATTTATGGTATATAGATCATACTACTATAAAAATGTATTATACTACTTTGTATAAAGATGTAAGTATTTTTATTAACAAATACTGTTACTTGGTCAACTTCTAACTTTGGAGGATTTTTCTTTTAAGTTAAATTTCTATTCTTGTTTTATATAAAGACAAATTATTATTATTTTTTTTAAATAACATTTTAGATTTCTTTATTAATTTAATTTTATGAAAGCATGCACATTAATAAGCACTATTTAAATCTAAATATACAATTATGTACATAAAGTTAACTTATTACTTAACTTTATCTCTTACTTCCAAGTAAAAGAAACAAGTCGCAGAATATTCATTAAATTTTGGACCCTTGTTCAATGTTATTGTAAGGAAGTATAAATTATTTCCTTACTAGTTAATATTTTTACTATAAGTTGCGAAATTATAAAATGTATCGTTGAAGATGGGGGGGGGTAGTTACCCCTCATCAACTTTTGGGCATCCCCCACTTTTTTTCACCACTTCTTCCACTGCACCTGTAGCTGAATGATTTATAAAAGGTGCCACAGTTAAGATTCAAAATTTAATCGGGAGAAGAATAACGAAATTAATTAGCTTTTTGCAAAAAAAATTATCACATAACATTTCAGAAAGTAAGAAAGCATCTGCCCTCCTTCCCCTATCTAATATCCATCGCTGCATCTGAATGCTAAAAGTGAGAAATAAGCTTTTATTTTCATTCTTTCTTCAATTTTTTACTTATACAGTAGCATGCTTTCAATAAACAATCTGCTAAAAAGTTTAATACATTAGCTACTCTTAATGATAACTCGAACCCGCAACCACGCGATCTAAAAGTTAGTATGCTGACCACTATACCGTTTGGTCGGCATATGCATAAGGGCAATCTTCTTCATACGCTTGAGCAAATCGTATCGAATCGTATCTTATCGTAATGTGTCGTATCAAATACAAAGTAAATTAGGTTGGTTGGTTGTTTTCAGATTATCTGGCACCGTCAACAACACGAGGGCTATAATGCGCCGAAACATTCGTCATTAGACAAGCCAACATACATTTACAAACACCCATACCTAACACGGGACTCGAACCCCCAACCTCGCGGTCTAGAAGCTAGCATGCTAACCACTATACCGTTTGGTCGGCCAAAGTAAGTAAGGAATAAGAATGTTGTTATTTTTAAACTTGGGGGAAAATGCAAAATTAAAAGAATATATTAGTTTTCAATATTTTTATACAAGTAAATTATAAAATAAATATATAAATGGTGATGATTAGGAGTCAAGGATTGGGAGAAATCTCTCCCCCCCCCTCCCCCCCCTCCCCCCCCCCCCCCCCCCAATACAAGTAGATATTTATAAAGTAGCTGAGCACCAGTTCTATTTAAATTGTCCAACCATTCCTCGGATACTAACTTGTTTCGATCTGGCATATCTCAAAAAGGTTTATATAAATATGCGGAACACTAAAACAAATTAATGGCATTTTAAATATTTTCGGTCTTGATCCTTAAAAGTAGACTTTAAAAAAACACACTGAAAAAAGTGATCTACAATTTAATTCTCGCCAACGCTGTTTCGACATCCCCAGACATTAGGAAGAAGCAATACAATCACCATGACATTTTATTCATACCACTTCCAGTAATTTCCAATATTTCAATTATTAAATGCTCGATGTGGGTTGATATTTTTTCGCATATCAAGGAGCGGAAAATCGTTCATGTGAACCATACATTTACAAATTTAAAAGCACTTGAAACTATTAAAATTAGACAGTGACAAGCTCAGAGAGAGGCTCTAACCTCTCCATGGGTACCACCAGGAATATTTGCAGGGGATTGCAAGACTAGATTTTTATCAAAATCATTAATTTTTTTAATGCTAATTAATAATTATGCATTATAAATTATACTCTTTGAGAATAGTTAAAAAAAAATCATGGTATATATTTGTGAAAGCGCAACCCTGTCAAAGAGAAAAAATAAAAAAATAATAAAAATACATTTTTAACGCTTTTTTATCATCCAACTAAATCTCACGGCATTCAAGGGGCAGTGTTTAGAACAGAGGAACACGAAAATGCAAAAATTCAGAAGAGTAACATTTTATTATTTGTTCCAAATTTCGAAAATAATGAGAAAAAAAATTCAAAATGAAACACAAAGGCAATATTGGATGTGTTCACCTCCAATAATCCTAGACAACAGGCGCCAGAAAATCATCACGCAAGTAGCTAACAACATAGAAAAGAAAAAAGACTAAAATATTAGAAAAACAAATACTCATTGTAACATAAATAGTATAAATGGCATATGTCCTTTTTTATCTTTGAATTTACACCTCCCCCTCCCCTTCTCCCTATTTTTCTTTTAAATTTTCAAGAGCCAGGGGGGTGCAAGTACACCTCCTTGAACTCTCCTGGCGGCGCCCATGAACCTCTCATGAGATTAAAAAAAGTTAACAAGAAAAATTTTGTATTATTAATGGTAAAATTAATGGTTTTTTAATGTTTTTAAACTCCCCAAAAACATTAAAAAAAGAGCGTGACTACTGAGAGGGTTGTGGGGTATCAGCTTTAACTAAGAGCTTCAGATATTGTAAGAAAAGTTAGAAATAGAAAAAATAGAATGTAGAAAAAAAAAGTTAAACAATAATAAGGGGATGGAGCCCCAAACGGAAAAAATAGAAAGAGTCCTTTTATTTATTTATTTATTTATTTATTTATTTATTTATTTATTTATTTATTTATTTATTTATTTATTTATTTATTTATTTATTTATTTATTTATTTATTTATTTATTTATTTATTTATTTATTTATTTACTTATTTATTTATTTATTTATTTTTGTTTTAATCATCAAACACTATATTAATTTCCTTTTAAATTATAAAAAAAATATCTAAGTAAATCATTTTAATTAATTTTCAATGTTTCTGTTAATAAACATTGAAGATCGGAAATTTGGTAGGGAAAGGTGTTGTTCCTTTGATCACTTTGCAATGTTTCAATTTTCTTAACTTGAATATCAAAGCAAAATTCAACTTTTTTATTTTAGTCTAATGAGTATCCTATGTTTTATCATTTATAATTTTTCATGGTCCTAGTTTTACTTTTACTATTATTTTATTTAATTTAAAAAAAATAATATTGTGTTTAAAGGTCTGATAAATAGTTGTACCTCTGACCAGTTAATTAAACAACACAACAATAAAGAAAAAAATAATTTCATTCAGTACAAATAATCAATGTAAGTTAAATGTATACAGGATATAATTAGAATGTTGTCAATGACAGAGTTTTAAAAGTTTTGTATTTATTTGTTTTGTTCGACTTTATGTGAAGGAAAGTGCACTTCAAATGACAAACATTCTAACTGTAGAACAGATCCACTTGTACTTATAAGGTTAAGAAGTTTAGCTACACTGTCTTCTATATCAATATCATACAATTTCCATCTTTTCTTTTAAACTTGTCACTTAAAGTTTGTTTTTTAAGATACTGAATCTGAAACACTAGACAACTACTAATATCACAGATCTCTGCCACAAAATATTTAACAGTTTTTTACTTGACTTTTAGGAAGAATAAAATTTCCTTCTTCCAAGTAATCTTTTTCAAATTGATACTTGTTATCTAATTCACGGCATTCATTTGACAGATTAAACTAACTTTCTCCTGAAAAATTTGGTATGGCTATCGGTGAAGGCCGGAAATATCGTTAAAAATAAATATCAATACTATATCGTTGCACGGAAAAAATATCGATACAATATCGATATATCTATACATGATTTATTTATTTATTTATTTATTTATTTGTTTGTTTGTTTGTTTGTTTGTTTATTTATTTATTTATTTATTTATTTATTTATTTATTTATTTATTTATTTATTTATTTATTTATTTATTTATTTATTTATTTATTTATTTATTTATTTATTTATTTATTTATTTATTTATTTATTTATTTATTTATTTATTTATTTATTTATTTGATTTTCAATTTTGCCAGAAACGAAGTTTTTCGGGACAAATTTCTACTTTTCATGAATTCATGCCATTGTTTTAATAAATAAATTGTAAAAATTGTTTTAATGAATAAATTATATTTTTAATCAGATTAAATAAAATACATTTGGATGTTAATGCATAAATTCCCATTTATTTTTAAAGAAGAAATTTTTAAAAGTAGTTTACCGCATATTATTCCGATAGAGTTGTTTTTAATATTTAAAATTAGATGCCTTTCCTTATGCGTGCGCTTTTGAATCACGGCTTCAGGTGTAACAAGAGGCGATACATCTGAACTGCTACAATAAGGGTGTTGATATTGCTAATTTGAGCTGCACCACTAGTTGATGGTTCATCAAAACCAAAAAGAGAAACATTTTCAGAGGTGTGGGCTTCTTGTTGCATCGGTCTGTGTTGAACCTTTGACCTGGTCAAAGGAACAACAACTGATCATGGGCAAAGGTACAACACCATGACAGTGCAAATTAAAAACCATACTACAGTTTTATGGTTAAAATAAGGATTTTCCAAAAACTCCACAATATTTTCTAAGATATTTAGAGACTATGACGAATGATTTTTATCAACAAAGACATAACACAAAAAATACTATTACGTAAAACATTACCAAAAAATAAATACATTTTTACGATGGAAATTTATTAGTATGATACACAAAAATCCCGTATTGTTGAAATGAGCAACAGTAAGTTGTATAAGCCCTCTATTAAAGGAACAATGCACTAATTACATTAATTTTCATAAAGCGATGCTAGAGAGCATCATAGGGTTCATGGTCAAAGGAACAACATGGTTAAAGGTACATCTTCCTCTATGCAAAATATTAATCATCAAAATAATTTTAGTAACAATTGTTTAAATTGGAGAGTGTTGCATCTCACTATGCAAGTTTAATCATAGTTTTTAAGGCTGCATACGGGACAATTTTTAATTTCAAAATTTCTAAAGCTTATCACTGTGCACTCAAACCAATACATAAGCTATAATAAGTAACATTTTTATACATTAAAGATACATTTTTAAAAAAAATCTATCTTGCAATCTAAAAAAATGCTATTTCAGAGTTACGTATGATGCATAAATAAATCATAGTTTAAGATGACATAATTAGAGTTCATTTTATAAATTAAATAAAATGCTAGAACTTTAAAAATGAATAGTTCAAGGACTTACATCAAACATATACATTCCTGTGTTTCTATTACTCTTTAAACCACCACTTTCGATTGAAATCTAAAGGTGTGTTATGCATAATGTGACCAGATGTCCCGATTTTGGCGGGAAAGTCTCGCTTTTCACCTCGCTGTCTCGCTGACCTAATGTACCTCTAAACTGTCCCGCTTTCCAGTTACAGAGTCAATGGCGAATCCCGCCAGGGGCGCGGGTTGATTGAGACTACTTTTTTACAATTTACGGAAAAAAAAAATCAACTTTTTTTTCCCAATAAGTTCACGCAACAAACATATTTCGACCTTCATCTAATTTCCGATAAAAGCACACAAAAAAAAAGCTTATTTTTGGATCAAGGTTCTTTTTATAGCCTTCTCCCTTCCCATTCAATCGGATGTTGGAAGACTACGTATTCAAACTTCCACCCTCTTGACCTTGAAGACATCTTCACGACACTTTAAAACACACCCATTTCTGTTAAAAGTACCTTGGGATCGAATTGTCAATAAATATTCTTCCTGTCCTTCAGGGCCCCTGAATCCCGATCCCTTTTGTCGGGTGGGAGGAAGAGATTTTGACTCTCACGTGCATAATGTCCAACACCAACCAGGGGGAAAAGAATAATGAGAAGTTAACTGCTTGGGTTACCCCTGGAAATTTCCATCCCCATTCAGCTGGACATGGTAATTGGCTAAACTTAAAAGTTTTGAAAAAAAAAGAAAAAGAAGAAAGGTTGTTTATAAACTGCATAAGAACTCTTCCAGCTCTAACTCGTGCTTGTGCTTCGGCTTGTAAATAGAAGACATCGAAACACAGTTCCAGAAAGAAACAATGAAATGCTTTTCTTTAAACATACTGATTCCATCTAATCTAAATCAAGTGCCTGACGTAAAAACGTTACAGAAGTCGATAAATCCAATTTGTGAAAAATACTCTGTGCTGCTTTTAATTGAAGAAGTTACCTTGCAACTAAAACTTTTAAATGAAATATTATCATTTAAAAAAATCTGAATTATGATGAAGAAAAAAATTTAAAAAAGAGCACGGAGGCTTTAGATCAATTGGAATCGTACCCTATAATGAACAGTCTATTGAAGTTATTATCAACGGGACCAATTTCAATCACTACATCTGATCGCAGTTTTTCTGCATCGCATTAACTAAAAACATGGATAAAGTCAAGGATGACCGAAGAAAGATTAACAGTCCTTGCTTTCATATGCACGCTGACATTAATGTTAACGTTGATCGAGTTATAGATCGATTTGCAAAATCAAAAAAAAAAAAGACTGGAATCTGTTTTGTGATAACTGTTCAATATTTAAATTGTATTTGTTTATATTGTCTTGATAAAAATATTACTTATAATTATTAGCAAAACATTATCTTTGAAAAACAATTTTTCCCCTGCATACTTTAGCTTACTCAAGTTGAAATGGATTATCCAGTAAAACAACGCATTTTTACTTATTAAGTTCACTACATAAATATGTTATGAGAATATGTTAATTTTCTTAAGTACAATTACTGATTTCCCAGTTTGATGTAAGTATAGTATAGGATTTATACTTAGTCAGTTAGTCACAAATAAAATAAAAGTATCAAAAGTTCCCACTTTCATTGAAATTTCTTCAGTATAATTGATACCTCAGGAGGATGTAGCTTGCTAAAATGTTTAAAATGCACGTTTTACAATTAGAATACAATTTATTTTTAAAATAAAATAGGTAATTAAAAAACAACGGGAGCTTGTTAACACCTTACGCTAAGATAGCAAGTCAGAAATGTGACGAAAGAGGGAAAGGGGGGGGGGGTCAATTAATGGATATGGATTATCTTGAAGTATACTTCTTGAACACTGCATAGATTTTTTTTTTTTAATATTCAATTTCGTCCTGGCTAAGGTACAGTGTTACGCACCTCCCTCAGGAAAATCCTCGATCTGCCAATATACAGAGTCCCACCTAAGTCCTTCTAAACAAAACAAAAATGTCTTCCGAACTTGAAAACTAGCAGAATAGGTAACTGATGAAGTTTCTGGAGATAGAAAATCTGGTCCCATTAGTTATGCATTGATACAATCTCCTTTAAAATAGCTGTGTTACTACTAAATATAGAGATAACTTGACTATTCTTCTTTATATGCAAAACTTGAACTTACCAATTATATAAATTTAAACAGGTTGGTAGGTTTGTGCGCTCAATGACCTATACTTGCGCACAATACAGGCTAATCAAGTCGGAACCTACAGGTTAATGTGGATTCCGAACCACAACAAACATCCATGTCTAACCCGGAATCGTTTATTTGAAAATTGGTTAATTTGAAGTTATAAGTAATTATTTAGTAATTCATTAGTTAATTACTAATAAGTTTATAAGTATTTTGTGACACTTCGCTTATTTTGTTAGACATAATATAGAATTAATAAATTCTTTAATAATGTAGTATTAATAAATATTATACAATTGAACACATTTGCTTCCTGTGAGGACAAGCTACTTTTTTTTTAAATCGAGTATGGCTTTTAAATCAAAAGTTATATTATCTAGAATTTTATTTACTGACTGTAATTTGTAGAATACAACGTTAATCGGATTGATACTCAAAATTGCTACTCTTTTTAGATAATAAAGATGGGAAAGATGATAAAGACTTTTCTGATGTTTACCTAGAAGCTTCTGCTGCTTTTTTGGGCCCAAAATTATGGGATGAAAAACAGACAGATTTTGTTGATGTTGATAGCTTATTGGCTAGTAGTCCAGAGAATGATCGTATCGTTGAAATTGTGTATCAAAGCCTACTTGAAAGCATTCAGGAGGAATGCAATGATGAAAATAAAACTCAGCAGCATCTAGAACAACCACATCAGCAACAAGCTCCCCAGAATCAACCACACCAACAACACCAGGCACTCTCTCAACGACACCAGGTACTCTCTAAACATCACCAGATACCATCTCAGCAACACCAGATGCCACCTCAGCAAAAGGTCCCATTTCAAAAACATCAGACTCCACCTCAGGAGCCACTTCAACAACAACAGGTGTCACCTCAGCAGCAACAGATGCCACTTCAAAAACACCAGGGGCCACCTCAGCAACACCAGGGGCCACATCAACAACACCAGGGGCCACATCAACAACACCAGGGGCCACATCAACAACATCAGGGGCCAACTCAACGGCATCAGGAGCTACTTCAACCTCAAGTGCAGCCACAAATTCAAATCCCTTCAAAAGAATACTATAGCATGCATCAACAGGGTAAAAGTCATTTATTTTTTTAATCTTTCTATTTGACTTTCTTTATTAATCTTTTCTCATTTCGTGTTAATACTCGCTACTAACCGATTGCATTTCTTGCAATTATCTATGGAATCATTGCCTTCAGTTAATATGCAAGTCATTTTCTTTCTGTGAATAAGCTATATGAACACTAAATTTCTCTTAAAATTCTATGAGGTTATCGCAAATGCTTTTAAGGCAGTAATAAAAAATTGCCTTTGAAATTAATTTGCTTGCACAGCAATGCATTAATATGAGCTACAGCAGCAAATTCTAATATGATCAACAGAATCCTATACATAGTTTTGTTTTATATAAGTAAAAAAAGGTTTTTTTGTTTTTTATTTTTGAATGAATAAAATATGCTTGAATGTCAGTTAATGAAAACTTTATTAATATGTTACTTAATGTTTCATTGGTTTTAAATAATCATTTAAACAATTTTGAATTCATCGAGCTAAAACTTGGCGGATAGATTCTTTGTCGCTGACAATGCACTCTATCAAGTTTTGGTAATGTCACTAAAATGCATCCTTTACACACGCTAATATCCTTTACACACACGACAAAACACGTTTCGTGCTGGAAATTGGCAGATACACACGTTGTCGGTTTGTGCACAAAAATCATTGTGAATACAAGAAACACTTGTGATATTTCACAAAAACTACATACGTCTAAAAAGGAAATCAAAATTCATTCTTCGATGAAAACCTAATTTTCCCCGATGGGGGGGGGGGGAGTAAGCTTCCCCAACAGGGGTGCTACAGCCCCCCCCCCCCCTCACCCTCCCACTGGCGTCACTTCTGCTTAAAATAAGAAAACAAACACTACAATCTGTTGAAACACGACAAACAGCTGTTCTATAAGCGCTCCAATGGGCATTAGCGAATTTTCTGTTATTTTTGGAACATTTTAAGTCAAAATACTTAGACTTAACGGATACTGATCGGTTCGAGTGTGCATGCATTATCTTTTAATTTTTTTGGAGATTTCATAAAGCCTCACAAATGCACCACACGGGTAAATAAATTTTAAATCGGTCTCTGTGACTATCAAAATCTTCGGTTTAGAGAAAAAAACTTCACTAATTGCTTTATAAATCCCAAGGTTAAGTCATTTTTAACTCTTAATACCCTATATCTGTTAGGGTCGTCGCTGAAAACTCATAGTGCATCTTGGACATAAATAACAACCAATCATCTAAGCTCTTGTTTCTTCTTTTAACACGCTTTGTATCCGCTAGAGGGCTCAAATTCCAGATGCCAAACCAGGAGCAAACAGTCAACTAAAGTGAAGTGAAAGATGAGTGCGCATAACATGTGACTGAGCCGTGAGATTCGTCCGTTTGTGTACGATTTGCGGAACTGCGTACTGTTTTATTTAACGAATTCCTTGATTTTTTATAATTATTTTATTAAAAAGCTAATGGATGATATCGATATGCATCAGCAAGATTACAATGTATGTCGTATGACATTACAAAATATTCTTGAAACTCATGATCTTTCACATCCAATACTGGGTAAGTGATATGCAATTATTAATTTTAGTTTTTGAAGTGTAATTTCGGTAATCTGGCATTATTTTTATGAATAATCGTATTTTTAGAACCGCATAATGTTATTGTTGACACTCGGGGCTTACCTGTTGTTTTCTAAGCAAAACTTAATTTGATGTTGGTTCAAGGACGGTATTGCGAAATCCCTCTCATGGCAGTGAAAGTTATGAATGATCGAAAGTTGGAAAACTTCATTTCTTTTTTCCTCAATTATTTGCATTTTGAGAAACATTATTTTATTTTTTTAAAAATTCATTAAACTGATGTATTTTTTTAATTAATTTTACTTTCGACTTGGCAGTGAAAAAAGTGATGCAATTATGTGTTTCATGAAAATTACTATTTGTTGGCATTTTTAAGTAAGAAAATTAAAACACAATCAAGTGCAGAAAAATATTTAAATGCCAAAAAATGTGGAAATCTCTGTACTCTCCATCAGGTATATGTATAAAAATATATATGTCTATGCCAAATTTTACAAAACAGCGCAGTGTTGGATTTTTTTACTGGGCTTTTATTATTAATTTTTTTATAGGAAGAAATTAAATGTTTGGACATACAGTATTGATTCTGACAAATATTCTTATATTCAGTGCTAAACAAATTTTTCCCTGTATGCACACTTGTCGATCATGGAGGTAACCCCAAATGTAACCTAGGATTTTTTTAATTAAAAAAATGCTAATTCTAATATTTTTTATAACTTATGTAGAAAAAAGCTAGGAACAGATGTAGTATAGGATATTTGGCAAATTTTTTCATTTGGCGACCACAGAGTGAGTCGCCAAAATGACGTGGTTTAAGGTTGCCGCTAATTCAATATAAACCAGATTTCGGCGCATTCAAAATGGCTGTAAAATGTAAACAACTAGAAACGTAACGAATATGCAAATAAACAATAAAACATGACACAATATGCTTATTAATCTCAATAAATAAGTTAAACTGGGGTGGATCCTAGCACAGCCCACCTCTTGATGTCTTTTTGAATTCTCGCCAAGCGAGTGGCGATAACGTCGCCAATGAGGCAACCTAGACAGACTATTTAGAACTGTCTAGAATCTTGCGGAGTGGAGGAAGTCTCGAAACCATGCGATAGCTGATGATGCCTACATGGATTTTATTCGGCAAATCATTAACACGTAACCCTCCGCCGGCAAAGGATTAGCAAACACATTTATGGTGTTGATTTTTTTAAAAAATATTATTATTATTTCTGGCCTTCAAGTATCGTTTTTTAATTGAAAAATAATAATAATAACAAATATTCAATTAATAGTCAACTTGACGAGATTTGAAATAAGTCGCCAAGAGGTGGGCCCATCTAGGATTTTACTGTTAAACTGTGTTATATGGTGGCACTTGGCGTTTTTAGAACTTTTACATAAAACGCAAACCATGGTGAACTCCAACGCTAAAGCAAACACAAAAACAGCGGAAAATAAAAACTTGATAATCGAACCTGCTCCATGATTTATGGCTTAGAAAGGTTGAAGTCCACTGCCAAAGCCGATAAGCTATGGTTTCAATGCAAGTTGTTTGTAAAGGGTAAAATTTCATTTAAGTTTTACATTAATTACAAATGTGTAACCTCTTTCATAATATTTATATTTTTAGTCACATGATAAAAACTCTAAAAAGTAAGGTGTCATTTGATTTAGAATACTTCGTTTACCGAGGTTCCAAATTTCAGTTCATTATGTTGAGAAACACATCTCTTATGAACAAAAACATTTTGTCCGATCTTGAGGGCAAATTTCTTTAGCTTGCCGAAAAATCTGAATGTTTGCGTTCTTCAAAACTTAATCTATTACACGATCCCTTACAGTGAGCTTTTTTACATTTTTGCTAAAATATTGAGAATCAAAAGTCAAAATGGAAGAAAAAAAATACATGTTTCTATTTTTAAAAAGTTTGAAACTTGTTTTATTAATTATTAAAAACCTGTTTAATACAAAAGTTGCATGTCATTTATGTTGGGCCTGTTATAAACTATCGTTTGAAAAAAAAATTGCTAAAATATATTAAGAATTTATGGCTAAAAACATAAATTTTCTTTTTAACATTAATTTGCCATTTTTTTGCATCATTTAAATTACTAACCACTCATTAGAAAATTATGAATTTTGGTATTTAGGCGGTTTTTTTTGGATTCTAAATATGGTATAATATTATTTGGTTGCCATTAAATTTTTTAAATTTTTGTTTAGTTTTAATATGTGGACGACCCCTCATGATAAAAAAATTTATATGCAATCAATAAAGACCTTCCACGATTTACAACGGTACTATTATTTCATTAATTAGAATACAAGATAAAGCCATCGATCAGATTTTTTTTTTGCTTACTGTACCAATTTAGGGCTATTTAACCCATTAACTGCTGGCGTGCGTTCATGCAACGCTTAGAAAACATAACTACAATAAATATTTAATCAATTTTAAACTAATATTTGGAGATTTATATTCATTGGTAAGGTTACAGGCTTTAATTTGGAGCAATAAAAATTATTCTAAACCTTATTTTTTTCTCGTAGTAATAACTTAAACATTTCCGAAATTCGCTAAGTTAGACTGACATTGCTAAATCGATTCCGAAAAAAAAATTGAAATAATTTTTATTAGACATAACATTTCATATCTCCATAGTTCACTTGAAGGTGATGACACTAATAAATGGACACTAATAAAAAATGTTTTGATGAATTCATCTTCGAGTTACGATGCTGGAAATACAAGTGTTGCGCTTGCGCATCTTCAGCGGAAAAGAGAGTAAAAATTTTCCGAACTCTTTTCTCACCGCGTGTGATTACAACTGCATCATTTTGATTTGAAATACCTTGAAAGCACTCTCTTACGCTTAGTGAAGCTCTGGATACTTTTTACACCATTGATTCAGATGACAATGAAACGAACATTGTTATTATTTCACCAGAATTTGGCAAAGTTACTAACAAGGAAGAAGGGGACAATACAGTAATAAATGACTCGAACGTTTTACTAAAAGACATTTCTGGTGAGGTTGAATTAAATTCAAATAGGAAAGATAAGGGCCAAAATAATATGGATAATGCAAAGACAAAGAAAAAAAAATTGAGCCTTTGAAATGGAAGAAAATAGATCCTATTTATACATCGATACCAAAAAATGAAGAAACATCACCAAGTTGAAAAACTGAAAAGAGAGTTAGAAATTTAAGTTGTGAGGAAATTTTCATTAAGTTTTTTAACTCTGAAATTTATGCATTGCTCTTTAATCAAACTAATATAAATGCTCAGCAAAATAATCGGACTGACTTTTTTTGCTTCCGAAAGTTACCTAAAAAGGTTTATTGGTTTGCTTCTTCTTACTGGATACCATATATTGCCACAAGAAGAAATGTATTGGTCATAATATAAAGATATATCGGTCCCGTTTGTTAGGGAGTCAATGTCACGTATTCAGTACAGGAATATAAAACAAAATTTGCATTTGGCAGATAACATCAATATTGACAAAAATTACAAATTGTACAAAGTGAGAGTACAAGAGTGAAATATGTTGAATGAAAAATTTTAATAGTTTTAAATATTTGCACACGACCTAAGTATAGACGAACAAATGATTAATTATAGTGTAAAACATTCTGCATAAATGTTCCTAAAAGGAAAACCTGTATGATTCGGTTATAAAACTTGGCCCTTGCATCATGTGATGGATTTTGTTAGATCAACTACTGGTAGATCAAGTAATTAAGTCTTTCTTTGGCAGTACGAAATCAAAAAAGAAATTTTCTTATACGATCAATTGACAATAAAAGACTTCGCAGTAAACATTGTCACAGTCAAATTATGTATCGCTGTAATGGTTGTGAAGTGGCTTTACATCAAGAATGTAGTCAATATTTTCATACAAAATAAGACATAATAAATGTATGTACTTACATAGTACGAAAAGTTTATATTTTTGAAAAGTAGCTTTAAAATATCGCCTACGGTTAATTACAGTCGTTCAATATTCAACATTAACAGAATATGAAATTCTTGAAAACCGCTGATTTTAACTCGGTTTTACTCTGACGTTGCGCCAATGCAACAGTCAATTTCTCTAAAGATAAGTAAAATATTCCAACTTTTTCTTTAAATATGTTATATATGACCCTAAAATCACAAATGTTATAAATACTGACCATGTTTTTTAAGGATTTCGAGTTTTGGCTGTTAATGGGTTAACTAGGAGTTTCAATATCTAACGAAATATGGATAAAAAGACCTAAAAAACGTTGAAATTATAAAAGCATCTTGGAAATCCATTTAATCTTAAGCTGTTTTTAAATATTTTCAAAGCACTATCCAAATCATTCCTATTATTGCAAATGCCTATTATTCTATGAAATTGAGAAAAAAATATATTCCTAAAGATTTTGCTATTTAAATTACTATCAAAATTGGATAGACTAATAACATCAAATTTAAAATCAGATCTTTTATCATAGACACCAATGTTAACACAATCTTCTTTTTAGAAATTATTGAAAAGAATAGATTTTGTTTGTTAGAAATAACAAAATTGATTTTGTCCATACTTTCGATTTTGAAAATTTATTCACCAGTATTCCACATGCTAATCTTATTGATATTTGCAGTGTTATTTTTGAAATTTTTCTAGGGGATTCGAATTTGATTAAGCACGATTGGATCGAGCTTTGCAAGTTCAATATTTTTGAAAATTATGTACAATGGCATTGATTTTTTCAGACGGAATAAGAGTATTCCTATGGGTAACAGTTTTTCTAGTGCATTTGCCGACATTTATTTACATATGTTTGAAAAGGATTTTCTAAAAAATAGTTTTGTGGACAGATTTATTTATATGGGGGATTTATTGGTTTTGATTGTAATGAACTTGCAGCTGTTGTTGACATTTATCCTAAAGAATTGGTGTTAAAAAAAAAGTAACGATTATAATAAAAGATCACATTATTTGGACTTGGATATCAAAATTGAAGAAGATTGTGTTAACATTGGTGTCTATGATAAAAGATCTGATTTTAAATTTGGTGTTATTAGTCTATCTAATTTTGATAGTAATTTAAGTAGCAAAATCTTTAGGAATATCTTTTTTTCTCAACTTCATAGAATAATTGGAATTTGCTATAATAGGAATGATTTGAATAGTGTTTTGAAAATATTTAGAAACAGCTTAAGATTAAATGGATTTCCAAGATGCTTTTATGATTTCAACATTTTTTATGTCTTTCTATCCATATTTTGGGCGATATTGAAACTCCCAGATAAATAGCCCTAACTGGTACCTGTTTTCTATCATAGATGGCTGTGTTATTGTTTTTGGTTTTTCTTTTAAGTGCGAGACTATTTTGGGTTTTTTAAAGTGTAAGGTTGTTTTTCTTTTGGTATATAAATGTGGTTAGATTAAAGTCTGGTAGCAGTTTGCTATTTCTGACTGGAGAGATTTATTGCTATTTTGATCTTATAAATATAAGTAAATCTTTAAATATTTATATGACTTTCTCGTCTTGCAGTGGGATGCGTTAGGGTTTGAGGATGGATTGGTATTTATTACTGATCCATCCTTCAGGAATGCATCCCTGAAGTCCCGGCTGGTTTTGAGCCCCTTGATAACGAGATCCAGTCAGGATTTCTTAATTTAATCTTTTATTTAATGAAAATGTACAATTATCTAATTTTAAATTTGATCAGACACAATGCGCTCTGTATGTTACTGGAATCGGTTGCACATCACACTAGATCTTATCCAATCACTCAATGCATTTTGTACCTTTTCTTTGTAACAAAAATGACATTAGTTTTTGTATTTTTAGCAAATTCTGCCAATGTAATAAATTTAGCAAAGTATTGGCAACTATTTGCACCACATTTCCTTGCTTTCACAAACCATCTTTTTTTTAGTTTCCTCAACACCATCTACTTTTTTTGCAGTCTCTCCCTTCCGGTGAGAGATAGCAAAAAAAAAAATGCCAGTTTATAGTTATGTTATAGAGAGTTATTGCTGATAAGGTGTAGGGTAGCTTGAAGTGTTGCCCTGCTCTATCGGGAAATTTGTTGATGACAAATTTTTGGTGCTTTCTTGTGTATCTCCTCAATTAATAGGAAGTTAAAAAAAATGCACTGCCTATTTGTCATGAGGCATACAATTAGACACAATAACATAAGAAAATACCTCTCCTAAGAAACACATATCCACAAGCTGTACATAATGTAATCTGATTTTGTTGGCAATGTACTTTGGACCTCGTCTTGTGGAATTATGGAGAACTTTTCACTGAAATCAACTTGGAGAGCTGTTTTTTCATTAGTAACTTTTTGAAACATATTGTAATAACTTGATTTTTTTTTACATTGCAATGCCGTTAAAAATATGGTAATTACTTTTTTGAGGTTGCACATAATATCTTGTGTGTCTTCCTATTAAACAAGGCATACTTTTCCCTCATCATCTGTTATCTGCTAAGCCTACTGCAGCTCAGGCAAGGCATCGCCTCTAGTTGAATCAAACATATATCTTATTTCCTTTTTGAATTTATCTTTGCAATCATCACATTTGCGAAGAGCACCTTGCAGGTTACCCAAGCTGCATGTGAAGCTGTCCATAAGTTTAAACAGAACATTTATGCATACTTTAGATAATGCTTTCAATAACAATTCAATGTAAATTTTTAGAAAGTCTGTTACCAAAATAACTTGAAATATTCTTAATATTTCTTTCCAAATTTTGTGTCATTTTATTGTTCTTTATAAAGTCTAAGACAGCACCAAAAAGTTTCAATTGAATTTAAATTTCTACCTGTGGAACTAATATTGTTTCAATTTGGTAACGGACTAACATTAGTTTGGAACAACAAAGAAATAAGAAAAAACAGTACTTGCAAATGATTTATGCTTCAATTATTTTTTAAAAGCAACTTATTGGAGTCAGTATTACAAAATGGAACTAATTTCAGGTTTTAATAAAGCACCATTGGTCACATTTGGCTGAATGATGTCACTATTTTCAAGTTTTCAAGATTAATATTTTTACAGTTACTGTTAGATGGTTAAAACTTGAAATAAGCCATTATTTATTAAAATATAATGCTAAATTATGAAAATATGGAACATTATCTATAAAGAAATGTATTCACTTAAGCAATTTATTCAAAATGATTTTTAGATTCATTTGTCCTTTTTACCATGGAATTGCCCAGTTGTTAAAAACTGCTGGGAACTGATTTTTTCTATATTTCTTAAGCAATGTATTTATTTTAATGTTGGTTAATTAGATATTGACAGTAATTATTTAGTCACTAGCTAATTAGTTATAAGTTAATAATTATTTAGTTAAATGTACCTGTTATTTTATTAGATGTATTATATAAATGTATGGTTTAATAGATGTATAATAGTATTAATAAATTGCTTTTAAAATATTGTACTATTGAAAATATTTACATCCTGTAAGGGCAAACTAGTTTTTCTTCAAATTGGGTTTGACTTGTGAAACAAAAATTATATTATCTAGCACTTTATTTACTTACTGCCATCTATAGAAAGCAATGTTATTCTCATTTATACTCAAAATTGCTTCTCTTTTTAGATAATCAAGGTAACAAAGATGATAAAGACTTTTCTGATGTTTGCCCAGATGCTTCTGCTGCTTTTCTGGGCCCAAATTTATGGGATGAATACAAAACAGCTTTTATTGATATTGATAGCTTCTTGGGCAACAGTCCAGAGAATGAACGCATCATTGAAAATTTAGATCAAAGCATACATGCAACCATTCAGGAGCAATGCAATGATGAGAATCAAACACATCTAGTGCAACCACATCAGTTACAGGCTCCCCAGCATCAACCACCTCAACAACAAGGGCCACCACATCAGGCTCCACCTCAAACACATCAGGCGCCACCTCAACCAAATCATGTGCCACCTCAACCACATCAGGCATCACCTCAACCTCAACTACAGCCACAAATTCAAATTCCCTCAGAAGAATCGCATAACATGCATTATCAAGGTAAAAATCTTGCTCTTTAATTAAATAATTTTCCCTTATGCATTTTTTTCTGTTAATATTTTACTAGTTCATTGTCTTCCTAAGTGAATAAACTATGAATTTCTCTTAAAATCCTATGAGGTTATTGCAAATTCGTTAAAGACAGTAATATAAAGAAATGCCTACGGAGATTGATTTGTTCGTAAAGCAATGCATCAATATCAGCTATAGCTGCAAATTCAATATATCCTCACAAGAGTTCTAATAGCCTATATTTCATAGGTAAAAAAAAAAAAAGTGTTTACTCTTTAGCTTCAGTTTTGTATAAATAACAAGCTTGAATGTAAGTTGATGAATCTTTTATTAATGTTTTCAATCAGTGGTATTTAACTCGGTTTGTCTCATATGGGAATTTTCACAATGGGGAAATTTCAAAGTCAATAGTAAATAAAAACCCATCAAAATACAAGCCGAATGGTACCATTTACACCTCTATAAAAATCAATTTATTAGGTTCAATTCAACTACTAAGTGCTCAAGCTATTTCCCGTAAAAATGCTTTTAAACTCGTGACATAAGATTTACAGGATTAGTGGGGTACAGGCATTTATTAATATTGCAGGTAGTACATTTAAAGTTGATTTTAAACATTATCTAGTAACTTAAGAATCGGTGGCTGAAATTAAGTATTTGACAATATATTTTAGAGTACAAAGGCAAGCATATTTAATAGGAAAAAAGTCTATTCAAAGCTATTCTTACTGATAATGGCAGAGAGATGGCGCTTATAATATATTTCTTTTAGTTTGTATTTGTATATCAGAATAATGCTTGTAAAATATTACAAATTCCAGTTTCTAAAATATAAAAACTTACTTGGGTGCCAATGAAAAACTATCTTATTCAACAAAGAAACTGTTTGCAAAATACTATTAGAAGCTTTGAGGAAGTTTTTATTGAATCATAAACAAAACAAAATTTATAAATATTAACATTTAATAAAAAATTCAAAATGTATGAGAGAAGATTAGAAACGAAAGTGGCAAAGCCATGCGTACTTAGGCCTGAGGGCCCATTGTACCTCTCTAGTACCATATTATGAATATGACCGGGGTCTCAGACCTGCGCCAAATACAAAAAGCTGCTCCAAATGCTTTAATTTAGCCATATTTGCGCCAGAACATGATTTGATTTTTTTTTTTTGCCGGCCGAAATTCAATACTGCTCACCGCTGTAATATCGCTATTGTTGAGAAATATTCCTGTATATTCGGCTCTAACGCAGATATTTACGATGGTGCAGTGTTCATTTTCTCCGAGTGCTATGATGATTTGTGACGCTAATGTTGATATTATTGTCAAGTTTTACGTTGTTATGACGGTCATTTTCGTCGATTCTTTCATTGATATAATGGCTCTGTAGTATTGAGAATTGCTCCAGTTAATTCGACGCTATTGCTGATATTTTCGTTGATATGATGGTAACTATTGCCGAGTGCTGGGATATTGCAATATCCGAAATGTGCCCCGATATTACTGAGAAAATGTCGATGTTACTGCGATGATTTGTAACTCTAATGCAGATATTATTGCAAATTATTGTGATGGTCATTTTTGTCGTATCTTTCACCTAGATATTAGCGCTGTTGATATTGAGCTAGATATTGCTCCGGTTTATTCGGCGCTATTACTGATGCATTCGTAGGTGTGATGGTCATTTTCGAAGAATGCTGCGCTGTTGTTAACATCTGATATTCCCGAATCTTGCACAAACATTACCAAGAAAATGCCAATATTACCGACCTTTGTGCCGATATGTACGTTTTGGCAATGGTCATTTCTGCTGAATCTTCAACTTACGTAATATCCTTTGTCTAGATTTTCGACGGTATTGTAAATGCTTTCGCTAATATTTACGCAAGTGTGGTAGTCATTTTCGCTGATGTTTACTCTGTTGTAATAGCAGCTATTGCCGAGATTTTTGACGCTGTTTGGTAACTTAAAAAAGTACAATATTACTGGGATTTGGCGCCGATATTACCGAGATTGCAATGGTATGGTGGGTGCTATCCACATTATTTATGTTGGTGTTATATTTGTTTTCGCCAAGATCTATGGTAATGTAATAGCAGCTATTGCCGAGATTTGCGACGCTGTTTAGTGACTTAAAAAAAAGGATATTACTGGGATTTTGCTCCAATATTACTGAGATTGCAATGTTATTGTGAATGCTATCCCTGATATTTACTTAGGTGTTATATTCGTTTTCGCCGTGGTCTATGGCAATGTAATAGCAGATATTGCCGAGATTTGCGATGCTGTTTGGTGACTTAAAAAACCCCGATATTACTGGGATTTTGCACCAAGATTGCAATGGTATATTTCTCAATATTTACGTTGGTGTTATATTCGTTTCCGCCAAGGCCTATGGTAATGTAATAGCAGCTATTGCCGAGATTTGTGACGCCGATTTAGTGACATTCGTCACAGGTAATTCTGCTTCAATTTTTTTTATTTTCTAAGGTTTTTTTTGTTTTTTTTCGTTCTACAAAAGTTTCTTTTACATGCTACAAAGAGCATTTTCCCTGCTACTAAACTTGTTTTTACCTGCTCCGAAAGTAATTTTTCCTACTCCAAAAGACATTTTTCCTGCTCTAAAACTTGATTTTACCTGCTCCAAATCTTTCTGAGTGAGTGGGAGCCATGGTATGAGAATAAGTGCTTGGTTTTCATTTTATTTACTATTAAAAATTATGAAGGGTACAGGGGAAAAACACCTGATATTAAATTCCGCATTTGTGGTGATTCTGTGCCAAGGTGTTTAAAGCCTAAAGAGATTAAAAAGATATGCAGGAGGAAGTACTATGGTATTCCTATTCATGAAAATCAAAGCAAAAAGAGTTCTTAGTGTGCTTGCTATGGACGGACAAAAAATATCCACTTGAATCCGTATATGAATTTTCAGAATGAAAGTTTGTTTAGTTAGCTGCTGTACATAAAGATCTGAATAACTGAAATATGTCTCTTCATAAGCGTGAATTAAATAATACTTGACATGTTCTTGCACTTGTTATGGATGGACAAAAAAATATCCACTTGAATCCGTGTTTGAATTTTCAAAATGAAAGTTTGTTTAGTTAGTTGCTGTACATTAAGATCTGGATAACTGAAATATTTTTTTTCTTCATAATCATGACATAAATTATACTTGACATGTTTTCTTGTGAATGACAATATAGTTTTATTCAAAGAAATCTTAAAGCATTTGATATAGACTTGAACTCATCATTCATTCCACCCCCACGCAATATATTCGTTGTGTAAATTGGAATAAGATTGATGGTGATCCATGCAGTTAATTGGCGGCCTAAAAGATTGTAATCTGGCATTCTTCTTCTCGGACTTACCCTTCCCACTCTAAATTAACAAGTCTTGCATCTGCCACCAATCAGACTATCTGACGGGAGCTATTCTCTTGGTAGATAAACAGTAAGAGTGTTTGCAACTTTGTCAGTAGGTAGCTTGAAGCTCTTTAAACTACCATGCAAGTATTTACCCAAGACGCGCGTGAGATGCCTTAGTCCCGGTTGATCTGCTTAATGCTTTTAGTGATTTTACCCATTGGAGACGGCAAATATTGGGCAGTTTTGCCTTTGAAAACTTTATGGCAATCAAATAAAATAAAATCTTTTAAAACAATTGAGTAAGATCAAATTTAAAATGAATCTTAAAACATTGTTATATATCTGGAATATCGTTTAAACCAATCGCATAACTGTACACTTAATATCGTTTAAGAGACCTGCATCTTTTTTACAAAAAGAAGTAAAACCAATAACCAGCACAGTTCCTGCTTTAGTAAACAAATGTTACTGCTTCCATATGTTGCAATTAATCGCTTTTACTCAGACGCAGAAACCGCCATGGATTCAGAATCATGCAAAATGCAATATTGTGGTATTTTAAATTTCTGGGTATTTAAAAAAAAAATTTAATTTCTAGAATAAAAAGAAATTATTTGTGCTATAAATGAGAGAAATTTATACTCTGTCTTCAATTTTTACATTTTTCTGGCTTGTTGTGATATAATCAATTAACATTTAAACAAAGTGATTTTTACCAACCATCTGAACGTCCTTTTACAACGAGGTTTTTACCAACTGTCTGAAGTAGTTGGCTTTTATTTTTTCAATTCAAGACTTCTAAGTAGCCTATATAAATATTAAGCAAGAATGGCTTGGTTTTGTTATATTTTTACTGTCATGAGTTTGGTTTATGAAATTCTGTGTAAATTCTGTATTTTCATTACTAGACCATTTGAACAGAAAATAAGTTGAAGTTTGACAATATCTTTAGTTTACGGATTGAATTTAAAAGTATACAAAGAAACAAAATATTGTATGCGGAAGAAGTTAAAAGAAGCTTTTATCTTCTGTATTATTTACAAATCTAGTGTACCTTTTAATGCAAAATTTCTATGAAAGGATTTTTTACTATTATCTCAATAAAACATTGGGATAAACTGCACCCATTCTTATTTTTAAAAATGCTTTTGAAACATTAAAACTATGCTTGGTTGTGCGGTTATAAATTTGTAGAAGACTATTAGTTCATGCTAAATCATGGTTCTGTAGATCAAAAGAAACTTTTGGAGTGTTAATAAAAAGAAACGTTAGGTAATAAATTCTGGTTATTTAACAAGTTACCTTCATAACATAATTTGGAAATATTTTACTTCATGAATTCTGTATAGTGAATGCTAACAATAATGGAATGTCAACATATCTAAAAGGTTGTAACCTATTATAGTTTGGTCTTTCATGTATCTTCATGTCATGTGACGATGCAAAGCATTTTTGATCATGTGCCGTTGTCATTTTTGGACACTTTTAATCTCATCATTCAAAAATAATTAATTGCTTTTTTGAAAGTTTTGTTTTAAAGAGAAAGCAGCTGTTTGAATTTCAGAAAAATATAATCTTGGGCATTTTGCTTATAGGTGCACCTTTCCCATTACTCTTTAGAAGGTCTCTAAGTGATTGTGTTAATACATAGTAATGTTATGAATGTTCTGAAAAATATGTTTATATATCTTTCCTTGCCAGGTTTTACTACTTTCTCTTTAAGGCAAGATAACTATTTATTATGAATAATTGTTCGGTACATGTATTAAGGAAAAAAAGCAGATACTTTTATCTCATGTTTGAGGTTTATGTTGGAGATATCTTCCATTAATCAGCCTATTAAGACTATGGCCACACTCAGAGTTGGGAGTCAGAATAGGCTAGCAGATAAAAAGTCCCGAGATTGGTTCTTGTTGGGGCTCTGCAGTCTCTCTTCAAAGTGAGTAGGCACTGTGGCTTGTCTTACATGCTGCTTGGTGGAAGCTTCTTGAAAAACCTCCCAGAAGTTATTCCTCTCTTCACACAGATATCAGTCTAAATTTAAGATTAAACCTCTTGTGTAATTCATGCCTCTATAAATCCCCAACACAACCAACCCCTCAAGAATATCACAATTGCAACTATATGTACATGATTATGATTGCATGATGTTGAGCGTCCTTGTGATTACTTAATCAACCTACTTTTACTGTCACTTTCATCAAATTGAATTGCTTCTCAATCTAAGCTTAAGCATAAACTATGATTGCTCATACATTTCCATAAGATTTATTGCTTTTTGAATAAATTAAATTGCATTTTGCACTGCTGTAAATTTTTCCAAATAAGCATGTCTGTTGATAACTTTTTTTTTATCTGCAAAGAGCATTTCCATAAAAATCTTATTTTTTTAATAAATTATGCATTTATCTTGAATGGCATTTTGTACTAACTGCTATTTGCTTTAGCATGTCTGAATATAAACATAAAAAATGTTGTGCACTATAAATTAAAAATTATAATTTACTTTTGGTGCAAACTTTAAACCAAAAAGTACCTTAGTTTTCAAAATTGCAATTGTCTTTATTTTTTCGGTTGCTATCCAGCTAATTGAGTTCATGGGGTTACTTTAACATTATAGATGGTTTTGTCTGCTTGAAAAGTTAGATTGAAAATGTTGCAAGTTTAAAAGAATTATTCTATTAGATAGCTATTGCATTACGTAATAAGCTTTCGTAAGCAAGTGTTTTTGTAGTTTTAACAGGAGATTAATTTTTAAGATAATAACCACAAAAATTCATTTTCAAAGCCCCATTTCAATCTTGGTAAAAATTTGTACTTCAATTTACAATTAGGGGATTAATTATGGTTAAGGAACTACTAAATCACTTGTCACTGTCAAAGGTGAAATCGGCTCCGAAGTTATCTCTGCTTCATAAGGCTATGCGATTGCAATATTGTAATAAGTATATGGAAATAAGGGACAATTGGAAGAAAGTAATATTTTCTAATGAAAAAAAATTAAATTTGGATGGGCTAAAGGGTTTGCATGATTATTGGAGGGAGTTACGAAAAGAACCCAAATCAACATTCAGCAGAAACCATGATGGCGGAAGCTTGATGGTTTGGGCATCGATTTCATATAATGGAAACAGTTAAATTATTTTCTAAAAAGGTCAACAAAGCTCACTAGATTATAGTTTACTGTTGGAAGACTCGTTGCTTCCGTTCGCATGGCAAAATAATGGAATGGACTTCATCATGATGCAGGACAATGCCAGCATTCACACCTCAAATGAGACGAAACGCCGGTTTCAAGAACAGAAAATGCTGATCAAACGGTATAGTGGTTCGCGTGCTAGCTTTTAGACCGCGAGGTTACGGGTTCGAGTCCCGTGTAAAGCATGGGTATTTGTAAATGTATGTTGGCTTGTCTAATGACGAATGTTTCGCCGCATTATAGCCCTCGTGTTGCTGATGGCGCCAGATAATCTGAAAACAACCAACCAATCAAGAACAGAATATTGTCTTCTTAGATTACCCGCCTAATAGCGCGGATTTAAATCCTATAGAAAATGTTTGGGACTATTAGTTCATTTGATTTATGACAATGGCAGACAGTGCAATTCGGTTGCAGAATTGAAATCTTCAATTAAAGAATAGTGGGAACTAATTGATCAGAAGTTCAGATGTTTTGATGGATAAAGGTGGTTTTACTAACTATTAAATGTTTATGTTCTTAATTCAATTTCCATATCTAAAAACTAAAATATTGAATTATTTTTTTGTTAATTAAAATGTTTCAAATTTATTATGTGCATATCATGTATCTTGATATTATATGTTTAATTTGCTGAAGTGGCCCGGCATTAGACACTGTTCTAATCAGTTCAGTGGATTGCAAATTATGAGCATCCCCCTCTTAACCCCATATCCTTGATTTCACCATCTTAGCAACAAAACTTCAGAATGAAATTGTCTCCCCAATAATATAAATTATTCAAGATACATAGAGAAGAAATAGCTTGTTCGATTTGATTCAGTAGATCTCAAGTAATGATATGATCATATCGGGTTGGGGGCTAGTTTTTCCGAATCTCAGGTAGCTAGTTACCTTCCACTTGTTTCAAAGATCAAGTGTGCAAAATTTCATCAAGATACAAATAAAACTGAGCTTCCTATAAAAAAAACATTCATTAATAAAAACACTTTTCTTTTTATATATTTGTCCCTAATGTGACATAATATTTAGGTAAAAACAGAGTTTTTCATATTTTAGTGGTTCTTAAACAAAGATTTGCATGATTCAACATTTGAAATTATTTACTAATATTAAGTGATTCTTAATCTAAGATTTGCATGATTAACTTTTTGAAATTGTTCACTATGTACCTAGTATTTATGATGCTAACATTTTTGCCACTAACATTTTATTATAACAAGCAATTTCTCTTTTTCATGCTTTCACTTGCACAGACTATTACAGAATGTATTACCATTACTATCGCTATCCATGTCGATGTAAGCAGTTCTTTTATCATGAATGTTTGCCTCTTTTTAGTGCTTTCACATATACAGACTATTCCATTTTGTATTATTTCTATCCATATTGGTGTTAGCCTTTCTATAATGGATGTTAAGAAGTCATCTTAATTTTATATCAGTACCTTGCTAACATTATTCACTAAATGCGTTTTTATAAGTATGGTTTCGCATTTTCCAAAATGAAGTCAAAATACACTAGAGATCTCATTTTAAAATGCAAATAAAAATTATATCTTTGAAACACTGGCTGAAGGTCATTTTGTGTGTAGTGTCAATGTTTTGTAAACACGCCTCAGTAGCTTAACATGTTGAGCACCATGTCAGCCATCGGTGGCCGATAGTGTAAAATATGATATAAAACTAAAAAATTTACATTGTTTTAAGTAATTACTGAAAATTGATTTAAAATTTACTTAATTTTTATTTATTACAGGATTAAGTCTTTACAGTATTTTATTGAAATACTTTAAACATAAAAACAGTTGTCCTAACAGTGGTCACAGGTATCACAAAATGTGACGACTCGTTTAGACATTTTTCTGGACATTGCTCTACCATGTTGTGTCACATTTTTTCATAACATATTGCTTTGTCTTAAAAGGAACCCAGGCAGCGAGCCAAACAATAAACAAGACAAAACAAACTTTAGGCATAAGCTGTTAAATGAACGTCTATTACATTCCAATTTTAAATATTTTCTACTGCGGTAAGAAACAATGGCCCTAATATATTTACACAGCTGTATCAAGTAAATTTTAATCTGTTAATAGTGTGCTTTGCATTACCATACCGCAATACCAGCGCTTCTAAGCAAAGCGTGTGACCTGACGGGGACTTCCTTAAGAATTCGCATGGCGCTCAACATATTAAAGGAGCCTGAGTGCTGGAACTATAATCCTTCAATTCAGTTGGATGTATTACTTTATATTGATGTTGTGCTATTGTAGAAATATCCTTACTCCACAACTAGATATGTCCACCATTTATTAATCAGAACATTGAGCATTCACACTTAATTTTTTTAAAAAGCGCTAATATGATAAAACATAATTTTAAAAAAAAATTATTAAAATGTGTTTTTGCTCCAAAATTTCAATAAGCTTATACTGTTTATTAGAGAAAATATACGTTTCATGAAATGACAAGTGTTAAATTAATTTTATATTAAATGTTTGATACAATGTCAGTCACAGAAGTACAGTTACTTGAAGACACTTACAGACAACTTGAAAAGTTCATTTTAACCAGGAATTTATTATAACCCGGATTGATTATAGAAAGGTTCAACTGTATAAAAACCCTTGATGTTTTATTTTGTTTAGTATATATTTACAACTTTTGTGTCAAATACTCTATTGTCTCAATTTTAAATAATTGCCACTTTTCTAAAGCAATTTTAACTGATTCTGTAAGTGTAAAATTTTCCTCTAAAACAGCTAATTCTAAACCATTTACATTTATTTTTGCTAGATATGGGTCATGACCAACCATCACCTCAATCATCAATGGATTCAGCTACAATGCAGAGTAGCTATTCTGATGTAGATGACAAGAGAAGCCGAATGTATTCAGTGGATTGTAAGTTTTCACCCACTGACTTGGCATTAGCGACGCCTCCTGGACACAAACACTATGACCCTGCTTCTACAGTATTTCCAGATGATGAGTTAAAGCCACAGCCAATCATTAAAAAGTCACGTAAGAACTTTGTTCCTGATAATATGAAGGATGATAGATATTGGGCAAGGCGCTACAAGAATAATATTGCTGCAAAAAGATCACGTGAAGCACGTCGTTTGAAAGAAAATCAAATTGTACTCAGAGCTTCTTATTTGGAGAAAGAAAATAATAATTTGAGGGAAGATATTAATCGTCTTAAGGCTGAAAATGACTTGCTAAAGGAAAAGATAAGGAAGTATGAAGTGTGAATGCCACTTAAGTACAGTAAAAGCCCGATTATCCGGAATCGCCGGAAAATTGGAATTTTTGGATAACCGTATTTTCCGGTTAATTGAATGTCGATGTTTTTTTATCTAATTTAAGCGGCAAATAACGCTAGTGATGGTACCTAACATTAATATCGTCACAACCGGAATATTTTTAAAATATTCTACATAGCTTTTTTAGTTACAATAATGTTACATTTTATCCTTACAATCGGCAATAATTTGAATTATGTTGCCCAAATTAAATCATTTTCATATCTGAATTTCTGTAAAAAAATAGAAGATTAAGCATTGTAAAATATATATAAAAAATATTAAGAGAGAAGTCTCTTGATAGTACCGATTCTAACCAAACCTATACTTTAGAGTTACCGGGCAGACAAAGTGGGCTATTTCTATTTCCGTTCCGGAAGTTTTCCTGTATGCATTTTTACGGTCAGATTCCGAGAATTCTGGAAAAGTGGCTTTTGTATTTGGAAACCCCGGTGATTCCATTGCCCTCCTCACACACAACCTACTTTGTAACCTAAAGTAAAATGTGCTCGGGAAAACGACCTTCGTATTCAAAGATTGACTATTATGTTGTATAGAAAAAAGGAATACAAGATTAGTAATGCAAATCACCACAAAATTCCAGATAATTTACAAAACATTCAGTTTTGAATTTGATTGTCTGGTTGTCAGCTAATCTAAACAATAAATATTATTAAAACAAAATTACAGCAAATCAGAATTATTCTTAATTGATTGCAAAATATGTTAATTGTATGCAATAAAATATTACCCATACTTTTTGCACACAAAAAATAAACATTTGCCGTTTTGTGCGCAAAATGATTGACTAGCCTACAGATTGAAACTTTGATTGGGATTATAGGAGGAAATACATTTAAATGGATGCAATTAGGTTTTATTCTGATTGATCGTGAGAAACTGATATTTTGTGATAAATAAATAAATGTTTAGAATAGTTGAATTCGACAGAAATGCACATTTTCTGGATGCATTTGAAAATTTACAAATTAAATCACGGGTGTAAGTGAATTACAGATGTCTCAATATTATATCCTCTAGAGACTGTGCGTCCACTTAAGTAGACACACTTTTGTATTTTTTGCACAGTATATTTTTTAAGGTCAATTATTTTTTTGTTATTTGATCTCCAAAAAAGGGGGGGTGGAAATGTGAAAAAAAAACCTCCTTGCAAGCACAGATCCCTAGAGGATATGGAATAGAATGTATACGTTATATGACTTTAAATTTTGTGAAATGCATATTCCATATATAGATCTAGATTACAAAACGAATGATTTATTTTAACCGGATTTTGGTAAAACCATTAGCAAATTTCGAATTCCAATTACTCTTTGCCGGATGTGGTTGAGAACTTAATTTCAAGTGGAAAGTCACCTTTCTTTGCAATAATTACAATACAAGTAATCCATAGATTTATATAGATTCCGCATATACAAATTACACATATTCTGGAAAGGAATATAAATTTTTTTTGCAATAAATAGATGCAAGATGTGTACAGTTCTTTTTTATTAGAATTCCAGATTCTGCTGGATAATATTTTCCGGATGCTGTGGATAATGGAATTTCGATTACGAAACCTTCTTTTTTATACAATTGAAATAAGCCAGATTTGTTTATAGATTCGGCAAATAACCATAGCATATTTATATTTTAATGTTTTCCGGATACATTCCGAAAAAACTAAGCACAGGATTTCCATTAAGAATATTAGATTGAATAAGAACTTCGGCATTCCGGATAAAACGGAATAACAAAATCACTTTTTATTATAATATATTCATTTCTAATCAGTGCAAAGGGAAAAACTCAACTTCGAAATCACAAATGAAATTTTACAAAAACAATACATTTGGCGACTTGTCTGTATATTTGACGAATAAGCGCCAATTTTCTCGCCAAGCTTGATTTTCAAAAAATTCCCGTTGATTGAGCTTTCCGGTGATTGAATGCCGGATAATCGGGCTTTTACTGTATGAGGCAGTTTTCCTGACCTACTAAATAACTTGCAGATAATTGGTGTATTTATGTCATTCATGTATTTTTGTGTACTTTAAAACTGGAGATATTTCACATACAAAAAATGTTTGAAATGAATAGATTTACGAGTGGTTGCTTATTCAAAACTTTATCATGTGTTTAATCATTTACTATACTGATTGTTAGAAGTTAGCTTTTGTTAAAAATAAGTGATTGGGAGGTGTTACAGATTATTGTATGTATTTTATTAATGTTGACTCGTTTAGGACTCTAAAATGTT
Organism: Linyphia triangularis; assembly: GCA_963978545.1. Lineage (NCBI taxonomy): Eukaryota > Metazoa > Arthropoda > Arachnida > Araneae > Linyphiidae > Linyphia > Linyphia triangularis. The sequence continues at coordinate 28,986,201 of OZ021733.1, forward strand.
TATCACATGTTTAATGTTTTAGTTTATTGGTATTTGTTTGCTTATATTACTAATTAAAGTGATTTAAGATAAGGAAGGAATTTGAATTGTGAGTAATATGTACAATCACGTATTAACATTGTGGAATAAGTAATTTACAGTTTTAGATGTTTCTTTTATGAACAATGTAAGTATTCTTACTTATGAATTTTTGTAATGTGTTTATATTCTGCATGTTTGGAACTTCCTTCACATTTTAAACTGAATGAGTTAAATAATGAAAACAACTTTTTAGCGAATATTTATAATTTTTTCTGATTGCACCTAAAAAGGAAAGGCTTAATTTAATCTGCATGCAAGTGTCTCTTCTGTGAACTTAACCCAGTTGAATATATTTTTATTAAATGAGGTTTTAAAGATTCACTGTGGATCTTAAAAGCAATGCTGTCACCATATCCAATATGGTGGTAACCGATTCCTAGTTTGATTATCATGAATAGGTTTTTCAAAATCTTGTGATTTATATCAAATGTAGCTTATAATAAAGAATTTAATTATGTTTTATATGTACTTTGCAACTATATATAACGCTACAAATAAGGATGTTAGTAAGAAAATATTTTATGAGAATGTTAAGATTTTTGGATAATTAAGTTTAGTTATGACTGGAACTCTAAAAATAGTTACATTTATCATTAGATTTCATATTGATATCATTTCTACATAGGCCACCAAATTAACTTTCTATTTTTCATTTGCTGGCTTTAAAATACAATTTAGTTATTAGTTGATGTAATAGGATTTTTTCCATCCATTTTTTCATAATAGTTTCTTTACTGGAAGTTTGCATCTTATTCAACTTCAATTTGAAGGGAATGCTGATAAATGTTTCAAACATTTTCTTAATGTACATAATTTTTAGTTCAAGTATAAAAGCTTTGCAGCCTACTGCATTGTATTCTTAGCTACTGTTAAGTATGAGAAATATTTTATTCTTGTTTTCTTCTAGAAACATTGCAGTCAGGCTTTTTTTTTTTTTTTTTTTTTTTTAATCAGTCCATCGTTCTCTTTACTGTATGTTTGTGTATTAGAATTATAGTATGTATAATTTTTCAAAATGGAAGATGCATAATGAATCCAAATGGGTTTGTTAATATAGTATAACTATATAGTATATACTATTAATATAGTTACTTGGTGCTTAACATTATGTATGAAATTTGCACTTGCTATTTGTCTTATTGTATTTTATGTATTTGGAATATAGATTGCTGCTTGTTTGTTTAAACAAACTAGACTGACTTGTTAAGTTGTTGATAATATGTTTACATGCATGTATATAATTCACTAAAGACTGCATGCAATATTTTAATGGATTCATATCATCTACTTTTAAAATAGTATGCAGAAGGTTACACTTTTGCATCATGCTCGTTATATGTACGAATTTTTAAAATGGTGGTCGTTTTCATGAGTAAGATCTGTTGTCTCTACTCAATTACCCTATGGTATCATAAAAACATTGGAAGATAAAGATAGTCAAATACAATTGTCTCCTTGATTTTGTTCAAAGTTTATTCTATTTTACATTGCATATGAAAGACATATTAGTTTGTCTAGGCCAGTGTTTCCCAAAATATGGGTTGCATATCAATTTTTCTTAGGTTGTAAAATGTAAATATGTTGATTGGCAATATTAAAATTCAAAGTGTATAAGTAGAGACCATAAACACATTGGAAGCAACTCCTTTCTGCCTTATTTGCTGTGCTAAGAGTCCATTCTTGAGATATATAGTCGATAATATTAAAGTACACTGAATAAAATTTGTGGAAATTAAAATGATAAATATAACAGATTCTTTGTTATAAGAGATATTTAACTGGCTATCAAAACCACCACTTAAAAGAATTGAGATATTCCAAGAATGTCGTGGATTATGACAGGTTGCCTTTTTTTTTGGAAAAATAGGATTTTTTAACATTTGGGAACAACCTGTGACATAGCTGACTCAAAGTAATAGATATATAGAATATATTGAGAGTTTTAGATGACAAGCAATTGAGAGTAATTTTCGTTAGTCTTTTTTCGAGCCAATAGCATGTTAAATAATGCTTTGTATTTATAGAGGAAAAATAATTAGACAGAAAAGCATCGTGTAACCAAGAGAATCAAACCTTTGTTTAATTTATCTTACAAATGTATGCTGAGCTATCTTGAAGAAATTGCATTTCTTCTAGAAAACTGATAGAACTTGCAGTTAATATGGAACTTATATTTCTAAAGAACTTTGCACAAATTCTTTAAAATTGTGATAAATTATTAACTAAATTTTCAGCTAATTTTTGTTTGCTGTCGCAATTTTAATTCTAAAATAAAAACTTGTACTTATATGAAAACCAGCATAACCAAATTTGGAACTTGTGCCATAGAAACTTACCCTAGCTGCAAATGGTTTAGTTGTCATCCACTTTTTTCCCACTTATCTTCAGTTATTATATCAGTGTCAAAATATACAACCTCTAGTTAACCAATCACATTTATCAATTTGATGTAGTGTGGTTATTGTGTAAAATCTTACCATCGTATTGATAAATGCAATTGGTGTATTTCAAAAGTGTATTTTCAGTCTCAGTAAACTTTTGAGTTGTGTTTTAGGTACTTAGTTTCTAAAAAGTATTTTACAACATTATTTAGTGATACTTAATAAAAGTTAGGTTATATTCAAAATTTCAATACAAAGCTTTGTTATTTGTTGACTAAAAAACTTGGGGTTTTTTTCATATTCAATTTATTTGGATGATAGTTTTTTTTATTTCTTTGTTCTTCTTATAACATGTTTTAAGAATGTACATGTATTTTTGTTTGCTTTTTAACTAAGCTATATTATAGTACAACTTTACTTCTGTATTTTAAAATTGCATAATTATGTTAATATTTTCTCTGAATTTTTTTACTGCTTTCCTTCCAAATATCCACATTGATCATGTATTTTAATATGCATAGAAAAGTGATCTTTGTTGAATAAAAATAGGTGCACGGTAATGTAAGGAAAGTAATTGTATCTGTTTTATTATACTTGTAAGGTGCTTGATTCTCTAATGGAAGAGTTTCGAAAGCTGTGATATTAGCACAAGTGTATTTGATGTATAGAAATCTGCTGATACAATTGTTTTCTATAAGACCTTCTGCAAATGAAATTATGTTCTTGTGTAATAATATTTCAATAGCTCTGTATTAGTGATGGCACACATAGTTTAGTTTAATCCTAGGTTCTGAAAATTCTTTTGCTATTTGTATTTTCATAAACATATTAAAATTAACAATTGAATTTGAAATAATAATTCTGGTATGTTATTTTGAATATGTTGTGAATATTTGAACCATAAAAGAGTTTAGAAATGTTTTAAAATTTTAATTGCAGCTGTACAATTAGACTATTGCTATTTCAAACATTTTATGCAAGTTTTAATGCAAGTAAAATGTATCTATAAGGCATCTTGTAATATATATAGTTTTCTTTTCTAATGTAAAATCGGTGTTATCTTACAAAGCTAAATAATTTATTGAATTATTTCATTCAGGACAATATGATTTTATGCATTATAAAAATTATTTTTCTTAGTATAATATATCAGAACAACCGAAAGATATTAGAAATAATCATTTCTTGCTGTACGTTGGAATTTTGGCATAATACTTGAATATTTGCCCATAGCAAATTATAGGGTGGGGTGCAATATGGAGAAACCGTCCTCATGACTCAATTTCAAGTGAACTTCATTTTAGTATTTTTTGTATATAATTTTAAGAAATATTTATATATATGGTTGTAAATGTGTTACAACCTGCTCAACTAAGTATATATTTAATACTATATCAAACAATTTCCTATATGGCAGGAATTTACAATCATTGTATTTAATTCACTTGGAGAAAATAGTATTACAGACACTTTCATGAAATTGTTTGGCTACAATCTATAAGATTCCTACTTTTAGCATATAGAATGTAATTTAACTATTGAATGTATAATAATAATGTAGCAGCATGTGTATCATTATTTAATAAGGTAAAAAATACGTACAGAACAAAATGACATGGTTAGTATTTAGTTATATGAAGCCGTCTATTTTATTTTCCACTGGTGAAATAATTCTATACCATTTTATAGAAAAGTTTAAGTGCTTGCGAGAAAAATCTGTATAGTTTCTCATAACTTTCTTGAGGTTTTTCTATATCACTCGGTTTTGTAAAAGCCTGCATTTTAAACTTTTTTATAAATGGACAAATGTATATCAGCAATGAGCTAAGCTTTTGCGAAAGTGACGATCTTTAAAGTAAATCCTTTAGTCAGAATGACTAGGATATATGTCTTCTATGTATTAGTTTTCCATTACGGTGATTAGCTGGAAGTTTTTTTACAAAGATGAAAGGGATCAAAAAGTTATGTGATCTCTGATGTATTCTGCTTTAAAGAAATATATGCTCTATTTTATGAGAGGAGTTTTTAAAGTGAAGTCTGGATTAATTTTTATATACCCGTGAATATAGATGAACAGCTAACCAAAAGATTACATCAGACTAATTATTCATTCTTTTACTAAATTGATATTTAGTTAGGCAACCTATTTTGTTGGATACTATAAGCTAATTAACCATGTTGTTAATTGTAATGCTTATTTAGTTCAATTTGATGCATATAAAAACTTAAATCATGAATTTAATTGATACTATAAAAGAGGTAGCAATATATAAACTGCAAATATTAGTGTACTTCATTGAATCCTATTACTATGGTCGTATTTGTGCGTAGCATTAATTTTATTAATGAATATAGAGATTAGTGTTCACTGTAATATGCTGTCTTGTTGGGGAAAAAAAATTATGTTAGATGTTTATTCAAAAACTTTTCTGATATTAGTTATAGCTTTTTAAAATATTCATAGTCCATAATAGTTGTTCAAATGATTTGTTTTATTTCATTTAAAAAAAATGGAATTATTGTATTTACATTTTATAAAAAGTTCATTTGGTTTATATTTTCAATTTGCCAACTTTTATTGGTTTTACATCTGTATCTGTATAATTTTAATACCAATAAATTTTCCTTTAAATCTTTTTTGTTTGTTCTCGATATTTTAATTATTGAATTTCAGGAAAATTATGGTTTTGATTACCTTAACATTGATTTACCAGATCTATAAAGTATACTTTTCTTTAAAGTGTTCAGGATTAGTGGAAAGTTTTTTCCTGGATTAAAAAACATTTTTATTAACATGTACCCTAATTAAAATTGACTTGTGCCCCCTCTGTATCTGTAAAATCTTTAATTCAGTTCTTAGTGTGTTTTTCAACATATGCACAGGAAAATTTATCATTTTGATTACCTTAGTATTGATTGAAAGAATCTGTTATACTCAATATCATAATCTGTTGTAGAAAACACTCGTCTTTGATATTGAAACAGGCCACGTTAACAGACTGTGTCCAATATTACAAAGCAAAAGTTGAACGCCTAGTGATAACTGGAAAATCTTTCAATCTGGATAAAATATACTTTTTCCTAACCCTGTATATTTATGATCCATATTAAACATTATTACAATAAGATTTAAATGTCCTTTATTTTTTTAAGTTTTGGAATGGTTAAGCCATGTACATAAATTGAAATATGGTACTGAATTAAAAATAATGGGATTGGTTAAATGTAATGCTCTCGATTGTTGCAAAAAGTGTTATATCAAAAATATTTCCCTTTTAACACCATCACAATAGTTGAACAAGATGTTGAAATTTTTTATTGCAATCAGATTAAATTGCAATAGTCTTATAGCCCAGCATTTCCCAAACTGTGGGTCGTAAATAGTTTTTAAAAGTGTGAAGTTTTCATATGAAGATATACAAAAATGACAAATAAGAAATACAAAAATGAGAAAATATCAATAATCAGCTGTCTGAACGGTCATTTTGTGAGATATCACTGTTACAATACTAAAGTATTTTTCTCAATGTTTATTAAACTTTCAATCTAAAAGGCAATTTAAAAATTGTGATTGGATTGTGCCTGCTCTCAAACTATATAAAAGTAAATTACAATTAGAATTAAATTTTTTAGGCTTAAAACAAAAGTAATGATGAAAACAATTAAAAACCCTTGTTTAATGTTGGGCAGTTTTGAGTTTGAAAGTGTAATAGAAGAAATGGATTGCTATTAATTAACTTAGTAAATAGGTGGTTCCCAACTTTTGAAACTTTGAGAACCTCTAGTGTTTGAACATTAAAAAAAATTGGTGAAATTTATGGGAAATAGAATTATAGTATGGGTTTTAATTTATTCATTTAAGAGAAAATTTATTCATATCTATTGCTAATATATAAAAAAAAAAAATACAATGAACATTTTGGAAAAATCAAGGTTTGGAACAAATTATAAATAATCTGCTTTGTACTCTTACTACTGTGTGCACTTTGCACTGTTCTTAATAATCTTATGATGTTCACAGACTCTTCTTTTTAGGGCAGAAAACCCATGTTCAGTTGCTGATTGATTTAATATCAAAAGACAATCCAGACACACCAGTGCACACTGGGGTATTTGCCTCTAAAAGCTGGCCAAAACTCGATTTTTCAAAATTCCACAAAGACACTTGAATTTTTGCCCATATATACTTTATTAGGTATAGAATCTTAACCCATATCAATTTTTGAAATCTGATATCCCAAATGTCGTAGAGATTAATGGAAAGTTGACGTTTGCACGAAGTGTGCATTTCTCTTTTCTATTACCAATGCAAGCACAATACTTTAACAAGCAAAATTTTAAACTTTAGGTTTTAATTTAAACATGATATATGTTTCTCTTTAAGGTCTATAATTAAAGAATTTATCACTTTAAATTTATCTAACTTTAATTTGCAATTTAAATGTTGTTCAGTCGCAAAACTCAGCTAACTTTTCTTGCAATATTTTATTTTCATGAGTGTTTTTGTTATACGATTGAGTCTTATTGAGTAGTGGTTTTTACGCCATTTAAAAGACCACATGTTTTAGTTCCTTATACCTTAAAAAAATTTGCGTATATTACAAGTGCTGACGTAGTTGAAGAAAGTTCACTTTTGTTTCATATTTATCATTATTTATGATAATTTACAATGAAAATTACGTATGATATTTGAATAACACCATATAAAATCGTAAAATAACTAATTTGAAGAAAAAGTTTAAATATAATGAGTATTTTAGATAGTTTTTTAGTTTACCACTGAAAAGCCTGTAAGGAAAGTTAAGATAGTAATGAAATTAAGCTTATAATGAGAATCAAAGGGTACATTTAAAGTAAGTTCACTTTTAAAGAGTATGAATTCTTGAAAAAAAATATTGGTAAAAAATTATTTTTACCCTTCTCCTCTGAGAATACCATTGCAGATACTTTAGCTGAATAAATATGCAGGATCAATTAGATAGCATGAATACACTTAGACTTACATATTTGCAGGAAGTTATAGAAACAATTAGTTTTAATGAGATAAATTTATTAGAATTAATAATGAAATGTGGTTGTAACAGATCCCAACAAATGAAATACAAACAAACACTTCAAAATTCCAAAGGGTCAGACGTCAATATTTTTCAAAATTCTCTGGTGCCTTTACGATTTCTTTAGAGTGCAACTGAGAAAAAAGTCATTTGTAAAAACCCCACAACTTATCGCCTCAGTATTGTCGAACAATCAAATTACAATTCCCCAAGGGGACCATAGACATAGCTAAACGCGAGATAGATTACATCCAAACAAAAATCAGTTCACACAAAAGATGATGGAGGTGTAGAAGTTAAACAAACATTATCTTTTACCATGATTGGTTCCATGTTGTTACTGATACAAAACCAGCCTTAAAGTGTAACATATGCGGTGCAACATCCAAAAACCCAAACGATTTAACAAAAACACTGAAGATTGATTGGAAGACCCTTCAATTCAGATTATCTGTTTTGTATGCGCATATTCGTTTGTGTGAGAGCATACCCCATTTAACGTGTAAACTGGCCTATTAAAAAGTAGCAACTTTGAACACTAGAAGATAAAAATAGAGTTAAGAAGAAACAACTGAAATCCAAGAAGAGTTCAGAAGCAAGCTGTTTCACTAGTGAAGTACCAAAACCCAGATTTGGAAACAGTAATGTATGCAATACAAGTAGAAAGTTTTCCAACGATATGGCTTGGCTGCTGCAACCACGGGATATAATGTCAATTTGATTCACTGATTGAAGATAATGTTAGAAATATTATCTAGTAGTTATAGAATTGATACAAAGATATTTCTTACAATACCATGAATACAGCCTAACTCTTTGCATCCTATGCCTCTAACAATGCATAAAACACTGTTATATGGTCCCATAGTTATATAAAATGCCTTATTGCTGATTGCTGATTGGGACGTTAGAATAAGAAATTGAGGAGGTAAGGAATATGCATTTAAGACGTATCGCTTATATTAGTTTTAAAAAAAAAATCGAGAAAAGAATGGAATACAGATGTGCAGAACAGACTGCTATTGAGCTCTGAGCCGCTCATAATAAATATGAGATGTATTATACCCCCTGAAAAGAGTAAAGCCTTTCATAAAAATACACTGGCCCCATTTTTTCTCGAGTATTTTATATCAAAACCAAATAAAGCTAGATTAGAATCTGAATAAGTCATCAGATTAAGAGTCAAGATAAGCTATTTGGTGTAAAACTAGCAAAATTAAATTACTAAATAATTATGGGATTAATAATGAATTCATTGCACATTTTGAAAATTCAATGATATTTTTTTAACATGGAACATATATAACGATAAATGAAGGATAAGTCACATACAGAATGATTTAGCATAAAATTAGCTATTAATATTATCCAATGATAATGATATTAGTGTAATAAAAAACGTATATTTTTAATAAAATGTTTTTTTTTCATATAAAGAAGAAATTTCTCTAATTTATTCAATATATTAAAGTATTAGCGCATTTAAACACTATTCTGGCGCGAACATAATTTTGGCCAACTTTTCAATGCAAATATCCAGGTGTGCAGTGTATTACAGTAACATAAGTCAGTGGTGGACCCAACAGGGTGGCAATTAGACGATCCAGCCTGCACCCTACGACATAGAACCTCGATCACTCTCCTGCTGGCCTCATAATTTACTTACTTCTTAGAAAAAAGGAATAAATGGCTACCAAAATTAAAATATATATTTGTTTGGATTAGAGACAGGCTTTCATAATGCATATTAAACAACAAAATAATCCCAAACTAAATTAATGGTATAAAAATCATGAAAATTTTTTCAATCAGATTATGAATGTTAAAATACTGTTACTGGAAACTGTTTCTAAGTCTCCGAACATAATCTTCCAAGACATTAAGGTCTGCTTCCGAAATGTGGTAAGCATTAATTTCCAAGGAAGAATTTTGAGCATTAGTAATAATAAATAAAGAAGAAATGCTATACTCTTTTACGATTGTTTCCATTGGAAATGTTTTGAATGGAAGAAAAAGCAGAAAACTCTCAACAGACATCTCAACTAACGATGCGAGACTGTCACAATCACTACAAATTTTGAAAAAGGAGGCTGCAGAACGCCAAGCAAGGTTTGATCACAGAACCTCTTGCATACAACCATAGAAAGTTGAAGCCTTGATGCTAGAACTGTTGCGGAAACATCTTCTCAGTCTGGCGTTGGAATTGCCACAGCTCAGCGAGTTTCTATAATTTCCGTAGTCTTTCTTTCATTGCGAAATAGTCTCTATAATAGCAGCTTCCACCATGAAGGCTAGCTCGGCCTTCATTTCTTCTCAAATTTCATTTACTGCTACGGATGTAGATTCCTGTAAAGTTTTAATGTTCAATGACATAGACTCTTGTAAACTTTTAAATCCAGCGACAAGTTCAGTATCAATAGATTCTTGGCAGGCTTGGCCAGCAGCAATCATAACGGCAGTGGATTTTTGCTAAGCTTTCATTCCAGCAATCATTTCCATCAGTTGTTTCATTTGATCTTCCATCATTCCTCTAGTAGTTGGCATTAAGATGTCAAAAATCCCACTTCTGACATCACTGATATGAATTTTTACAAAGGAAATATCACAGCTTTTACAAAATAAAAGCTATAATTTATTCTTCCTTCAGAAGCTCACAAAACTTCTTAAAATAACAGCAAACTCCTCATCAAGCTTTAACAATAGCTTCAGAGCATACAACTTCACATGCACAACAATAATTCAGGCTCAATAAAAGTATACAAGTGCTTAGCTCCTTTCAAAACAACGCTCAAAATGGACTCATTTTGCAAATTGACCACGTTTTTATACTAGCTGGCGAAGTTTCCCGAAAAATTAAAGGCAAACGATTTTGCAATTGGAACACCCAGAATGGTCGCGAAACCTCCCGACTAGATCGAGGGGGCCGCCAAATCTTTTCTCTCCCCTGTATTATCGCTACCAACTAAACAAACCTAAAAAAAGAAACACTATTCATAACTATTTACAGGAAAATTATGTAATAATATAGACACTTGGCAATATCAGGTTATTAACTTGTCACTGTGAAAATCTGAATTACTTTAAAACTTCGCAACTAACTTATTAACAACACCAAGTTGAAAATTATGGAAACACCTTAGAAATGTTGATATTTCCAAAACCATGTTTTGGTGTATCTACAGTTCAAGCCTTTTTAAATCACACATTGATCATAAACATCAGTTGTGTAGCTTGAAGCTGCAGAGTTGCTGTCATTCTGTTTACAGAAATGCAGCTGAATTTGGGGAGCATATAAGAAAAATACATAACATTGATCAAATATGAAAAAATAAAAGTAACTTTTGTGATTAAATAGCAAACACTCTGGTGTGTTGATGCATGATATTACCTAATTTATTTCTACTATTTTACATGCAAAAAGTGAATTGCTAAGATTGTCTGGTGCAAGGTCTGTTTTGGTATGCTGTGTTTTTGAACATATAGAAACAAAAGTACTTTTAATTAGTTATAATATTCTGAACAAAAATAGTAAAATAAAACAGTAGGAAAGTAAAAGGCCCTTAAAAATTACAAAAAAGAAAACTGATTTTTTTTATTAATCATAATATTCCAATTTTCTATCATGAAGCCTAAAGCATCATTACTTCATTTGAAAACAAAAAATTCTCAAAATGTAAATAAGAAAGAGTGAGGATTACAAGCTTATATGTAATAATTTAAAACTTTATACCTAGATGTTTATGTGAACAAAATTTTGCAGGTTTTTTTTCGCAATATGAAATATTTGTTTTATGATATGTGTTTACAAATGACGATTGAAGTAAATGTTTTTTTTTTTTTTCAAATTAAACTTTAATTTTGAATATCCCAAAATTTTTTAACACAGCCATAGGAACAAAGATAAAGCAAAAGGGTATCTACTTTATAATTCTACAAACTTTCTAATGCCTGCAAAGAATGAATTAAGTGAAAATACAATTCACTGATATAGGATAGCTGAAACCTTGTGCTTTGTGTGAGTTTTGTATAAATGTATCTCTTCAAAAGAATTAAAGATTTGGATTAAAAAAAGTTTTGAATCTAAACCAAACTTATCACAAAAGAGGCAGATCACATGCATGAAAAAATTTACATTATGCAAACTTGAGGAGCTAAAAGTACATTTTTATTTAGTAGTCTATGTACATTTGAAGTTTACAGAATTGCATTATGAAACATAATCAGGTTCCTTTGGGTTTTGCATTTCCTGCAAAAATTATTCCAACTAGTAAAGCCATAACAGTAAAACCCTGACAAAACACTCTGGTCCGCATCATCATCTGCGATCTTTTCTTATTCCCGGTTCTCATAGAATAAAGACCCATTGACAAAGCAACTGTAGTTGCAACAAGCCCTAAAAATATATTTATGCAAGAATATATTACGAATACATAAAGAAGCAAGTCACATTATAAAAACTACTTGTCAAACACTCTCCATAACACAATGACTCTCATAAAGTAAGATGTAATAACTTGGCATTTGGAAATCATCTTTGTATATTATTGAATGTATATGTATAGAATTTTTAAGCAAACCAATAGTATTGACAACACTAGATAAGTCTTCTATTCAAAACAACAGTGAGACCACCATTGATACTTTAGAATTATAGAGCAGAGGTTATTTTTTTTTTAATTGTTTTTGCTGCTCATAACTAATGATGCTACACTCTTCAAGCTATTTTGTGAGCGAGTGTAGTTTTATAATTACAGTAAAACTAATTACTTACAGATTACACTAGGGTTTAATTAATATTTAACTAGCTGAAGTGCCTGGTGCTGCTGAGCTTAAACAGCTGTGGTCAGGAATTGCAAGGCACAATCCAGTTCAAATTGCAAGCTATGAGCATGAAAAGGGATTATTTTAAACACCAAAAGTTGTCACCAGCACTTTATACATATTAAAATCATATTTTAAGAAAATATTCTCATTTTTAATTTAAATGCAGAAGTAAAGTAATCTTAATTGGGTGAATAGCTGATGTAAGAAAAACTAATTTTTGAGCAACTTTTTCAGATAGTTTGATACTATTTAAAACTTAGAAAATTATATTTTAGCATCTTTATATATTTTTTAAAAAAATATGTTTTGTAACATTTTCCAGTAAAAATATTTTTTATTTAGATATTTTATGAGTGTCATCGAATTTTCTGTCAATTGCCGAATGTCTAAAATGCCAAATAAAATGAGCTGTTGTTGGCGTGAACCATATTTTTTGTACACTTTTGAACTGCTTTTCTATAGTTGAGAATTTTATTTTCAAGTTCAAATTTGTTTCGCCATACCTTTGCAAATCTTTGGTAACCCGCAATAAGCATTTGTGTATGTTTTACAAATTGATCAACGTCTTCCAACTTATTTGTTAGAAAATTTATAAATACAGCACCAAATAACCATTTATTATTGGTTTTGCTAAATTTAGAGAGTTTTTATAGAAATTAAAAACAATCACTTTTTCCAGCAAAATTGATGTTTTCTTGTTACTTTCCCCATTAAAACTTTGATAACTGGCGAAGAATAACACTCATAATTTTGCATATTTTTCATTGTATTCTGTGAAGCAATCTTATTAAACTTTTACACATAAAGTTTAATGTAAAAGAAAAATCTTAAAATATATTAACTTTTGCTAATGAAAGTTTAAAATAGGATCATACTTTTAGTAAATATTTTTTTTTTGATAAACCACTTTATTTGGAGAACTTCATATACCAAACTATAGTAAATCTGGCTTTACATATGAAAGTGGATATGGATGAAAAAAGAAAGAGTTATTCATATCCAAACCAACTCTAGAAAAGGAATAGAAATTATTGAAGAAACAATTTCAAACTCCCTCCCAAATGAAAAAGAAAGTATCTTGTTCATCGAAAAATAGCAAGAGCTTCAGAAAAGGTAAAAGGCAAACAATAGCATAGCAAAATAGAAGAATGAAAGCCAATGTTAGAAATCAAGAATATTTAGCAAACATGACTGGATTTCAAAAAGAAGAGATAAATAAGAGAAAAAAAACATATCACAAGAAAAAAAAATAGGAATTTAATTGCAGGATAAATTATTTAACACCTAAAGAGCAAAAGAAGAAAAGAAAGTATTGGAGGGAGGCAAGTTTAAAATCCAGAAAGAAAAATAAACTTAGTTTTGATGACTTGACTAAATTTAACAAACAATCTATTCCCAAATATCAACAAGTGTTTTTTTTGTTTTTTAAATACATTTTGTAAAAACTCAAATTTTACAATAACATTTTTTAATTTATTTATAAATCATTTAGTTATCTTCATAAAAATACACATTTTTGACTATGGGGTGGCATTTATGTCAGTAAACTAACAGTCTCAATCAGTGTTTAAGGTGGGGTACAAAATTTCTTTAGCAAAAAGGCTAAAGTTACAATTTTCTTGTTAGCAAGGTCCTAAAACGAATATGAGTTTCATCACTCTTGAATTTTAATCTAAAGTAATTAAGGAACTTTTCAGTATAAATTCCTTATAAGAACTGTAAATATAAAACAATTTTATATCAAATATCAACTGAAATAACACTTTTCGACCTTTAGCTTTTTTGTTTTTTTAGATTGATAACTAATTTTCACAGAATAAAAATGGCAATTTTGTAGCCAAATCAAATTTTCTAATTTTTGCATTGCAGGAAGTTCTTTAACATATTGCAAGAAAGTCACCCACAGCTTAATCACTGGTCTCAATAAGGAGACTATGTAAGAACTGAGTTCTTCAATATATAAGTAATATGCAGTAGAACCTCGATTAACTAAAGTAGAAAGGACCAAATGATCGATAAATCTAAATTCCGTACAAAAGAGAGCATTTAAAAATGGTTGCCAGGAGACCGCAAAAATTTTAATACTTGATTTTAAACATGTAAAAAATAAATAAATGTGATGTTTTTAATTACATTACTATAATTATAAACAACAAATTTGTTCAATAACTTTACATTGGCTTAAATTAAAGTTTGCTCTGCCATAAGCATGACTGACGTCATTTAGTTGCTCTGTTCCAGTTGTTTCAGTTGCATAAGTTCTGTAGAATCAGAGTTAGGCTGTTGCTCTAATAACATCAGTCCTTTAGAAAAACATTCAAAAGCATCCGAGTTAATTATTTTAGAAGTTTCGTTATCTCATCTTCATCACTTTCGCTGTTCGTATCATCGCTATTGTGTTTTTGTACTAGATCGATGATTTTGTCATTGCTTATCAGTTAAAATCCTGCATCATTAACATCATAATCAAACCATAAACCAACATTTTGATTTTTTCAGAACCACTTCTCCTATTCCTAACTTGGCTGATCAAACGGTACTGTGGTTAGCGTGCTAGCTTCTAGACTGCGAGGTTGCGGGTTCGAGTCCCGTGTCAGGCATGGGTGTTTGTAAATGTATGTTGGCTTGTCAAATGACGAATGTTTCGGCGCATTATAGTCCTTGTGCAGCTCACGGTGCCAGATAATCTGAAAACAACCAACCTATTCCTGACTTGATTCTACAACATCAAATTCTTTTGGCAATTTGGTTAAAATCTCACCTGTTTAAATTTAAATTGTATTCACAATTTGGAACTTCGGCTCCACTGTTTTCTTTTTGTGCACTCTATGGCATGAAAGAATTTTTTACACTTCGGTAAATTCAACGCTTCTGGGTTGGACAGAGAGTAACTAATAGAAAGGTAGATGGTCTTGGAGACGAATGGAATTTCTGGCAAAAGGGGACAATAAAATGGAATTTCCGACAGGAGGAGGGAAGAAAGATATAAGATACCGGCATGTTGGCACTGCCTGCAGTAGAAATGGCTTCCTCTGAAGGTGCCCTTGAAATAATATTGTAGCAAAAAAACTTCAGGAAACCTAAGTCGGTTAAACAAAGTTCCGGTAAAAAGTATTTCGGCTAATCACGGTTCTACTGTACGTAAATTTAGATATGTAAAAGTAAGAACTATGGATTTATCATCTATGAAAATATGTTTTTGGGGTTTATCAAGTAGTTTCAATAATTTAGAATTGTTTAAAGTCACAACACAGTTGTTTCTTATTTTTATTTTTTTTTCAGAACTTTTTTTTTTTTTTTTAAATAGAGCTGGTATATATTATTTTTTCATATATTTCATTTACACACTGCACAACCTCTATACTGAATGAAAAAGAATTTCAATATAAATACGTTTTTTAAATCACTATCGTACAATATCTAAATAACTAGAAATTTAAATACCTTCTAAATAATCCCAAAGCTGTACAGATAAGAATTGGCACGATTGCAACAATCACCGCAGTGGTTGTCTAATTTAAAATTTTATCTCCCGAGTTAAACTATGGTTGTTGTATTGTCATTAAATGTCTCTATAAATTTCAATAAAATTGCTGTAGGAACACTTTCATCAATAATATCTCCATTGCAATCAAATCCATGAAATAAAATTTAATAAATAAAAACATATTGTCTCTCATGCAAATTTCTTACAACTTGTTTTTTGTGCATGTGTGCTGGTTTTTATTTTATATAAAAAGGATAAGTTCCTGAATAAATGTATATTCTAGTTTAACCATGCTTCTGTGCTGATTTACCACAACATCTTCTAATAACTTCCCTTCGAGCCTCTTCTAATAACTTCCCTTCTTGCAAAAGTACCTTTTGAATATGGATATTGTAAATCAGTAAGCTTTTATCAATTATGTGTTGCGTGGTCAACAGAAATGTACAGAAGCCAAAAAGAAAAATCTGAAAGCTGCCATATTGAGGTTTCTAATTTACACAAAAAAAAAGGACTATTTTAATTTGAAGAAGATTTATAATAAATGCATTTACTTTTTTTGTTTTTTTTGGTCATAAGAAGTCACCTACGTATTAAAACTAAATCAAACTTTAAACTGTTGAATGCAACAATATACAATGTTTCCATATTTGAATTTAGATCCCTTAAAAAATATTGTAGTACCTGATTTTGGATATTTTCACTAAGTGGTTATTAGGGTATTTATAAAAAAATGTGATTAAGATGTATGTGGTCGTAAATTGTGTGATATGATACACAAAAAACCTTGTTTGAATTTTAAATAATAGTTACACATTGATCAAAAGGGATTCAAAATTGGATTTTCAAATAACAAAGGCAAATAAACCACCAGATAGAACAAGGAAGTACATAGTGGTTCAAAGGAATGTAGCCAGGGCGTGGGATAAAGGGATATATCCCCTCCTGAAATTATAAGTTTATCTCATTAGATCATAGATTCAACTTGAATTTTACACATCGATATTTTTACTACATTACTAGACCCATGGAGTTTAATGCTACAAGTGAAACGATGGCGATTTGATGAAGGAGATTAAAAACCCCAAATTTAGACATCCCTTTTCAACATTTGTAACTAATTTGTTTGAAGAGGAAAACACCCCCAACCCATAATTGGTACAAAGGCTCAAAACCGGGTTTGTCCCTTGAACTCCTGTGTGACAGACGTACCCGGACTGTTCTATCAAGGCTTGCTAGCGGTCACATCAAGTGCCTCACTTTCAACGAGGGCAGGAAAACCTTCGCCACCTGCACCAAGTGCCAAATTCATCAGGCCTCTCCTGAGCACCTCTTGGATTGCATGGGACTCTCGAAGGAGGATCTCTTTAGCAATCCTCTCCTAGTCTTCGACTTCCTTTTAGTCAACGAACTCGTGGATCTTGTCTGACTCCGTCAGACAGTGAGGATTAGCAACAACAACAACAACAACACATTTGTAACTGCTTGAAAAATTAAACTAAATTAATGTAAATGATTTTTTGCATATAAAACATAGATTCAATTCTATAGGTGTCTCAATTTTCGAGTTAGATAATATATTCCATGCTAAGAGATCTTTTATGTTCATATTGAAAGGCTGTATCACTAAACCAATGATTTACCTGCAATCATACACTAATGTTAGAAAACAAAGAGCAACGTTCTGGCATATGTTTTGTATTAAAAATCTTTGTTGTTTCTGAAAGTGTTCCTTATTATTTTCCAACGTAAACCTAAATTGTTACGTAGTTTTATACGTAATAAATTATTGGATTCATACAAATTTTTACTTGTTTTAAAGGGTGCCAAGGAAAATCCCCCACGAATAATTATTAATTATGTTCCTTATTAAATACGTGAACAAGATTAAATTTAAAAATTAAACTTCATATCACAACATTTGATTTCATATCTCCTCCCGAAATAATTCTCTGGCTACGCCCCTGGTGGTTCACAAGGTATACAACATATGTTCACTGGGATGGAAAGATTTTAGAAGATATTGTAGATAGTGAAACTATTGTGCGACTATTAATCATTGTTTCATGGAAAAGCATTGTCCCATTCCTTTCAATACCAAAACTTTCATCAAGAACAGGAGAAGCAATAGCTACTATTATTCATGAGACACTGGAATCCTGGGAAATTAATGATAAAATAAAATGCCTAAGTTTCGATACAACTTCAGTAAACACAGGATGCCAAAGAAGAGCATGTGAACTAATTGAGCAAAAGATGAACAAAGAAATATTTTGGGTGGCTTGCTGTCATCACATCATTGCAATTGTACTTGAGGCCGTTGTTTTTAAGTCAATTGGGGGTTTACAGGGCTTGACTTACAGATGTGCAAATGACTTAAATTGTTATGGAACGATCCATCACATTGATTTTCAGACCACCATTTCTGATGTCAGTACATCATATATTACTGAGTTTGTCAAAAATCAACTTGAGGAGTTGCAGCACTAAGATGACTATAAAGAACTTTTGAAGTTCATTTTCATATTTCTCGGAGGAGCTCCCAAAAGAAGAATGTAGTTTAGAGCTCCAGGTGGATTACATTATGCAGGGTGGATTGGAAAAATTATTTACTCTCTCAAAAAATATTTATTCACAGACCAATTTAGACAAAATATATTTATACAGGTTAATTTATATTCCAAGCAAGAATTTGCAGTATTTGTTTTTTTACTACCAAATTTTACACAAGTGGATACACATGCACAAGAGAATATACACAAAAGACATGCATGAGCAAGCCCTGTCAGCACACATAAAGAGAAGGGTGATAGATTGAATGTCATAGATAAAAGTAGATTTATAATGTAGTTCTTACAAAAGTAACTTTAAAGAAAGCCCCTGATAAATATTTTCTAAAGAAAATAATATAGCCAGCATTCCAAAATATTTTTGTATACTGTAGTTTAATGATTATGTATTATAATTAAATATTGTATTTTCATATTTGCTTTATGTAAGTATGTAAACTTTAAAGTAGATAGTTCATTGGAAAGTGGATTCAATTGAATTGAATTTTATATACAAACAACAAAAGAAAAATTAAGTGAAAAATAGTATTAAATAAAACTAATCTTAAATAACAAAGTAGTTAGATTTATCTAATACTTTATAGACTCACCAATTGGGACAAAAGGGTTTTCCTGCATTTTTTCCAACATTCTATATTTGACATCTTTTTTATCTTGTTCACGAAACTGTTTCATTTCCTCAAAGGTTTGAATCCATTCTAACCTTTCCTTCTCCGACTGTTCCAAATTTGAAGATTTGTCTGCCATTTCTGTTTAGCTTTCGTACAAGCTTTTCTTTCAGCAGTCTAGAAATATGAATCCTACTAATAGGTTATGTCTTAGTTGACAAACATTTAACAACTGCATAATTCATATAAATTCTCTTTTTACAATTTATAGAAATTTAATTCATTGATCTCAGATTAATTTCAGTAGACAGTTAAACCAGAAATAATAAAATCTAGTTAACCTTTAACTGCTGTGACATTAACTGTTGCATAACTAGTGTGAGCGGTCTCTCAGACCGCTCTTCCTAAAATGCAATTAAAAGTGGACTGATATGCTAAATTGATGAAAATTCTTTCACTACGTATTATTAACAAATATTAAAATCACATAATTAAATTTTAAAGTTATTATATATGCCATTTTTAATAATTATACAATTTAAGAAAAAATAACTACATCTCCAAAAAGAACATATCTATTAAGGTTTCATTTAATTAACTAACTTACAGTTCTGATAAAATCATTTCTATGTTATTCTAGTTTTAAAAATAAATACCTTTAGTAATATCAAGTATGCTATTTTGAACTGCAATTAATACATAATTTTTGGGTACATTGAAGACAAACTGGCTGAACGCATCCCAAACATTTGTATGCAGTTTTCCTCTTTTTGCTGGGAGGACATAAATTGCAAGTTATGCGTTTTTCTAGTTTATCATCATGGGTGAGATTTCTTAAATCTTGACAATCACTTTGTCCTAGAATTTGTTCAGTTGTCAGTTTCATTTCTCTAGGTAATTGCGTTGAGGATATTCTCCATTTCAAATGAGGCACTACCAGTTCTTTTGCTAAGGAAAGCATGAATTTTGTTCGCTTTATCTTCGTAGCTTCGGGAAATGATTGAAACAACATTAAGGAATTTACTGCACATATATCTTTTCTTCTACATGAACTAATTTTCACGTTAGTCCATTTCACTATAACTTCTACGATACTTGCATCAAAAAGTAAATTCCAGATCTCCTCGGGCTCTGCTTTGGGTCCAATTCTTGCTGGACGTTTCAATCCTGGCAATTGTACAATTATGTTATGTTTTGCAATTCGAACGGCTCGATTAGGTTCTTGAACACACCATTTGAAATTGTTTTTTCCATAAAAATTGTCTTGAGTAGAAGTGTTTGAAGAGACTTCAATCTCACCCGCAGACATTTCGGAATGAGTGATATGGTCCCTTTAAAAAAATCCGAATTTTCAGTATCTGAACACTCTACATCAGACCAATTATTAATGATATCTTCAATTTCTTCTTTCGTGAGAAAAACGGGGTGTTTTTTAAGAACATTTACAGCCATTGTGAGCTTTCTACGAAAAATAAATCATATGACAACAGTCAACTTTGTCGGACAGAAACTGTGACGCATCTGCTGTGAGCGGTCTCCCAGACCGCATGAAACAGGAAAATGGAATAAAAGTAAAAATAAAAAAGCTAGCTGGACCAGTTGTGGAATGTGACCTTGGTGTCCCCTCTCAGGAAGGTAGTGAAGAGGGCAGAGACCATTATTCATTTTAAGGGGTGCAAACTCCCCATGAAAAATGCTTTGCGGTCTGTGAGACCGCTCACAGCAGTTAAAGGTTAATGCTATAAGAATGGTAATTTAGAGGAGCAAGGCAGATTACCACAAATGAATAATATTATTGGTGTCATAATAATATTATTGGCCAACAAATATATATATTAGTGTTGGCATATTTATTGACATTCTGTACATTAAACAATGTGATGAGACAATAGGACTGTTGTAAGAGATGTACAACTTTAGTTCAATCTAGATTCATAGAATCCTTAAAATTTTACCAAATCTAGCACGATTTATTTAAATTACATTAACAGAAATGTTTCAATGAGATAATTGGCCGAAATTACTTTTGCTTTGTAGGTAGAAGCTAATGCCTTTTTCCTCATCAAAGTCACAATTTTTTTTAGACTCCCTGATAATTTTACATGCTTTCCTGACAATAAAATACTAATTATTGAATTCAAATATGACAGGAAATGATGTTATTTAATGTTTTTATATTTTCATTCATTTAAATAAAAATGGCCAATTCGACAATAACTTTTTAATGGGCCAAAAAAAAAAAAAAAAATGCTGCCAAAACAGTGAAATATTATTTGATAAAGATTACATTATTCTTTTTTGTGCGTGAAACAAAGAAAAATCGATCATTGATGGGTCTCAAGGGAAGAGAACTCTGTCTTACAAACATTTGTTTTGTAACTTTTTAATACTTTTAATTGCATTTCTACAGGAATTTCAGAGGTGGGATGTTTAGAACACCTTAAGAGGCATCAGCACAGAGATTTCAATCAAAATCATTAGGGCAAAATTTTTTCTGATTTCAACTTTATACACTTACACAAATTTGACGAAAGACCTTGCTGGTAAGTCTCATGGCCACCGCTAACGTGTACACCAAATTTGAACATCGTAGGTCAATTTGTTTGGGAGTTATGCTGACCATGTACACGCAAATAGATATTTTTCTAGACTACTTTTTTTAAATCAGGATGTTCTAAAACGTGGCAAAGTGCAAAAAAAATAAAAATATTTTTTTAACCGAAAACAATACTCTCATTACCCTACGTTAACATATGGGTAATTAAAAGCGGGGCACCTTCAAGAAGGACTTCTCGCCAACAGAAATGATTTTATGCATGCATGCTAAAGAACTAGTCATTGCATTGTTTTTGCCTCGTGACACAAATCTGAGTTGTTGAGAGTATTGTAAAGAACGGTCAACATTCTATGAATTTCTAAGTTTTAATCAGCAATAGTTTCCATTCAACAGTCGGCCATTATATATTAGTTATAAATCCCACTCAAATCACAGAATGAAAATCAATTACTTTTAAGGATCTAAATAATGTTTTTAAAGACCTTTGAAAATTTGTTTTCAGGCATCATGTCTATATATAAATTTTTAATAAATATATTCTACGAAAAAGGTTACAAGTTGGCACATGCGTAATACAAATATGCCAGAGAATTAAGATATGGTGCCGATAAGTGGCGGTCACGTGGAGATAGCATATCTGTGGGACTTTCATTTTCAATAAATAAAATATGAAAAGTAAATCTGCCACACAAACGTAGTCTGCCGTACAGTGTTTAATTAGTAGAAATTATGCAAAGATATTAATAAATCTAATGCTTAGCTCATTAATTGTGTTTATAAATTTTGCAGTTGGGCACACAACATCTGCAAAAATTAAGGACTTTTAAAGATCTCTAAGCATTTTCAAGTACTTTTAAGCACCTGTAGGGCTTCTGCAATCACGTGAACAGCCAACACTATGCTCCTATGCCCTGTGCACGATAGATGTATCAGAATCGGCAAACCTACATAAAAACCATCAGATCGCACTGAGATATCAGAGAGGATGGTTGTGCAGTTCATTCCTTCCCTTAATTCTTTGTTAAAATTGTTGTAACTAGTTTTCTATTAAATATCTTAATTCAAATGGAGTCAGATCAGCCCTTTCCAAAATGCCCCCTTCCTCAACAGCATCTCTTCCTACCTCTAGGCATTTTCAAGTACTTTCAAAGCCTTGAAAACAAGTTCAAAAATATAAAACACTTTTAATGACTGTTTATGATTGTTATTGATTAAAAGTTAAGTTTTACAAGTTACAGCTAAAGAAGAATTCTTTCCCACTAACGTTTAATGAATAACAACTGAAATATCGCTGGTAGGACAGACAGAAAGTCCTTTGCACATCTTGGAGTATGAGAGGTGATGAGGAATTTTTATTCCACCTCTTACCCTCTCAAAAGTAAAAAGAAATTATAAATCTATAAAATAAAAAAAAAATGAAGAGGAAACAATCTAGCAATAAAATATATTGTACTTGAAAAATTTATTAAACATTACAATCAACTGAAGAGTGTAATGCAGGTTACAATAAAAATTTAACAAAAACTATTGAGAGAATCACTAAATTTGCAAGTGAAATTTGAAAATGGAATTAAATTTTAAAAAGCAACAGGTAAGTGACTTTATCAAGGTGAAACCACTGAGCTGTTTCTAAAAAGAGAATTTCTCTGTCAGAGCCAAGCAAAGTTTTATAAATAACACTGGTTCTCCGAAATTCTCCTAACAGCCATAGTTGAAAGTCTAAATATAAGTATATAAAAGATCTCAAAATACACAAATAAATTTTAGAAAAACAAGAGAAACAAAATCACTCACCAAACCCTAATACAGTATGGCAGAGTTGGAAAGCTTTTTAACTTGTTCTTGGTTGTACTTAGCTGTCAACAGAAATTTGAATTATGTCATTACAATTGATAGGATATTTCAGTACAGTAACATGTATATTTGTATTTATCAAATTATGGAATATTTGTATATTTATGTTTTACATTGGGAAAAGATCTGTAGAACACAATTTGACAATTGAAAAGTACAATGGTTGTATTCCTTGCATTGGTGGTTCCCTTACATTGCAAGGACATTAGTTATTTCCCTGTTGAATCATGGTTGGTTGAATTTGATTTCCTTGTGCAAGCGAAACACTAGGGCCAAATTACGCCGATTGGAACCATAGACTTAAAATACTAGTTAGACAGCATATTTAGATTTGCTGCGTGTAATGAAGACCAAACCATGTGACGCAAGTATCCATAATAAACTGTTATAATGTAGCACTAAACAAGTTCCTTCTCGTGTCTTTTCCTACTTTTACACCACTAAGCATCTGCGTAGCTTTGCTGTTTGGTGTTAGTATATTCATTGAATAATTGTCTTCATTTAATTTTTCTGATACTCTCCAATACTTTTTTCTATTTGTCCAAACCAACTAATTATTTAACCAAACTTTTTGATTACTGATAGTTTTTGCTTTAAACTTTCCATCTTCTTATAGCACTTTGTCTTACTATTTTGCATTTGGTTTCTTCTTTGCTTCTTTTGACTGCTTTCACCTTTGCAATTCATTCCACTAGTTCTAGAAATATCAAAAGAATCTTGGATTTTTAGGTGTACCAAGTTTGGCATCATCAAAAGTTAGAGATGAATAACATTTTAGTAAAATGTTAGTTTCTGTAGCCTTTTGCATTTTCCCACCATTTACTTCTTGTATTTTATTTTCGGTGCTTACAAGCTTTTCTCCTGTCCCTTGGGTTCATGTTATTTAGGGGCACAACCAGAAAATATCTGTGGGAGGATTTATAAATCAAGCCCTAAGTTTGCTACAGTATTTCTCTCAATAAAAAAAAACTATTATGCAGAACTTTTCTTCCCATATTTGTTATATGTCATCAATATTTTTAAAGAATCATAACCTGTCACCTACATATGGCAAAATAATAAAATGGATTTTGTCCAGTTTTCAAGTTCAACAAAACAACCAAACAAGATCTGTAACTGGACCCAAACCAACGGGACAATATTTTATGTAGATCTTGTATTATCCATATTTTCTCAATTATAAATTAATATGAAATTTAATTAGAAAAGGAGTAATATTATAGGTAAATGTGCAAGCACCAATATCATTCTGATTTTACTATATATTTATGGTGTTTTAAATACTAGGGCATGTAGGACTTAAATAATATTACAACTTTTGAAAAATGGAAAATTCCATATTTTTACATTGCTTTGACTCGACACTTTATATTGGACTTAAGACAAAAAAAATTAGGTAAAATGATTTTTTGATGCTAGGAGATTAAAAAATCCATTATTTATTTCAAAGTTCTTGGACCTAAAAGCTACTTTATTGTGATACGGTAGGCAAATTCTGCTTGAATAATGGTATATTAAAAACATATTCTTTTGAAATTACTTTCGATTGATAAGTCTTTCTTTTTTAATCATAATAAAACATTAGAATACCAGAGATTCTAGTGGGTTCCGACCCTAAAAATCCTTCCCTTGGTTGCCCGCCTGATGTTATCTACAGTCTTCGCCTTTCCACTTTCCTTTAAACAAATTTCATGTTTTAGCTGTTGTACATTTTCTGCTGTTTCTACATTTGGCTTAATCTTTCTCAGAGTTTCTTCTTGTGCTCCTTTTTTATCTTTAAACTCTTTTCTCTGCTCATAGGAAATTTTGGTTTTCCCATCATAATGTAAAAATTACCTGCGTGGGATTAAAGTAATTTTAAGTTACAATTAAAAATACAATGAAGAAAAGATAAATGAATTTGATTGTCGCATTTGAAATAAAGTTAATTTTTATTTTATGCACTCACTTCCAAAATTTAAGCACAGAGAGGAAAATGTAAATTTCCATAAGCCAATCATAATAAAAGAAGCTGAAATTTACTGCAAAGGAAGAAGGAAGTATGCAAATATGTTATGTAACAGCCAATCACAGTTTCTCGTCAAAAAATATGCAATACAGGCAGTTGCAGGTAAGTGCTGATGAAAGGTGTTTAAAACATTTGTACCATTTGTTTTCAAGCTAGACGTGTTTCTATGGCTTCCAGAAGACGAATGGAAGATTCTGAGAACTGGTAAGCTGTTGGATACATTGACGCAGGACAGTATATCACAGCTGTTGCTCTTTTCTTCGGCGTTTCTTATTCAGTCATTTCATGATTATGGAAACAATTCCAAACCAGCCAAACAGTTGTTCGAAGACCTGTAGTTGGTCGTCCAAGGGTTGTGGTTCCTGCAGAAGATCGATATATTGCTGTTGTAGCCAAACGGAATCAAAGATTGCTCTCCACACGTGTGATATCTATGGTTGCAGCGGACATTGGTAAGACAACATTTGCCCCTACTGTTCGTCGAAGGCAACACATGAATAGTCTGTTTGCCCGGGTACCACAAGTTTGTGTTTCTTTATTCGTCCAGTCCAAAGGGGCATGATTAAAGTGGTGCTGCCAGCATGTGAATTGGACTGTGTCAGATTGGGCAACATTATATTCCCAGATGAGTCTAGATTTGACCTACAACCCGATGAAAAGCGTCTAAGGGTGTAGAGGGAACAAGGCACACACAATTGGCACCAGAACATCACATATTCCGGGGTGAAAGGAACATGGTCTGGTCAGGGATTTCATTGGGATATCGCACCAACCTGCACATCTTCAGGTGAGGTTCTGAGACGACTGTACGGTATCGAGATGAAGTCTTAGACCCCATTGTGAAACTGTACGCTGCAGCAGTTGGCCCTTGACGATAATGCACATCCCCACAGAGCTACCATTGTTGATGACTTTCTGAAGAGTGAGGGGATTGCGAGTATGGAGTGGCCGGTTTACTCGCCGGACCTTAATCCAATGGAAAATCTTTGGGATGCCCTCGGCTGTGCTGTGTGTAGACGTTTCCCTCCTCCAGCCACTCTCAGAGATTTAGAAACTGCGCCACAGGAGGAATGGCGATTACTGGACTCTGCAGTAGTTGATCACCTCGTAACAAACATGTACACTTTGTATGCAGGTGAGGGGTGCTCACATACCCTATTAATGTCGGTTTTTGTTGTTTGTTTTGAATTTAAACATCATTTTGTTAATGACACAAATATGACGTCACCTTATAATTTATTATTATTTTTTATCTCTGTTTGTAATTCTTTGTCTTGTTTCATGAATAAACATAGAGCTACTTTCTTGTAGCATTTTATGTCAATTAAAGCAGTACTTGTAAATGTTTTCGCATTTTACCGCTCTGTGCTTAACTTTTGGAAGTGAGTGTATAAAGACATTTGTTTTTGCTGCATCCATCCATAAAAAATGACAAAACAGCAAATAAAAAAGTGGTTTGCAATCATCCAATTTGAAATAATAAAGTATATTTTACTTAAAAAGTTATAATAAAAAAAATGTTTGTTTTACTATCAAAAATACTTTCTACATAGAAGCAAGTAAATTCACCAAAATAGGATTAAATCAATTTTTAAGGGAACAAAGCTCTTGAACATTATATTCTTTCAATATTTTGTACAGCAAGTTATTTAGCAATGAAAAAATATTTTGTGGTTTTGAGAAGCCCTAATTGAAACTGTCCGAAAATACAATTTGAACAAATGGACGTAAGATCAGTAAAATAGAATTAATTTTTTCTTCTTAAGATACAAACTGCATGAATGCAATTAAGAGTTGTCATTTTAGAGTAGAAAATATACCAACTGTAAGTCATTGAAGTAATTCATTTGAAGACTATCTTTTTTATTGTTCACTATTTTCATAAATATTGTTTCACAAGACATTTAAATAATTATGTAAAAACTTCTTTTAAACATTCCAGGCTAGTAAAATTTCTTTAACATATCAAGGACATTAAAACAAAGTAAGACTATTCTCCACAGAACGCAATATTTCAGCAGCAGAAGAGAAAAAATTATCGAAATCATTAAAAGCTTTAAAAAAATTCCCCCATAGAACTTATAAATTTAAATCCAGTTCTGACATTGGTAGAGATCGTCTGATAATATATAGAGATCATCCATAGTTATTCGATGAGATGACGTCAATGAACATGATGATTTTCTAATTATTGTTTAGTTCCAAATAGAACTTTAGATTTATAAACATGAAATTACTTAATTGATATGTGTAAAACTAATACTATTAAAAAAGTAATTAATAATGAGTATTTTATTATTCTTAATTGATTTAATCTTGACCAGAGATATGATGATATGATCTTTACAGTTGCACTTATTTTACATGGAAATAATAAAGTATGATTGTTGCATTGAAAAATGGAATACACAATGTGTATTGCAACAAAAATGGTTACATTAGACTCCTTTCCAATACCATAGTTGACTTGTTGTGTCACCTGGTGGGTGGGCTGTTAAACAACTATATTAACTGCTGTCCACGGACATGATGTGTCAGTATTGCAACAAGATATATTACATTGTAATGAAATTACTACAAAAAAAGTTATATATTCACACATAAATTGCTTAACATACCTTATAGCTTTACAAAAATAGATAAAAACATCAAAGAAATATGAAGTGAAATTAAAATACTGATAAAGCAAGAAATTGCAACAGTCCAAATCATGTTTGTGGGCATATTTTTTTAATATAAACAAAATAATTTCAAATTTTTACTTGTTTTGGAATTTTTATTGCAGTAAACCGTATTACATAGTTAATAGAAACATCCAACTTATCTAGTGGTGGAAAAAAATGATGTGACGAGCTTTTGCATGTTTTACGGAGAATGATCCAGTATTTTATTATGATTAGGTATAAAATCGCATTGGACTGTGTTGGAAAGCTATTATATTTTAAAGACTTCTTATTTTCAACAGACTTACACAGGAAATACAATTTTTTTTAATAAACATTATGATCAAAATCTGGAAAATATAAAATTTATTTTCATGAAGATTAATGTTGAGTAATTCAAAGGAAATTGCTCACATAACTGCATGCAATTCTATAAAAATGCAAATGTTAACAAAGTAGTATTAGTTTAAAATGAGTCCTTTTCCTAGACAAAGTTTTGTGGAAAGTTTTATGATATGTTTAAAAAATACAGGAATTTGTTTACAAGAGCTACCAATACAACAGACTAAAATATAACAGATACATAAGAATCCGGCATTCATTCGAAAGTGTGGTGACTTTCTGAAAAAAGATAAACAATTCATTGTGGTAACCATTCTGTTTTCTTTTTATATCACTTTCCAACCATCTACATAGCAACTGCTCAACTTGCATGGCAACGAAGGATATGCACAATGCACACTTCCTATTTGATATCATTGATTAGAGGCAGAGCCTTTAACTTTTAGTTTGCATTCAGTTGTTTTTCCATCTATTTTTTGTTTGCAATGCAGAAGGTTTGGGTTCATATACAATAAATTTATTATAGCAATCTTCTTGAACTACCGATTAAAGGGTTTTTACAAGTTAGTTTTTTAAAACTATTATATTGTAGAGTTAAATTTTAATTGCCTTTTTTTTTTTTTAATAGTTTTTAGTATCAGTTTTGCTAATTTTATTTAACACTGCTATTTTATTTTTATTTTGTTCATTAGTTCAGGATGGCCATAAAATTCAGGAAAAAAAGTTCCCTGATTTTACAGCAAACTTTTTTTCAATTTCCCAAACTTTTCCAGATATGTAGACACCCTGATCAAATAGAACATGTATGCCAAAGGGATAATATGGTAATCTTCTATTAATAGTGTTGACAGTAATGAAAAGTGTTAATTATTCCGTAACATGAAATTTCTGACGATTACTGGCACAATTCTCCGAGGAAATGGTGTCAAAATATAGATATAGATGGACAGAGAAACTTGCCTTCAAAAAAATTATAGCAAATTTCTCTGATTTTCGTAAAATTTTATATCACCCCCCCCCCCCCCTGACATTTTCCTGATTTTCAGGTTCTGTGGACACTTTGTTAGTAATATTGCTGAATTTGTTCGTAATGACTTTAGTGTCAATAACTTTTATCATAAATGGCATACTATAAACAGTTTCCTTGTGGTACCCCCCCCCCCCCCAGGTTTAAAATTAATTATGTGCATTTCTTAACTATTTCATTTAGTTATCTACTATTTGACTTTCTGCGTTACCATAATGAAAAGGATAAAATGTTTATAAATGTCTGCAACTCAAGTAGAGAGTAAACACAGTTGGTTCATTGCCACCAAGGTAAAGTTCCAAAAATAATTGTATCCCTATAGTACATGTACCAGATAAAAATTATTTATTTTGCCTTTAGATGCGACACAAACATGAATTATAAGTTAGTGGGATTAAATTGGTATTATTTTAATTTATTAATAATGAATTCGTTTTCTATTTTTCATAGCTGTGGATTAAACAAAAATCTGAAATGTTGCGTGTTGTGCGTTTCAACCGTAGTTATTTGCCCTTGAAAACAATATATAAATAAACTGGACTGTTGAATTATTCTATCTACCAAATTTCAATTAAAACAATAACATAAAGATACAAATGACACTGCTTCAATCAGAAGTGCAATATTTTTTTAATAGGTAGTTAAATTATGGTTTGTATGTTTTTCTAGTTTTGTAACAATTTGCGAAAATAAGTATTTATTTCACAACAGAATATTTACGGATCAGAAGAAGCAAATATTGAGTATCAATAATTAAAATTCGTAGAAAAATTACCAAATGTTCATTGAACAATCAGTCATAACATGGATCATATGGGATTGAGAGAATACGATTTTCAAAACAATAACATTGGGTTCTCATATTGTTAAGGAGTTACAGTTACATTTTCCTGAATGCTTTTGAGATTATGCACAAGACGTCACAGCAAGTATGCTGATTTATTGTTATTCATGTTTGTAAATTATACTTTGCTTTAACACTACAACAGTTAAAAAGATCCTGGAAATAAACCTTGAAAGATCGGAAAACTTTCCTTTCAAAACATTCCTGATCGGAAAACCAACTTTGTTCATGAAATGGATGGTGTACAAAATCAATGTTAAGGAAATGAATTTGCAGGATATTTAATTTCGATTTGCCCTGGCTTGAAGAATTCGGTATACAGGTGACCAATAACAGCTTTACAGAATGGCACCATATTCTTTTGCAGAAGGCAGAAATCGTCCATGCTTCAGTAGGATTAATAAACTCAACAATCAGAGGCTCGATTGCTGAAACTTCTATCATGTCCTGAATTGTCCAACTTTCGTCTTCTCCGAAAATGATAGTGTTGTATATATACAGCTGTCACCTGCATCATTTTGTTCAGGTTGGTTGGTTGATTTATACGCTCAATGACCTGCAGCTTAACGTGGATTCCTTACTACAACGAACATCCATGACTAACCCGGGATTAGAACCTGGGACCTTTAGCATGGGGGGGGGGGGCAGAGATCTAACCACACAGCCTTCAGGTGGATCATCTAGTTTAGGATTTTTACTCTTGCTGTCTCCCAGGAGTTCATATGATAGAGGACTTTGGACGATCCCCAGTTATTTCTTGTGCATAGAAATTTTTCACTTTCTCTGAAACGCTTTTTACAGCCATGACAGATAGGCAGATTTTTTTTAAATAATTTTGTGAACGACTGCCAGATCATTATTTCTAAAGGGACTTCTTGAATACACTCCCAATATTTTCATTTTATCGGATTTTGTATACATGGAAGATTCCGTAAATTAAATTGCATTTGTATGTATATATAAATGTATTTATAAGCAACCAAAAATATACTGGAATAAAATATGAATTATATTTGCAGTGTATGCATTAGGCATACTGTCATCAGCCTACTTTGAACCGGCTCAAAGTTACACTGAATATGTGGTAAAAGGATATTAAAGCGTAGGCAGCTTTCGCTGTGGGCGATGGGGCTCGATCCCAAGACCATTGGAACTCGAGAGAGATACTTTACCGCTGTGCAAAAGAGTACTCCATTTCACAGAAGTTTTATCTGTTATTTGAGGTCGCCACAATATCATTTTACCACATAGTGCCTTTTTTTTTTTTTTTTTACCAAATGTTAGTAAATAAATAACCATCATCTACTAACAATTTCACTATTTTCAGAAAATTAGACAGCTGATAAAGTGGAAAGTTAAGGCTTTTACTTGCATAAATTAGTTGATTTATATCAACTTCAACTAACCCTAGTAGCAATTTTACCTCGGGCGATGATCGGAATTCCATCCCCAGGTGAATCGCCGGTGATTGGCGATTCACCGGAAACTCACCCGAAACTTATCTTTCCCTTGGCAACTAATCCATTTTGTCCCCGTGGCCGGCCATTGGCCGATGTCCGGAAACTGATCGAATTCGAGAAGAAGCCGGCAAGAATTCGTTTGAAGGCCGAGGGAAATTTTGCTCTCAAGAAATATCGAAACGGTCGTTATTTTGTCGAAAATACCAATTAATAAACATTAAATAATTATAAAGATGTAAGTATCGAATATTAAAAACGACAAGTTAAAATAATGCAAAACTAAAATATTTTCCCAGAGCGCGTAATTCTTATATTGTAGTATTTCTAGTGACATATTAAGAGTACAAATCGAAGATATAACACCACCAAATTACCCAAGCCAGAATTGTCTAAATTACTTAACCTGGAATCGAACCAAGGATATTGGTCTCCGAAGCGCGGTGACTTGGCCACTGGACTGATATGGTACTAGCGATTCTTGGTATAGCAATATAGTACAAAACTTGTAGTACAAAACTCTACAATCATACAGACTTTGCAAGAAAATTGACCGACATTTTTTTTATATATGGGGAATTTTTGGAAAATAGCAAATCTTCCGTAAATTTGGGAAAATGATATTGATTTATTTATTATAGCAAAAAAATATATATATCCCATATGAAAACATATTTAGTTTTTGTATTCTTATACATATAATAAATAGTGTCGCCATCTATTTTGGAAAATTTTAACTAATTGACGTGTATATTTTATGATATTTTTTGAAATGCAATTTAAGAGTTTACTTAATAATTTTGACATTTAAAAAAATATATTTAATTTTTAATTTTTTTTTATAAACTATATTCAATTTGTTTAACTTTTTGAAACGTATAAACATATTTTTATTTTACTTAAAAGATGTTTAAAAAACGGACCAAAATGAGTTCAGCAAATTATAATGAAAACTATTTAAAAACAAGGACTATATTTTTATTTTATATTGAAATTCAAATGGGGAGAATTTATTTTTAATTTTAGAAAATTGTTCCTATATTTTTTTACACTATAAAAAAAATTATTTATGGATTTTATTGACGTATTAGATAAGCAATATATAATTATGTGGTTTGCATTTTTTCAAAATATATTTTTACATTTAAAATTTTTCGTACACTTATTTTTTAAATATTTTTCACTTATTGCCAAAGCGAAATGTTTAGCAAATTGTATACTTGATTTAAATTTGAAATACATTCAAGGATCGCCTCTAATTGCAAGAAAAAGAAACATAAGTTTTTTATCCCCTGTCCCCGATGTCGTTCCGATTTCTTTTGCCGATCAAAAAAACGATGATCAGAAATTCCACTGGCAACCGATGTTGGGAAGATATCTTTTCCCGATGAGTTTAGGGTCATCGGCAGACGAGGAAATACTGGTGTGTTTATAAATCAGTCTGGGGAATCGCCGATGACTTTGATGAATTCCGACCATTGGCCGACGAAACGCCATACAGTGATTGCTACTAGGGACCCTATGGCAGCGGTTCCCAACTTTTTTAATTGTGCGGACCACCTATTTATAAAAAAAAAGATTTTGAGTCCCACTAAAAGTAACAGAATATGTGCGTGCGTACTTCAGTAATTAGTAAAACATACTATACAAAAAGGATTAGACAATAACTTTTTTTTTGGAAAGAAATGAATTTCATTGCACTCACTTTGTTGTCACAACTATAAGAAAAATAAAAAGTGGTCAAACAAAACAAAAATAAAAAAATCAAAGGGATTTTTAACATTGTTTTTCCCCTAAGAAAAGGTCAAAATCTAGATTAAAAATGGGTAATTTAGCCATGCTGTTGAATTCACGCATTATTCCTTCGTTACACCATCGAAGAATACAAACAAATAAGTCGATTGTTGCTAATCATTGAGCAAATTCCTTTTTTCCCATCTCTAACCCTGAAGCCCCTAATATATTTATCTTGGCTTAGATTCTCGCTCATTGTCCACGGCCCAGTAGCACGCTATTCGCTGCCCTCTTGTGGGCAGCGGCTTTAGGGTTGGGAACCACTTCCCTAAATGGCTTAAAGTTACCCTGAATGACTACACCAAAATATTTTCATATTTTTATAATTTTTCATTTTATAAAATATTTCATATTTTCTCAAATTTTATTAGTCAATCACAGTGTAGAATTTATTTTGCCTCCTACTTAATGATTGTGACGTTAAGAGATAAAAACTATTACTATAAAATATTATACACAAAATCTGGCAGTGCCTCGTTTAGAAGAAGAGCATGCTTTCGTTTTTCAATTGCGTGTTATATTCCTGGTGAAGCTGAAGATTTTTTGGCAGGGCTGTCTTTATTGAGCCGGTGAAAATATTATTGTGATTAATCTCACAATGGTAGGCCGCTGTCTTGTTTGGCCTATCAGAGACGAAGAACGTTTATTAACTGATGATATTTTTAGTGCGTTTTATATCGCTATTCAAAAAGTATTATACGTCAGAAAGGTTTACCCTAGGCAGAGCTTCAGAAGAATTCTTTGGAAGGGTCGTCAAACTTGGGTAATATTTTTTAATATACAATATGATTACTGTAATATCGATGCTGTTTTCATTTGTTAGTATAATTTTTTGTGTGAAGATTTTGAGGCTTTAAACATTTTCACTGTAGTTCCATTGTTTTTACATCTGTTTGGCCGCCATTTACAGCAAGCCAATGTTCCTACTGTCTTTTGCGGGAAGGAAGACTTTCAGCAAAATTTTATAGTTCCAGATAATGAAATGCTATCAATATCTGTCAAACATTTTTTAACTACAGGTCGTTGATTATTCATTGCTTAATGGAAATGTCTGAGAAAACATTGAAGATTCCAGCAGTTTCATGGATGTTAAATTCCATTTTTTTTTTACCTCAGTTTGGCCGCCATTGACAGCAACCGAATGTATCTGGCCATCTTAAGGATTGGGTAGCAAATTTCTTTATGTTCCAGACTATGAAATGTGATCAATCACTGGAAAAAATAATAATTTGCATTTTTAATGACAGATATTTGATTTTAATTGTTTATGAATGTGTTTCCAAGAAAGAGGGCGTGGGATTGGTATGACCTTAGTTAGAATGGATTGCTTATGAACGTGTTGAAAGAAAGAGGGCGTGGGATTGGTATGACCTTAGTTAGAATGGAACAAAAAGACGAAGAGTATTCTCCTTTCGGATGAAAAATCAATTGGATACAATTTTATTGTTTTTAAGAGATATTTTCATTTTATATTTATAGTAGAATGGTCACTAATTTTGATAATTAGAGCAATCATTTCACTTTTTGGAAAGAATGAAACCTGGTGGGTTAGCTGGGTTATTAGAAACTCCTGGGAACTTCTGTAACCTTTTCTTGAAACACTTAAAGATGGCCTCCATGTTTTTCTCAGTCGCTCCGTGTCAGCCACCCCATAAAAAGTCTCTTCGAAAACTCAACACCATGATACATTGCAGACCATTCGGAGAAATTTTAAGGGAACTTCAACCCCTAGGTTGTTTGCAATGGTTTGTAAGTGATTTTACAAAAAGTTTTATTTATGTTCCAGAAATGCTTCAAATAACTGTTTGGAAGAAGCAACGCTTTTTTTTTTCGTATTTAGTGGCAAGAAGGTCTTCGAATTATGATTAACTCGTTCTTTCTAGAGAGCAAAGCTTTTGAACATCTTATTTTTTTAGTATTTTGCAAAAGAAAGTTATTTAAATATAACACTAACTTGATTTTGAAAGACTGATTAAAACTGCCTAGCAGTTCATTTTGTATAAGTGGATCCCAGATCAGTAAAATGGGATAAACTTCCTTCTTTGTGTGTAAATTGTATAAATGCAGTTAAGGAAAATTACCAATTTAGTGTCCTAATTCACTGAAGATTATTTTAAGTATCGCTATTTTGATAACACTTAGGTTATTTCATGGAATGTTTAATCATGTAAGTTAAAAAATTTTCCTTCATGCTATGTAATACAGCTGTTCATTTTAATTATATTTTAACTCGCTTCAAACATTTTGTTATTATTTTCTTTAAGATCAATAGCTAAGAACATAAAGACATATTTTAGTATGATTAAATAGAAACTTTCATTGGGTTGGGTTACTCTTAACACTTCTTGAGCATAGGAAGTAATTTTTTTTTAATAAACATACTTAGGGGTCAGTCTTAAGAATTTTTTACAGCATCCTTTTTTGTAAGTTTTATGCATATCTATGGAAAATTTCAACTAATTGTGCTAAAAAAATAAAATTTACATTCTTAAAGAAAACATGTTGAGTTATTCAAAGAATTACAATTTTTGATGCATGCAATTGAATAAAATGTACAACTGTCAGTTTGTATTAGTTTAAAATGTTTTTTAACAAAGTTAAGGGTCTTTTTTACAGACATAATTTTATGAAGGATCCACTTTTATGCATTGAAGTTTTGGGTAGGGTTGATAAAAAGATCGGGTGAAATGTGTTATATGGTGCCACCGATAATTCACCAATCGTAGGAAACTCGCAAGATTTTTATTTTGACGTCATTAGCAATATTCTAGAGCCACGATTTTTTAGAATTACTGGTCTATTCCTAGTTGACGTTAAAGACTATTTAGTAGGCGATACAATTCTAAATTTGGCAACCCCCCTGTTTTTTGACGCATAAGCGCAACAGTGATTTTATGGTAACCCTAATTTTGAATGCGTGGAGGATGGCATGTTTGGTGGCTATTTCAAATTTGCTCTCTACTACGTTGTTTTGTTAACGATGGTTTCAGCTTCAGTTAAAGGTGATGAGTATCTAAACTCAATTTTTTTTTTTCTTGTTGGAATTGAAAGGTAAACGCCAGGTTTTGCAATGGTGTATGGATGCCGATTTAATATCGGAATCCTTTATTTGTCCGAAATGTGGTCTATCTGGGTAAAAGATACCAGTTGACCGACAGTTTTCAAACAGCCATTTGTCTCTCGCAGGTGTTGTGTTTTGTTAATAATTTGCTTATTGTGTCAATTTTTATTAATTACTTAAATATTCCTTATATTTTCAGACATCGTTATATTAATAATGGTCATTTTGACCGCATCTTTATTTTGAATCACACACCATCTTATGGATTTGAAATCAACCGCCATGGCGCCATAAGTAATTTAAAAGAAAAAGTGATTTTGAGGGTGAGATGCCACTATCAACTGCCCGAATTAGGCAGGGGAATTTTTTTTAGGTTTAATTGGCCGCAAGGCCAACGAAATAGGTTGCAATTTTTCCTTGTAGAGCGCGAAGTTTTTAGAGTTTTTAGCAAGTGATTAAAAATATAAATATTCTGGAAGGGGTTACATATTTATCATTAATATAAAAGTTTAATGAAATTAATTTAAATTCCTTTACCTTTTTTTTCTTTCAATTATCGTTTGCAACTTCATTGCCTTTGAATTTTCGCCGATATCGAATAAACTTACACAAATAATTTTAATTTCTTCTCGGGATGTACGTTTTTAATATAAATATAATTGAAATGAAAAGCAAAAACACTTAATCTTACTACAACTTGCATCCCCGGTAGCAGAAAATGTGAGACGGGAGACGGACGTCGCAGATTTTCCAGCAGCCTGCAGATCATTTTACAAATCAAACTTTTGAAGAAAAAAATATTTTTTTTTTTTTTAAATATATAGTTCGATTTCTAAGTAGGGTGATTTGAGTCAACGCACATGTGCGACACTTCATTTCATGAACGAGGAATCGGAATCGGGATGCTTTCCATGCGCGATTTTTAGGAGATTATATAGAAACATAAGTTCTATGTGCTTTCGCGCGTTGGTGTGTAGTAGTTAGCTTCGCTAAAAGTTATGCTACTATAAAGACCGCTGTTGCAGAGAATCATGTTGCTAAGACGGGAAATATCGCCGATATTTACGTCGTTACGATGTTACGCCGATATAATAACCCCTATTTCGAAGGTTTGCGTCTCAATAATTGTCACCATCACTGAGATTTACGTAGTTGTGATAGTCAACTTCGTAAAGTGTTACGTCGATAGTGTAATCGTCTCTATTGCATAAATTTCCAGATTTCTACCGATATATTAGACGCTAACGCCGATACTTACGTTGGTATAATTGTCGTTTTTGCTGATTGTTACTTTGGTGTAATTGCCGAGATTTGCGCCAGTAAGGTGATCGATATTTGCGTTGGAGTAGTGGTAATTTTCACCTAGGTTTAAGCCGTTTTAGTAGCAGCTATTGGCGAGAATTGCGATGCCGTTTTGGTGTCATTCGCATAGGCTTGAGCTGATGTGACGGCCGTTATGTCCGTGATTAGTGTGAAGATCGCTTTCTCCGTTTGGTTTGAATTTATACAGAATGATTAGAATTTTAATTTAAGATACAATATTTTTCAATATTTCCGTTTTAATATTTAATTTATGTAGCCAAATTTCTATGTCTATGTAAAACAGGAATTTTTGGTAAAATTGACAAATAAGGTGCTTTTGTATTTTATGCAAACTTAAAAAAAAAAAAAAATTACGCTGCAGATTATTTTCTAATATTCTAATTAATGTCGCAGGCTGGCAGAAAAGTTTCTGCTACTGGGCTTGCATCGCAACCTTAGCATAACAGCTTTGCATTGGACTTCAACCTTTCTGTGCCACAAATCGTGGCACAGGTTCGACTCTCAATTTTTCACTTTCCGATTTGGCGACATTTTGGCCTTGTCGCCAACTTTTCAAAAGTGCTCCAACCCATAAACGTGAAGTAGGAATTTACCGAATTACTGATTCATGTAGATTAACGCCATGCACATAATTTTTTTGCCAAAAAGCTTTCAATTTTATCTGCTGTCGATTGATGTAGACTTTATAAATTCTGCAAAAACTGTGCGAATTATTCATTTCTCTTCATTTCAGAGGTTTTTTTTGTTGAAAGCTAAAACCAGTGGGGAACTATTGTTTTTATTTTGCTACATCATAAATTTGTGTTATTTGTGTGTACTTTTTAGTAGTGGAAATGCAGAAACCATGTTTTAAACTGGTTGTTCACTGGTTGTTCTTTTAAAATGCATGATCTTACATACGTTGAACTGCCAGTGTGTACAAAGAATAATTGTTTGTTACTTTGGCAATTTTACCCGGTATTAAAGAATTGAGTTTCCATAGGATTTTAAGAATATGAAGACTGATTTTCAAATTTTTGGTTTAGTTGATTTGTCGTTAGAAAAAGTTTTGCATTTTAATTTGGATTGTAATTTGTAAAACCTTTATTACATTTTTTGCACTTGTTATTTAATATATATTTACAAATAACCTTCCTTGAGAACAGTTGAGATGTAAATTTACATATTACCATCTGGGAGAATGGATAGAAGATTAAGGTTTGGATTGCATTGCATTAAACATAACTTTTTATTTATAGTGTTTATAACATTGGGATTGAAACCATATAGCAATTAAAATCAAAACTATATTTTGGTATTAGTTAATTTATTAAATATGGAGTTAAAGTAGATTTTGAACTTTTTTTTTCTAGTGTCGATTGTACTGAGTTTTACTATGCCAAGAAATTTTGGGGGTGAAATGCCACAAAAGACTGCCCAAAATAGTAAGGTATTTTTTAGGTTTAAATTACCTCAAGGCCATTGAAATAAGTTAAGAGCGCAAAGCATGCACTTCCAACTTCATAGCTAGTTTTTAGCTAGTGATTAAAAATGTAAATATTGATGAAGGTGAAAAAAGCCTGAAAACAAAAAAATACTTTAGTTTTCTTGTTATAAATAATATATCCTTATTGAGTTTTTTTAAAAACATTTTACAATTACTTAAATAAATTTATTTTTTCTCTTATTAGCTTTTATAAAGATTTTCCCCAAACTGTGAATAGGCCCAAAACTACACGATAAGTAGTTGAATTTTCAGGTTATTTTGAAAGGTATTAAACAGCATTTGAAGTATTTATTGTATTAATGATAATCATTGCATTCTCTTTTACTTATTTTTCAGGTATATCCCGTTAAGAATGTTAAACAAAAAATTTGGAAGGGCCTTGATATGGCCGAGATATTTTATAACATGAGGCTGAATTCAACTATATGGGTAATTATAAGAGATAGACAATGTCGTAGTCTAGCATTTGAGTACACTTTTGCAGTTAATGGGAGTGATCCAGATTCTCAGAGGTAAGTACTAATTTTATCGTTATTTAATTTACTTTTTGATTTCTTATTTTGTTATCTACTGATAACTTATTGTGGAACTAAAAAAGTGTTAAAACTGAAATTTTCTGTAACATATTTTTATATCTTGTATTTCTATGGGATAAAAATAAATTCTTTTTTTATTATCCGTGGCTAAAAGTATAATCTGTGGGAATTGGCGCAGCATAGCCAACATTGGCTCTTGTGCCATAAAAAATCACTTAACCAATCAACCCCTGTGAGAAAATGCGAAGAGATTTTTAACCTGGTGGAAATTATGTACGTGTTAAAACCTGCATCATAAAATTGCTATCAGTTGGGACATACATTGTTTTTGCAGAAGGAAAGAGTTTTACTCCACCGTTAATACTTGTATCTTATTCGGATGTTCATGTACAATGATTATTGTTTTAGCCATTAATATCTTGTGTTTCTGTTTTATAGAAGTTTCAATTGTGTTTTAATTATTGTAATATTTGAAGACTTTCTAATTTGAAGTTTTGAGGCTAAGGGCACTTTTTTTGGCTGCCCCTTCATTGTATAATATTTTGCATGTTCTATTCTGGAAACCCAGTTTCCCAAGTTTGTTACGAAACAAATATTTAATTAATATGAAAGATTAAGAGTACAATGTAAACAAAATAATCGCATATTACAACAAAGTTTATTTTTCCATTTGTTTTGCATTTAAATTTTTTTAAATATAAGTATTTAAAGCATCGGGGTAACACTTATTTCCATTGGAAATATTTATTCTATTTGCAATCTTATCTCATCCATGTTATTTAATAATCCAAACAGTTAACTTTTTTTTAACAATTTTGTTTACATCCTAAATTGGCAAATTAGTTCTTCCATTTATTGTTCTCCTTCCTCTGTATCTTATCCGAGTCAAATGCTCCAACTTCTTAAAAATAATCTCTGCTTAAAATGATAAACACATTCAAAACAGGGAGACTTGGCCACAAGTGAGTGACTGGGAAAACATGTAAAGTCCAATCAGCCAATCGGATATGATTTGGATGGCTGAAATGTGTTACATTGTGACATAATTCATCAATCGTAGGGAACTGGCAAAATTCATTGTTTTGACGTCATCAGTAATATTCCTGAGCTGTTATTGGTTGGAATCACTGCTGTTTGCAGATTAACACCAAACACATTTTTTTCACAAAAAATCAATCGATTTTGTTTCCTGGCGATGATATAGTTATAAATCTGGCAAATTATGCAAGTTACTTTTCTCTCTTCATTTTGTGAACTAATGTTTATATTTTATTGCATCGTAAATTTGAGTTATTTGTAGGTATTTTTTAGTAGTAGGAATACAGAAACCATGTTTTAACCATGCCTAGGATATTAACAATGGCAATTCTTTTAAAAAATGAGGTTACTTGTGTTGAAATAGTAGCATGTACAAATAAAAT
Organism: Linyphia triangularis; assembly: GCA_963978545.1. Classification (NCBI taxonomy): domain Eukaryota; kingdom Metazoa; phylum Arthropoda; class Arachnida; order Araneae; family Linyphiidae; genus Linyphia; species Linyphia triangularis. The sequence continues at coordinate 29,027,576 of OZ021733.1, forward strand.
AATCATTTGTTACTTTAGAAGATTTATGCAGGATTAAAGAATTGAGTGTATGTTGGACTTTAAGAATATACTGATTTTTGAATTTCTGGTTTAGTTAATTCGTCATTAGATAAATCTTTATTTTAAGAATTTTAATTTAGATTGTGGTTTTTGAAACCTTTATATTTTTTTCACTTGGTTATTTAATGCATATTTACGTATAACCTTCTGGGAGAATGAATGGAAGATTGAGGTATGGATTGCGTTAGACTTAACTTTTTATTTATGGTGTTTGTGAAGTTGGGATTTAAACCATTTACAAATAAAATTGGCCTCCCCCTTCCTGAAATTTTTTGGAGGCCGTTTAGCCAACAAACGGATGCTCAAAATAAGTAGGGGTATATTTTTCCAGGTTTAAATGGCTGCAAGGCTATCGAAATAGGTCATACTTTCTTTAAGGGTGCAAAGCACTCGCACACCTTTTAAGTGAGTTTTACAATAAATGATTAAAAGGGATTTTGGGGGGATATGCCGCAAATGACTGCGCGAAATTGGTAGGGTATTTTTTTCGGTTTAAATGGCCTCAAGGTTATCGAAATAGGTTATACTTTTTTATAGAGCTCGAAGTGCGCACACACCTTACTTTTTAGCAAGTACTTTAATATAAATTTAATTGAGATTGAAAGCGAACACTTAATCTTGTTACAACTTGCATCGTAAACCTAGCCTAATGGTTTTGGCAGCTAACTTCAACCTTCCTAAGCTATAAATCCTGGAGCGAGTTCGATTATCTTTTTTTCCCTTTCCTCTGTTACTTTGGATTTTTTTTAATTGAACATAGAAAATCTCCCTGTACCACTAGGTATCACACAAGGCTTACAGAAGTAGAAAACATTAGTTAAAAAAAAATATCCGAACAATATCCATGTGACAATACAATGTACTAACAAAAATCAAAATGAGTCTTCAATTGTCCTCTATTAGAATTATCTATGTATTAATTACGTTTATAGGTACCTTCAATGTATTTAATAAAAAGAGTAAAAGAACTTTTACTAGAAATTAAGTTAAGAGCTGGAGGCCAGTTAATGTTTAATTTCTTCAAGACTAATTTAAGGACATTCCTCTGTGAGGCATATTTTGAACATCAAAAATAGAATGTGCTCGGCGTTCTCATTATTTCCGACACTACAGTCACAAATTGCATTCGAACTTGAATGGAATCTGTTGAGGTATTTTTTAAAGTTACTGTGACCTGTAAGAAGTTGCGTAATTTTAAAATTAGTAAAAAAAGTGATGGCAGACAAATGCAGTCTTATATTAATGTTTGGGAAACATCTCTTCGTGGTGCTTGCTGTGTCCGAGTTGATATATATTTTGTTCCATGATTTCAGGTTACTTTCCATCGTAATTTTCTTATAGTACAATACAGGAACATTGACCTGAAAATCAATCTACTGTTTTGTGGCAGTCTTTGCAAGATAGTCGGCTCTCTCGTTGCCCCAAATACCAGAATGTTCACGTACAAAGAAAAACAAACTTTTTTTCACTTTTCCCTGTTACTTTGGATTGGGTTTGCCAGTCAATTTTGAATCCATATGTTTTTCACTGTTTTGGGTCGAAATAAGGTTAGAGTTAGCAGAGGTTATGGGCATATCAAAAGAATGCATTTGTCTTATTAACTGAACAATTGGATATGCGTAGTAAGTTATCTGCTCACCGGGTGCCATATTTGCTCACTTTGGATTAAAAACGCATTCGAAAGAACATTTCTAAGGCCCTGCTGAAGCGGTTTAAACAAAACATGTCAGAATTTTTGTGCTAATTCATATCTGTTGATGAAATGTGAATCCATCATTACACTCCCAAGACAAAAGAACAATCAAAACAGTAGACTGCAAAGGGATAACCTGCTCCGAAAAAAAAACTAAGACGTTTTCATTAACAGGGAAGATGATGCCAGCTGTTTTTTGGGATATACATGGAATTGTGTTTATCACTTATCTTCAAAAAGATAAAACAATAATATGAGTACATTATGCATTCTTACTCGACAAGCTGAAGGTAGAAATTGCAAAAACCTGACCATATTTGAAGACAAAAGTGCTTTTCCCTCAGGACAATGCGCCTACTCACACTTCAACGGTTGCCATGGCTACAATTCATGAATTGCACTTCGAATTGGTTGATCATCCATGGTATTCACCAGATCTGGCCCCCAGTGACTTTTTCTTGCTTTCTAACTTTAAATTTTCACTAGGTGGGAAGAGATTTTCTTCAAATGAGGAGGTCATCCAATATGCAAACTCTTTATTTTGAAGAGAAGGATGCTTCCGGGAAGGGTTAAAGAGGTTGGAGCATCTTTGCAAGTAGTGTATTGATTTAAAAAGACTGTTGAAAAACAAAACTATATTTGGCAGAAAAAATACTTCTTTCCATGTTAGGCTCAAAACTTTACAGACAACCCTCGTATGTCTGTTGGTGCAACATTTGTGACGTTACATTTTTGAATATTTATAGACAATGCTGGTAGAGTAGGCCACAGAATAGTAAGTAGGATTTAATGGATTAAACATGTTGATTAATGTTTACCTCCTGGTTAGCATTGTATGTCATGAGATGAAGAGAAGAAATGCATTGTTAAAAGTAAATTCGTCATGACTTTGACTGTTATATTCCATGATTGTTTATGTCGAAATGGCTTTCATGATGAATTCAGAGAAGGTATCAGAGAGCAGTAAATACAATATCCTTCGGTTGGAACACAATAGTTTCTTAGACTTTTCGTCAGTGAATGATATGTTACATGCAAGACCAGTGATCACCAGCAGGTCAAGTAAAAAACTGCCTAATAGCAAATTTATTTTGCATTTTTGAATTCAGGGTAAAACCAGTGTTCTTTTTCAGTAACAATGAAAAATGTTTCGCTTTAGAAATTAAAAGGAAAAAAAAAAAAAAAAAAAAAAATCCGACCAAGTAGGGGTTAACATTCAAATAACTATTTCTCTTGTTTTGCAGTATACATGGTTTCATAGAAAAGACCGCTCAAACTCTTTACAGCCAGATTACTTGTTTGGAATATGTAAAAAAATGCCTAAAGAACTGTATCTCCAGGGCCCATTGTTTTCAAGAAAAATGCGAAAGAAAAGATACGACATATCTGGTGCAAGAAAAAACTTTATTAGAAATGTAAAAATCAGCATTTGCATATGTTTGCAGACAAAGATGCTTAAAATGTCCCCCTATAGGGTCATCCTATGGGACTACCTGAAGGAATTGATCTATCAAGACCTAGTTATTATAGAATGTGACTTGGTTGCTCGCCTTCATGCAGCCTGTACTTGAGTGGATACCATGCTGTTGAAACATGTGCTAGTCAGCCATTCTACGGCTTGCTCATGCATGCCTCAATATACAGGGTGGTTATAATTAAAGTTACCCTGTTTAGAGCCACGTAGAGTCCGTTCTAATGAGCAGATTTTGATGAAACTTGGTATATACACTATATGGACCATGGGGAAAAGAAATCTGCAATAAAAAATTGTAGTTCAAATTTTGACCACCAGGTGAAAAAGTGGAGCATAAAGAACAAAAATCAGCAATTGAAAACCCAAATTTTTATTTAATTACAGCACATGTTCAATGTGGATTCCATTTACGTCGACCACATGCTCGAAGCGTGTTATAGCGTGTTCAACAGTAGCGTAAAGGGTTTCTCGATCAATTGCAGCAACATGACGTATTATGCTTGCTTTCAATTCAGGCAGAGTCCGTATGCTCCCTCCATACACACTATCTTTCAGAAATCCCCACAACCAAAAATCGCAGGGATTTAAGTCCGGAGAACAAGGAGGGCAGGCAGTCGAAAAACTTCTCGAAATTACCCAATCATCTCTAAAGTGGGCATTATGTAATGCCATCAAAGGTCGGTTTTTATACCCTTCAAAATTTGCATACCGTTCTTTCTGACATGAAAATTGCCATCTATCGGTTTAAATTTGGACTATTTTTTTAGAAGGGACTGTATGCAAAATTGGAGGGGTTTAAATAGCTACTAGTTACTGCAGTAAAATCAGTCTGCATCATGCCATTAGAAAAGAAAGAACGAGCATTACTGGTGAAGTTATTTTATCAGAATGACAGTAATTTGTCAACTGCGCTGCGAGACTATCGATGCTTGAAGCGACTACGATAAGGGCTTATGTCGCGACAAGCTTTGAAGAAGATGATTAACACTAGAAAGACGGGAGCTTAGTATATACCTATATTGCCTGAAAGCAGTCAAAATGACTGCATTGTGAAAAAATAACTAATGTGCAAAGAAATTTGTTTAACAGTAATTTTAATATATTTTATATCACTTACAGTCATATAACAAGTTATTAATAAGTATTAACAATAAAAAAAATGTATTTCAGTTCGAAAAAAATAATTTATACATTATCTGGACATTTTAAGCAAATGAAAGTGCAAATCTTTTTGGATGTACATCTTCCGCAAACATACTTTTTATATTTTTGACAAATATTATCAACTGAACAACGTGTTAGAACGACTGGCAGTGCGTAAAGCAGGCCTGACCAAAGTCGACACATGCGCAGCCGTATCGATTACAGTATGAGATCATACACTCAGTGATCCTCCTTCCCATCTGAATTACGTTACAGCGCGTTCAAAGGGAACAAAGCGTGTGGCCAGGCCTGGCATAAAGATTCGAATAACAAGTACGAATAACAATAACTTTAGTTATTGAACAACTGCAACTTATCAAGTATATGTCGAAATCGACAATTTATCATGAACTTGTATGTTATCATGTTATTCCAATCCAGAGCCGAACTGGTCTTTTACAAGCAGTCAAAATGACTGCTTTTCGGCAATATAGGTATAACACACATATATATACCGGAAGTGAAGGAGGGGGGGCAACAACAATGATTAATTAACCCATTTATATGTTATAGAAAAAGTCACAAAATTATAAGAAGCAAATATATATATTTAAATATTTTTTTAATTGAAATTCAAAAGCAGTCAAAATGACTTGCTTAGGCAATCTAGTGTTAATAAACTTGAAGAGATTGGAGAGTTGGGTGTGCTGAAAAGAAGGGGACGGCAACGGGTTTCAAATGAAACTATGGAAGAAGTCACTCTTGCCATAGTCAAAAGAGCCTCAGGTAACCAATGTTCTTCTACAAGTGCCCGAGCAGTGTCACATGATTTGTCTATCCCTTGGTCTACAGTTAGAAAGATTCTTTGATCCATTGCAAAATGGTATGCATATAAGCTCCATGTTGTGCAATAACTGAAACCTGCTGACTCTGGTAAGCGCACTCAATTTTGTAGAATTTTTTTGGCCAGAATAATCGTTGATAATGCATGGCCTTGGAATATTTTATGGTCGGACGAGGCGCATTTTACACTAGATGGAGCCGTGAATACTCAGAACTGTCGAATATGGGGTACGGCAAAACCTAATGTTGTGCATGAACAGTTTTTTCATCCTGATTACGTTACTGTATGGTGGTGCTTTACTGCTGAATTTATTCTTGGTCCCTTTTCTTTGAGGAGAGCACGCTTCTTGGCCCTCAAAGGTGTTCGATTATGGGGACCCGCTACTGCGAGCTTCTTCGGCAGCAAGTCATTCCTGCCCTACAAGAACGAGAATGTTTAGATGTCCTTATGCAAGATGGTGCACCACCTCACATTGCACGACAAGTGACAGCCATTACTTCGTGCCCACTTTGAAGATGATCGGGTAATTTCGAGAAGTTTTTCGACTGCCTGGCCTCCTCGTTCTCCGAACTTAAATCTCTGTGATTTTTGGTTGTGGAGATTTCTGAAAGATCGTGTGTATGGAGGGAGCATACGGACTCTGCCTGAATTGAAAGCAAGCATAATACGTCATGTTGCTACAATTGATCGAGAAACCCTTCACGCTACTGTTGAACACGCTATAACACGCTTCGAGCATGTGGTTGACGTAAATGGAATGCACATTGAACATATGCTGTAATTAAATAAAAATGTGGGTTTTCAATTTGTGGTTTTTGTTCTTTATGCGCCCATTTTCCCCCTGGTGGTAAAAATTTGAACTACAATTTTTATTGTAGATTTCTTTTCCCCATGGTCCATATAGTGTATATACCAAGTTTCATCAAAATCTGCTCATTAGAACGGACTCTTACGTGGCTCTAAACATGGTAACCGGAAGGTTATCGGCCCACCCCCGTTTTGGGGGTATACAACTGCAGAAACATGATGACGGCAGTAACGCAAACGACAGCATTGCCCGCCCACTTTGAGAGTAGCAAAAAGCCAACATCCCGAAGGGATCCCAGCAATCCGCCCCGCTCTGTCCCCCCAGTGACAGCCACTACAAAGCGACCTTCAGATAGGGGCATGATTCGATTAATGTCCGCAGGAGTGCGGGGAATAAGCAGAGCTCCCAAATTTGCTAGGGAGACTGACCACCGCTCCCCCATCTCCTGCGAGGCTCGGGCGCCCCGGGATCGCCACACCCGTACTCACCGAAGCGAGCCCCTGGGGGGGTCTAAACATGGTAACTTTAATTATAACCACCCTGTACATGGTGAATATTTTTAACATCTTATGTAAACGTTTGTAAATACTGTTCGTGTTATAAAGTTTACAATAAAGTTTTTGTTTCTTGCATTGGATATGTCATTCACTTTTGCATTTTTCTCAAACTATGGGTGGTAAAGGTAGAGGCATTTTTTTTTATGCATTTCAAATGAGGAATATGTCTGAGTTTGGACTGTCTTGATGAGATCCTGTATGGTAAAATCTAGTATTTTGAGCATTCTGTTTGTAGCAGTTGCCAGTCTTAATTATTTTTGGTGCAGATAGTTGCTTCTCACCCATAGTGTATGGAAAGCAAGAACATAGCTACTAAAAATTAGTCAATCAAGAAGAGGGGATTGCTTCTCAAAAGGTCTTCTAATGGAAGCTGCCCCATAATTGTTTTATGAATGCCAGTAAAACTGACAGACTCAAACCAGGCAGACTGACATCTGAAATTAGGCTATCTACTAATCTTTGAAATAAGAGATTGGAATAAGAAATCAGATTATCTTGTATGTTAGGTATAGCATTCTGCCTCTGTGCTGTGAGTTTGCTAAAAAATGTAATGAAACCTGCCATATCTTGAAGCAAAAATGAACTTAACCATTCAATAATACAATATTTTCTCCTCAAATGCTGAAAAATCAGCTTTACAAAAATAAAATAAAACATGTTAATTTGACATTACATTAATTTGTTTAATTTGACATACATTTCAAAGATGCTTATTGAAAATGCTTTATAACTCATTGTTATGCCAAATCGCCATATAATCAATAATTTAAAGGCCACAACATTATTTAAAAATTTGTTTAAAATGTTTTAACTAGCAACAAAATGGATTTTTAAGTATTTAAGATGTATCATAGGATTAAAAATTGCCAGAAAATAAGAAAACTTGCCAGTACTTTAGATTCACATGGCAACAAACATCTCGCTTGCAGCTTGTCTTTTAAATTTTATGTTATTCTTTTAGAGGGAAAAAAAGCATACATGGTTTTTTAATAGTTGTATGTTACAGCTATCTTTTTCAATTGTCACCTATTACTTATAGATTAAAATGGCATTCTTTTGAGGTTGCTTAACTCTTTGTAGCCACGATCTACTGATGGAATATCTTGACGCGATTTCCGCAGAGGAGGATGAAGAAGGTGCTGAACCTAATGACCCTGATGCTGAACGTAATGAACCAGGTAATGCTTATTTCTGTATCTTTCTAATTCAGTCACGTACATTACATAAGACTGATAAAACTACATTTTGATAATAGGTCTGCTTTGTGGTTAGAAATCTACTAGTTTTCATGCTAATCAGAAATGTCGCTGTTGGTGATAGTTATGATTTTCTTAGATTTTTCAAGTATTCAATATTTTACAAATCTGTATTTTATTTATTGAAGCAAAATGTTTCTTTGAATTTTAGATTTGCCTTTATTTACTTTTTTATATTTGAATCGCAGAAAAGTCAGCTTCTGAATTTTGAGACTTGATGTTTTAAAATTGTCAGGTAGAAAAAGTTTTATGGTTTTCTTAAAAATTCAATATATCACACATTTTTCTGCAATGAAATTCGTATTGTTTATTTTTAAGTCTTCAGTTTCATTATTTTTGTTTAAAATCAGACATTTATAGAGCAGTGAGTAAAACCTTGCACATGTTGAAGTTTGTTTTTAAATACATATTTTTATGCATTTGATCATATTGGTATCTCGGAAGAAAAGCTCACTATGTTAAAATTTTCTTTACATGCATAAATTCGCGAATTTCTTGGAAACTGTGAGCTATTTATGAATTTTACTAGAATGATACATAACATTGACGCATAAATACAAAGGGAAAAATATTAAGATCCCTGCATATGATATAAAATTGTTGCATGAAACAATAAAAATAGTAGTAAAATGTGATAAAGGGAGATCAGGAAAAAAAAGGAATAACTCAGGAAAAATTAAGCCTTGTGAATTTAATGTGGAATGTGATCTCCCTGACTTGTGCGCACATATCACAATGTGTTTTCATGGTGGCAATAACATTGCTAACTACAGTCTCTGGAATTAAGCTCCACTCTTCCAACAATGCTACTTCAGAGCATTTACATCTGTAACTTCTTCTGGACTTCTAAATGGAAGTTGAATCGCCACTTCATATTCTTCTAAATGATACTTCAAAGCCATAAACCTATTTGAGTCTTTACACTCTGAAATCAAATGCTGTGTTGTTGAAATTCGCTCAGGCATTCACTTTGCGCAAAAGCGCTTGATTAAACGTCGAATGACATAAGTCTAGATTTGCATTTTGAAAACTGTTTGATTACTTTTGATTGGATAATGTTAATTAGGCTTGTTTTTCACATTCCTTGAAAACAACCTGATGGCTGTGGGGTTAGTGCTCTGGCCTTGCATGCCAAAGGTGCCGGGTTCGAATCCTGGAATTAGGCATGGATGGCCGTTGTGGTTTGGAATCCACGTTAAGCTGTAGGTCCTGGACTGATTAGTTAATGTGCACAAAAATAGGTAATTGAGCATACAAACCAAACCCTGCAAACATGGGAGACATTGAATATTTCATTGAGTATCATTATTTTTAGTTATGTAAAGATAAATTTGGACACGAGTGTATATTGTAAGTTGTTTAAACTTTGATGAAAAAAAAATAGCATACAAAAGAAAATATGCATCTTTATTAAACCTTCCATTATGCTACCTATTGAACAGAAATAGATGAGCACTTCAAGCAATTACAGGTTTTATATAGTTTAAAATTTTTGTATGGTTTTCTGATGCTAAGCATGCTATCCAATATTTATAATAATTCTAAAAGGTAAAATTATTTATCATATTTGTTGTTGTTGCAATACATTTAGTTTAATATGTTTGGAAAGTTGTAGGGTGGGGTAAAATGGGTATAAAAATCACTTTTTTATGTTCAGCTAAAATTTCATGTAAATGTTTCACAATTCAATTTTTATTTTGGTTTTTCTTTACATTGCACATCTTGGGTTGGTTATTTTCAGATTATCTGGCGCCGTCAGCAACACGAGGGTTATAATGCGTTGAAACATTCTTCATTAGACAAGCCAACATACATTTACAAACACCCATGCCTAACACGGGACTCGAACCCGCAACCTCGCGGTCTAGAAGCTAGCACACTAACCACTACACCGTTTGGTCGGCCGCACATCTTGGGAATAAGAATACATAATTTTTAATTGTTATGTTTCATAAATATGTTTGTGCGAAAACATTTTATAGGTATACATTTACTCTACAAATTTTATCCCACGCAGGTGAAAATGGGTATAGTGTGAGGTAAAAGGGGCATAATATAGTTTAACAATGAAAACCTTAGAATAAATAGTAAACCATAGATAAATTATAAACCAAAAGAAAGCACAACCCTTATGAATTATGAAAAATAATATAGTAAGCCATAAAATCATTTAAAACTCTTGTTTTAGTCTGAAATCAGTTAATACATCAACTCAAATGTTTTTTTGGTTATATTTGCGTTTAAATTACATTTTTCTCCATATTATATTTAATGACTGCAAAATACTATTAATATTCAAAATCTAGCAAAAATATGCCTTCTATTATTAAATGCTGATTCATTTTAAATTTCTGTTGTCTGTCTATTTTGAATGGACGTCTGTAATCGTCTACATCAGGAAAAACATAAATCTCGTCAATCTTGGTTTCATAAATTTTTTTATGTCGTATGAATCTTTGATTGCCATAATTTTTCCAGTAAATTCTTGCTTCTTTTTTTCCCTAAATACCCTACTTTCACCCATGCAGGCTAAAGGCCCATTTTCATTGTTCTTTGTTTTTAGGTCGATGCCTTATGATGTACTTTAAGTTTCGTTTGACTTTCTATTCTTATTGGTTTTAACTTTTTTAGTGCTCTGGTTTTCAAATTCACTTTTTAACCTAATCATGACTTCTTCATTTATTAAAACTTTGTCAGCTTTAGTTTGAACACAGTTATATTTCAATTTTGAATTTTTATACGTGTTATTGTAAGACTCTGATATATTACATAAAGAAAACTTGAATATATTACATTAGAGATATAGTAGGCAAATTTTTTTGCTAGACAAAATGTTTATAAGGCTGAACGATCTATTTTTATGCATAACAACGGCTAATCAGGGTGGGACCTACAGCTGAATGTGAATTCTGAACCACTACGAACATCCATGCCTAACCTGGGATTCGAACTCTGCACCATTGGCATGCGAGGCCAGAACGCTAACCACACAGCCATCAGTTGGGTCCTCCTTTGAATTGTGATAATATGAGAGATTCCTGATCCCTTCCAGTTGTGTTCTGTTGAGAGATTCCAGATCTCATCCAAGAAGGATTTTTCATTACCCATTTAATTTTTTTAAAAGCTTTAAAATATTACAAAACTATTTTAATGTGGTACTTAAAAACATAATTTTTATTCTAATTTTGAGAAATAAGACTTTTCTCAGAAAAACTTTATATTACCACTTTAATAATATCTGCATATGTTAAGCCTGACACCATATCCATTTTACCTCATTCACAAAATTTGGATTTAAAACAAATAAACAATAAACTGATTTTACCTAGAATTTGAATAAGCAATAAAAATGTTCAATAAACACATTCAAGTCACTGGAATGAATTTTTATTAAATATTCTGAGCTACAGATAGAAGTTTTAAGTAGACAACATATGGCATGAAGCTGTGCACACATATTTTTACTGTTGGCATTCATATAAAACAAATTATTGAAACAAAAATAAAGTTTAGACATCATACTACCATATACAACTTTAAAAACTATGAATATATTAAAAACATCTAAAATTTTAAACAATATATTTTGACTAACCATTTTACCTCATTATTCATTTTATCCCACCTTACCCTACTTATATCTATAAACATTTGAAAAAGTTTACCCATCAAAATGTTGAAAGAGGAGACAGGGTGTCTAATTGAAAACAAGCCTTTTATATTCATTTTATAATACTCAGTAACTGTTCTTTTCTATTAGAATAGAGATTTTGTAAACAAGCGTTTTTAATCTGATAAACATGAACAAATATCAAAATTCAAGTGCAATGCAAAGTAGGATTTTATACTTTTTTATTATTACTAAAAACTCTTTCTGTGCTATTCAAATAGTGTTAAAAAAGTAATATACTTATCAAATCTTCCGTAGTGTGGTATTGTTGAATGGGAAAAAATTAAGTTTTTTTTTATGTGTTACTGTTTTATTTTTTAATATTTGTGTTTCAAGAACCTTTTATTCCCCTAGATTTACTGATAATTCATTTCTAAATGTGTAGTGCTAGCTAGAGGGCATGAAACTGCATTTCATTAAACAATGCACATTGATAGAAAATTTCATTTCAATAATTTTATTTAAGTTGGAGAGCCATTCAGAAATCACTTCCAGTTTTTTAGTCTTATGAATAGGGGTGACTCTACTGAGTTTCAGTACCGCGACTGGAGTCTATTGTACTGAAACCCCTATTTGATTTAAAGAAGACCGGTTGCCAAAATAAATTTCAGTATAGACCTGATTGGAACATTTTACAGTTCCCAGGGGCCGATACAATGGTATCCCAGATGTTCAAATCGTTGGGCAGAGTAGTAGTTACATTTACATAACATGTGTAGAGCTCTCCTCTGTCATATGACAGCTCCTGCATAGTGGGTCATCTACAACACCTTGCAGATTAAGATGTCTATTTAAGGTGCAATGTCCAGTTAAAAGGCCTACAGCAACCTTTATTTCTCTTCTGCTCAATTTTAGTAGCTCTCTCGATCTAGTCCAGGGTGACTGTTGATTGAGCTCTATGGCTTGTCTTAGATTTTGAGATTGAAGCCATGCTTGATAGGATTCAGTCATTAAAAAGCTTTTGATAGTTTTCCTGACCGCATTGTGGGGCAGACCCAAAACAGGTTCTGGTCCAACAAAAGATATTTCAGATCCTTGTTTAGCTAATTGGTCTGCCATTTCATTACCCTCAATGTCACAGTGACCAGGGACCCAGAGAAGAGGCACCTTGTTTCCCTCAGCCAGGTCTTCAAGTGCATTGTGGCATTCCCACACTGCTTTAGAGGTAAAGCAGTGACTCTGTAAGGCCTTTAGGGTAGCTTGGCTGTCAGAGAAAATCTTTATGACCCTCTTAACAACCCCCCTATCTAGACAGTTGTAGGCACAGGAAGTGATTGCAAGAACCTCAGCCTGAAATACAGTAGCCAACTTGCCCAGAGAAAAAGATAGCTTTATTTTTCTCTTAGGACAGAAGATACTTGAACCAGTGCCATAAGATGTCTTTGAACCATCTGTGTACCAAATTTCATCTCCTCTCCTGGTCAGATTGGAGGGAAATCTCCAGTCCTTTCTGGTTGGAAAGATAATATTGTATTTGGCTCTGAAGCAATATTGCCTTAACACCCAGTCAGATCTCATTGTTAGACAGGGATGTTCTTTTACCTGTGACTGAATGTTTTTAAACATGGGTAATTCATGGGATGATTTCCATAGACCCATGAGTTTTAGGCGTTGTGAGCACAAAACAGCCTCTAGTTCCACTTGTTTATGTAGTGGTAGAAAATCTAGGAGTATTTCTAGACTGTGAGGGAGTAGTTCTCATTGCACTTGTAATTGCAATGGTTGCCATTCTTTGTAAACTAGCGAGTTCTTTTTTCACTGTTTCATTATGGGTTCTATTTCCCCAGGCAATGGCCCCATAAGATATCATTGGAGTAATCACTCCCGTATATATCCAGAGCACCATTTTTGGTGACAAGCCCCAATTATTTCCAATGGCACGTCTGCAGGCCCATTGGCCCATTCCACGTTTGGCTTTGCTGGTGCTGTATTGGAGATGCGGCTCCCATGTCAAGGTTTGTCAAAGATAACCCCTAAATACTTAACCTCATCTGAATATGCAAGTGGTTTTCCAAAGAATTTTACTGTTTGCATAATATGTATTATTTTTCGAGTGAACATTGTTAGGTTATTCTTGCTGGGATTAACCGACAATCCTACCTCTTTGCACCATTTTTCGACCTTTTTTAGAGCAGTGCTCATGAGGTCAGTTACAGTATTCTGGAAGTTACCTCTTACGACCAGTGTTATGTCATCAGCATAACCTAGACAATGCAGGCCCAAAAAATTTATCCTGTTTATGAGCTCATCCATAGTAGTGGTGACAGCACTCCTCCCTGTGGACATCCTTTACATTTCTCCACAGTGAGTGTGTCTCCCAAAAGGGAGGCTTGAGCCATTCTGGTTTCAAGCATATTTTTTATCCACGTACAAATGCTTGAATTAACATTTCTTTTGAGAAGGGCATTACTGATTGGAACTCTATCAAAAGCTCCCTCAATATCCAGAAAGGTCGCCAGGGCTATTTCCTTTCCATTGACTGCTCCATCTGATACCGTAACAAGATCATATAGGGCGGTCTCTGTAGATTTCCCAGGTTGATATGCGTGTTGAAATCTCGATAAGGGTTTAGCTTTTAAAATCTCGTCTGATGTACCTGTCAATCAATTACTCCAGAGTTTTAAGGAGGCAGGATGTCAAGCTAATAGGTCTAAAGGTTTTGGCTTCATTGTAGCATGTCTTTCCTGGTTTGGGTATAAAGATAACTTTACAGGTTCTCCATGCATGTGGTATGTAGCCTTATACTATACATGATCTAAAGATTCTGCTTAGAAGTGGCATAATAATATCTTTGCCATGTTGGAGTAGAGCTGGTATAATATCGTCAGCCCCAGGTGATTTGAAGGGCTTAAACGAATTAATAGCCCATATAATTCTATTTGGATTAATTATACTCTTTGCCATTACCCAGTCCTCTTTTTTTACTATGTGATAGTGTAAGATTGGGAATGGTAGGTATGTCATTTGAGTTTGCGACTATGGAGTCAGGAAAGTGTACTCTAAGCATTTCTGCTAGTGTACTTTTGCCATCTTCCGTGTATGTGCCATCATCCTTCCTGATGGAACCCAATTGGCACCGATTGTCCTTTGTCAGGATTTTGGTCAGTGTAGACTGATTGGACATATTGTCCGCCTGACAACAGAAGACCCCCACGATTCTTCTTTACTTTTCCTAATGGCCGTGTTATAACTGGTGAGTGCATCTTTATACTTTGACCACTCGCCTGTTTTTTTGGCTCTGTTGAAGAGCTTTCTGCATTTTTTTCGTAATGCACTATGGTTTTATTCCACTAAGGAATGCGCCTTGGTAACCCAGTTGTAACAGCTTTACAATTTAACTGGTAGGCTAGGAGGATGGACCATTGCACAGAGTCAACCGCCAGCTCCAGGTCCACCAGTGAAGGAAAATTAAAACTCTTGCCTTCTAGGAGACGGCGAAGATCCTTTCGATAGGAATCCCAGTTGGTGTGTCTGGGATTCCTCCTTCCCTGCTGTTTATTTAATGCAGGGCCTGTAATGGGCATTTGGTTTAGTTTATGGTCCGATAGTGTAGTACATTCAGATACATGCCAATCCTGTATGCAGTTAACTGCTTTATTATTACAGAAGGTTATGTCAATGACCTCCTTTCTATTACTAGTAATAAATGTTGGTTTATTACCGATATTGAGAATATATAGATTGTTGTGTAGGAAAAATTCTATTAGATCCTCACCTCTTTGGTTGCAGTTAGTACTGCCCCATATGGTGTGGTTTGCATTAGCATCGCAACCCACATTGATCTCCATCCCAGAGTGTGAGTAACGCTCAACAAAGCTTCTGGCTGAAGTTGTTAACGGAATTTCATCCTCATATGGAAGATATACTGACATAATATAAGTAATATCTCCATTTTTGCTGATTAGCTTGATAGTTACATTATCACCATCTAGTGGGTCAGCTATAAGAAGAGCATTAAGATTTTTGTTTGTAATTATACAAGCTCTCGGTTTACTGCTTGAGAGATCAAAGAATAGGCTCCCACAGTTGCCTAGGCCTAAGATTTTACCCTTATTGACCCAGGGTTCCTGTATCAAGGCAATGTCTATCCTTCCTTCTACCAGTCTTTTATTAATTAAAGCTGTTGCTGACTGGCTATGATGAAGATTAATTTGAGCAACCGTAATGGTTTTGCTCGTCTTCTAATGGGTTTCAGACATAAATTAAGAATAATATAGCTGTTTACCCCTAATCAGACGATTCCTTCTCTATTAGTGCTGTGTCCTCCTTAGTGGAGGAGACAGACACAACTGTAATATCGGATCCCGAATCTGAAAAGTCGAGATCACCAAAAACTTTATATAGTGATCCAGAAGAGTCACTAATTAAGCTATGGAGACGGGTTCTTGAACCCCCGCTCCGATACTTACTGATTTGGTCGTTTTCACTGGATCCGGAACGACCTCTATAGCTTCTGTGGTAAGCTTCTCCGATGTCACCTGTACGTCCTTTTCCGAAAGTGCCAATGAACCCTCCATTGCCTCGTACGATGCGGGGCTTGCGACCACCTCATCAGATTCCGCAGGAGGTTTTATTCCAGTGGTTTTCCAACACGGGCTGTTGGGCCACTTCCCTGGATTCCGCCAGTGGTTTACTCGCAGCAGCAGACGGATTAGACACACAAGCAACATTGGGGTCACTTATGACTTTCAGCAGGCCTTTACCGAAGATCTTGAAGTTTTTCTCCTTGATGTACCTGGAGGACTTCAGATCCATCTCGATGATCCACCTGATGTAAGCGTGGTCACCCACGATTTTCCTCTCCCGTATTTTCCACTCAACAGTATTGAGGCCTGGATTCAAGCTGGCAAACCGCTTGAGCAGGACTTCCCTCTCTGTGGTGAGAATATCCCGGGTCTTGAGCGCCATCTTCAGGTTGGTCTGAAGCCTTCACCTGGACCTTTAAATCTTCGCCTACTACCTTGCCATCGTAGTTTTTGATGAGCCAAGCAACGGTGTAGTCATTGGCTTAGTGGATCATCAAAGCACTGTTCAGCACACCCGAATTTAAAATCTGGGGGGGCTCTCCGGGCGACATCCTCCGTGTCAATGACTTTGTTGATGTCACCTTGAATGATCAGGGCATCAGCGGGTGACAGTGTACCATCCGGGAAGCTTTCTCGGACGATCACCATCTTCACACCGGTAGCAACGTGGCTATAAGACAGGGAATCAGCCGTTCTTGGCCATTTAGCCTGTGCACCTGTAGATGGGGAAGGGGTGGTTTTGCTGACTCTACCTCTTTTCCCTGCTGGAGTTGTGCTATGATGTTGAGTAGCATTACCTCCAGTTTCAGCATAAAGCAGGGTTGCCACACACCTGGAAAACAGGGAAAACCTGGATTTGTCAGGGAAAATGAAAATGCTTAAAAAAGGTCAGGGAAAACTAAAATTTTTTATATTTTCTGGAAAAGTTGGGGAATTTCTTTCAGTTTTAAATTTTTTTCCAAAAAGATTAGTAATTTTTTTCAGAACGGACATCTGCGCTCTGAAAATGTTATGTTTCATATGATATTTTCTTGTAACGATGTGTAAAAAGCACCCACTGAAAGCATATTAACTTTAAAACAGTTGAAAATCTTTCGCTTTTACTCTGATTTCCGCTTTTTTTTCTGAGAATTTTCACTTTTCTACAATTTTATTATTTTTAATAGACTTTGTAGGGCTTTATCAGACTAAACTTGCCTTAAACACCCCTCAGAAAAAATATTCTAGCTGCGCCACTGTTCTGCACACACATTAGTACACAAAATATTCTTATTCAACAACCCGATTGTAGTTTAAAATAACGCTGCATATATATTTTCCTCTTGTTTTTATTTTGACTATTTTCCCCCTAGGGGATGCATAGTTCGTTACCTCTACCGTCTAATCAATTAGTTTTCGTGTGCAAGTACATCAGTGTTTGATGACACAAATCACAAACATTTTGCAGTTCCACAAAAAAGTGGATTTCCATTTTTTTGCCAAAATTTTGATTAATTGATAAAAAGGCACATTAAAGTACCAAATTTTTTTTCTGTATAATCTTTCTCTAAAATTACAATTTTAACTGCCATTGTATGCAAAAAAATTTGTTTACTTCGGCCTAAAATAAAACCTGGAAATTTAAAAATATTGTCTGGAAAAGTCGGAATTTTGTTTTAGATTTTGAGTGGCAATCCTGTAAAGTCGCTGATGCATTTGCCTCCTATGCTCATTCTTTTGGGAATGCGACATAGTTGACAAGTCAGGTAGAGAGCTGAGGGAGCCTCCGGTTTGATTTGTCGCGGGCTCCGAGGGACCACTATCGACAGATGTTTGGGTGCTTGGGACAACTTCGCCACATGCCTCATTTATTGACTCAGAAGAGCCAGATCCACTTTGGCTGGGTTTGGGTTGTTCCAAACTTGTTATGCGGTTTGACCCGCCGTTTTATTTTTACATTTTTTATTTCCCATACGTTATAGAGAACTGAGGGTAAGTGTGAGTTGCCACCTGTATGGACCCTCAGTGCAGGCGGAAGGCTAAATACAACGTGATTTGCCACTTCAGTAGGTGAACCGTTAGTGACAACCTTTAACCCTGGTTGCCATGTGACATTCACATTCTCTTAAGCACGGTATCCACACCTTGAATTTTGGTTGCCGTTCATCTGTTATGTCCATCTTATCCACATAGGCCTTACGACCATCAGCAGATCGTCAGGGTTGTAACAGACTATGCCATGGCAGCTTTTAGGCACCCTCCTCCTCTTTCAACCGGGCTTGGGACAGGCTTAAGCTGAGTTACTTTTTTATTCTACTAAAAAGTTAGGCATGAAAATGCCTTTTTTTAAATAAAAAAAAAGAAAAGGAAGAAAAAAAAAGTCGGTGATGCTGCCAGTGAAAAAAAAATCTGATTTTGTTACTTTTTTTATATTGATTTGATCTTTATATTGATCTAAGTATAAAATGGCAAATCTCAACTGGAAATGACTGAAATTGTTATCAGTAGTATACTCTTAAGGAGCTGATACTGTATGTAAACCAATATATATGTAACATGGTGACATCCTCTCAGATATCCGGAATGCTTCATTTAATATTTCAGAAAAAGTAAGGGTAATTAATATAAAATGGCAAATTTTATCCGAAAGTGATTGAAATTCCTACCACAAGTCGGTTCGTAAGGAACTTATACTGAATATATTCCTATGCGATTAAGCCATGACAAAATATAAATGTTACTAGGTAACATCCCTTTAAATGGCCAGAAAACTTCATCAATGTTTAGATCAGAAAAATATTTATATTAGATCAATAGCATAAAAAAGTAATATATTTTTTTCTGACTGGCAGCTCTATTGATTAATTTTAAAGTTTGTCCTCAGCATCTATACAGTTTTCAGTCAAACCACATCTAATGCAATCATTAAGCTAAGTTTAGTCTAAGAAATGGTTGGTTTTACAAATTAGTGTTAGATTTCAAACAATTTTCTGTCAGAACTTGAAATTAGTTCACGTGAAAAGACTTCTGGTAATAACTCCTATGCAAGAGAATTAATATAAAATGCACTCTTAATTTTTTTTTTGCATGGAAGAATGCCATACATGAGAACTTAAATGAAACATGATAAAATGCTATTTTTTTGTTTTTCCTATGTGTAATATAATTTGAACTTTAATATTTATACTAAAATCTCAATTTTTTTGTGTCAGTCGTTAGTAGTTGAGTTGAATTGCATTTTCTAATTATACAACTATCTATAATTTGGTTTATCAAAGTGTTTGACTATAAAAATGTCATATAAACCGAATGGTAGATAATTGAATAATTAGTAAATGCATTTAAACTCGACTACTAACGACTGAGAAAAGTTAAATGGACTTTTTGGTATAAAAGTATTGCTCAGAATTAAATAACACATAGGAAAACCTTAAAAAATACATAAAAATAGTACTTTTTAAGTTTTTACGTGTAGTATTCTTCATTGCAAAAAGAACCACCTTAAGGGTGCAGTTCATATTGATTCTCTGCATTTCCAGGCAATGTGTTGACCATCCTGAAACACATTTTTTTTTATTACCATAAGTGTTTGTGGATATTCATCATGGTTTGGGTTCAAGGAAATAAATTACTCTAGGCTTTATTTACACTACTGTTGTTTGCAGAGTAGCTCAGAATGATGAAGGCTCCAGTCAAAGATAGATTTGGGATTGTTTCTATATCCAATGTGGAAATGATAAATGCCTTCTGTCAGTGTATGAAATGTGTCCATCTATTCTGCATTTTCCTGCCATCTATTCTGCAAGTATTAATGTAATAATATTAAAATCTAAGTCTCTTTAGTTTTTTCTAGAAGAGCTGGTGCAATATTATTGGAAAAACTAGACAACTTCTTGTGTTTGAGTTGATTTTACAAATAAAAGCATACTATATTATTAATAATTGAGTTTGCAGTTGAACAAAAATCTCTAGTTCGATTGTACTTTTAAAGTTATTTTCTATTGAGCATCACTAAACAATTTTAAATATCATCATAAGCTTAATATGTTCTCCCAATTCTTTTATTACTAAGTATAAATTTTTGTGTTAATAATAGTATATTGTGATTTAATTTTGTAAGTAGTTACTATTTGTACAAAAAGTTCTTACTTTTAGTGTTTTAAATTGCTAATTTTGACCTACAAAATATTTAAATTTAAGATGTTAAGTCTTGAAGATAAAATATTTATAATTTATTGTATTTACTTGTCTTTTTATAGATTTGTGTTTTGGAATACAAGTTAAAGTAGACATACCACAACACTTTGTAGAGTTTCGTAATTTTGATTTTGTAAGTTTTCTATTTTCTATGTTTTTGAATGATTTCAATAATTAATATGATAAATACGGCCTTTGGCAACACTCCAATGTCATGCCGATTGGCACTTAAATGTGATAGTTTGATTAATTACTTAGTCAAAATAAAATGCCTGATCAACTTTAATGACAATTTTATTACAATCAGCTCTCTATTTCGAATTCGAAGAAAAGTGTATAAAAATTCGAGGTTTCCAAAATTTGAGTAATAGTTATATTTCAAAAATTGATTTGTTCAACTTTATTTTAAATATTTGTCCAAAACAGGTTGGTAGGGATGTCTACTTTTTCGGAATCAATTACATTTTCCTAATGTGTGATAGGTCAATGTCTCTGTAATTCAATAAATGCATTAATAGTTTTTATAGAAGATGGCACCCTTTTTGAAATAATTTTTAGAGGTGTCTCACTTTTCAACATAGTCTTTTGAATGGATCTTCTACGTTAAATCTCTGTAGAATTCCACATTCTGGTAAATTTTGACGAAACCTTAGAATATTATCTAGCGTTAGAAATAAGGTGTACTTCTTTATTGATTGATTCAATATCATTTGTCTATTTGAGATGTGAGAAAATTAAAATACTATAGTGCAGAAGGCTATTTTCGTGTCTTTATATTTTGATCATGTTTCATTATTTAATGTGCATTTGCACAGATAACATTATAATGTAATTGCCAATTTGTTTCCAGTTATTAATATTTTGTTAAATTTTATCGAGGTAGACTTGACAATATTAAAAATTTAAATTTGGATTTGTGCATATTCGTCAATCAACTGTAAGGAAAGTATTTAATTGTGTTTTTAATAGCTTTTATTTGAAACCCAAAAATACAATAGGAAAAGCCTAATTAACAGCTGTGAGGCAGAATACTTGCCTGGCTGCAAGAGGCCTCGAGTTCAATCCTTGCCAGTCTTCATCATTTTCTTTTAAAACTGAATGGACAATAATTGCAGATATGCCAACTTTTCTATGAATTTTCTGTAGGTTTTACTTATTTTCTCTGTATAATGATTTCCATAGTTTTTACGGATGATTTTTGAAACCTACGGAAAAGACCTATGCGAAATGTCTTTTCACAATCTTTCATCAAGATTTATGTCGTTTTTGCTGAGTATTATGTTGATGTAATAGTCATTATTGTATCTTGTATTCATTCATCATAAGGTAGGAGTATTGGTCATGGGTAAACAGTAAAGTAAAATTAAAAATCTGTGAAAACTATGGAAAATCTGTAGAAAAGTTAGCATCTCTAACTGATTAACTTCTGGGCTGCCTGGTTAGTTTTCTAGGTTTTTTCCTATTTGAGATGCATATGCAGGCAGTTCCCCTTGAGAAACCTCAATGTAATACACCAAGTGCTATAAATTGCATGTCACTTCTTTAAAAAGATTTCTGAAAGTTACCAGAATTAATTATTTAAAGGGGAAAAAAAAAAGCCCCATTTGCATGTTTCCTTCCTACCGTCAATTTTAATTCTTTTGAGTTGTTGACTGGATAGGATTTTTGAGACACAACTGGAGAGAATTTTCTGCTTTCTTTGCAGAGTGTATCAATTTCGTTAAGTTTAAAATGGAAAAGTATTAAGGGACTTTTCTGTAAGGAGAGATTCAAGGTTATGTTGATAGTAAATGAATTATTAACCACAGTAATTACCAAGATATTTGTTAAAAGCATTATTTTCCTTATTTTACTTGTGAATTTTTACTTTTACTTCACATACATATTATTGAAAATTTCTGTAACTTTTTGGGTTGAATATCCTGTAAATAAATTTTTGATAAAGATATCTTAAAAATATTATTTAGGTCCTTAAAAGTAATTGAAAAGTCATTGATTTTCATTATGTGATTTCAGTGGGAACCCTGAGGGTTGAAGTAGTTGCTTATAATTAAACTAATGTATTTTGTTCATATGGTGGAAGTTTTTTTCAGACAATCTATTTATACTTTGTTTTCTTATACTTAAGGAACTTTTGGATGGCTACGAAACATATTTTCAAGATGATGGGTATGCATCCAATATACATCGTGAAAACCTTAAAGAAATATTGGAAAAAGAAGAAACCAATCCATTTTTTGAGGTAAGATTTATGCATTTATATTACATAACTATTATTTTTTATAATAATTTTGCAAGAATATTTCATTTTGTAAAGCAGCAGACAAACTTTATAATGTGACTTTCAGGATGTTTTCTTTGTTTCGTAAAAAAATGCCTACAACCTTGTGTATAATTTTGGAGCTTGTGTTCAGTATGCACCAGTTCCATTTAATATGGTTCATATGAGTTCTTGAAAGCCTTGAAAGTTCTTAAAGAAATTTCGTACTTTTTCAGGTTGTTAAAAGTGTTTGAAAAATGACAGGTCTTTGATTTTCTGAAATTTAATTTGATTAATTTCAAATTCCATTGAGACAGCATGGTATTCCACTTTTTGGCAAAGTTCTGCTCTATTTCTGGTTCAAAACAATAATTCTTTCCCTCCCATATAGTATTTTTCTGAAAAATGTGGGGAAAAAATTAGTGTCTCGAAATATGCAAGTTTTACATTGTGTAGAGCAGCTTTAGCCCATGACATATTTTTCTGCTGCCCGCCGGCAGCACCAAAAATAAAAATTTAATTTCATGGTATGGACTTCCTTCTTTACATAATTGTAATTTGTCCAAAATAGTACGAGTTGACCATGTAGAACAGAGTTCTCCTCTACGTGCCCGAAGAAACTATATGAAGAAGCTTTCAGAAAGATGATTTTTATCACAAATATATTAAAGAATAACTTAATAAATTGTCCAAATGAGATATTTAGTTAAGATTGGCTGCAATAAATACTACGACAGATATCGACTCTATCATGAAATAAACTGAACGATTTCGACCACCATCGTTTCACATTGATATGAACTAAAACAAAAACAATATGGAAGTACAGTTTAAAGACTTATAATAAAAGGTAGGTCAAGTCACGCTGGAACAAAAGATTAACTTTTTTAGACTTAATTTACTAATGAAAATTATTTTTTAATTATTAAAAAAAAAGAACCAAATATAAATTGTAATTGTATTAAGGTAAAAAATTCAATATTTTTCTTTTCAATTTTCAAAAATGCTATATATTGGCAATACTGATTCTGAATATGCAAAATGTAAACAAAATTTTCTACCAATTTTGAAAAACTACCAAATCCTTTAGATGGATATGAAGGTTATAGTAGCTAGATTATATAGGTGTTCTTTAAATGATGCAGAGCAACGTTCATCTTGTGGTCCACCTCCCAAAAAAGATTCTAGACCAAAGATTCCAAAACTTTCAAAGGTGGGGACCTACCTTGTTAGGAAGTTAATACTGATCCACTTCCATTACACCATCTTTTCCATTATTAAATAAGTGCTTTTAACTGTGTTAAATGTTACTTTTGTTAAAATATAAAAAAATCAAATAGTAATTAAAATATTACTTAACTATCTAAATTACTAAATATAATTTAATAAAAATTACTAAATGTATCAAGTTCTTAAAATTAATTTACACTTATATAATTTGAGAGTGTGTATTATCTAATTTTTAAATTGCATTAAGTTTAAAAGTTTCAAAAGCATTGAAAAAAATAATAATTTAGTATTGAAACTACGTTTCACAAAATGATCGCTCAGACAGCTGACTATTGATATTTTTTATTTTGGTATTTCTTATGTTTGCGATCTTTATATAAAACCCTTGCATGACCCTAGCAGTCTTGAAAGTCTGGAAATGTACTTAAATTATTGCACCTCGGGAAAGTCGGGAATTATGCTTAAATTTTGAAATTTCTGGTCTGCGTCGGGAAATTATCTCTTCTCCTTTTTTTATCAGAAAAAATCTTTATGGGTGTTTAAAAAAAATTCAAACGTTGTTTTCCAAGCGATGCGATTCTTCCGTCAATTGACGAATTTCTGCTCTTTTTTTTCCCCCTTTTAATTTTTACATATTTGTCTGCTTTTAATACAAATTCCAAAGAAAATAAGCATTTCCTACAATTTTATGTAATCTCATGGAGAGAAATATTTTCTCTTTTTTTTTGGAATTTTTTCTTGCTTTAAACACGGTTCTAATCCGAGAATTTCAGGTTTCTTGACCGAAATTTCGATCATGCCTGAGATCGATTAGAATTCAGAGACAATTTTTCTGATAACCTCAGGACCTGCATACATTAAGACTTCGCCAAATCACCAATGGAATGAGTACTTTTCTCTCACGTTTTTCTGTAACATCATAGCTTCTATCGGCATTATTTAAGCTCATATGTGATGACCATTTTGCTGAACGTTACAGTCATGTAATGGCCGCGCTATTATCGTGATTATGTTAGGCACTATGGTCGAGAATTAGGTTGTTGCGTGATAATTTTTGTCGGATGCTATTATTGCGCCGATATAATAGTCACTGACGTTATTGCAGACATTTGCACCTGACAGACATGGTAAAGTTTAGCCAAAAAAAGCGGATTTCCGTTTTTTATTGAAATTTCTACCATTAGTACAGGCAAACTAAATTAAAAATACAGTGAACATGAAAAAAATTGCAACAGAAGCTTTTTTGATGAAATACAAATGAAATAAGACGACATTTCGTTTTATGTTTTATGTAATGCGAAATTTAATAAATAAAAAAATCTCATTACCAATTCAATATCATTCAACATCATCATTTATTGCAAACATAAACTGATCTTGTATCTTTTTAGCTTTCAAATTTTACGGCTAACATAAACTGATTTTGTATCTTTCTGATTTTTAATCAGTTATCATTGATTAACAACATATCCAAAATCGGACAAAATTCATCCATGGGAACACTCCGAAAAACGAATTTCAAAATGACTGATTCAATGCCACATGATGGGGATGCCTAAGCGTAGGTTTTCCCGCTCAGCATCTCCTCTACCATGATATTTTAATCACGGATGTTAACCTACCATTTTGTTGTTTTAAAGCTATCGTGCTTAGAATGACATCAGTTGCGAGGGGCCCAATCATCGTTGGATTCGGCGATGAGTGCATAAATCTCATGTAAAAAATTAACAATTCACGCTAACAAAATTTTTAAAAAATTAAATTTTTTTTTGAAGGATTTTTTCAATTTAATAACAATATTCTTAATTATTCTGGGCAGTATTTCTTTAAAAAAACATTTTTATAACTGTTTCCTAATAAGTTACACAAGAAAGTGATACAAAATCCATTAAAGGATATTTCGTTCGTGCTGCCCTCTATGAGATTTGGCCATCCTTTCCGAATCTGTCTTTTCTATAGTTTCAATCTGTTTGTGAAGGCATCAATCAGCGAATCTGATTCGTCGACAGGGCTCTCAGGTCATCGGAGATTATACCGAATACGTTTAGGGTTTCAATAGTTCTTGTAGGTGTATTCCTGACATTTGGCGTGATATCTCTAAATCGGTGATAAAAGATTTTAGTGTTTTTATTTTTTTTTATTTTTATTTTTAATACTATGTATTACTTCCATTGTAATTTATTTCTTCCATATACAATTAAGATGACTACTAAGTGACATGTGATTGGGTAATATACGGATGAAAGTATTTTAATAATTAAAAATATCAGAAATCTGAAACTGTTATTTAGATTAACCGGGACATTGGTTTGGCGCATTTTTTTGAACGTTTATTATGTCTCCTGCCATTGAACCTTTCAAATTAGAGTAAATTTACTTTGATTCATCAAATTTGATTTTGAACTTGATGGGGAGAATATTGTTGCGTTGGACGGGTTCGAAAGATTTGAAGCCAAAATCAGATCAAAACTTGCAGAAATTTATTCCAAAATAACTCTTCACAGTTCTCTTACGGCCGTATTCACAGTCAAGGATTAAACCACCGATTATAGGGAAATCCGCAGATTTCCCCAAAAACGCTATTCCCAGTACCGGTTTTCGCCAAGTCGGGGGATTATCTGCTCGTTTTTAAGCGCCGGTTTATTCCTCTGATTTCGGGTGCATAAACCTCGGATTTCCACCAACCAACCAACCTCGGATTATCATTGTAAACAAGGAATTAATGTCGATTCTTCAGTGATTGCATTTATATTTGTTACATCTTTTGATTGATTAAAAAATTATATTCGTCTGTTGGAAGGAATACAAAGAAAAGGTGAGTTAATTACTATTTTTATTATTTTAATTAAAGGTTCAAAGAAATACTTTATCCAAGTGAAACAAACTAGCCCCATGAATTCCCATAAAATTTTCTTTCATTAGAATTACTGCTTGAAAGTATTGCATTTGAATTGTATAATTATACAAATGAAATAAGACGTAATTTCGTTTTATGTTTTATGTAATGCGAAATTTAATAAATAAAAAAATCGCATTACCAATTCAATATCATTCAACATAATCATTTATAGCAAACATAAACTGATCTTGTATCTTTTTAGCTTTCAAATTTTACGGCTAACATAAACTGATTTTGTATCTTTTTGACTTTCAATTAAGCTGGAATAAAAATGATGCTTATAATTTAATTTGTTAACTAAGCTGTGATTTGAAACAAGGCATATATGGGTAAAATACTAGTATACGATACACGCCTGGCGTGATTTTGAAAAATGTCTTCAACACCGAAATAACACTTTTCGCCAAACTGAACACCAAAATAATATTTTTATGATTGTTGCCAAGAATTGGCATAGGCAAAAACATAGAAAATCATAACCTGAAAATGACACACATACTCTTAAAAAACCCATATAAATCATCGCTAATGTCGCCAAATCCACTGTGTAACGTATACTAGGATTAAGCCCATCTATGATTTATTTCGTTGAAAAAAATTCAATTTAGCGGTTTCATGAGGATAATATCCAGAGGACAAATCTTGTGATTTTTTTATAGTGTGCCTAAAGTCAACCACTGAAGTGATGTTGATTATCCTCAAGAAAAATGTGTTGCCTTTAAATATTCAATTTTACAGGATATGAAAACTAGGAATTCCTTAGAATGACTTAATAAACATTATAAATATTTAATTATAAATTAATTAAAATATTTACTTACATATTCAACGATAAGTAAAGAAAATGAAGTTTCAAAATGTGGATCAATACAGATACATTTTCTATTTCTCACTTTGGATAAAATGAATTGTTCGACGTACACATAAAATAAGTGCTCGAGATCCAAATTATTAGTTTTATCCTTGTTGTTAAAATAAAATATACATTTATGGAATAGAAATTAAATATTTAGTTGACCAAAGGACAAATGAATTTTTTATTTATGTTGCACTTTTAAAAATCTGGTAGCCTTGGACAACAACAAATTTTGATCTCTGGAAGTACCCATTTGTTGTCTATGTCTGTGCCCTCTCGTTAAACAGTATAAATTTTATTTACAATTAGTATATAAATTTTTTTTTCAGTATAATTACAAACTATTTATGCGTCATTTCATAACGATTTGGAAGATTTGCAAATCCTGGAGTACTTGGAACGACGTTCCAGGTATATTCCGGAAACCAGGAATCATGATTTAGATGAACTTGATGACATCGATTTCAAAAAGCGATATAGATTCCATAAAGATACAGTCGAAGAAATTCTGGATGTTTTAAAGCCTGGATTGGAATCAACCACAGGGTGGAATCGGGCCTTATCAGCAGAAGAAAAACTTCTTGCTGCCATAAGATTTTTTGCATTTGGCAACCAACAAATCAATATTGGAGACATGCACCGAATAAGTCAGCCATCGTCTAGCCGGGCCATTATCAATGTCGCCAGGTTGTTGGCAGAACTGTCCCTGCAGTACATTTATTTACCCCAGACATAGGCTGAAATAGCAGAAGTAAGTTCGAATTCAAAAATTATACTTCATATACTTATGTCGAATATTTAAAAACTGGTTTTATTTACAAGAAATTATGTTACATTGAAAAAAGATATTTATTCAAAATATGAGATTTTAACATGTTGTTCCTTTAAAATATACACTATAACCAGTCAAATTCAATGCAATGACTTTTTCTTTGTCCATGTCATGAAACGAGAGAAGCTTGCACACTTTAATTTGCATTGTATTTGCTGTTACCTCAAATCTAAAAATGGGTAGTTGCAAAGCCCAATTTTGTAAAATTAACTATGTTGTTTATCTCAATTTTAAATGTATATTTTCTAATTTTACGAGTTAGGTTTTTGTATATTTTCATAGATTTTTCTGGCACTCATGTTTTTCCCATTACTTTTTCAGATAAGTGGGAAGTTCTATCATAATTTTAACTTCCCAAATGTATACGGAGCTCTAGATTGCACGTTAATTAAACTGTTAAGCCCAGGAGGAAACAATGCTGAAAGATTTCGGTGCCACAAAGGATTTTTTGCACTAAATGTCCAAACTTTGAGCGACACCGATCTTTTTATCAGAAATCTTGTTGTGCGGTGGCCTGGGAGTGCACACGACAGCACTATATTTGACCACTCCTCCCTCAGGGCTCATTTGGAGCTCCATGTTCCAAAGAAGTATCATGTTCTAGGTGATAGTGGATACACCTTGAGGTCATATTTACTAACACCATTCTTGAATGTAGCTAATGCCAGTCAAGAGAGGTAAGGAATATTAATTTAAAATTTTAGTTTTGCACTCTTTCATTAACAGTAGTATTTATTGATTTTCACAAATATATGAAAATCCTTTTTTAAAAAGTTTTTGTTTAAACTTGCTGTGAAAGTACCAAGGTTTATCTACAATGCTTATTTAGTACACACTTTGTTGCAGCCATTAAGTCGAGAAATTAATATTGTAGATTTTTAAAACTTGAATTGTAATTGACTGAGAATTCTTTATTTACTTTTTATAAATATTTTTTAGGATTAAAAAGTATGTAAAATATAAAAATAATTATGGCATATTTTTCTTTACTGCCTTTGAATTGCAGTTTTTTTCTTTCAGATATAATGTGCACAAATAAGTGCAAGGAATGTTGTGGAGAGGCAGTATGGGCTTTGGAAGAAGCGTTTTTCCTCCATAGCTACACCTTTACGGTGCACATTGGACAATGCCCAAACTATTATAGTTGCGACTGCAGTTCTTCATAATATTGCCTTGCAATGTGGAGATAATTATTAGGAGGATTTTGAAGATGACGAAGAAATTAATACAACTTCGACTATAAATGGAATCACAAAAAGAAATTCCATTGTAGCGTCCTATTTTACATATTAAATATTTACCAACTATTATATATTTTTCTCTATAAATATGATAACCAAGACACCTTCTTCCCCTTTCGATTTATTGTAAAATTGTTTAAAAATTAAAATTTGCACTGTTTATACGCTGTAGTTTTTATATATATATATGAACTAATACATTTTGTACATGTACACATTTTGTTTTTAAAAGTAAAATCCTTTATCATTGACAATCTCCTATGCTTTGTCATTAAATGTATTTAAATATGCTATCTGGGTCCTTTGGCGGAAAGAGAAAAAAGAAAGACAACAAATAATGTGTTGTTTATCATGACTATAATAAACAAAAGGCTAACACTGGTGTGTAAAAGTAGCACACCTATTTATATATATATATTAAGTGAATGAACATGTAAAAGATTTGAATTAAAAACCATGTACTATATATACTGAATACCTTTCAGAACTAGCATCAAATTCATGTAAATAATGCAGTGGCAGCCCATGGTCAAAAATGTTAATTCAGCCGAAAACATGCAATTTCTCAAAAAAAACAACACATTTTCCACAATCACATTTGAATTTTGTTTTTTAATTATTTTAAAAATGGGATTTTTTTGCTCTTCAAAGTACATAACTAGTAATGATGTTTAAAGGAAAAAAAAGCAAAACAATATTTGAATAATTATTAAAACAAATGAATGATTTCAAATAAGATCTACAAATGTGACATTTCCCTGTCTGGGAGAAAAATATGAGTAGTAAAATAATTGATCACAATTTGAAGCTGCAAACTGAAAAGATTTTCCTATCACATTAGTTAAGAGCAATTGTTGAACCTCTTGTATAATTTACATGGAATTATTTTTAAAGTAAAAGTTAACTGCATACAGTTTCACAGTAAGAATTAAGGTATAACTTAAACTAATACTGTAGGTATCAACATCTTTTGAATTAATTTGAAATTGGATTATTTCACCACGCAACTAGGATATTTAAAAGTGCATACTCAAAGAAAATTTAAAAATCATTTAAACATTGTAATTCACCTAAAAAAAAACCCAGATGTATTTGAAAAAGCAATAAAGAATAAATTTCCAAGATAATTTTTTTTATTTGTTTACTTGCGCTGATAATTTATAATACTGCAATTTTGCATCTAAAACTTGCATTTTCGCATTGTGCTGTTTCATATTTGCATCATGTTGTTCGTTTTGAATGCGTATAGTATTCAAGTGCAATTCAGCTTCCAACTTGAGTTTTTGGTTGCTTTCTGTTTGAATTGCCAGTTTTCGAGCTATGGCCCCTTCCCCAAGTAACTCGGCTGTTTTTACTGAGGCATTTTGCTTCCTTTTAATGCCTCTTTTCTTTAGGCTGCTTAACTTAGGCAGAGGAGTGCTGTCCAAAGTGGCATCGCAGAAGGCTGAAGCTTCGTCGATTAAGGAGTTATCCTAAAAGCAAAAAAATTATTTAGTCAAAAAATAAACGCTACAAATGTTTAATACATTAGAGCATCGATTATCCAAATTCTGATAAACCAAAACCGTTTCATTGGCCAAATTCAAAATTTTGTACTTATTTTTCTAAACTTTAGTCTTCAAGTAACATTATTTATGTAAAGTTCTTCGTAACACGTAATAAAAATATATATTCAGTTGTGTTTAGTATTTTTTTTTCATATTGGTCCTATGGCAGCAGTAAAAAAATTTTAGTAAGCAACAGGTTAAAAAAAATTAGCTCTTCAAACACCCCCAGTCCCAAACTGTTTCCGATAATCGATACTCTACTATAAATCTTTTCTTTTAGCAGTATAAAGGTCAGAAAATACATGGCCTCAGTGAATAGTAATTCTTAACTTATTTGGAAACTTTTTGCATTAAATTTACTTTTCCTCAAATTTGTCATTATTTGTTCATTTCATTAAATGTTTCTAGGGGATGCATGTTAATAATGCATATAAATAACTGTTAGCAAATGTATTGTTAACTTAATATTCTGTAGATAATTATTTGTAAGATAGCATATTTAAACACAAATGTAACATATTTAAATTAATAGTGCAAATAAAATGCTATGTTTGAAAAAGTGAGTATAAAATGTACAAAGATGCAGGCAGAATGTGTTTTACGAACAATTTGTTACATTTAAGAAGCATTTATTTTTTATATGTTCGGTAGTGCCCTCGAATTTAGTTTAAATAAAGCTACTACAGATGAATAATTCCAAGAACATGATTACTTACACAGAGATTCTCAACTTCAGTTGACGTTGAGGGCTCTGAAATGTCAACAAGGCCATCTTCAGGCAGTTGAATATCTCCTTAAAATATAACAATTATTTCAATGTATACATCTTGCATACATAAAAATGGATTACTATTTCACAATTATGTACTAGCTAAAATAATTAAATATTCATCAAAGAAAAATCCACAGTAAAAAACTTATAGTGACAAAATTAGCTGTAAATTATTTTGGGTAAGAACTTCCTCATGAAAAGTTGATAGAGATGGCCTATCAAATAAGCTTTATTTTTACAATAGTGAAGAAAAATAAACCCTTGTATCAAAAATAATTTTAGATACAAGGGTTTATTTTTAGTCTTCTACATGTAGATGCATCTAAAGTTTTTATACAACATGAAATTATAATAATTGTTCAAATTAGTACAAAAATCAATAATGCATGATATATTCCTACATGCATCATATCCTATATAATTGAAGTTTGAGCATCAATTGATAGTAATAAATATGTGATATTTACAGGCTGTACCTTGTTAGAAATTTTAAATTTCGTCAACATGTTCGCTGGTACAGCAGACATTCTTTTACACATGGACCCTATCTAAATTCGCTACTTGGGTATTAATGCCACCGCAGCTACAGATTTGGCGTTTTTTAAGTGCCACAAAAGATAACTGCTTGTGCGTGGCTACAGATTTGGTGGTTTTTAAAATGCTGCCAATAAAGAGCCAACAAGATTGCACTTTATTGGCGGTTTATAGGTGCCGCCAAAGATAACTACTTCAAAAAACTTCTGTTGCTGTGGCGTTAATACCCAAGTACCCTAAATTATGCCTTTGAGTTATTTTTTGTTTTATTTCTACAATATACCATTATTTTTAACAATTCATAAATTAAAATGAATATACCCTCAGTTGGTGTATGAAATAAAAATTGACTGGGCAAACTATGACTATTTTTGTCGTTGGTTGGTTTGTACGCTCAACAATATATTTTTATGCACAGTAACAGCTAATAACGCTGGGACCTACAGCTTAACGTGGATTCTGAACCACAACGAACATGCATGCCTACTCAGGGATTCGAACCCTGCACCTTTGGTATGTGAAGCACTAACCGCAAAGCCATCAGGTGGGCTTTCGTCATTGGCAGCAAAAATGCTGTTTTCCCTGGTTAATCACACAAAATATAGGCAATTTGTTTCTGATAAAAAAAAGTTGATGTTTGATTTCTTTAATCAAGTCTAATCAAAATAAAGAGTTCAAATTTCAACTTTACAAAAAAAATTCGAAAATCGTTCCCAGTCAGGAACCGTTACTAGGAATTTACCAAAAGATTATTTTTATTAAGTAATAAAGGATTCTTACCGTGTTTCCTGATTGTTTGTTCAAACTCGAAATTGGAGTCAAACACACAATCGTGTGGAGTGACCATCACCCCCATCGCATTCACCCTCTGGTCAGTGACAGACGAGATGAGGTCGCAGCTGCCTCCGCCTGTCCCTTTAAATAATACGACTTTGTCGGCAGCACAATGCTTCGCAGCACTGGCCTTCATGTTCTTGTATCAACTTTGCATCTGCTGCGAGGTACGATGCACTGCCGAGTCATCTTCCACACGGCATTCTTGATTAAATTCCTCCGTTAAAAGGGCCCACGCATAGTTTTTTTATTAAAAACAGCGTTAGTTTTTTTATTTTCCAGCTTCAATTTTTATTTTTCAATAAGATTTAGTATCAAATCGTTTTCGGCAGGGGAAAAGTTAACTTTTTTGTTGGCCATTTTAGGACAAGAAAAAACGATCTGAAATGATAAACAAAGGAAATCTGCCGATTATTTTCAAGTGTATACAATGTCACGTGATCCTTCTTTAACCAATAGCAAGCGTCGTTACATACTTTCGTGGGTTATCCAAAGGAAACACTCGGATTAAGAAATCCACGGTTAAGATTAGACTGTGAATAACGTTATGAGTTAAACTAGGGATTATCGTTAATTCGCGGATTTCATAACCCAGGTTTAAACTGCGGTTTATTCCTTGACTGTGAATAAGGCCGTAACTGTTCCAGAACTTCTCGTTCTAGTAGACACAATACAGCTCTTTTCTCCTCCTCAATAGAGCACAAAACAGCAGTTAAAAACTTGACAACAACTGCTAAATCGCCGCAAAAAACAATGCAATACAGTTCACTCAGTATCTCCAGTCAACTAATTCAGTGACTCAAAATCCAAGAACTAACTCCATCACCCGCTCCCTGAGCTTTTATAGGGGAGGTGAACGTACGTGAACCTTCTTGAAACTCCTAGAGGTAGACATTTGGAGAACTTTCCAGATTGTAGTCGAAAAGTCCTATTACATGTACATGGGATACATGTACCGAAAATGTCGCCAAATGGTCGCCAAGTTTGGCGACAAAAATTAGTCGCCAAAACCGTCGCCAACTTGGCTCTATCTCGCCAAATTGGCGAGATTCACATTACCATAATGTTAAATGCCCTGCCCCTTGAAACTCGCTTCCCAGAGTTACCTCTGTAAAACTCGTTATCAAGCGATAACACCCATATTGTCGGGAAACCAACTTAAAGGCGAACTATTGCACTGCCTTATGCAAAATGTACATAAATTTTCCTATTTACAAAATTAACACTACGAAATATTTACAAATATACAAAAATTCGTAACAATATAATTAATACTTTTTTTTTAATTTTATAAATTCTTCTCATGGTCACCTTTGTTTGAGTGTTTGCATTTAAGTTTTTATGTACTTGTGTGACTTTTTTAATTTTATTGATAATATAGGCTTGCAATACGCTTTCAATCCACACTCCATACTCTCCAATCGAATGAATTGGGTCTGGATTAAAATTTGTCGTTGCGTTTTAAACTTTTATTTTGAGAAGCTGAAAAGGAAGGGTTACATATCCCCTCGTGAACGGCAGCTAAATTTGGGTATATTTGTTTATGATTGTTTGTAACTGCATTTAGTATGTATTGATCAAAAACGGAGATGGGGAGGGGGTAAGGACTTGTAATAAATTACGATAAAAACATTGTTCAAGTTTTCATTATTTATTGTAATTATGTTTTATTATTCATTATAATTATCTTTCATTTTGTATCAGAATTTAATTTATTAAAATGTGTTACTATTTTATAGATTTTAACAAGCAGTGATTATTTTTCTTCTTTATAAATAATTATTTAATACATAAAAAACCTAGTCAATTAATATTTCTTCCTTTATGTTCGTGTTCTTTATCGTAATTTTCGCCGATTCTCAATGGGACAGAATCACGAAAAACTCGCTCTACTTAAAATCAAGATCGTTTCAGCAACTATTCTCTCTTGTCGATTGAAAAAGATATGTTGATGACACTTCGAAAAAGTGGCAATTTTTATAACCAAGTTATAGAAAAGTTTGCAACAAAGACCCGAAGACTTGAGTATATTTATAAATAAGTGTTTAATTTCAAACATTACAATAGGGAAATATAGTGGTCGGATTGGCAGACCCAATGTATATGTGTCAAAATATTGATTGGTTATTTTAACCATTTACTTACTGTTTTTAAATCACTCTCCAAATATAAAATATTATGAATTAAAATGCTCGTACAATTTTTATAAATTATAATATTTAATTTACAATGTTTTACTATGGATATTTTATTATAAGTTTTAGTTTGATAAATACATTTTTTTATGCCATTAATCTTTAGTATCATTATTATTTTCATTTAAATGTCTTTATTTTTATTCATAACATCCTACTGAAAATTACTTACATTTAGCTACAGAAATAAGCACTAATTTCAGTAATTAGTGGGGAAATTATAC
The DNA here is from genome assembly GCA_963978545.1 of Linyphia triangularis. Lineage (NCBI taxonomy): Eukaryota > Metazoa > Arthropoda > Arachnida > Araneae > Linyphiidae > Linyphia > Linyphia triangularis. The sequence goes on from OZ021733.1 coordinate 29,063,207, forward strand.
AACCAAGTTGGCTAGTTATCAGTAAAAGGAAGATTACTAGTAAAAAGCGTGAAATGCAAAATATTGAAGTGAATGAAATTTAAAATGTCAGACGGGCTTATTTCGAAAAACGTATTTTAGCTTAAGAAGTTTTGTGCCACATCCTTAATACATGTAAAATTTTAGAACATTTGTCTATCACTATTGTATGCAAATGCATGTAGTAACGATTGAGAACAGGGCAATGGGGGGCGGGAAGAAAAGATTTACCGATGACGACTACGAAAAGTCACGCCTCGCCACTGAATGACATGGAGCTTTTTTAAGAAAGGAGAACATAACATTTAACAGGCAAGAAGGTGTACAGGTATGTGTAAAGGTTTGCATTTTGTATCTGCTTTCGATTTTAGAGTGTCGGTGTTTAAAGACGGTCACATTAGTGAAGCATCGATTACACTTGAAAATGAGCTAATCATACATGCTAACTCAATAAAGGATCATACATAATATTAAGTCATAGTTTTTAGTTATTTTCCTAAAGTTACTCTCCTGAATGGCTTAATGTTATTTGAGGTACTTCAAGAAATCTATGACTCAAATGCTGTGTTACACATGGTAACTGGGAAAGCGTTTTCAGGGCTATGCGAGGACACATGATTGTAGATGCAGCGCTTAGTATTCTGCTGGTTTAAGAGTTTTTTCCTCATGATGAACATGGATCTCTTCATGGTCATGTTAAGGAAACTTGTGATCTGTTCTATGATATTACAACCAGCCAAAAACAAAAAAAAGACTTAGAACTATGTGACGCCTTGACTCAGATTGAGATTGCTTAGGAGACGAAGAATAATCTTGCCATCTTCCTCGAGAACAAGTAAACTCTAGGTGAAATACCAGCAAATTATCAGTGCTGTACGAACCTTGATAACAGCTGACAGGATAGGTTCTTGAGAGTGCACTTATATGCTATGCTTGAGATTCTCTCCAAAATAACAGCTGTGGGTCATGTAAATTATCTCAAGTCACCCTACCTATACTTGCCGAAAATGTTTCAACTACTATCGGAAAATACAAAGGTTCCTAAAATGTTTGTTGGAGGCAAATTTGTGATAAAATAAGTGACAAATTATGGGGTGAACTTGGATCAGATCTTATAATAGAGCAAGTGCTTATGCGTTCCCTGGAAAGCAGAGGAAGACGAACGAGAGGAAGTGGACTTACCGAAAATCAGAGGGCTACATGGCTGTTTTGCATGCTCTTTTGTTCAATTTAAATCTTAACTGTGTAAGAGTATGCAGGGGTTTCCATGCAAAATAGTGAACAACACAAAGAAATGAGACAGCAGACAAAAGAGGGACAGCAATGACATAAAAAAACTATTCAATGTACTAGAATCCATATCCAGATTTAATTCCAACTGTTCTCTACGTAATATTGTTATAGGCGTAGCAGCCGAAGAAGTTAATGTTGACGAGTTTCTCTTATTTGGTGTGAAAATTGTCTCGGAAATGATAGGGAAGGATGTATTAAGGTATTCTGCTAAAAGGTCAGATAAAGCGAAAACTCTAGGATCTGCTGGTGCTGTCTGTAGTAAAGATGATTCAGATATACAAGTGTGTTCAGCACTACTTTTCCAAAGAATGAAGACTGTTGCCACTTGTGCTGATATGAATCTTCTTGATATCATGTGTTATGAACTTTGCGCTTACCCTGCAACATTATTTGAATCCCAAAGCCTAATGAGAAAAGCAGACAAATCACAGTTAGCAGAAGCAATTGCCAAATACACCAAACATTTTAATAGTGAAGAATATGACAACGTGGAAGATACGAAATGGATGGAGGATTTCTCTTGCATCGAGTTTCGCTGTGTAACAATGACACTTACGAAAACATTGCAATGTCGCAAGTTGAATTTACTCTTAAAAAATATGGAAAAGCTGTCATTTTTAATGGCTACATTGAGTCCCCTACAGTTAAGGATGGGACTCATAGACGACGGTACGCAAAGACCAGTAGAGATGTTAATTTTAGCCCATGCATGAAGTTCGTTGGCGAAAAGGGAAATTTTCTAGCCAATGGAAATATCAAGCAAGCCCTAATTGCTCTCATTCGTGACTTGCTGAAGAAACAAGATTGTACTGTTCATAACGCAGACGGAAATGCTGATGTGGACATTGTTAGTACCGAAGTTTCATCTTCAGAACACGGTTATACCACTGTGATAGGGGAAGATACCCATCTGCTGATTCTGCTTCTGTACCACGCCAAGGAAAAGGGATTCAAGCTGCATTATCGAAGTGATATAAGACATGGATCAACTCCAAAGCCAGTATATGATATCCACATCATACAATCTATATTAGGTCGTGAAAGTTGCAATTTGTTGTTGTTTATGCATGCTTTTACTGGTTGCGATACCACTACCAGAATTTTTCTAATTGGGAAATCCTCAGTATTCACCAAAACAATTAAGGAGACAGCGCTCCGCTCTGTTGCAAAAATATTTTGTTCTGATTCAAGTCAACATTCAGATATCACTGTCGCTGGTAAAAAAGCAATGCTTCTTTGGTACAACTGCCAGTTTTTAAATAGCACAGACCAACTGCGCCTTCAAACGTTAGTAGCGAAGGTCACCACAGCAAAATAATTTGTAGCACTGGAACGTCTGCCCCTACCGGTTTTTCAACAAAATATCACAGCTATCGAACATACTTATAAATAAATATACGGAAAGATACTAAAGAAAGAATCTAACCAAAAGAATGGGGTTGGTATGTAAAAAAAATTACTCGTACTTCCCAATACTCGGCGACTTACCATCAGCTCTAGATTATTTTCTCAATATGAAACGTTGTTCCTGCACAAAAACGCTCTATATTACAAGGTGGATGCAAGCGTAATGGCTTGCCCAGTTCAACAGCTTGTGAAACGTGCCAAAGCAATGGATATAAAAGCCACAACAGTTATGAATATAATGAAAGTGATGAAAACGATTAAAGTTTTTTTTTTCTTTTCTGAAACATTTTCTGACACTAAACAAACTTTTAAACAATAATGTAAGATATGTACTCTTTAAGATATGCTTATTGCTTAAAATACATCATGTACACCTGTACCTGTATACCTTCTTACCTGTGAAATATAATGTTCTCCTTTTTTAAAAAACTCCCTGCCATTCGAAGCACAATAACCTACCATTTTGTTGTGTTAAAGCTAACATCCGTGATTAAAATATGGTTGAGGAGGTGCTGAGCGGGAAAAACTGCGCCTATTCATCCCATCATGTGGTATGGAATCCGTCATTTTTAAATCCGTTTTTAGGGGTGTTCCCATAAATGAATTTTGTTCGATTTCGGATATGTTGTTCAGCAATGATAACTCATTAAAAATCAATTAAAAAAAGCTTCTGTTACAATTTTTTTCATGTTCTATCACAAATTGCCTGGACTACATTTTTGAGATGGATACAAATCTGCATTACAATTTTATTGGGTTTGCTTGGAAGTTTGACAGCCAAGGAACCTGCTTACTTCAGACTTCCTCCTACTAGATTTTATTTCAATTGGTTCTACGACCACAATTAATGAAGGATCATCCCAACTTAATCAATACCTATAATTGATATTGACTTAACTCGATGTTCCGGCAAATCGCCCCATCATTTGGGGTCAAAACAAAGCATGCATCTATTTATGCAACGGCGAATTAACCTTTTCCCGCCAATAATGCAATCCCGCCATATTGCTTCAGAATGTTTGAAAGTAGTACCTGCATGTCGATGCGAAATGTGAAAATGTTAAATTAGTAGAAATTCTGTTGAATGCTCAGAAAGAATTAACAATGGCTTCCAAAAAGAGGCCAATTACCAGTCACGAACTAAGTGAGAAGTACATTAAAAATGTGAAAGGCAGTACTTGTAGTAATAAATTAATGGCATTCTTCCAAAAGTTATCTGGTTCTAAAGAAAAAAATTGATGCAGTTGCTTTGACATCCAATGAATTGAATGTTCCACCTCCAGTAAAGTCGTCTTCAAAAAAAGACAAAGAAAGCTGAAATAATTTGGGCCATGAAATTAGTTGTCTCATAGTTATTATATAATAGTTTCAAGGACATTTCTTCTGTTTTCAAATTAATATTTTCTGATAGTAAAATTATGGGATCAGTTACTATGGAAAGCGCCAAAATGGCATATGTCATCACTTTCAGACTTACTTCATACTTTGCACAGTGTCTGCAGAAAGAAATCTCTGGTTGTAGTAGATTCGTGATTTGCTTCGACGAAACTTTGAACAAACTGTCTTGGAGGGGGCAAATGGACCTTATTGTTTGCTTTTGGGGTGCAACCACCAATTAAGTTTTCATCCGATACCTAGCTTCAGTTTTTCTTGGGCATTCTACTGCCCAAGATTTATTTTATAAGTTTTTTGCCATTCATCTTTCGTCTAGCTTCTTCAAATAAGCATGGATGAGCCAAATATAAATCTAAAATTTCTAAAGCTTGTAGAAAATTTCCCCAAAAAAGGGTACGATCTTTTTGACCACGGCACATGTGGTCTGCACATCTCCACATCAGTGGTGCATTGAATGCTGAAAAGAGAAATTTTCTCATTGAATTCCATCAGGTTTTGATTGGCACAGTGCAGAAGATTATAGAGAGAAGTCCACTTTGATTTCCCATTTTACGATATATCAGATGCCTGAATCCGAAGTTGTTAGTATCAAATGCTCAATTGACTGAAATAAGGAGGGAGGGACTTTTGAAGATATTACATGATAAGAAACGTATATCCTCTGTCATTGCGGATATAACCAAATCACAGTTATCAAGTCTGTTTACAATGCACAAAAAGATCTGAAGAAACAATTTTCTAGCTTTTCAAAGGAAACTCCATTAGTGTTCTTGCACAGTAGAGCTGGGATGGGTGCTTACTCGCATAGTGCAAGATAAAATTAAACCATGCTTCCCTATGGGGACGTTCACAGTGGAGACTGGTTGGTTTACCTGAATCCAGGTAGATTTTTCTCGGATGGATGCTTACTGACATAGTGCGAGTAGAGCCCCTATAAAAGGAAGGCCGGATCGAACGCCATTTTGTGTCGTAAGGGTTGCCGCAATTCATGTTTCGACGTGGTTTTGAGTTGGGTAAATGTGCACTTTCCTCGTTTGGTATTTGTAAAAAGGTATCGTTTTTCTGTAATATTTTTTGTAAAATGGGTTGTTGTTTGCCCTCTAATTGCTCAAGTGTGACTAAATACGAAGATTTTGAAAAGAAACGGAGGTTATTTCAATTTTCAACACAAGCAAACAGACGCCAACGATGAATTCAAAATTGTCGCCGAGACAAGTGAATCGTATCACTAAGTGTTGATGTGCAACGGAAGTTATATTTTAATATTTATACGATTAATTGTGTAAGATTTTGCTTTGTTAAATAGTTTTTTTTTTTTTTTTCATTATTCTTATTCTTATTATTTTGAAGTACTAATTTTGATTTCTTTAGACCACTTTCCTATTCATATGTTCTTTGCAAACTTCTGCGTGTTACTGAACTGTATTTTTATATTGTAAACACGAAAGCATTCCTTTTCCTTGTTTTCAAGTTAAACCATCACATATTTTCGAATTTTAAGTTGCAGTTTAAATTGATTATAAAAAAGTTTTTTTATTATTTTTTTTATTTTTATTAGTTTTGCATATCAGTATTGTCGTGCCAAATATTTTTGTTGCCAATTCGGAACGAGTCTGACATTTACTTTCTGAAAGAAGGTTACCTTCTGTTTATTATTAAGGTTAGAAGAAATTAATTTTTTCATAAAGAAAGGCAATTTAATGTTAAAAAATTATAATTGTTTTTCAACTTAAATAATATATAAAATAATCTCATCCCCAATTAATGTAGAGCTTTCTTTTTTCTTTACTTTTAAGATTGTATTTTAATATACCTTGTAAAATTTCGTTCTCCACCACAAGGAAGTTGTTGAAACATTTCTCTGAATTAGAAGTAACACTTTCTAATGAGTTTTTGTTTTAATACTATTCATGGCTAAAAATCACTTCATCCATTTTAAAAAGTGCATTGGTATGCAACGGTTTCACTGTAATACATCAGATAAAGCTAATAGGAAAAGGGAATATATACTTTTATAAATTAAGAAACAGTAAAATTATTAAGCTATGAAATTAGCAAATTGAATAAACAGTACGTTTTTTAACGAATTATCAGTGGATTGCCTCTCTGTTAGAAATGATTTGCATTTTATTTTCAATGTAGGAAATATGAATTTAAAAAAAAACACCTAAAACTTATTATTTTCATATATGCAACATTTTCATATAAAGACTATATGCAGCAAAATTATAGGTCAGGAATTTTTCAAATATAAACATGATGAAGTGCCGATTTGAAGAAAAGGTCCTTATATATCTGAACCATATTTACTTTTTTCATAAAAAATGTGCTGGTTAAATTAAGATTGGTTTTCAAAAATGTATCAAATAAGATTAAAATTAACAAAAGAGAACGATATTGTCAACGCCGAAAACCCACTAACGATAGGGAAAATCACAACATATTTATTTTTAAGTCGCCAAGTAGCGCTAACTCTCCAAAACTGAAACCCACTTCAGCAATATTTTGTTTAAATACGACATAATGAGTGTAAAATACAACTTCTCTGATTTTACCCATTATAGGAAAGGAATATACAAGTATTCCAAGCAGTTTTTCTGAAAATTCTCAGCTTAATTTAAAATACCATGCTGTGGAAATTGACGGAGTTTTACATTGCTTTCAATGGTACAGCGCCAAGCTGAGCCAACCTTTAGACACAAAATGGCGTTCGCGCCGGCTCGCCTAATATAGGGGCCTTAAGTGCGAGGTATCGTTGCAAGTTGGCATTGAACACGAGTGTTGCAAGTTGGCATTGAACACAAGTATTTCAAATATATATTACAATTTGGTATTGTGCATGGGTATTGCAAGTAGATATTGCAAATAGGTATTGCAAATAGGTATTGCAAGTAGATATTACAAATAGGTATTGCATACGAGTATTGTGTGTGTGTGTATATTGCATATGGGTATTGCAAATAGATATTACAATTCCTATCCTGACATTTTTTCAAATATTTTTCATTCCATTTGTCATTTCTTAAAGAAAAACAATTCCATACATTGACTAACTTTTTTTTACCTCAAGAACTTGACTGAAGGCATTGTCATCGACAACTAGTCTATCTGCCAAGTTTTAGATCGATTGGATGACTGCAAGTGGGCTAATTTGTTGCCCACAGCAGTAATATAGTATCACATGTTAAAGTGGTCTTTTAGTAACAGCCATAAAACCTCGATGGAATGTGTTCATATCGACAACGAATCTACCTGCCAAGTTTCAACTCTATTGGATGACGGTCAGTAGATTATTTAGTCCGCATATGCTGAATTGGAAGCACCCACCCGATATCAGTGTGGTTAGTGCTCTAGTCTCGCATGCCAAAAGTGCCGGGTTCGAATCCTGGTTTAGGCATAGATGCTCATTGTGGTTCGGAATCCACGTTAAGCTATAAGTCTGTTTGATTAGCCATCCTTTTGCATAAATAAGTCGTTGAGTGTACAAACCAACCGAAATGGAAACTTGTGTAAAAGAGACCTTTTAGTGACAGCCTAAAAACTTGATAGGCTGCATTCTCATTGACAACTAATCTATCTGTCAAATTTCAATTTGATTGAATGACGGCAAGTGGGTTAATTAGTCCTCAGTAGGCCTGGGTGATGTTAACATTTCTGCATCATGATATATCGGGAAGCAAACATCACGATGTCATGATACATCACGATATTAACTATGGGTATAATTTGTTTTACAAAATACTACAAAACAACGTTTTCATAACACCACGCTATATAGCCCAAAGTTATGCTTGCTTAGCTTTGTACAATTTTATTAAATTTTTAAACTTTATTCAAATTGTACAAACTGAAAAAAAATTATAAAACATTTATTTACTTCGTGACCGAAGAAAAAATCCTTCAACGTAAATAGGAAAAAATCGTTTAAGTATTTAAGAAATCAAACTAGAGAAACAACTGTGATTAGTCCATGCACTTGTTCACATTGATTTTGGCAGATATAACAAACAACTCATAGTAATAAATAACCAGATTATCTTAACTGGGTAAGAACTATACAGAAATTACCGCGCCAAAATACCGCAATCCCTTTGTGTTAATAAATAAAGCAAAATAAAATAATAGCAAGATAAAAAAACCTTGAAGTTAATATAAAAGATTTCAAAATACAAAAGTGTAATATTTTATTTCTTTCAAGTTTGAGAAATAATGAAAAAAAATTAAAAATCAAATGAAACATAAAAAGTGTAGGAAATGCTCAATAGAATTCCAAAAATAGATATCAAGGTCTTATATCTGATGACTATTAAATAAAAATCAAAACATTTTCCAAGAGTTCAGAGCATAACATAAAAAATGTTCAAACAATAAAAGGAATACTTCTTTTATCGAATCTCCAATATTACTAGACTAATGGCGCCACCTCGCTATTTCAATACTCATCGCACATACGTGAGGTGGATACGATTACCACGATGCGTTTTTTTCTGAAGTATCGGGCATGCGCAAAAGCAAATGGAAATCGTCTCAAACGGCCCGATGTCGACGGTTTCACTATGTTTCTATACAATATTGGGAACATCGCGCATATGCAGGGCAGGGTGGATAGGATTATCACGATCTGAGCTTGCTGATGAAGTACAGCGCAAAAGCAAATGGAACTCATTTCAAACGGCGCAGTGTCAACTGTTTCAATACGTTTCTATAGTATCTTGCGAACACCGCGCATGAATCGTAGCACTGTTCTTCGTCCTTGAATTGCTAGGAAAGTATTGTTAAAAAAGATCGTGATCTATCGGTTTTGAGAAAATAGACTTAGAGACTGAAAAGCTTAGAGACTGAATACAAAGAACTGTGGGAAGTTGTAAAAATGGTTTTGATTTTTCCCCATGGTAAAGCATCAGTGGAAAGTGGGTTTTCTATCAACAAAGACGTTTTAGTTGATAATTTGCATGAAACGTCATTAGTAGCATTAAGGTCTGTGTATGATGCTGTAGACAGGGAGTTGCTTCAGTTGATGCAACAAAAGAGATGGTGAACCATGTGAAAATGTCACTGCAAAGAAATGCTGACTCTTTAGAAAAGAGTAAAGCTGCTACTATGGAACAAAAAATTGCCAGTGAAAAGCTAAAAGCTGCAGACAAGATCAAAGCATTACAAAAAAAAGTCATATTGTGCAAAAAAAGTTTAGTCTGAAGCTGAAAAAATTAACTTGCAAATTGAGGAATTAAAAAAACTTAAATAATAACTTAATAAAAAAACTTAACCTTGTTTTGCCTGATTCTTTAGAAAAATATGGAATAAAGTGTTTCTCAGCAATATCTAAATTATGCAATCTTAGTTTTTATTTTTCAGCAAGTTCTATACTACATATTGTTACGAATCTCTGTATATTTATAAATATTTCGTAGTATTAATTATGTAAAAAGGGAAATTTATGCACATTTCGCATAAGGCAGTGCAAGAGTTGACTTTACTTCGCTTTCCTGCAATGCGTCTCTTAATGCTTGAAAAAGAGTTCTACAGGGATCATGCTGGAAAACGAGTTTTACAAGGGATAGGCTATTCAACATTATGGTTAATGGCAATCTCGGCAAGTTGGCGATTAATTTTGGTCGCCAGATTTGCCGACCATTTGGTGACATTTTCGGTCACGATGTACATGTCTAGGGCTTTTCGACTACGATCTGGAAAATCCTCCAAATTTCTATCTCTAGAGGATTCTCAAAGGATTGACTTTTCTATATAAGGCCGGCTGTGAGTTGAGTTACTGAGTTGTCTCTCAACGAGCATTCGGAGAGCTGTATTGCAAAAGTGAGTTGTATTGCTTTGTCTTTTGCGTTGATCTTAGCAGTTGTGTATCTAGTTTTTAGCTGCTGTTTGAGCTCCGTTGTTGTGTAAAGAGCTCTATTGAATTTATTAGAACGGGAAGTTCTGGAGTTGTAAAAGAATCTGCAAAGAGTTATATCAGAATAAATTTCTGCAAGTTTTGATCTGCTTTGGCTTCAAATCTTTCGAACCCATCCACGCAACAACTGGTGTTAGAAGTGGGGTTTGAATGCCGATAACCAGAGCAATGGTAGTACAAGAGTAAAAATTTAAACAGATTTTTGCTTTCATGCAAGAAATGAAGGGGGAACTATCCGAAGGGCGTGAAAAAATGAAAACGAGCCAAGAAGAAATGAAGAAACAGATTTTCTCTGGCCAAGAGGAAATGCAGAAGAATATTGCTGTGATCTCTGCCGGACAGGAGGATTTAAAGGAGTCTTCGAATGCGACACCTACTTGGCAGGGCATTTCCATCTATAGTCCTACGACAAAGCAATATTGGGCCCTCTGGGACTATCTCCATATTCGAAACGGTGTGTTATACCGGAAGTTCGAATCTGATGATGGAAAGACATTCCGATGGCAGCTATTGCTTCCAAGATCCCGAGTCACAGACGTTCTTAAAGAACTACATAGCAGTCCAACTGGAGGCCACTTCGGAGTAATGAAGACGTTGCAAAGAGTTCCAGAGCGATTCTACTGGAGTAAGGCGAGGGCTGACTTGGAGAAGTGGTGTCGATCATGTAATGCCTGTGCAGCCCGGAAAGGATCGAAGAAACGCAGTCGAGGAAAACTGCAGCGTTACAACGTAGGAGCGCCTTTTGAACGGATTGCGTGTGACATCTTGGGACCACTACCACGATCTGCTGACGGCAACAGATACCTCCTTGATGTCATGGATTATTTTATGAAGTGGCCCCAATTGTATCCTATCCCTGATCAAGAGGCTACCACCGTTGCTGAGGTAATGGTTCAGCGCTGGATTTCCAGATTTGGAGTGCCTCTTCACTTACAATCTGATCAAGGAAGGAATTTTACCTCTGCTGTAATGAAGGGACTTTGTGATCTACTTGGCATTGACTAAACACAGACGATGCCTTTACACCCACAGTCGGATGGCATGGTAAAGAGGTTTAACAGAACCTCAATAACCTCTCACTGATGATTTCCAGAAACCAACAGGACTGGGATCAGAAGTTACCTTAGTTTCTTCTGGCCTATCACAGCGCTGTCCACGAGACTACCTGCTATTCCCCATCCCAGATGCTCTTTGGTCGTAACCTTCGTCTGCCTTGCGATCTGTTGTTTGGCCGCCCTCCGGATGCACCTTCATCGCCAGAGGAGTACGTCGAGGATCTTCAGGCACGATTTGAAGCTGTGCATATTTTTGCCCGGGAGCGAATTCACTTGGCGACGGATAAGATGAAGACCAGATACGGCACAAAGGCTACAGGACATCAATTCCACTAAAGTGACAAAGTTTGGTTCTGGAACCCGAAATGACAAAAAGGACTTTCTCCCAAACTTCAGTCTCACTGGGATGATCCTTACACAGTCCTCAACTGGCTGAATGATGTCGTGGTCCGAATCCGTAAGTCATCTAATTCTAAACCTAGAGTTGTTCATTACGACAGGTTAGTCCCCTACTATGGCCATAGTTTGTAATTCCCTTAATGTATAAAATGTAAATAGTTACTAAGACCATGGTCACATGTGTATATAAATTTTTAAGTTTATTGGTTATTAATTTATTCAGTAATGTTTCTGTCTTTCTGTATATAAATTAGTAAGTTTTATAGTTTAGTAATGAACACAGAGTGATTGGCTATTGCTTTAAAGGTAAGCCTTCCCTCTCCAGGGACTGTACTGCCCGAGACGTGCAGTCCTTGAGAGGGGGGTAATGTAACGAATCTCTGTATATTTGTAAATATTTCGTAGTATTATGTAAAAAGGGAAATTTATGTAAATTTCGCTTAAGGTAATGCAAGAGTTGACTTTACTTCGCTTTCCTGCAATGCGTCTCTTAATACTTGAAAACGAGTTCTACAGAGATCATGCTGGAAAACGAGTTTTACAAGGGGTTGGCTATTTAACATTATGGTTAATGGCAATCTCGCCAAGTTGGCGATGGTTTTGGTGGCTAATTTTGGTCGCCAAATTTGGCGAGAAATCGCCAAATGTTGCCCAACTTGGCGACCATTTGGTGACATTTTCGGTCCCCATGTACATATATAGGGCTTTTCGACTATGATCTGGAAAATCCTCCAAATTTCTATCTCTAAAGGATTCATGAAGGATTGACTTTCCTAAATAAGGCCGGCCATGAGTTGAGTTACTGAGTTAGTTGTCTCTCAACGAGCATTCAGAGAGCTGTATTGCATTGTCTTTTGCGTCGATCTTAGCAGTTGTGTATCTAGTTTTTAACTGCTGTTTGAGCTCCGTTGTTGTGTAAAGAGCTGTATTGAATTTATTAGAATGGGAAGTTCTGGAGTTGTAAAAGAATTGGCAAGGAGTTATATCGGAATAAATTTCTGCAAGTTTTGATCTGCTTTGGCTTCAAATCTTTCGAACCCATCCACGCAACAATATAGTCACTTTTAAGTTTAAATATCACACTAAAAAAATTTATAATTTATGTGTGTAAATTTTAACAAAACATTAGTAAAAAATGTTGAATGTGTTTGCTTTTGCGCTTTCTTCCAGAACAATAATGTTCCCATACTGAAATTTTTAAAAATCTAATGGAGTCGGGGAATTTTGTTTTACGATTTGTGTAGGAACCCTGAATCTGAACCCGGAATCAAAATCTGAGAAAATAGGAATATATTATTTAGAAAAAATTTAGTAAGTACTGCATGATGACTGTTGAAGATCAGAACAAATTGAAGGGTTTTCTTATGTATGTGCATTCGAGTATAAAATACTTTTAAGGATATTTACAAACTTTTGCTCATCTGTAATTTTTCAACTCACAATAGTCAAGTTTTATATTTAAGGTAATTGAACAAGATAATTAAATTGAATAAAGGGATAAAAAATAGGTTTTGTATTGAAACATTTTGTTACAGAAATTTTCAAGAATTTTTTTACAAAAAAAAAAAAAAAGTGTGCAAAAGTTCTATTGTGCAATTATTGGAACTAAAACTATAATAATCAGTCTGATTTCTTTATAATCATTAGAGCAAGTACAGAAGGCAATGTAATGTTTGTATTATACTAATATTTAATGTGTGAAAAGAACATTATACATTGATTTAAATATGTTAGCAAAGCTTAGATAAATCTTAGACAAAATTTGTTATTTGTAAGGTGTTTTGTGACGATCCCTTTTTCTCCTTTTACACAAAATCAAAATAGATAAATGATATACAAGTTTAAAGTCTTACAAGTGGACCTTACGGTCTCCGAAATTCAGATCGGGATGAGACTCGGCAGATTGGTAGTTTACCTTAAGGGTATCCACGCAGTAAAGCAATAAAGTGCACTAGCCAGAAGATTCTGAGAAAACAGGCTCTTAAGTGTTATGCTCAACTTGTATACTAGTAGAGATTTTTGATCTGCAACTGTCCGGTGGCTAACATAAGTGGTCAGCTTGCTAGGTTCCCGTACGGGCGCTCCGGGTTCGATACCTCGCGAGTTTTTTTTTTCTTTTTCAATTTATAAAGCGACTGTTACAACTAATTGAGATATTAATTAAAGATAATACTTTATTTGCATTTGCTGAGCAAAAATCTCTATTTGTATATAAGCTACGCATAGCACTTAAGAGCCTGTTTTCTCGGAATTTTCTGGCTAGTGCGCTTTATTGCTTTACACTTGCTTGTGTGGATACCCTTTACCAATCTGCTGAGTGTTATCCCTATCTGAATTTCCGAGACCGCAAGGTCCCCTTGTTAGATCACTTCTTCTGATGAATAGTTTATTTACAATTGCTTATTGTGTTTGTTTGAAAATCAAAGTTAATAGTTTTATTTATTTTTGTGCTCAGAGATGGCTCTGTAGAGGGAGAGGGGGGGGGGGGCATCAACTCGGCCGAGATATGATCCTCTCTTTTGTTACATTTTAAACTAATAAATGTATTACTGTTTTAGAGTTATAGCTCTCTTCAATCTGCGCAATTTTTTATTTTTTATTGGCAAATCAAAAACTTGAATTTTAAAAAAGTTGCATTGGATAATCGGAGGCATTTACAGGCTACGATTTATCACCAGGTATACCGACTACATGAACTATGCTGATTTCTGCTCTACAAACCAATTTTCATTATATCTCTCAACAATAGGACACCATGTCAAACTGATGAACCTCCCGAAAAGTCATTCCTCTGTGAAATCTTAAATGTACAGGCTGTGTAGTAGCAAGTGTAAAAATAGAACTCTGTGCTTTTTTAAGGGTAGCACTTGGACTGTTATTCATTAGATTTCAAGATAAGAGAAAAAGTTACCTAAAAGGCTCTTGTTGTTTTAAAACACAAGATACCAACTTGAAGTCTTGAGTTTTGATATCAAAAACACACATCAAAGTTCAAACTATCTGATAGCTTGAACTTTGATGTGTTTTTGTATTTCCTCTGACAAAAAGGATTAGACTCAAGCATATAACTCTCCTGTCTGTCATGGGGTGTTGAAAACACTTTAGATTCTAAAGAGGTTTTAATAAGTTAATTTATTTTCAAGTTTCAGTCAAAATTAACATGAACTCGTTGGATTTCCTTATTGCATGTTCCCCATGCAGATTCTCTACGATTTATTTTTGTATAATTTCATTTTTTATAATGTATATAAAAAAAAGGGATTGTCTGTTTTTATAAATATTGGCAGTTTTATTCTGGTTGTAAAATGTTGCATATTGACCTTCAAAACAAGAACAAAGGTTCGAAAAAACCACCCCATCCCTCTTTCCAACGCCTAAAGGGATATATTAAACTATAGATGCACTGAACCAATGTATACTCTTTTTTTTCTGCAGATATCTTAACTTATTCAGATTATTGGGAATACAATACCATTCTGACATTTGTTATTAAGGTGGTGAAATGAAGTATTCATATTTTGGCATCTACTGAACCAAGTTGTTTTGTTATATAATCCACAACTATTTGAGTCCATATAATGATGGGTGTATTAACTACTGATATTAAATTAAAGATAATGTAGTTCCTTGAAAATTTCTTATTTGGTTTTGAAATGTCTGCATAAACTTTCTAAAATTGTATGATGGCATCAATCCTTGATTTTGTGTTTTGTTCTTGCAATGCTCTTAGAATTTGCCATCTCTACTATAAGTGTGACTTGGTTCCCTTGTTCATACTTAATAAATTTAAGAATCTTATTGAAATCAATAAAAAAAAGTTATTGAAGTTATTTCAATTTTTTTTTTTAAATCATTAAATTGGAATTTCAGACATTTTACTCTTTTGTCCTTTTTATTAAATTTCTTTATTAGCTTGTTTCGATGCAATTTGTGTTTTCTTTGATAGTTTTTTTTAAATGGATTTATTCTGAACTCGTAAAGCTTTTGCTGAGTGTTCTTTTGTAAGTCTTCCAAAAGCTGTTTAAATAAATAGGTGCCTCTATTAATTAAAAGGAAGTTACTTAATTCCCACTTCTTATATTAGTCTAACTAAAATATCTCGCTCATTATATTTACCAATATTCTAAAAGATTTTTTAAGCTTAACTCTATATTCATTTTATCTCTCTAAATATTAAACTAAAGAAAATGAAGTGATAGATTTTAAAATTTCTTATCAGTATTAATGGAGTTTCTATCTTTAAGCAGAAACTCTACAAAGAAATGTTGACTACTCCTAATTAAAACGTATGAAAAAAGTTGATAAATCATAATATGAAAGTTAATCGCGGAAAATAAAAATTGCTAGCTATTTTCCCCTACTATGTTTTACTGTTTATAGTCTTGCATGTAAGCTGACCACTTAACTCTAATTTTTAAAAGGATTTGTGGTCCAAAATCTTAAAATGTCATAGGAGTTGGGTTTTGAAAAAGCAGCCATAACTTCAGATTCTTTTAAAATGCATATTTCTGCTTAAAACCAATACAAGTCTTTAGTATTGATGATATTTTTACCACAAATTCATTAAGCCTAAAAGTATTCTGCCAGTCAATATGAATTAGCCAGAATAATTTTGTTTTAATCCTATTTCATTCCCTGTTTCTCCTAATATGAAACTGAACTTCTTATATTACACCAATAAGATATAGTCTAATCAATTATGTAAATAAATACATTGCTTGTATTTCACCATAATGCAGTTTATTTTATAAGATACAATCATTTAAGTTGTGTTTAGTTAAACTTTTTCCATGAATCGAACACTGCTTTCACTCCTCTGGAATAAATTAAAACTATTCTGTACTTTAATAGAATATACAACTATTTGGTTGAGGTAAATCTATCTTGGAATGTCATTGTTGGTGAATAATAACTTGCAAATGTTTTCAACCAAGGAGTTTGGTATAGCAGATTTGAGTTTTATGCTTTGCATTATTGTGTTTTTATAGTTTGGTCTTGTCCTACTTGTTCTTTGATGTCTTTGAGACCTTCAGATTTCTTCCTGCCAATTTACCTAGTATAAATCCCTTTGCTAACAAATAAACTTTTTTTAGTATATGATGTCAAAAATTGTTTAAAAAAATCTTCATTCTGCTCTAGATGTGCTCTGGATATCACATCTCGCACTATACATGGACTTTCCAGGTTATAAGTTTGATGTTACTGTGTATCGATTTAGTTTTGAGAAGTGGCTTAGTTAAAATCAGCAAAACTTTTTTTTTTTAATTTGACAAACAAGTTGACTATCCAGCTTTATTGCAGAAAAAATCTTCTGAATTAGGTTAATTTGTTTAAAATGTTTTGAATTTTTAACATTTTTATTCTTGAGGTAATTCTGCTTTTTACACATTTTCTTATGTTAAACTATTTGTTACAGATGAGAGAGTATACACATGCTGTCCAGAGGGTATTTCTTGGCAATGAAAAAGATGAAATTGAAGATTATTTTTGTGAAGAACATAAGTTACAAGTTGATCGTGAAAGTCTAATGAAACTCGCTATTCGTAGATTCTATGAGACGTCTTCCAGTGGTCCATTCCTAAAAGACTGCAATTTTGAAACGTTTTTGCTTGGCTTTGGCAGTAAAGAAAATGATTCTAGCAGTTCAGATGAATGGGAAGATATCCCGCTTGATGAAGATAAATGTATAGCTTCAGCACGGTGGACCTGTCAATGCAAATGCAATAAATGTAGATTAAAAGAAAGTGTAAAAAAGTTTGTAAAAAGTATGAAAAAAGGAAAAGAAAATAAATCTAGACCTAGAAAAGTAAAAAAAACCCTGAAATATCCAAGAAATTATATAGCAAGAGGGCTGAAAAAAAGTAAGAAAAGGAAAGATTTTGAACCTTTAAATCCAGAAGTTGTGGATGAGATTGTAAAAGTAGTAGTCAGTAAACTGACTAGGGATGAAAAGGAAAAACTGCTATCAAGAATCAAGAACAAAGGGATGTTCGTGAATGTTGAGAAGGTAGGAGTGTCAATGAAAAAACAAGTACCAGTAGAAACTGAAAAAATTAGAATTACACTCCAATCTGAGAATTTTGGTGTGCAGTTAAAATCCGAGAAGGTAGGAATTCGAAGGAAATCTGATTTGGCTAGAGTTTCATCTGAATTTGAGTTGGAAGTAGTTTTGTGGAAAGACGGGCCAGAGGTCGGCCCTTCGAAAGACGAGCTGGAGGTCAGCTCTTCGGAAGACGACCTGGAGGTCGGCTCTTCGGAAGACGACCTGGAGGTCGGCCCTTCGGAAGACGAGCTGGAGGTCGGCCCTTCGGAAGACGAGTTGGAGGTTGGCCCTTCGGAAGACGAGCTGGAGGTTGGCCCTTCAGAAGACGAGCTGGAGGTTGGCACTTCCCAAGACGAGTTGGAGAGTGGCCTTTCAGAAGACGAGGCGGTTCCTTCGGGAGAGGAGTCGGAGGCAGGTCATTCGGAAGACGAGTTGGAGGCGGGTCCTTCTATAATCGAATCAGAGGAAGGTCGGTTTTATTTTACATTGACGCCCCAAAAGCGTTGCAAAGTGGAAATTTTAACATCTTTTGATAGGTTGACAACTACAATAACCCTTTTGAAGATACTAGCAATAAAAGCTGAGTTGTCAGGAGGGGCAATAAATGCTGAGTTGGGAGGAGTGCCAGTAAAAGCGGAGATAGAAAATCTAGTAGAACCACCTAATGGAAATTATTTGTCAGAATGCTTTGACTTCATAAAAGAGATTCTAGAGTATTTGAAAATAAGAAGAAAAGAAATACTGAGAAGTAAAGGAAAAGAAATTACAGAAAGAGAACTGGAATTGTTAAATGCACAGTCCAAATGTTGCAGAGAAGAATCATTGATGGAATCCGAGGAGGAAAAGGAGCCTGTAAATGTTGAGCAAGAAGAGGTACCGAGATTTGAGAAATCTAATGCATTGCTGAAAGGCAATGTGGCTGAACAGGTGGTCAATACAGGAAATATGCACGAGTTGTTGAGTGAGGAAGCTAAAGAGAAACAGAAGCTTGAAGAAATCCTTGATAAATCTTTGAAAGTTGGAAAAATATGCGAGTCAGTGAAAATGAAGCAGGAAAACGAGTTATTGGAATTACAAAATCGGATCAAGCAACTGGAAATTGAAGACACTCAATTGCCTAAAATTGGAAAAGGCTCCAAAATGGAAAAGAAAAAGAAGAAACGTTAGAGTTGACCAAAGTAAAAGTACTACAATCAGGGATAGAAAAATCAATAGCCTGACAGCCTCGGGCATGCAAAAATTAGGATGAGAAAATTTGTATTTTTGATGCTGCAATTTTTTTTAATTCTAAAAAAAAACAAAACAATAGCTTCCTCAAATAGCTCGCCATCAAGTAATTGAAAAGGCTCCAGACTAATCAGTGACAATTGAATGAAATCCAGTGCTGATCAAAGAAACAACAAAAGATTCAATTAAAAATCACAAAATATGAATATAATTTATCTTGAGCTTTCTATTAGTAATCAAAATTCAATGCTTATAGTATTAAGCCAGCACATTTTTGGGTATCTGCTTTTTTACACATGCTCAACAGACCATATGGACAGTTTTCAGATTTTTCTAACCCTGTATAGCAGTTTAAAAGTTGATACTAATTTGATAATGAAAGGGTAAAAGTGTGGATGAAGTAAAAAAAGTAATGTTTTTCTCTCAAAGCGGAAGTGATTGTAAAATGCATAAAATGCATAAAATTGAAAGTTGTTTAGTCATTAAACAAAAGAAAAGATCTTAAGCCATTAAGTTGAAACTTGCAGTGTTTTTTAGTTCCTTTTCTATTGTGATATTATGGTGATATTTTAAATTCTTGTTTTAAGTAATTTGTTGTGAAAATAATTTCATTGGTTTCTTATTGAGAAAAATGATTTTTATTTGCATTTAAAAAAATTTCTTTTTATGTTTTTCATATCATTAAATTTTAAAAATTGTATGTATTTTCAAATATAAATGTTAGTCTCCTTGAATTCTGTAAATTTATTAACACTTTTAAAAATTGAACAGAGTGACTTTTAAAATATTTTTTACAAGCTTCTACTTGGTTTTTGAAGGTTTCTAAATTAATTTAACTGCTAAATGTTTGTGTAGTTATACTGCTCTAAGGTTCTCAGAGGATGGAATAATCAAATGCAAATGTGCAATTTGCCCTCCAAAATTGTTATTTGCACTTCAAACTGAGAATTGGAATGGACAGTTTGCACTACAGTTCTGTCTGTTTCCAATGTCAAAAATGGCTAAAGCAATGCGGAAATCATAAATTTCACAGCATTTTTTTTAATAATATATAGTTTATATACAAGCAATAAATTTTAGTTTCATTTTAGTGTGCTTGCCTTTAAAAAGTCAAGTTTTAAAAGGTTACCACCTGTTGCAATAATAATGTGCAGTTCAGATGAAATCTGGAGTGCAACTTGAACAATACAAGTTTAGATTCGAATGCTCAGGTTTTGTTTCATCTAAAATTACATAATTTTTTAATTTATTGAAGTTATAGTTAAACTTGTTGTAATTAAGTTTAAATTAATCAGAAAAGTTTAAATTCCTTTGTTTTTCTAATTTTTTTCACAACTTGATATCTTGTTTTGAAAATTACCTATGTAACTATTTATTTTTATTGTCATCATGAATCAGTTTCACCATCTGATAAGCTTTGTTATTTTTTTCTTGTGCTCACTTTTCAGTATGATAGTTAATTCCTGAAAATATAGTCACATCTATAAATGTAATGTTAATATGTTACAAAGGTGATTTTGTTATACATTCATAATGTTAATTTGATAAAGTTGTTGGTTTAATTTTTATAAATATATAAAAAAAAGAAGTTATTCATAGATGTCTGTTTCCCTAAAATGTTGTTAAAATATTAATAAATTTGATCTGATCTTGTAAAAAGAGGATACATGAATAGCTTTCTCTATAGAGCATGTCCCTTATTTACAAAATAAAATTATATCTTACTTTAAGTAATTTCAAATTATAAATTCTATGTGGGTACTTAATTGTTTTATGAAGCATGAATGAACAAATTAACATAATGTATTGCCTTTTATTACTAATGTTTGTGTAGATGTGTTAAGTGTGTAAACTAGATAATGTCAAATGTTTTCTCTCTCTCTCTTCCTCATTAAGCTGAATTTGCAACACTTATTTATTTTTCTAAAAAGAAATATTTTTAGGATTAGTCTTATAGTAAATATAACATGTTTTTATGGATGGGGATTCATACTTTCAATACTCGAGGGGCATGTGACATCATAGAACCGGTTATTCGCTACGCAGCCCATCAAAATCGGCACTTTTCACACCTTGATTTCCTCGAAATTTGATCATTAAGATCCATTAATAAAAAAACCTCTACTCTTTTAACAATATAGAAATCTATTTTAGAATGTCTAAAATCTATTTAGAACATCTGTTTCATGAATTAGTTTATTGAAACTTGATTATTTACAGTTTAATTGCAATACAGTTACAGATCCCCATTGACTCCTTTACTAGCCAGCTTTCTGCCCGCCTGGAATGTCTAGGAACCAGTTCCCCCACCTCCCTGTGAGCTGCTTTGTTGGTAACCATGCCTTTCGAGTATAATTATTTTTCAGGAACATGAAAATATTACTTTCATTTACAATAGGCATATTTAGGCTGTAAAACTTTTATTGCATAAACAAATGTCAATATTTTGTAGGGTCATTATTTTGTGATTTTTGTATCATTGTTACTCGTGTATACTAATCTCATTCTCCTACACCATTGACTTTAAAAGTCGAAAAAGTTGTAGATTGTAAATGGACAAATGTGAAAATAGTTGAGAGTATTCAAATGTCTAGTTTGAATGAGCTTGTATTCAGCCATATTCATATTTGTTAAAGCAAGTTAAAAGTCCTGATGAAGTATGCTAGCCTTTCAGGATTTTCTTGGGTGTTTCATCCTAATTTATTTTTAAAGTTCAATGCCCATTTTCCTGTATCTGAATGTCCAATACAGCTGTCCCATAACATTCTTTTTATAAGTAAATTGGATTCTGTTTAATTTTAGATGTGAATATCTTGGAATAACATTGGGCTTAAAAGTTATATACTTAATTTTTTTAATCTTTTTATCTTGTGCTTAAATGTTATGTACTTTTTTTTATTATTCGTTTTATCTTGTGCTTGGAACAGCATTTTCAAAACTGTACCTTGCATTCTAAAATCTTATTACTCATTCCTTTACAGACCCAAGATATTGGGAAAGCTTTTAGTTTTAAAAGCGCATGAAATACTTAAGTAAAAGATATGTTAAAATGTTGTGTTGATTTTAAATTTGTTTCTTTTGTAATATTGTCCAATACCATATTTTACAAGTTTGTGTAGTGGCATTAATGATATTTATGTATTTTGTGTAATAAAATCGAATTGGCTTATCAGAAGTGTTGTTCGTGGATTATGCGGTATTATAAGGAGCTAATTAATAAAGAACATGCAAGAGTTTAAAACTGCTCCTACAAACCACCCCTACAAAGAATAACCCATCTGTTAGAGATCTCCATGTTTTTATTTATCAATTACAGCATTTTTTGCCATGTATTTCTCTCGTAAAATCTTTTTACTGTATAATATATGTGGCAAATGAATTTAATAAAACCAGTTTTTAAGCAGTCTGTTAATTTATATATAAATCATGTTTGGGATAAAAAACCATTTTTTGAACGAATATTTTACTATTTTAGTATAACCTTTTATAAAAACAGTTAAAAAATACTGTGCTTTTGCTTAGTTTTGTTTCGAAATAAGTGCAATTTAAGTTTGAAAATGTATTTTTTATCACATTTTATAAGCATTCTGGCATTTATTTTTAATTTAAACAAAACTATAAGTTTTTATAATGCTTTTGTTTTGTTAATGTGGTGTTTGTTGCCATATTTAAAGAGTTTTAAGAATTGGTTCTTCTTTTGAACTCTCAGAAATTATATACTCTAGGGCGAGTGCTCTAATTTTAGACATATTGCTATTTCTTACTGCATTGTTACTTTTTAAATATGATATTCTTTAGGTTTTATTTATATGTGGCAAAAACTAGTATTTGAATGCTAACAACAAAATTGATACATTATGCATTCCTCTTTTGTCCTCTTGTATCAAACAATAGACTTAACTTCCAAGTATAAAATATTTGACGGTAGATAGTGGCTTGGCCATATGTACTTAACCCTTTTAGTGCCGCACGAAAACGGATGCTTGTGCAAAGATAACCAGAGGAATCTGACTAATTAATTTACTAGAGATTGAAAAAAAAAAAAACTAAAAATGATATATAAGAAATTCAAACTGCAGCGTATTGTGGCAGCCTAGGAGCTGGCTCTAATCCACTCCGCTCTGCTCAGCCTATAAAGGACGCCTAGCTTGAAAGAAAGATTTTAGTCTTGCCGTGCCGATGCATGATGTAACACGTGAGCTATCCGATAAATATCATAAACAGATTGCAATTACGATTCCAAGAAACTATCCCGTGCCGATATTCTATATTATCGCTTTAGCGCAAACGTTTGCGCAACGATATATCGTCGTTGGCACTTTTCGCAAGTGTATCGAACAATGATGTATCGTCGTTCGCACTAAAAGGGTTAAGAGATCAGTCCACAAGACCTCTCGTACATATTTCTTAATTTATAGCCTGCGGGGTACCAAACTGTCCTGTATCCTTACAAAAAGCTAAGCAATCTGATTAGGAGAAATTACAAAAGTTATACATTCCTCTTTTATTTTCTGTTCAACGATAATCTTATTTGCTCTCTTCCTATAATGAAGTTATTAAACTTATTTTATTTAGTATTAAAGTTTTAAAGGAAATGTTAAGAAAAAGTTATTTATAATTTTTTTTTAAAAGGTTTTATTTGCCATTTCATAAATATTGCAATTGAAGGTATTATTGATTTTATATGTTTGATGTTGCATGTGTTTTGAAAAACTTATTTTGCAGACGTGTTCTCTATATAAGAGCAAGAAAAGTCTTGATACTGGAACCAAAACAATTACTTTTCAAACGATATGTTCAAATCATGTTCTTTTATAATGAAAAATCTTAATAATAATTTTTTCCGCACTACTAATTATAAGATAGTTCTAGTAAAGTTAATTTGTGATGTTTGTTTTGCCATTAAATAGTTAGTAGTACAATTGTTAAATCCAATGACAATACAGCCAAAAGTGCTTCAAATTAAATTAGTTTGAAATACTTACATTTTTTATGTTTTGGAAGTCTTATTACATTTATTGAATATTATATGCATCTATTAGCCATGCAAAATAATGGCTAACTTTATGCCTTAATGTGGTAAACTTTAGAGCACTCGCCTTACTTGTTTAAAAGTTCAATTTTTCTAAAATTATTTTTTAAAGTATAATCTTCCTGGTATGTAGATTTTAGGATGTTTTGATGTGATGAATCCATTTGAAGAAAAAAAAAATATCTTCTATGTAAAAAATTCTTCAAAATATAAATTTTGTATACAGTATATTGATATACATGTTGAGCCCATTGATATGTTTAAATGGAGAATTGAGATTTTAGTTCCTATAGTGTAATTGTGAAAAGTAAAAAAAACTATTCTGTGTATTTTGGTCTACAACGGTGCTTTTTTGTCTAAATAAATATTTGATGTTACATATCGTGTGGTGATTATTTCCTCTTACTATAAATAAAATTGTATTTTTACCTATTGTTTAAGACAAGTGAAGGGTACATAGGGTTACGACATATTGTTAAAAAAAAATTAAAAAATGCAATACACCTGTGCTAGTACAGCAAAACTTCTCCCTTCATTTTCTCTTGATCCATAGCTTACGTTCACAAAATAATGCTACAAACTGATACATAGCTCTCTTTCGATATCACAGAATGTCGTGGCAATTCCAGTTTTGACAAAAGCGTGACATAGTGCTGTTATGCCTTGCTCCGCCCCCCCCCCCCCTTCTCCCGAAATTGGGTGAAATCTTGTTTTACCACATCTTTTTTTTTGTGTAACTTGCTATATGTATTTAATCAAATCTTCGACCATACCCCCCCCCCCTCCCTCCGAAAAAAAATCTTGGCTACGGGCTTGCCCTGCATTATTCAGGTTTCTTGATCCAGGCTCTGTGGATTTTCATGGTATACTACTGCTGAAAATTGATTTTCATTTTAAAACAAAACTATCCTTTTTCATTTTTTGTTAGTAAATTTGTATGAATAGTAAATATCTATCCCGGCAAATGTTCCCTATTCAGTGGGGTAATTTTACATGATAATGGAAACTTGGTTCTACTCGTTGGACTCGCAACGTTTTGTTGTAACTCTTGCTTAATACTTTGAGTTGTAATGCTTTGGTTCGATAGAAAACAAATTATTTCGATTAAATAAATTGCCAAAGTTAAACCTAGTCCCGTTTACTTCTGGAGATATAGATTTTAGGTGTCCGTTTACGTTTAAAAAGGCAAAATCAATGAAATTTTCATAACTTTTTTTATTTCGTTTCATATGAATTGAACAATTCTCTTTTCAAGTCATTGTTTTTCTTGTACTTTAAATAGAAGTTTAGTTACATTCGTTCAAAACGGTTGTTAATATGAATATCCATGCAGAGAGATTCCAAAATCGTGTTTTCTAAAGAAAAGATTTTTCGCTAAAACTTCAATGCGGCTTTTGTTCCATCTCAAAATATATTTAAATTAGTTATAATTTTTTGTACAGCTGTTCGTTATACTATGTTGAGTATAATGAACAGCAGATTAGATTGTACCTATTTCTTTTTCCGAAAAGTTATTGCTATGAATATACATAATAATATGTTGCGGAAATAATGAAATTTATGTGTAATCTTATTTAACAGACAATATATTTTTTATTTTTGAAAATATAACTTGGATTTTGGTTCATTATACTCATGAATATCATAGAATCATGTAGTAAAAAGTAAAACAAAATATATTTTAAAACTTTTCTTTTACAACATTAGCCGTTTTGACAAAATATTGGTCAATTTTGTAAAAACCTCCGTTTTTTTAAAAAATAAAATTAAAAAAAGTTGATATTTTTGTCAATTTCACGTTTTTATCATATAATGCACATTTTAATGCAATACAAAGTTTCATTAAGGTTTTTTTTTTTTTAAATTGCCCCGATACCTTAAGATTGCAAGTTTTAAACTTGTCGATTGGTACTTGAGTAACTCAACCACCTGTGGTAAAAATCTACTAAGTTAAGTTCTGTCAGCCCAACGCCAGTATTGTACCAGTACAGTTTTCAAGATGACAGCGTTGAATTGTTATCGAAGTAAAATGGTCAAGGATTTTCTGTATAAAAATGAAAATTACTCAATAGAGCCGATGGCATGACCCGAAATACTCCAGTCAAACATAAAAAAAATCGAGAAGTTTCTAGATATTTTTTTAAGAAATGCCTAAAAATGTGGAAGAGTTATGGCAAAATTTCGTTCCAGATTTTTTAATATGTTTGTCACCGTTTATTAAAATCTACTATAACGCTTGAAAGCAGTTATCAAGTCAATAGGTGGATCAACAAAATACTACCTCAAAAAAACTAGACAAAACCCTGCCAAGGTAGGCAGAAAAGTTATGATATTTGTTTGTTGCCAAACGCCTGCGTTTAATTTCCTTGGGGTACATGTGTACAATTAATGCTTGGAAAAAATAACCCCGTTATTAAAGGAATCGGAAGGATACCAGGTTCAAAATATATGACCCAACCCCCCTATTTGGCTTCTAATTACTACTCTTTTTTCATGCTTATGAAACTTTAATTTTTAGTATCATTTGTTGTTTAAAATGCATTGAGAAATCTCTCCTCTTAATGCGGAATGTAGAGAGGTTTAATACTTACTACATATGCCCCCGAGCCACGTAACTCGCACGAATGATTATAGCTAATAATACGAGGCCGAAATACTCGCACTTGAGCACATGTGCAGTTAAGGATGCCACGACCCCGATCTAACATCTCTCAAACCCAACACCACTTTGAGACAGCAGCTTAGTATGAACCAGCCTCAATTGTTGTACTCAATTGTTCGGTGAGTCAGGATGAACTTGCAACTTTCCGATCACAATGCCTCAATCCAATAGACTACTGGGGCCTTAATCCACTTTGAAAACTTCTTTATTTCACTTTCACACACTTTTGAGGTTAATTTTATTTGTTGTTTATATTTTTGCATAATTTTTTTCCCGAATTTATTTTATCATTTCCCCCCTAAAAATTTGAAAACTATCTTTGTGCAAAACATTTTTTTTTTTTTTTTAAATCGACTATGAACATTTGTGACGCTCGAAAACTGTACTAATTCTTTTATCATCTATGCCGTATTTACTAAACATTTAGTCAGGGCCTACAGTGAAAACCCAGAACTGGTTGTTTCGATGCACAATCTACAATATTAAATAAACTTTTCACTGTAAAAGTGTTAGAAGCATAGAGGTGTAATACTTAATTTATATTTTTCACCGAAAGATGACGATAGCAATGAACGAATAATGTAATGCAATATACATTTTGTAACACTAGCTTAGGTTCGTTGATGGTAAAGCCTGGAAAATAACCACTTACAAACGAGTAAATGAGAGCTTAGCTGAAAGTTTTGAAAAGCAGAACGCTGAACAAGATACTAAAAGATATCGTTGAATCAGCTTAGCTGGCAGTGGTAGTAATGCTACGAAAGATTTTACTCGGAAAACGAAAGATTTTACTCAGAAAGTTTCTTTTTAGAGTGTCCACTTCTGAGTTTGTATGTTTAACTTTTCTATTTGTGCACAATAACGACTATTTAGGCCGTGACATAAATTTAACGTGCTTTCCGAACTACATCTAATATCCTGGCCTAACCTAGGATTCGAGCCGACACTTTTAGGAGGAGAGACCAGAGCTTTAACTACATAGCCATCAGCCAGGTCCCCCAAAAGAGTATTTGACACCATCAACAAATAATTACCAAATGCGGCATATACATACTATTTAACGAAGTAATAATAAAGCAAGCATTTTCTACTCAAAATAATTGCTCAAATTTTTATAAATCGAATTTTAAAAAATGGGTTTCTGAGCGCTTCGTCATGGGATCAGAAAACGATCGCTTAAGCTCCTCCCAGAGCGGAGTGATGTCACTACTGTGGAGGGGAAATTTGTGAACAAACAACTTCATACGTTAATTTTTAATCTTGGTTCGTCTTTCTTCCTACTTAATGATTAATTATGACCATAACTTTATTGGAAAAATGCATGACAGTTTCGTAAAGGTAGATAGTTTAAATTTACACAAAATAGTGGGCTTTTTTTTTTTTTTCAAATCAAGCCCAGAGTTTTTTTCTGCAGTGTTTAGAAATGTTAAAACATCTGTGTATATAAATAACTCTCCCAGTTATTTTAATTTGTAAAACAAGAACTACACACTTTTGCAGTTATAATAATTATAAAAACGTAAGCAAAATTATTAACGACTAAAATAATCAGCTGAATAAAGAAAAATGGGGTGAATCGGAAACCTTTTCAACTTTCAAAGTAAAAAGCTGGTGTAATAATATCGTTACCGAACTAATTTTTGACTTTGAAACTTGGGTCATACCTTCTTCTATGATAATCAAAAAAACCAAAAAAAAAAAATGTTGGAAAAAAACATTACTTGCATTTATTTTGATTTTATTCATGGTGTTCCGATTCATCCCGCAGAAAGGGATGAACCGGATCACTCGTTATAATTTATGTCTGATCTTATTTAAACATTTACAGGGTTAAAAAAAAACCAAGTAATAATGCACTCAAGTGAATAGGAACACAAGATAATCTTAAAAAATTGCAATAACAAAAATCCGCTTACTTGGAGCGATTTTATGGAAACAATCAGAATCCATTCCGTACTTTTACCCAAATTAATGTTCAGCTGTTAATTGAATATTTGTACAGCAGGGTACAACACAATACCGGTAAGAAAGTTCATCGAAAAAAAAAATCAAAAGAAAAGAACACCATTACGGTTACATAATCTCGCTTGAAACTTATTCGCGATGCTGTTTATCCAATAGTGACGTCACACAGTCAGATGTATTTTTGAGTAGCGTTTTAGGGGCGGAGCTTCTGCTTGCATTCAATGCGATTTTTGGTGCTTTGCGGCATTATTTTGGAAAAAGAAAAAATACTTGTCTTTTATTTTGAGCAAACGCTTTATTTAAAACATATTTTGAAAATTTGTCAAATACCTTATTCTGGAAAAGAAAAATAAATCTTGGAAATATACTAAACTCACGAATGAATACGATACAGTTAATTTTTTTTTTGCTTTTCTAGTAATTTTTTTTATGGTAGGACGTATTCTGAAGTAGTATATTTAAAGAGCGAAGCGAGCCTCGTTCACAAGGGGAGCCAATGAGCCTCTCGGGGCTAACGAGCAGTGCCTCAAATATTTATAATCAATTAAATTGGTTAACTTGAATTAAATTTTGACTTAAAGTAACAGGAAATTATACCACGAAAATGCTTATAATTTGATACTTGGATCATTTTAGTAATTATTTTCATTTTCCTTTCGAGACTACTTTGGGTGTGATTCGAACTGTCATGTAGCATTTTAGGATGACCTTGACTATTACAAAAATGCAGCGAGGCGTGCGATTTGTCGAAGAGTAGTGCTCAATCTTCTGTAATTGCTTGGAAGCATTTGTCCGAAAATAAAAGGGCCGACCAAACGATATAGTGGTTAGTGTGATAGCTTCTAGACCGCGAGGTTGCGGGTTCGAGTCCCGTGTTGGCATGGGTGTTTGTAAATGTATGTTGGCTTGTCTAAGGACGAATGTTTCGGCGCGTTATAGCCATCGTGATGCTGACGGCGCCAGATAATCTGAATACAACCCACCGAAAATAAAAGGAGTGCTCTTTTAAACTTGCATTTAATAAAATATACTTCATTTTTTAAAATCTACATTTTTATTCAACTTTAAAAGAATGAAATGTGAAGTTAATAAACTATGTCAAGAAATCACAATAGTCTTTAGTTAGGTTCACAAGAAATTTAAACAGTATAAAGTAAACTTTTGTGCCGAAGATAAGCATTAGTCTTAGAATCTCATTCGAGAATATTCGGAAATTTCAAGTAGTATGTTCAAATACTTCTACTAGTCACCACTTCCTTTCCCACAGTTAACACTTGTTAATGGTTGCTTGTAAACAAAGTCTATCAATCTGGTTGTTGTTTTCAGATTATCTAGCGCCGTCAGCAACACTAGGGCTATAATGCGCCGAAACATTCGTCATTTGACAAGCCAACATACATTTACAAACACTCATGCCTTACACGGGACTCGAACCCGCAACCGCGCGGTCTAGAAGCTAGCACGCTAACCACTACACCGTTTGGTCGGCTCTATCAATCTGGAAAATCAGCATTTGTACCCTCTCTATCGTCACTAGATGGGACGAAGGTGCATCTTCTTGTTTTAGACATAGATTCGCCGTTTCCATTCACTGACCCGTCTTGGAACTCCCCCGAATCAGCAGTATCTGCCTGTACCTATTGTTTTAACCCTTTGCACTCGAGCGGCGCCTCTCAGGCGCCACACGATTGGATGGCGAAACACGAGAGGACCGCTAGGTTTGATGCGGAAATTTGATGCAAGGCCAATGACTGTTTAGTTTCTATGAAGCAAATCCATAAACGCCAACCGAACCTAAAATGTCTCGAGTTGCTAGTCCCCCCGTGCGAAAAAGGCCCCGAGTGCAAAGGGTTAAAGCCATTTGTGTTAGCATCAGATACTGCTGTTTCCGAGAAGTTCCAAGACTGTTCAGTGAATGAAAACTGCGAAACTACATCTAAATCCCGACCTACAGGATAAATTTCTATACCGACGAGCTTGAACCAAAATTAGTGGGATCTGTACTAGACTGGGTTAGCTCGTTGGTTGTCCCTGTATTTTCCCAAGCATCTGAATATTGGTACGAATGGCGCCTTTTAAGTTCATTTTCGAAATCTACTGAATTCGTAATATCTATTGGCACTTGTTGTGATGATGATGATCCATGTTGCTCTAGATTAATCCCAATCATTTCGATGTCTTTTTTTGGCGAACTTGCATAAGTGGGATATGTACTAGACTGGGTTAGCTCGTCGGTTGTCCCTGTATTTTCCCAAGCATCTAAATATTGGTACGAATGACGCCTTTTAAGTTCATTTTCGATGACGTTCTTGTTGCGATGACGATGATCCTTGTTGCTCTAGATTAATCCCAATCATTTCCATGTCCTCTTTTGGCGAACTTGCATCATCAGTGGGATCTGTACTAGCCTGCGTTAGATCTTTGGTGGTACTTACAGATGGTTCTTGGTCACTTGACTTTCGACACCAAATGCACCTTATACATGGCCATCTGCAAGATTCTTCAGATTTCGGGGCTTGTTTTGTTGAAGACGTATAAAGATTATAAAGAATTGATTTGATTGATCTCTGATAATTCGCTGAACTTGTACTAAAATTGTCGGGATCCGGTCTAGACAACGGCTGACCTACGGTTGTGCTTCTTGAAGGTTCCCGTCTATTTCTGCAGCAAAGACATCGCTTAATGCAAATTAATAGTATTTCCGAATCTTCACGATCCCCTCGTACCCAAGATAGAGGTGATCTGAAAATCGCCTGTGGGATAAACATTTTCATTAGACAAAAAAAACTAAAAATTAGTATGGTGTACGAGATCGGTAGATGGCAAGCATAACAAAACATATTTAGGTAAACATATTTTAATCAATAAATCTGATCGACTTTCTAAATTGAATGTCGATAGTTTTACCATCCACCTAAGCGAAGCTCTATAGCCTAGATGTTGTAAAAGTAAACATTGACGATACAATTGTAAAATATAAGTGCAAAACAGATTTACCCATGAAAACTTGCCAATCGACATTTTAGTTTTTTCCTTTGCTAATAAATTGCGATTGTGTTTCTACTTAATGTTTTTTAAAAATCTTTCAAATAATTTTCTAAATAATCTGAAGAATTCAAAATATACCTTATATGATCTAAATAAACAAGCTAAAAGTTCAAAACAATCACTATTTATCCATTTCAAAGTCTTTTTAATGGGTTAAAGGAAGCGAATATTTTGTAGAAACCTTGGGTGAATAATCAGTTATAATCTATATACTTTGACCATAAAAGAATAAGTTAACCCAAGGTTAATCGCGTCAACTTTTGTCTCGCGGTTAGTCGGTGGGAGACAAATGTCCCTCAAATTCAAATTTTCGTGCATACCATAAAATTCGTGACCAAATATCAAAGTGGGTATTTTAATTAGAAAAAATAACATTACTGAACAGAATAAAGTAAAAATTAAAAAATACTTTAAATATAACTTGGAAAAAAAAAAAAAAAAAAAAAAAAGAATAAAAAACTTTATTGAAATGAACTTTGTGACGAATCAAATTTATTTTTTAAATAGTTTTAAGACACAATAAGCATAATCACATTAAACATTATTGATAAAATTATTATGAAAATATAAATTTACATCTAAAATAGCATAAAAACAATTATAAAGGCAGAGAACTATGTGACCCGGAAAATGCGTTGATTCTTTAAGGTTGGTTGGTTGGTTTGTACACTCAATGGCTTATTTTTATGCTTAATCGTGGCTAATCAGGCCGGGACGCATTTAAGCATAGTTCACATTATTTCAAAACCTTACAGAGGATAAGGGCGCACCATTGGCTGATCCGTTGTTTTCACGAAAGCCGCCAACACGTGACAATGTTATCAGTGCTAACACAGAGAATTAAAGCAGTTTAAATTTATACTGTTTTTTATGTAGCAAATCTTAACTTTACAAACTGACTTTAAAACTGAGAACGTTTTATAAATGATAATTTTTTTCCGATTAATGTTTTATTCCAATTCAATCTAATTAACTGCTTTTAACAACAAAGTACAAATTTTGAATATTTATCAAGGAACATTATGTAGCTGGAATAAATTTTTGAAACAACAACAACTTCAAATTTGATTTTTTTCTTCTTTTTTGTAAACATTTAGACCTAAAAGTAAAAGAAAATTCGCGTGAATCAGGAACTCGAATGCTGTTTCTGAAAATATCAATTCTTATAAATTTATTAATAATCATTTGTTTGTTGCCATTATAAAGATGAAATTAAAATATTTCTTAATGAAGAGCCGCATCAATGCTCCTATGTGACAATGGTTACTGTATTGATACGAAGAATATTGTTGTTTTCTTTTATTCTATAAGTAAAGAGTTTGGAAAATGTTTTTAGATGATACTCATTCCTATATTTTAAACCTTGAATTTAGGAACTGAATTTCTAATATAAAACTAATTTATAGTCCAGATTTTTTGATAAAAAAGCATTTATAGCTATGATTAAAGCCCAGCTATAATTTAAATGTAAGCAAAAAATAAAATATAAGCATAATATATTTTGTTTTTCTTTTTTGTCCATCCACTAAGTAAAAAGAAACATAATATTTTTTGACTTAAAGCGTTTTCCATGAATATTAATTCTTACGAAACCGAAAGAATTCATAACTTTTTTAGTTCCGTTTGTGTCCAGATTAAAGTTTATTTTCATTAAAACAAATCAATTTGAATTCTTTGATATTTCTTTCTTGTTAAGATTATTTAACACTGTTTTAAAGAATCTATGTTGACACACAAATGTCTTCCTGAAATTAAATTCATATATAATAAATCTCTATAAAATGAACAGTCACAATTAAATGTACATGTATAAATAAGATGTGTGTGTGTGGGGGGGGGGGGGGAGGGGGGGGTTGCTTGATTCTCCATTGAATAATGCAAAATTTCATTTTAATGCGCATAAAAAAAAGGTTTTCTTAATAAAATAAACACCAATTCTTCAAAAATTGGGTTTTGTTAAATTCTCAGAGATGGCTCCACTATTTAAATTTTTAATTCATTATTATTATTAAAAATTAGGTTCGTATTTATTGATACGCATAATACAATTTTGAAATCACAAACTAACTGAGTGCGACTATACAATTATCACACTTCATTAAAAAATTATAATAATCAGGAATAATTTACCAGCAAACACGATTTTCTCCTATTGACAAAAATTGACTTTCATTCGGTCGGAAGATTGCCAAAATCGTCCACCGAAATTTTCTTCATACAATGATTTGACATTGCTTATAATCAAAATAATAATTTCGTGTTTTTTTTTTTTTTTTTTTTTTAAATATATATATATATATATATATATATATATATATATATATATATATTTACATTTAAAAAAAAAAAAAAAAAAAAAAAAAAATCAAGATTGCTATTTCTGAGAACTAGCAACCCAGCAAATTCTTCAGTTTGACCGCCATTTTTTGTGGGCGTGGCTTCCACTTTGTCAACTCCCTATTCTCCGACTGATAGGAAAATTGACCAATGGCGCCCCCTTATTCTCTGTAATGGTTTGAAATAATGTGAACTATGCTTAAATGCGGCCGGGACCTACAGCTTTAAATAGATTCTGAACCACAACGAACATCCCTGCCTAACTGGGACCATCGTGAAACCGCTCTTTCCCTCTTTAGTTGATCGGGCAAGACCACAGAATAGTTTTCGTAAATGATGTCACACTTTCAACTCCACCAGGCTTGATTTGATTTTTCCTTCAAGGACTTTTTGCCATTCTATTCGAAAAAAAAAACAAAAAACATCGCATATTTCGCATTATTTCTAAAAAAAACCCTTTTGCACATAATATAAAAATTATAAGCAGCTTTATCCACCACTGTAATAATCCAATTTGATAAAATTAATAATAATTTTTGTATTATGTGAAAGAGTTTTTTTTTAGAAATTTAATGATTGATGATTATAAAGGAAATGATACTTATGTTAAAGTTGATTCGACCAAAAAGGAATTGGATAACAGGATTTTGGCTTTTGCAAAAAAATTTAAGTTTTCATGTATAAAATATCCTTATCTTTCCCCACAGTTAAATTTCATAAATCTGCTTTGAAATTTCGTTTCGTAATATGCTCTACAAATTGTTAAAATCATTATCTTAGATTTTTTTTTTTTTTTAGGATTTTTAAAAATTGTTTTGGACAAGGTAAAGATGTTTGAAAATCATTTCTTGATTAAAAATAATAAGGAGGTTTTGGATTTTACTAATAATAACAAAATCAAGTTAGTTCATACATTTGATTTCGAGAATTTATTCACCAGTATACAACATGATGATTTAATTAATATTTGTTCTAATATTTCTGATAATTTTCTTGAAGACTCTAATTTAAATAAGGTAGAATTGTTAGAATTTTGCAAATTTAATAGTTTTGAAAATTATTTATTTAATGGAAACGATTTTTATAGACAAACTAAAGGAATTCCTAAGGGGAAATAGCTTATCTAGCGGCTTTGCCAATTATTATTTACATATGTTCAAAAGGAGATTTCTAGAATATAATAATATTGAAGCTTTTATATATATTGATGACTTAATTATTTTTAATTTCAATGATTTGGACAAAATTATAGAGATTTACCTGAAGGATTTGATTTAAAAAAACCAATAATAATTATAAGAGAGCTCAGTGTCTCGATTTAAATTTAAAGATAATTGATAATTCAGTAAATATTGGGGTTGATGACAAAAGACAGGATTTTAATTTTGAAGTTATTTGTCTTTCAAATTTTAATAGCAATTTAAATTTCAAGATTTTTAGAAATATTTATTATACACAACAAAATAAAATTAAGAATATGTGCAATAATGCTACGGACTTTAATTTGGCTTTTGGGATTTTTAGGGACAATTTGAGGAAATATGGATCTACTAAATATTTTTGAATTTTCGTCTTTTTGTATTTTTCCCTTGGTTCCTGATTCCATTCTTCGGACGATATTGAAATCCAGTTTAATAACCCTAACCGGTCTAAATATTTGATTTTAATTTTTTTTTTTAATTTTGTCGTGGAACATAGATGGCAGTGCAGTTTTAAATGTTTTATGCGGGACAATTTTGGGAATTATGTTTTTCAATACTTTAACTCTTGGTGCTGGACTGGGTTCATTTCAAATCAACGTGGGCATTAAACTTTGGAAGACAGCGATTTTGTTAAGTTTGGTTTACAAGGCACGTTTCATTTTAGTATTTGTGAATATTTTTGACTTTTTCTCTATCCGGCTGGATGCGTAAGGGCTTGAATGTGATTGATATATTATATCAATCACTTTTAGAAACGCATCCATTAAAATCCAGGATGAATTCAAGCCCTCTGACGAAGAAACTCAGAAGGATTTCAAATTGTATTATTTCTCGTTCAATTATATTTGGTGGACCCAATAAATAATTTTAATGAATTAGCAATTTGATTGTGTAGATTTTTATGAATTAGCAATTTTATTAGCAGGTAATTGAATTATGTAAGAAATAAACAAAGTATTCAAGCCAAGTAAGTAAGGAAAAAAAACCTGACATGTTGCATCCACAAATGTTTGTAACTGCACTATTTATTTTTTAGTAAGATTTCCTTAATGTTGGGTAAAATAAATGTTATAATACAAAATAAACTTTTAGAATAAAAGTGAAACATTAACTTTTTCAATTTTTTCATATTTGTAAAAATTATGCGTGAATTTTAGCTTTATAAAGCATGTCCAATTCGTCTCTAGCATAAGGAATAGGATATTTGTCTTGCTATTTTAATTTACCTATGAAAATATATTATTAACTACCATCATAGTGAGTTAAAATGTTTGAATATGTTATTCTTAATGTTTCAATGCTGTAACGGTAGAAAATAATTTACAGGAAATATTTTTGTAAAAAAAGTCCCATCCCTCTCTATTCTCCCCTATCTGAAATGGTATTGCCGAGAGTTGAAGTTGTGACGTCACTAACGCTATGGTCTGGCCCGATCAACTAAAAGGGGAAGGAGCGGTTTCACGACGGTCTCGGCCTAACACGGTATTCGAACCCGGCACCTTTGATATGCGAGGCCAGAGCGCTAACCACTCAGCCATCAGATGGGCCGCATTTTTTAAGATTTAATCTTGTGAGCAATAAAGTGCACAAAGTACTGATTCACGAAGTAAAAACAATGGAGAACTTTAGAATTCATTTAGGGAAATCCTCCGAAGAAGCCGAAGAAGCTCTAAATAAAATAATTTGACATGCAAGAGAGTTCTGATCAAGAAAAATATATAGGAATTCAACTAAAGAAGATATCTTTCATAATCTCATCATTGGTTCGGACCCACTAACTTCTAATCAGGGACCTTGAAGTTCCCAAAACTTAATATATATTTTTTTTGTTCCAATCCAAGAAACTTTGTCCTTCCTGAAGATGTTAGTCAAATATCTTTGTGACTAAGTATTTTTTCTTATTTATTTAATGTTTTTTTAATTTCTTTAACCAAAAAAATCTTTAATGTAGAAATATAGGGATCATTATAACATAGCATTAAAATGATGTGCAATTAAGAGTTATCCTCAGTCCTCAGTAATTTCAAGGTTAATTTTGCTAAAATTCGAAATACCTGGAGTAAGTACAAATTCTTTTTATTTTCGCTATTTTTTGTGGAAATTTTGTTACTCCGATATCATATTCGTATTTTATGACCTTGAAAATATGAGATTACCGAATTTCACTTAGATCTGATGTTTTTTCCAAGTTTTATGGGCATGTCCACGAAAACACGGTCTTTCGTACCACTGTGCGTCTGTAAAATTAAACGATAAACCGGCCCGTCTCCACTGTGTGAGTCCCCATAGAGAAGCATGGTTTAATTTTACTTCGCACTATGTAAGTATGCGAGTAAGCACCCATCCCGGCTCCACTATGTAAGTACCCTATTCTATAGAGACTGAGAGGCGACTGCAATTTTTTAACCCCATCGAACATCATTCTGAATTTTTTTATAGAAATTAGAGAAAAGTGAGTAGATTAGGAATCTACTGGTCTGCCATGGCAAAAATGGCCGAAACTGGTCAAAAACCGATTTTTAATAAGTTGAACTAAATCCAGTTGCCAAAAGCGCCATAACTTGCCAAATAATGAGCATTTTTTTTATTTGGAAATCCTTACTCTTTAATTTTCAATTAAGAAGGTTGCAGACGATTCAGATATCTGGCGACAATCTACTTGCATCTATTAAAAGGGAGCCAAGTTGGCAATAAACATTACGTCACTGATGACGTAACTAATGTCGCCAATTTGGCTTACTTTTAAAAGATACAAGTTTTCTGAGCCAGACATCAGAAATCGTTTGCGCTTTTTCTCATTGAAAATCAAAATGCAGTGGGTTGCCAGACGAAAAAGTTTGTTCTCTTTTTGGCAAGTTATGACATATTTGGGAATCGGATTTTAGTTCAACTCATTCCAAGTCGATTTTTGATCAGTTTCGGCCATTTTTGCCTCGGCAGACCAGTGGATTCCTAATCTACTCACTTTTCTCCAATGTCTATAAATTAGGTCCAAAAATTGCAGTCGCCTCTCGGACTAATAGCACACATCCTCCCACGGAGGTTCCTAGGAAATCCCTAGTCATTCCCGGGACTCCGAATGTATTCCTAGGGGCCTCCCTCATTAAGATGTGTGCCATATGGGATATTACAATCACTATTTAAAGTGAGATAGTTAACAAGTTATGAGAGGTTAGGCTATAGAAAAGAGATTGACTTGCTAAATAAATGAGGTTGGTTGGTTTGTAAGCTCAACAATCTATTTTTATGCGCAATGACGAATCATCAGAACTTGATCAACAGCTTAATGTGGATTCCGGACCACAACGGGGATCCATGTCTAGTCCGGGATTCTAAACCGTCACCTTTGGCATGAGAGGTCTGAGAGCTAACCACACATCCATCAGTTATGCTAAATAAGTGTGAAAAAAAAAAACCCCACAAAAGACGTATGTTTTTTTTATTATTATTTAAAAATGAAAGACGTCTCTTGGCTGTCCAAACTTTATTATTATTATGTCATCAGACAACTCATTTCATTTTCTTTTTTATAGCCAAAATTCCACAAGTTGTGATTAAATTTACTTTTCTGATCTTGATTCTTAGTGTTATAAAGGAAGGTGCTTAAAATAGAGAAAATATCTGGGCATTTTCAATCTTATCCCTTTTTTTTTTAATTTTTAATTTTGGGTGCAAGCACGTAGTTCTATGTGATCATACCTGTTGTACACACTTAAAAGCGTGCTTTTTTGTTTTATTAATTACAGATTCTTTGTTTCATTATTATAAATAAGTAATTTGCTTTCTTTATATATGCACAGTATTATGAATGTATTTGGCATTTGCTAATTGAATGAATTAGACAGAAAATAATAATACCATAATCACAATTTTATTTTATTTAACATTCATATATTTTACGTATACACACAGCATATTTAATGTATGAATTCTATTATACTACATATATTTTTTAATAAAAACATTGAAGTATTGTCTGATTCAAGAACCAAACCAGTACATTTAACACTTATAATAATTTAAGTTTTAAAATGAAATTTAAGTTTTTAAATGATTAGGGTGAAATGGAGTCAGTTCAGTCAAATTTTGGCATAATTGGTTGATCTTTTAAAAATTCTTTTTCAAATTTGATTAATTCTTAGGCATGTTACATGTGTTTTTGTTCAATTAAGAAGCAGTTTGTATTTTTACTTAAGATATAGCACTTTGTTTTTTAATTGTTTATTTTATTACCTTACCTATAATTGATATGATATAGTAATACAGAAATAATTGTTTATTAGTTTACCTATTAATGTTTGTTTTTACTTACCTACTACTTCTCATGATTTTAGCTTATTATTGAAGTTAAATGAAGACTATTTATTAAACTATAGAAACTTACAAACAAATGTAACGTATTCCTTTAAAAAAGCAAAAAAAAAAAAAAAAAGTTGAATACAAAGTTAAATAATAACAGACGAAAATAGATGAAAAGCAACCAGGACAAGCGTTGCTGTCCACTTTTTTCACCATGAAATATCGGCGGCAAAATAAAATAACATGGTATAAACCTAAGCACAAAAATTATACCGAAGCATAAAATTCATTTGTTTAGTTGGTAATTTTGAAGAATTTGGAGGCTACAAACTTTATTTGAAAAGTTTTTCAAATAAAAAACAGAAAAAAAACAAAAGTGAAAGTAAAAAAAAACAAAAAAAAAAGAAGAAAAAAAAAACAAAAAAAAAAAAAAACACGTTCTTAAAACATATGCAGTCAAACCTCGTTAACGCGAAGTCGATAGGGCCGCTGAAATTGTTCGTGTTAACCAAATTTCGTGTTAAACGAATAAAGTAACGTTAAGTCTTAAGTACGGAGAAAAACTTTTATTTCGCGTTAAACGGGATTTCATGTTAAGCGATTTCGAGTTAACGGGGTTTTACTGTATTCTAGTTTTTGCTGAAACATTTTACCCCACTTCACCTAAATTGTTACATGTTAATTTAAAAATAAGTTATTGATTTTATTGTTGATTAGAGAACATATTCTTCAATTAAAAAAAGTAAATATTTAAAATTTTGAAATTTCATATAAAACCACACATTTTAGCGTAAAAAGTGTAGCATGTATAACACAGCCTTCTTTTATACTTAGACACTTATTAGTATAGACTACTCACTTACATAGCTTAATACTGTTAAATATATTCATAGTTCGGATTAAAATTTTTAACATAAAAAAAGTTATCAATGAAAATATTGAATTAGGGAACATAAAATTTTACTACGTTTATGAAATCTACAAATGCTTTAAACAAATTAAATGTTATGTAAATTGTTATAGATGTTGTATTATTCCATTAAAATAGGATTGGTATTAAGGATGAACATACCTTTTCGATTTTTTACAGAATATAAGGTAAGAGTAAAATTATGTCAGTTTAAATAAATTTTTTTTTTTTAAAGCTTTCTTGTTTTTTCAACTTTTTAATTAAGTTATTTTCCATTTATCTTTTTTTTTAATTCTACTCCTGGCTAAACATTTTAAAAACAACTCACTACAATATCGTCATGAACAATTACTAATTTTGATTTTAAACGTAATTTTAGTTGGTTATATTGATTTGAGAAAAAAAATTGGTTTAAAAAAAACAATATTTTTTGTGAAATTTGATAAAAAATTTTTCCATTTCAGTTATGTATTTTGTTCTACTATTATATAATATGTAAGTATTTATGTATATTAATAGTAAAATTTACAAAATTTTTAATAAATATTGTTACAACTATCTAATTAATTAAAAAACTTATTATATAATATAGAAAAACGAATTTATAATTTTTGTCATTTAGTTCATTTATCATTTTGTTAGTTTCGTGCAAAACAATTAAAAAAGAGCACCATTTTCCCCACGAAACTTTAAAAAAAAAATCATACAATAAAAGTACTACCTCTAATAGCTAGTATCCACTATATTGTTGGTTCATCGGATAATATAATTGGGATATTGGTGATTACCGAGGTATACCATCCGGTGAACTAACAATATAGTGCACAATCAGGGTATCAGCTTGTAATATATAAGGCAATGTGAAATTGTAAATATTATTCATATAATCATTATAAAACTATGACAGAATAATATCTATATGTCTGCTTACAATACAGTGTCGATTATTCATGTGAACGAAAATTCCGTGCATTTCACATTAGTAAAAAATCTTACACATATTTGTTTGTGAAAGGAAAATATTTTGTCGTTTTGGTTAGTGGAAATATATTGGATAAATATAAAAACTCATAGACGTGACAGTCATAGACGCCATAGACGTCATAGACTCATAGACCATAACCATAGACTCATAGACGTCATAGGTTATTTATTACATGATCATACCTTACGTACCTTGCCATGAAATTATTGAGATTGGTTTAAAGGTAGTTTTCCTAGCAGCAGGATTTTCACGTAGCTTACAACGCAAAACGGAATGATTTCAATATATAGGGTGTCACAAAAAAGTTGTGAGGAATCTTATTAGGAATTTAACTTCTTTTTGACACAGGACTTATTCAATCACATATGCTGGCCAATATCTCTCAACACTGGCCAATCCCAATGTGAACTGTTGTTGACTGACCATTTCTACGAATCTTGGCCAATCTCGCCCAGTGCTGGGTAAAATGTACTGGAAGATTTGAAATGTTGATGCAGAGTTTTAAAATTGAAATACATTTTTATAAGAAAGGTCATCACAAACCAAAATATGGTTTGTGATGATTTTAATCTGTTTATTTT
This sequence comes from Linyphia triangularis, assembly GCA_963978545.1. Taxonomy (NCBI): domain Eukaryota; kingdom Metazoa; phylum Arthropoda; class Arachnida; order Araneae; family Linyphiidae; genus Linyphia; species Linyphia triangularis. The sequence goes on from OZ021733.1 coordinate 29,104,973, forward strand.
CTAAAAAATCGTGTATTTTGGAACGATGCTCGAGTTTCGGCATGGATTGGCCAATCTTTCCAGAACCCCTGTTTCCGACATTGGCCAATACCACTGTGCTACCTGGGATAAGGTATGAATGTCACTTTCGAGATTAAATTATTAAATAATCTAGTTTGTGACTATGTGGGGCAAACTTTCGGATAACCAAATGAGAATAAAAGTTGACATCGTTATACCTTAAAAAGTATGTGCCTGACAATTTTATTTAAATATACCCCAAGAGCACACATCCTGTTTTAAAGTATGTAAAACGCTTCACACTCCTTTGTAAAAAGGATATTATGGAAGAAGAGAAAATACCAGAAGACACATATTTGTAAATGTTAGACACTGATCTGTAATTGTAACTTTTGGATAGTGCATATGCTTGGTTATTGATTTGAATCACAATAGAGACATACAGGGTTATTCAAAATGAAAAGTAGCATATTTTAAATATTTATTTCCAATGAACGGCAATAGATGGCGCCCATACTACACTTCAGTGGATATAGGAAAGTTCTAAGTTATTTTATATATTCAACGTGAGCACCATTTGTTATGTGACATATGTTGAACGGTTACTACATATTTCTTGCTACACACGCTCCTTCATTTGGATAAACCTCTTTTAGCATTGCTGAAATGATTGTCCAGATGATAGACAGTAAAACATAAGGGTTTACACATTTACTAGAAAATAATTTTTTAAATATTCATTTTAAGCCAATTTGTGTCTTTTCTTAACTCGAACTATATCTTCGAAATCTTTACATTGATATCAGGAAACGGCTGTGTAGCACTAAACTTAAGTAGGGGGGGGGGGGGGACCCATAATTTCTATAAAGAGGTATTAAAGGGTGACTTTGAACATACTTTACTATAGACATTTTTCAATTTGGACAATGCCTTTTATGAATATTTTAAACTGGTTATTGTAAGGTATATAACTGAAAGGTATCATTACAATATCTTCATATTTATAACTATAGAGGGATCTGGAAATAACAGAAAATTAAAAAGATACATATTTGGTGAACAATTGACGGTGGGACGATGCGGTTTTCATAGAAATTATTAGGAACAAATTAGGGTTTTCCCTCAAAGAAAAGGTTAGCTTTTATGTCCACAAATAGCGCTTTTCAATAATTTCTTTTTTGCAAAAGTTTTTACAGCAAGTTTTTTTTAAAAAACTTATTTGGGTTTTCCTCCAATTTTGATCGGTATGAAAGGATATCAGTATTACTTTTGAAAGATGCTCAAAGTCTTAATGGGATAATATGGGTTGTCCTCCCAAACAATTTAGATGAGAAATAATAGACTATGCATTTCTTTCTGATTCCTTTTCATTTACAGATCATGTATATTAGACACTTGGATTACGTCGACTTCCTATCTTGATCATTATGGTCATCTTCCTTTGGAGAAAAGAGGCGTTGTCACATGGTGTAGGTTCTGTCCTGGCGTTCGCAAGCTGAACTCGACCTGGGCCTACGCCACCAGTGAGAAAGTGCCGAGTTGCCTGCACTGTGACGCCTGGGACTGGGAGACTTGCTGACCGTCAGGGTGTTATTGGAGCTGAAGTGCTTCTTTTTGTTATCCTTTCTTTTGTCCAACTGTGAGAAATCAAAAAGAAAATAGGTTGAAATTATATGTCTTGTAGTGTTGAACTCAGAAATAAGTACAAGGTGTCCATAATTATTGCTCAATTTTTAAAAAACTGCCAAAAATAAAACACTTTTCAGAGTGACCAGGTAATTTGTCCTGTATAGGAAGACCTGTGCACCTAGGGCCACCTATTTTCAGAGCACAAAAACAGAGCCACGGACCCGTTTAAAATTGCGACACTGATATGCACACATCGTTATACTAATTACTCTCCATTGAGATTAGTATAAATACTTAAGACAATTGATTCTGTCAAATAGAAGGTTATTTAAAAAAAACCTTCACAAATGGCCCTAGGTACAAGACCTAGTTGTACCAAGGGCCAGTAGCTGTTGAACCTAGGGCCGTTCCCTTAAAGTTAGGTTTCACTCCGTAATTTATAGAAAACAAACATACACAAACGAATTTTATAAAAGAAACAATATAGAGTAATTCATTTATCAGTCATTGGTTATCATATATTAACTATTTATGTTGTATATTAGCTGAGGGATAGCCGTAAGAAGAATGTGGTGTAACTAAGATACTTTTATTGACTGAAGTGTTGTTGGACATTTATTATCTTTAGAAGGCGGATTCTGTATAGGTAACTAAAGATATTAGGATGCATACGTTAAATCTTATTTTGGTTGTTTGGGCACTTCATGTGCATTGCAACGTTGGGACAAACAATAAAAATAGTTCAATGCTCACAGCAATATCATAAAAATGCCCACCGATTTAAAGAATTCGTTGAAGGCTACTTCAACACTTTGCAATCCATCGGCAGCTGAACATTGTCTGAAATACAGGTTCGGAAAAGAGTTGAGCAAATTCTCCCCTTCCTCGTGCGTCACTCTGCTACAAACACAAAAAACATTGCTTAATTGTGATTACAACAAGTTGCAAGAATATAATATTTTAAATTGACAAAAATGTCTAATGTAAACTAAGTGTGATTTTTAATTTTTCACGCTCATTTTTTTTTTAAAGTTACAGAAATTTAATTTTTAAATAGTCACTGTATAGGAAAGGTTTGTTAGAAAAGTGTTCTTTAGGTCAAAACACCTTTAAGTAAAAAACAAAAATAGTGCTCTATCAGTAAAATTATTGAAAGAATGTACTATAACATGTGAATAGCATTATTTAAAAAGAGCTATGTAATGTGGGAAACTAGCTACTGTGACAAAATTAATTATTTTAATCAGGGGCGTACTGGCTATACGATTCTTCGGTGCAATCACCGGGCTTTTCAATGTTTGTAAAAGTGAACTCTGATGCGGTACGGAAATTCCATCTTTTTTTTTTTTTAGTTTTTAAATTTTTTTTTCTCATTATAAATTTTTACATTCCTTAACGTTTTTTTTTTTGTTTTTTTATGAAAAAGCACAAAGCATTCAAACCTCTATAACTCCCACCAGTTAATTAATGAAATTAATTTTAAAATGTAATTATTTAAATAATAAAATATATTATTTATTAAAAATATATTAATTATTAAAAATATAAATTAATTATTAAAAATATATTAATTATTAAAAATACATTAACTATTCAAAATATATTATATTAAAACTTTATTAGCTCTTAAAAATATATTAGCTCTTAAAAATAAATTATTTTTTAAAAATATATTAATGATTAAAAATATATTAATGATTAAAACTATATTAACTTTTAAAAATATATTAATTATTAAAATATTTATTAAAAATATTTAATAATTAAAATATTATTAAAATTAATTAATTGATTAATTAATTAATTATTGCAGTTATTTTTATTATTAACAATCATTACTAAAATTTGATTAATGATTATTTGAAAATTTGAACTGACATAAATCTAAAATGATCGGGCCGATTTTATGTTTCAGTACACCCCTAATTTTAATTCCCAGATCCAAGGTATTCCGAAGATTTTAAATTATTTGTAACTAAGAAAGCATGAATGAAGGTCAAATCTTTTATTCAACAGAAAGCGTTAATTAAACTTTCAAAGGATTGTATCAGAAAAATAAAATATAAAACTTTTATTGAAAAATAAATTTGAAAATTGTTTTTAAAGTATTTTCCTTCAACATCAATGCTTAATTGAGTTATAGTAATAACGTTTCAATAAATAATGATTATTTCATTAGTTGCTGTACTAATGCTGTTCTAAATTATCAATTTTTTTTATCTAAGGCCTGTAACATTTAGAGGTCACGTAACATGAATTATTTTCGAAGTGAAAAAGATAGTTTATGGACTATTTTATTAATCTTTATAATAATTTAAATTTAATGATATGTGATGTTTTATTTTTAAGTAATATGAATTTGGTGTATGTCCTTAATCATTTTTTAAACAGTTTTACTTAACTTAAAATGAACAGGTGGAAGTTTATAGTTTTGAGATTAATTCGATTTCAATGAAGAGATAAGTTCAAAAAGATACTTAGTGTAAGATTTGTGATGGAAATATTTATTTGAAAAAAGTTATTTATTCTTTTATGGTATAAGGTTAAAACTGAAGGGGTCTTTACAAAAGCGATGAATAATACAAAAAGTTTTAAAATAAAAATGAATAGAAATGATTTGATGAATTCTGACATCTGTGCTTTTATGAATAGAAAAGGCGACGTTAAAACGTGCTTAGTATTTTCAGATAAGAATTTTTTATACGTTAAAAATGTAGATAAGTTTTGGCATATTTTTATTCAGTTTGTGGGGTTAACTTGAACTAAATAATGCATAACTTTCTAATGAGTAAAAGTTTTTCGAATATGTTCTCCGAAAACAAAAACGTTTGGTATATTTGGCTAATTTATTGCGATATTTAATTTTTTAATCACTAATATTTTACTATTAAAAATCAATTTTTTTTATCACACTTCCTTAGAGTTATTTCATCGTTTTATCATAATTTTCTTTTTCGCTACTTTCCATAGTTCAATGTAAAAGAAAAACTCAAAATACTTAATTTCTTTTAAATATTCTTTCCTAAATAACATAATTGGGAAGAATGACCATAGTTAAATAGTTGAGGATCTTTTATAAAAATAAGAAAAATAAAAACACAACTACTTTATTTATAAATTAATTCTGCAAAGAGTTCACATGAATTTTTTTATATCATGTGTAACCAATTTCGTAACGGAGGTGATTTTTTATTGTTTGATTTATTTATAATTAAATTTGTAAAAGTTACAATTTTATTGCTTAAAACAATAACAAAATTATGCATCCTATACTCAGGCGTTGCTTATTCAGGCATAACTTATACAGACCTAACTTAACATTCCAGCTGCATCGCGTTTTGCAGTGAAGGATGTCATTTAAGATTGTGCACTTTTTTGTGAAAACGATTTCTTTTGTTCTTTTTCTTCTGTGAACGTCAAGTTTTGAAAACAGCGCATATTCTCATACTTTTGAAACACACCCTATATCAAAATGAATCATTCTGAATATTTACATATAATTGAATAACCATAAATGCTTAAATTAATCTGTATCATTAAATATATTTGAATCAGTATGAATCAACCAATATATTCGCTTATTCTATGACCAACCAGTATGTTTCAACATACTTGAATCAACCAATATCTTCAAATAAACTTAAGTCACCTCGCATGTTCACATTTACTTGAATGACAGGTCAAGTAGTTAGGTCAGGCAACAGGTTAGGTCAAGCAGTCGAGTATTCACTTATACTTGACTGTTTGACCTAACAACTATGTTCACCAACACTTGAATCATCTTGCACATTACGTCTCAGCACCAGGGTTACAAACTTCTAGGAAAACTCATAGGGCACTCAGACGACTCGGACTCACATTGATGTTTTAATCACAGCCAAATGTGATTAAAACATCACATTTGATCTTAATTTTCAGCTACTTTGATGCGGCGTGTAACTAGTTCTCAGCATCGTCATACACCATTGTAAAGTTATACCTCTAGAAGAATTTATCAAGGTCTGATAAGTCAGGTGATTCAACAAGCTAATGCTGTTGACCATAGTAGACCATCACGTCCTATATACTTTTGTTAAATGTTATGTGCGAGTTGTACAACTTACTGTGCCAGGAAACCATTTCCGACCTTAATTGTTATGTGATTCCGAGTCTTTAGGTGAATTCTGCCTCTTCTACAAGTTTGCAACACTGGTGCTGAAACAACCAAACCTATGTATTCACAAATACTTGATTGAACCTATAGAGTCACATATGTTTGGTTCACTCTGTATATTTACATTTACTTACGTCAGATGGTTTAGATCCTGCTTATTCCCCAGGAGGCAAACTGGGGTGGGGCCCACAGACTCAAAACCATGATACAGGCTTCGCAACATTTCCTTACCGGTGATGAAGCTCTTTCGGTCCGTTATGGAATATACAACGACGTATCCATCTATTTTACCCATTAATTCCTGCCTTTCTAAGTTTGCAAGAGAAGTCTAGACATAATGAAATAATGAAAAACATTGCACATAAGTGAGTAAATAATAAACATATCATTTTGTAACAATGATAATCATCTGGAGATGTTCAAAAACCTTTTCTTTAATGTCACAACATTGAAAAGGAGTTTTTCACGCTTTATATTAAGTCACTATGGTATATTGTCATATTTTTGTCACCGTATATACAATATATATATTGTTATGGTATATACAATATATATATTGTTACGGTATATACAATACATATATTGTTACGGTATATACAATATATATATTGTTACGGTATATTGTCGAATATTAAAACCCAAACTGAACTGTTCTATCAACTTGAAACTTGGCATATTACACAGAGTGTCCACTAAAGTCTACTTTACCACTTCTCATTTAACTTGTACACGCTGACAGCTAGGTATACTGAAATAAGCATGCACTATCCAATCAGACTGCATATTACGCCACCTAGTGATAAAACCAGGCGTGCATATCTCGAAAACTATACAAATTAATTGAATAGCGTATTGCAGAAATGCCATAACCAACAAGAAATTCGAAAATGGGATAATATTGTTTTCATATCAAGTATTGGTAGATGCTTTGTTTAGTACAACCAATTAAAATAATGTTTTAGTATCATTTATCTGTCTTAAGATATTGTTTTAGTGGATAAACCCCTCAAGCGACTTCAGTTAGAGACTTTCTGCACTTAAATATAGATGGTTTCCAGAGGAGCGTACAGCGCCTCCACATCACTGATCTCTAACTGCAACTTCTGGATAGTGCATATTTGGTTATTGACTTGAAACTAAAGAAGGCTTAACAATCACAATAAAGATCTATTTTAACAACTTCCCCCAAAATTAGATAGAGTCCGTCTGTAACCATGGCAACCTATTTTGTAACATAGATGGGGAAACATTCAATTGGCTTCATCTGCTTACTGAGCAGAAACCGCTTATAATCTATCCAGAAGTTATAATTAGAGATCAGTAATCCACATTCGTACTTCTTGTTTCGGATTGCTTGCTTCTGAGTAATTGTTAGATTAGTTTTAAGAAAATCCTACTTTTTTCAAAGTACTCAATGACGTGATTATGCACTTTTCTTTTTAAAAGTTAGGAGATATCTAGCAATTCGAAACTTGACGTAGTGACTTCGCGTAAAAAGACGTATATCAGGCAAAAGAAAGGCCAAGAAATTCTATTACGATTGATACCTGTTAAGGATAACAAAAATGAAGGTACCATTGCATTATGTTTTGACTATGCAAAATTTGCCTTTGCCAAAATATACCAAACAAAGAGATTTTATACTTTCGTCAAATCTGGGTCAATGATTTCTGCATACATGATTTAAAATCAAATAAGTCTAAACTCTATCCGTAACACGAAGTGGAGACTAATAAGTATGTTCGTTCGTATTTCATTATTTTCAAAACTAATGTCCCACACAACCGCATCAAATAATTCTGCTTTTTAGTGATAGTCAGGAAAAAACAAAAATCATGCAGTTCCCTAAGGTTCCTAATTAACATTTGTAATCGAAGGAACTTTAAAGCCATCACTAATTTTTTTTTTATCCCAGGATGTAGACACTCATTTATAAGATGCAATAAGGAATTCGGGGTAGTTCTATGGTGCGGGCATACTCAATAATGGCGGATATATCACCTAAGTTTCAGGAACTATCTTTTTTGTTTGTTTTGGTGACGTACTTGTCTGATGTGAGTAATTGTTAATTTTCACAACGTGTCGTAACATAGCAGTGTTGATAAAAGTGAAGACAGTCTACAATTTTATAATGAATAAATTTAATTTATCTTATACTATCTGAATTGCTCAGTGTTGTCTGGGCTCAAATCGCTGTGACCCGTCGTTGCCCAGTATAACAGGACAAATAGATCCCGTGTTCTGGATTAGTCAAGATTTCTATAGAATCGGGGCAGTAGATCTTAAATTATTACCATGAGGATGAAAAATGGGTAGCTTTTATAAATTTCAAATAGCTAAGGATCTTTCTCTTGTTTCGAAGATCAAGTGTGCAACATTTCATCAAGATCGAAACAGAACTGAAGTTTCCCATAAAAAACATTCACACATAAATTAAAATAATCTTCTATATATACAGGGTGATTCCTAAAAAACGTTTCCTCCGGTGTTATCATACAGCTGTAAGATTACACAGGGTAACACCTTTTTCAATTCAGGACCAGCCCTTTTTCAAGTCGCGAATAGTCCATAATTTGAACCACGAATATCTTCGCCAATTTTACAGATAACATCATGACATTTTTTCTGTATTTTTACATATTATTGTAAACACTTTTCTAGTTAGACTTTCTTTGCCGATCTCCTTTGGTTTTTTTAGTTATTTTTGTAACTTTTATAAATCACCGCTAGGGGCGTTATAAGCTGTCTCAAAATATTTAGCATAGTTACTTTTCTATAAGTATACTCAACTTTCTTGCTTATACAAGACGTTATTTTAAATTTAAAGGGCTGAAAAGGACTTTAGGAATCGCCCTGTTTGTAGAAGATAGTTGTCTGGATAGGCACAATAACTCCTAACTTTACTGCTAGAAAGTATTGTACAGTACCCCCCCCAAAAAAACAGAACGATGGCTATATCTTTTGTTCTAATTGTTGAAATAACAAACAAAAGGTACCATTGTAAATCGTGGAAGGTTTTTAATAATTGTATGTAGTTTTTTTTTTATCATGAGGGGTCATCTACATATTAAAACAGAACCAAACTTTAAAAAGTTCAATAGCAACCTCATAATATTATTCCATATTTGGATTCAGCATTAAAAAAGAATGCGAAATACAAAAATTCGTAATTTTCTAATGAATGGTTTGTAATTTAAATGATAAAAAGAAAATGATAAATTAATGTTAAAAAAAAAGTTGTTTTTTTGGCCATAAATACTTAAATAATTAATATATTTCAGTAATTTTTTTTTCAAAAGGTAGTTTGTAAATGGCCAAACATAAATAGCAATCAGCTTTTGAATCAATTTCTTTTTTAATAATTAATTAATAAAGCAATTAAAATTTTTTTTTGAATAGAAACATATATTTTTTTTTGCTTTCATTAGATTTACCATGGTCTAAAACCCCCCATAATTTTTTTCTTTCCATTTTGACTATTAGTTCTCGATTTTTTAGAGAAAATGTACAAAACGCTCATTTTAAGGGACCGTATAGTAGACGACTTTTGAAAACTATCAAAGATTAATTCAAGGTAAACTAGAGGTATGGAAAATCGCATAACGTTCAATTATCGTATAACCAATAGTTTAAAAACTAAGAAACACGCTTTAATAGGAAAGTGAACTAAAAAGTAGAAGATAATTTTAAATAAGTTTGAAATAAGAATAGAGTGATTAACAAGAAATATTTATTTTATCGTAAAAAAGCGTGGGGTGCTTGATGTCAATTTTTGTAAATATTTGATGACAGATATTGGTAAAAGTAGAGCCATTATGAAAATATCTTAAAAAGCACCCCTCGCTTTTGTACGATAAAATAAATATTTCTTGTTAATCACTCTATTCTTATTTCAAATTATCTTCTACTTTTTAGTTCACTTTTCTATTAAAGCGTGTTTCTTAGTTTTTTAATCTATTGATTATTTTCTACTTTTTAGTTTGATTTTCTATTAAAGCGTGTTTTTTAGTTTTTTAAATTATTAATTATTTTTTCTGTAAACTATAATTTTTTTTTTTTAATTTGCTTTCTTAAATTCCATTTATTTAAAACAACATTTTTTAAGCAATTTCAATAAATTATCCTTTAAAAATTTTACTGAATCATGTGACTTTTTCATTTTATAAATAATTTCAATGATCTAGTTACATTTGCGTTTATAGTGAAATATTTCTGTAAAATATTCATGCTTTGCTAAATACTGTTTACTAATGCCTACATTTAATATTTATTAATTTTCTAATTATCAGTAGTATTCGTTATATTTCTGCAATTACAGTTTTCGATATTTTATTTATTTCGTGTGAAGAATGCACATCTTGAATGTTGTAAATAAATTATGTTACTTTTGCATTTACTTGCTATTTTTGTATTAATCTTAAACATGACACTATAAATCCAAGTACTTTCTATGCAATTTTAGACTAATACTTGTATTTTTTAATCTTCGTGAAACGCGCCACATTGACCGTTCTATTTCTCCCGCTGTGAAGAAGAACCTTAAAAATACCTTTCGTTTTATGGAAATTCTCCCTGAAGATCGGTCAAAAAATCGTGGAAATATTTTCTCTCATAAGTGACGTGTTTTTCAACATAATGCAACGAAATTTGGTATTTAGGGTAAATGATGTATTCTGAATCGAATGAAATGATAAAAAATAAGGGTTCATATTGAAATTTTCAAAGATAGCGTTACTTTTACTTTGTATATGGCCCCTCAAGAAAAAAAAATTGCATCAGATATATAGAAAATCGCAAGCAAAACATTTTGGTGCAAACCGTAAGATTCTACGATAATTAGAACCGAAGATATAGCCATCGTTCTGTTTTTTTTTTGGGTACTGTACCATACCTTTACCATAACTGACTCATGGCCATTGTACTGTACCTAAACAAAATTTTCATGGCAATAGCTTTCGGCGTATAAATGTAAATGGCTTTTGTTGGCACCCTATATACGTAACACGATTGCAATATTGTATTTTAGAATCAAACGAGCATAAGTCCAAATTTGGCGATTTTTGCTTTATCGCAGACTTTGTCTTCAAAGTTCGTTTTCTATGAAAACATAGCTCACTGAAAATATTTCTACATCATTTAAAGAGTGTTATAACATAGTTTTATAAAGATTGTCCAATGGGAAAAGTATAATTTTTTTTCCACTCTCCTGTAAAGTTTTCCGACTGTTAGTTAAGCTCGTTCGGTTCTGACGTACAGAATATTCCTTTTTCTTAATTAATTTATGCAATTTTTCCTAGTGAGGTGAACTATATTTTATCGTGCTTTTACTTAAATCAATCAGTTGTACTTTTGAATTTTATTACTCTTTACATATTTATAGTCGTAATAATTTGACATATGCTATCCCTATGGCAACACATTATTCAGATACAATAACGAATCATTAGTAATTAAAAATAAATCTTCATAATTATTACTTTTTGCACTTACGTAATACATATGTGTATAATTAGTAAAGTACTCGTCTGTTACTCAGTAGCTTTGGTACATTTATCTTTAGATGTTCTACCTTAATTTATTATAATCCCATCAAAGAAATCGGCATCGTTTTGCCACCATTATACTACCGCCATAACTTAAATTATCCTTACTCAAAACTTCTAAAACTTCATATTTTGCAGTTTCTGATTCGGCCTAAGTGAAAAATACTTTTTGTCATCAAAAGGCCATTAATACAATTCCATAGAAATCAATCCAATGACAAAGAAATATGTATTTCTTAAAGGCGAATAAGAAATTGTAAAATTATGTATTTAAAAAAATTTGGAGTTACTTGCGCTTCAACTTTTATCTATGATGGCAGTATTACTTTTCGGTTTTAATGAAACCTTAAAGTGTTTATTTTTAATTCGAAGCAAAAACGACTGCTGTAAATACATTCAATTTTGAAATTAAACACCGAAAAAATGTAAACATCATTTGTGTCAGTACTAAACAATTTATAAAATTCAGAATAAATCTTAAATTATTTAAGTTTTTGCTTCAACTGATCTGGCTTAACTGTTAAAAACAAAACTTTCCAATCTAAAAAATGTTTTTTTAAAAATTCGAAAACTTCAAAATTTTGATATTTTCTAAATTTGATATATCTAAAACACTTTTTAAAAAGTCACTTCATTTTTGCATAAAATTGCTTCTTATAATTCATATCAAAAATTGTCTTCATGATTTTTCAATAAAGGAATTAGAAAAAATAAAAAATAAAAATAGCGTGTGCTAAAACTGTATAATATTCATAGTTGACATAGCTCCAAAAACTTTAAAAAGAATAAAAATAAATAAAGAAACATAATCCTTGAAAACAAACTAAAGAAATATATATGAAAAATAATTGTGGGAAGTTTCATAGATTTATAACAAGTAGTTTTTAAGTTATATCAATTTAAACTAAAAAAAGGGACAAAAAGCTATCATCGAGAAAAACAGTTTCAAAGTTTCAAGATAGCATGTCTGAGATACAGTTGTCATGTAACAAAAACTTAAATATTTCAAGTTCTACTAATGATAGAAACACAATTCTTATGCTATTTTATTCAAAAAGATTTGTGTTATATTTTACAACAATAAAATTAGTTTAGAGATTAAAAAAAATTTTGAGTTCCAGACCCCCTTAAGGTAAATTATGATGGCTGAACTCGGATATTTTTCGGCTGCTATTTTTGGTCTTATTATACTTAGAACTGTTATTTTTCTTTAAACGCGTAGTAATATGATACATGAAAAATAAAAGGACAATTTCAATATCGCCCAATGATATCTGTTGAAAAATAACTTTTAAAATAGCATAATTAAATGAAATTTTTCAAAATATTCTTTTGTCTTTTTATAGTCTAATTTTTCTTTTGATTTTGAGGGTTCCACCACCAAGAAATGAATTCGAAAGTCATAAATATCATCAATGCCTACTACTAAAACACTCACAAAAACAAACTAGACTTTGCAAAAAAGCCTGCCAAGTAGCGGTTGTTGTTGGCAATCTCTATTGTTACCCATAAGTACCAGCAATCCTTTCTTTTGACTATATTACACCCAATAAACCGAATTGGAATCGTAGAGAAACACCCTGTCTGAGTGGATTTCTCTCTAGAAAAGTCAATAAAAGTCACTTACATCAGAATGTTTTATACTGGTGATTTATGGCGTTTAAAGCCAAAATGACGTAAATCAGGTTTCTAAAGTATTAGAGTATTAGCGGTAAGGGAAAGTGATGGAATTGTGCACGCTGCAGTAAAAACATTAATTTCTTACACTTTTAAATTTTTTTTTAAAAATTTACTCTGAGTGTCAACGAAGAACATTCATTACTAAATGTAGCTTTGTTAAATGTTTTCTAAAACAAATCGATGCAGTTTGTAAAATTTTACCAACTGTACCTATTTTAAATTAAATATCATCAAACGGGGTGACTGATAGTGGTTGGTGGGGTGGTTTTGTGCCACACGTATTTTTTAAGATATATAGGTATATACGCCAATAGGCGCAAAGTGCGCATACTGGAGTTTATGAAATATACAGCTCAAATTATCATTTAAAAAAAAGGTACAATGTTTGTGCAAGTGAAATGTGTTAGACACCATTGTTAGATTGATACTAATATCTCATTTAGGCCTAAAAATAAACATATAATGATTGTTGTTTTACCCATCGATATACACTACTTGTCGGTATTGGTAATAGAGGTCGGAAATATCGTTCAAAATAAATATCGATACTATATCATTGCATGTAAAAGATATCGATAAATCGATACATGATTTTTTAATTTGATTTTCAATTTTGCCAGAAATGAAGTTTTTCGGGGCAAATATCTACTTTTCATGAATTTATGCCATTGTTTTAATAAATAAATTATAGAAATTGTTTTAATAAATAAATTATATTATCAATCAGAATAAATAAAATACATTTAGATGTCAATGCATAAATTAACATTTATTTTTAAAGAAGAAATTTTTAAAAGTAGTTTACCGCATATTTTTCCCGATAGAGTTGTTTTTAATATTTAAAATTAGATGCGAAATCCAGGCACGCGATGGCAATAGAAACAGAGCTATGTTAATGACTACTAATTAATGTTCTTATCTTTCCATTACATTATGTTTTCTTTTTGTTTAGGGTGCCATTAAGACTGTCTCTCGGCCAAGTCCTAACTTTAGTTTTGAAGTTTTTGTAAAGGGAATAAAGAAAAAAAAAAAAAAAAAAAAAAAAAGATGGAACTACAAAACAATCATAAAAAAATTTAAAATATTTGAAAATATCGTTATATCGGTAACTTGTATCGATATTTTTATTAAAGATATTTAAAAAAAATATCGATAAAAATATCGTCGTATCGATATATATCGCCGACCTTTAATTGGTAACCAACTATGAAGTAAATGAAACATTATCTATCTGTCAGAGGAGTGAACAATTGTCTTCAAACAGTGTCTATCGTTACTTCAAAACCTACAATTTAATATTCGGGTATCGAGTGTATGTGGATTGTTTTTTTTATTGCATTGAAAGCTCTTGTGAACTTGTGAATCTCGGCTAGACCATATATTCAGTTAATATACCAATAAATTCAAGTTTTTTTTTCAATTCTACCTCGTGGAAGGTTTTTAATAATTGCATGTAATTTTTTTTTGTCGTGAGGGGTCATCTACATATTAAAACAGAACCAAAATTTAAAAAGTTCAATAGCAACCTCATAATATTATCCCATATTTGGATTCAGCATCCAAAAAAATGTCGAAATACAAAAATTCGTAGTTTTCTAATGAATGGTTTGTAATTTAAATGATAAATTAATGTTAAATAAAAAAATTGTTTTTTTTTTTAGCCATAAATGCTTAAATAATTAATATATTTCAGTAATTTTTTTGTCAAAAAGTAGTTTGAAAATGACCAAACATAAATAGCAAGCAACTTTTGCATCAATTTCTTTTTTAATAATTAATTATTAATTAATAAAACAATTTTAAATTTTTTTTTAATAGAAACATAATTTTTTTTTTGCTTTTATTAGATTCACAATGGTCTGAAACCCCACCACAATTTTTCATTTTGACTTTTAGTTCTTGATTTTTTTGCGAAAATGTAAAAAACGCTCACTTTAAGGGACCGTATAGTAGACCACTTATGAAGACTATCAAAGATTGATTCAAGGTAAACTAGAGGTGTGGAAAATCGCACAACTTTCAATTATCGTAAAATGGGGTGAATAGGAACAGCGGGGTGAAAGTAACAGAATTTCTTGAGATTACAAAAAATATATATATATATTTATATATATATATATATATATATATATATATATATATATATATATATATATATATATATATTATTTTATACAAACAAAGCAGTTTTATTTTTTGTATATATATTTTTAATCCGTCTAACGTGTTTGGAATCGTGGAACATATGTTTTGTGTGGTTTTCAACAGTGTCCTTTTTTTAAAAAAAAATTTATTTCCTTAAATTACATTTATTTAAAACAACATTTTTTAAGCAATTTCAATAAGTTATCCTTTAAAAATTTTACTGAATCAGGTGATTTTTTCATTTTATAAATAATTTCAACGATCAAGTTACATTTGTGTTTACAGTGAAATGTTTCTGTAAAATAATCACACTTTGCTGAATACTGTTTGCTAATGCCTACATTTTATATTTATTAATTTTCTAATCATCAGTAGTATACGTTATACTTCTGCAATTACAGTCTTCGATATTTTATTTATTTCGTGTGAAGAATACACATCTTTAACGTTGTAAATAAATTATGTTACTTTTGCGTTTACTTGCTATTTTTGTATTAATCTTAAACATGACACTATAAATCCAAGTAGTTTCTATGCAATTTTAGACTAATATTTGTATTTTATAAAGTCGTGAAACACCGCACTGACCGTTCGATTTCTCCCTCTGTGAAGTAGAACCTTAAAAATACCTTTCGTTTTATGGAAATTCTCCCTAAAAATCGGTCAAAAAATGGTTGAAACATTTTCGCTCATAAGTGACGTGTTTTTCAACAAAATGCATTGAAATTTATTATAAAGAGTAAATGATGTATTCTGAATCGAATGAAATGATAAAAAATAAGGGTTCGTATTGAAATTTTCGAAGATAGCTTTACTTTTACTTAGTAAACGGTCCCTCAAGAAAAAGAAATTGCGTCAGATATATAGAAAATCGTAAGAAAAACATTTGGTGCAAACCGTAAGATTCTACGATAATTAGAACCGAAGATATTGCCATCGTTCTGATTTTTTTGGGGGGTACTGTACTAAGTCAATCCACTTTAAGGGGTGAGATTGAGTGATAGCAATACAGATCCACTGCTCTTACTGAACATAGATTATATTTGAACTTATAAACTGGAATCGGAGATGTACAGTGCGCAAAAAAAAAAAAAAAAAAATCATCCGAATGATGACAATATCTTGTATTCTAATTAATGAAAAAGCAAAAGTCAAGTACCATTGTAAATTGTGGAAGGTCTTTATCAATTGTATATAATTTTTTTTTTTGTCATGAGGGGTTATCTGCTTATATTAACACTAAACCAAACTTTAAAAAGTTCAATGGAAAACCCATAATTTTACACCATATTTAGATTTAGAATCCAAAAAAACCCGTCTAAATACCAAATTTCATAATTTTCTAATGAGTGATTAGTAATTTAAATGATGTCACAAAAATTACAAATTAATGTTAAAAAGAAAATTTGTTTTTTTTTAGCCATTCATTATTAAATTGTTAATATATTTTAGCAAAGTTTGTTTCAAATGATAGTTTGTTTGAGGCCAAATATAAAAATCAATAATAATTTTTTATAATTAATTATTAATTAATAAAACAATTTTTTAAATTTTTTAAATATAAATATATATATTTTTTGCTTCCATTAGAATTATCATGGTCGAAAACCCCTCCAGATTTTTTTTTCATTCCATCTTGACTTTGGTTCTCAATATTTTAGCAAAAATGTAAAAAAGCTCACCTTAATGGACCGCGCGTAATAGATTACGTCTTGAAGCATGCAAAATGTTCGATTCTTCCGCACTATAAAGAAATTTGCCCTCAAGATCGTCCAAAACATTTTCGCTTATAAGTGACGTGTTTTTCAACATAATGAACTAAAATTTGGTATCTATGGTAAACGAAGTAATCTAAATCGAATGAAAACATAAAAATAGGGGTTAGTATTGAAATTTTTAAAGAGAGAGAGTTAAATTTACTTAGTATACAATCCTCTAAGAATTTTTTTTTGTACCAGGCATATAAAAAATCGTAAACAAAATATTTTGGTGCAAACTGCAAGATTCTACGATAATTAGAACCAAAGATATAGCCATCATTCGGATTTTTTTTTTTGTGTACTGTATATTGCATTAGGTGTCCAATAAAATAATAGTGCTTTTTTATGCAATACTATACTTGGTAAACACAATAACATAAAATAGTTATTTTTCAATTTGTAATTATTGTGGGTAAGCTAGCTACAAAATTCCAGTGGAATACAGAAAGCTAAACAAATTGATATCTGTGAATGGAAGGTTGAATATATTTTTGAGATTCTTACCGTGCCTGGAGTGTCATAGAAAAACAAGGAATATTCCCTATCTTCCACAGTAACTCGTCTCTCATATGTCAGGAGCTCTCCACGGATGTATTCATGCAAATACCTCTTCGTCAAGTACCGAACTATGAGAGCTGAAAAAGTAACACTGATGTAACTATTGACAGTGATATAACGACCATTTTAAAACTACGAGCACGAGTCTCATTGTCTATACATTGGAAGGGTTATTTAATATTTACATATAAAAATGTAATAAGCCCTAGAGTTGGTTGGTAGGAGACACAATCTCTTTTTCAAATCCTATGCAAAATATACTTCTTCGTCAAGTACTGAATTATGACAGCTGAAAAAGTAACATTGATGTAACTATTGACAGTGATATAATGATCATTTTAAAACTACGAGCACGAGTCTATCATTGTGTATACATTGGAAGGGTTATTTAATACTTACATATAAAAATGTAATAAGCCCTAGAGTTGGATGGCAAAAAAATATAAGACACTATCTCTTTTTTAAATCCTATGCAAAATAATATGAACATTCATCCAATGCAAATATACTTCGTCAATTACTGAATTATGACAGCTGAAAAAGTAACATTGATGTAACTATTGACCATGATCTAAAAATTATTTTAAAGCTACTTGTAGGAGTCTATCATTACCTATGCATTGGAAGGATTAATTGATATTTACCTATAGAAATTTTATAAGCCTTAATACAATTTGAGTTGGTTGAGAGAATAATAAAAGATAAATATTTTTCAAATGGACAAAATAATATGAACATACATCCAAACGAAAAGCGCTTATTTGGAGATGCTTTACTGGTACACTACGCAAGAAAAAAAAAAGGGGAAAAAATCAGAATGATGGCTATATCTTGTATTCTAATTAATGAAATAATAAAAGTCAAGTTCCGTTGTAAATTGTGGAAGGTCTTTAGTAATTGTATATAATTTTTTTTTTATCATGAGGGGTCATCAACATTTTAAACTAAACCAAACTTTAAAAAGTGCAATGACAACCCCATAATATTATACTATATTTAGATTTAGAATCCAAAATAACGTCTAAATACCAAATTTCATCATTTTCTAATGAGTGGTTAGTAATTTAAATGATGTAAAAAAATGGCAAATTAATGTTAAAAATAATTTTTTTTGAGCCATAAATACTTAAATAGTTAATATATTTTAGCAGTTTTTTTTTTCAAACGATAGTTTATTAAAGCCCAAACATAAATAACATGCAACTTTCGTTTTAAACAGTTTTTAATAATTAATTATTAAATGATAGAACAAGTATTAAATTTTTTTGTAAATCGAAACATGTTTTTTTTTCTTCCATTAGAATTAACATGGTCGAAAACCCTTCCAGAATTTTTTTCATTTCATTTTGACTTTTGGTTCTCCATATTTTAGCAAAAATGTAAAAAAAGCTCACTTTAAGGGACCGTGTAATATAAATTACGTCTTGAAGGATGCAAAACTTTTACTTCTTCCCTGCTTTAAAGAGATTCGCCCTCAAGATCGGTCAAAACATTTTCGTTCATAAGTGACGTGTTTCTCAACATAATGAACTGAAATTTGGTTTCTAGTGAAAACAAAGTATTCTAAATCGAATAAAAGCATAAAAAATAGGGTTTCATTTTGTAATTTTTAAAGATAGATCTAAATTTACTTAGTATACAGCCCTCTAAGAAAACTGACAAATAGAAAATCGCAAACAAAACATTTTGCTGCAAGCTGCAAGATTCTACGATAATTAGAACCGAAGTTGTAGCTATCGCTAGGATTTTTTTGTTTTTGCGTACTGTACATACATTTTAATTTGAGACAAGGTCCTGAAGACAACTGTTTTTTACGGGCATTATCTTTTATTAATTCTTTTGCTTTCTAGCAACTATTTGTTTCGGAATAGTCTAACCCAGATGTTTTGAATTTCTTCCAGTGTTTTGTTAAGGAGATGACGTCTGACTAGATTTTGCGTCGGCTGTCACAACAGTTGATTCAGCACTTCATTCCACACCCATAAGTTCTGCTGTTTTATAACTGATGTTCCTGTAAGGCTATTAGCACAATTCTGTTGAAGTCTAAGAGGTCATACATAATGATATTTGTCTGCAAATAGTATGTACACATAAAATTCGTATGATCTTTGCTGCTTGACTGAAACTTTCAAAGTTACAAATATCAGATAGCAGTGTACTGTGCTAGATGACATGATATTATATCCATCACGAAATATAATATTTTATTCCTTGAGTGTTCGTATTATTCTATTCAAAATCTGTATTTATCAGTATATAATTTAAGTGAAAAAAATACACAGTTATTTAAAAAAATACGATCTAACAAAAAAACATGTTACTTCTATGGAATAATCAAAGTATATTTTTAAAGAGCTAATTTGGAAGCATAAAATATAAAATTTAAATAACTTTTCTAACTAAATTGATTTAATCAACGCAATAATATTGTTTAATAAGCCACTATAAATAATTCATTTTAAATTAAACTAAAAATCGAAACATTGAAAAAAAATCAAAAAATTGAAAAAGAGGTGTTAAGTAATAATTTACATTATTTGTATGATTAAGTTTTAGAAGATTAAATGATATACAAAACTCCATATTTATTTGAAATAATTTCCAACACCTAAGCGCTTCATTAATTTTAAGCTTATTTTCACTTTATAACTACTTTTAATGATGTATTTTATCTTTAGTGCTATTTCCTTGAAAATTAGCATTTAAGTTGCAAATTAAATGAAGAAACAAGCACGTTCATGTGTTATCCAACAACTTCTTACAGTATCTTGAAAGATACTCTGTGTCATAGAAATTATTGAAAGTGATTTTAATGCATAAATTAATTTTTAATTTCCCTTTGATACATTGTAATTCAATGCGGGATGCAGACAAATAGATTACTTTCTTAATTAAAACTGTAAAACTCTATAAAAAATGTATCAGCTGTATTTATTAAAGCATCGTAAGATGACATATAAGTTGTTTTTCTCTAAATTCGGGGAATAAATATAAAATAATATACTTAAAATCTGAAGATTTAAAGAGGGTTGTCCTGAAACATATGATCCACGCGTAACAAAAAAACAAAACAAAAAAGTGTAAAAAGTTAGTAAGTGTAACCAAAAATTACCTCGAGCAAAAATATAAAACCATTTATTACCAATACGTATTTTTATTCAATGAAAGATTCTTAAAAAAAAAGAGCAAATTCTAAACACTATAAGTTTCACAAAAGGGCGTTCCAAAATGATTTTTCTTGTGCTTATGTTGCCATCTGTTTCCCTAAGGTGTGTTACTAATGGTGGAAAAAGTTAAAATTGAGGATGTAATTACTTGGACCTTTTAAAATACTTATTATTAATTAATACCTTTCTTAACATGGTAGTACATTTGTTACCATCGGGTCTTGATGGCTAAGAAGAAGAGTTTAACTTTTGTATTTTTATACTGTTCGCTTGCTTTATGCACAAGAACAAAACCGCCGTTTATGTATAAAATCGTAAAATGCAAGTTTATTAATTGAAGCTCATGTCATTAATAATCATTAAGCAATCAATTATCAGAAAAACTATTAGGAAGAAAACTAACAACAAATCCGGAAAGATTATCACACGCAACGAAACCCTACTTATTCAACATGTTGCATTGCCTGTGGAATAGTGACCCAAGTGATATAAGTTCGCTTAGACGTATTCGTCTCATTTTCGACGTAAATTTAATCTTTCAACATCTGTTTGCGAAAAAAGAGGAAGAAAAATGACAACAAATTCGAAAAGGTTATCACACGCCACGAAACCCTACTTATTCACCATGTTGCAATACCTGTGGAATAGTGACCCAAGTGACATAAGTTCGCTTAGACGTATTCGTCTCATTTTAGAGGTAAGTTTAATCTTTCAGCACCTGTTTGCGAAAAAAGAGGAAGAAAAATAACAACAAATCCGAAAAGGTTATCACACGCCACGAAATCCTACTTATTCAACATGTTGCACTGCCTGTGGAATAGTGACCCAAGTGACATAAGTTCGCTTAGACGTATTCGTCTCATTTTCAACGTAAGTTTAATCTTTCAGCACCTGTTTGCGAAAAAAGAGGAAGAAAAATAACAACAAATCCGAAAAGGTTATCACACGCCACGAAACCCTACTTATTCACCAAGTTGCACTGCCTGTGGAATAGTGACCCAAGTGACATAAGTTCGCTTAGACGTATTCGTCTCATTTTAGAGGTAAGTTTAATCTTTCAGCACCTGTTTGCGAAAAAAGAGGAATAAAAATAACAACAAATGAGAAAAGGTTATCACACGCCACGAAATCCTACTTATTCAACATGTTGCACTGCCTGTGGAATAGTGATCCAAGTGACATAAGTTCGCTTAGACGTATTCGTCTCATTTTCGACGTAAGTTTAATCTTTCAGCACCTGTTTGCGAAAAAAGAGGAAGAAAAATAACAACAAATCCGAAAAGGTTATCACACGCTACGAAACCCTACTTATTCACCAAGTTGCACTGCCTGTGCAATAGTGACCCAAGTGGCATAAGTTCGCTTAGATGTATTCGTCTCATTTTAGAGGTAAGTTTAATATTTCAGCACCTGTTTGCGAAAAAAGAGGAAGAAAAATAACAACAAATGCGAAAAGGTTATCACACGCCACGAAATCCTACTTATTCAACATGTTGCACTGCCTGTGGAATAGTGACCCAAGTGACATAAGTTTGGCTAGACGTATTCGTCTCATTTTAGTGGTAAGTTTAATCTTTCAGCACCTGTTTGCGAAAAAAGTATCTTTTAACCATCACAAACTTCACTATAAGAAATGTGGAATAGTAACCCCTCAGCCACATACACCGACGATACAGACTTTAACGAGTATCCGTAATGACTACAAATATAGAGAAACAATAATATAACCCATAAAAATAATTTTTTTCATGTTAATCTCTTATATGCATTACCAATCTTTATATTCATTAACATAACACCGATTCTGTTGTCAGTATATGCTTGGTGTTTGCCTCTAATTTAAAATATTGAAAACATATATATCCATAAGCAAAATACACGGCAAACTAAGTTTAAAATTTATTTATTAAAAATGAATGTGTAGTTATGCATTCAAATCGAAGTATCTTTTATTTATTCTGATTAAAATAATTTTGGCAACAGGAAAGAGTTTCAACAATGTCGGTTAAATGGGATTTATTAGTATTCCAAAACGATTACGGAAACATGTGTAAAATCAACCTTTTAGTGACAGTGACATCCCTCAAAACTTGAAAGAATGCATTGTCATCGACATCGAATCTACCGGCCGAGTCTCAATCCCATCAGATGACGGCCAGTGGGTAAATAAGGCTTCCGCAGATTTGCCGGCCGTCACACACAAACGAAATCGAAGTTACTTTTAAGGATTTAAAAAAGAGTTGTGTTAAAAAAATAAACAGATATGAAATATTAATATAGATCTAAACTCTACCCTTTGATCACTTTGTATAAGAAATACTATAAGGATTTATCAATATTCCAAAACGATTATGGAAACGTGTGTAAAATCAACCTTTTAGTAACAGTGACATCCCTCAAAACTTGAAAGAATGCATTGTCATCGACATCCTATCTATCGGCCGAGTCTCAACCCCATCAGATGACGGCCAGTGGGTAAATAAGGCTTCCGCAGATTTGCCGGCCGTCACACACAAACGAAATTGAAGTTAAGGACTTAAAAAAAGAGTTGTGTTAAAAAAGTAAACAGCAATGAAATATTAATATAGATCTAAACTCTGCCCCTTGATTACTTTGTATAATAAATACTGTTTGAGATATAAACTCGCAGTTACGCTGAACCAGACATTGGCAAAGTGTAGGTACACTGCATAAATACCATTGCTAGAAAATAAGGATACCTATTTGATGTCGTTGGTTGAGGGAAACCACATTCCCCTGTTTTATCAACATTTTTATAAAACAATTTTGTAAATGGAATTCCACTCCTATTTCGTATGACACTAATAAGTCACGATTCATGTTGTAATGCTCTGTTATAATATTTTTAAGTGCTATTTATTTGATTTTACCCTTTGTGTTTTGAGTTTGACTTTTTATGTTGTATAAAAGCTTCCAACGTACCTCAAGGTCCTTTAGTTTTAAAAACATATTGGAATTTTGAGTTTGTTATTAAAAAATTAAGAAGTAATAAAGTCAGTGGTTTAGTTTGAGTACTTAATTTCTTTTTTTTGTTATTTTAATTTTTTTTATATTTTATTTTCTTCGGTATTATCGGTATTTTCTTCAATGTTTCTAAGGTATAAAAGCGATACTGGATAACCTCAGTACATTTTTTCGCTAGTTTTCTTTACCAAAAGGAATATATTTGTATTGTAATGATGTTTTAGTGCGTTTGCTGATACTTCCTTTCTACAATAATTAGTGCTTCAAGCGACCAAGTAATTGACATGGTTTAAAAATTACTTTTACTTGAGTTTGAAAACTACTTTGAAACTTTTTTTGTTAATTTTTTTACGTATATATGTTTTGAAACTTTTACGCTAGAAAGTTTAACATATATAACATATTTAATATATATATTTAAAAAGGATTTAAATATAATCCATAAAAGCAGAGTTTTATTAAAATCCTTTATATGTATTGTCAATTTTTATATTCATTAACACAGCGCCGATATCAAAAAACATTTCTATTAGCCAAACGGGCGGCAAACTACGTTTCAAAACTTATTTATTAAAAATGAAAGTGAATTTATGCTCTCACATCCAAATATCATTTATTTATTCTGAATAAAGCAATTTAATTATTTATTTATTGAAAAACATTTTGGCTACAGGAAAGAGTTTCAACAATGATCGGTTCAATGCCCTTTTAACGCGATAGGATGACGGCAAGTTGATTTATTAGTATTCAGTAAAAGCGACCTTTTAGTGACAGTAACGGCTCCAAAATTTGATAGAATGCATTGTCACTGATATCGAACCTATCTGCCAAGTTTCAGCTCGATTGGATGACGGCAAGGGGGTTAATAAGGCTTCCGCAAATTTGCCCGCCATCGACAAAACCACACAAATTATCGAAGTTAATATAAAGGATTTAAAAATGAAACTGAGCCATAAAAAATGATTAAGAGTTACTTATATTTTTGCTACTAAGTAATTTGTTCTTTAAAAAAATATTTTTTTTAATAACTGATGGCTTATATGCATGTTATTAAACTTTTTTGATAAAAAAAGTCGTTTAATTATTATTTCTTTTCTCAACACAAAAGGTGACTTATCTCATGTTTTTGAATTTTTCTTTCTCGAGAAAAGTTATTTATCTGGAAATTTTGAGAAAATATTTTGAAGCAAAGTAAAAAACAGCCAAGTATCGTATTTTTTAGAGACTCAAAGAGTTTTTAGAGTTTCAAAGAGTTTGTTGATGCAAATAGGATGTGGCAGTTTTCAGTCAGGGACGTTAATGTTAAACATTGATTTTTGACCAAAATCTTAAACTAATGATCCTGAAAAATAGGATTTCCCCCAGTTGGATAACTTTTTCATTTGCATTAAGATACAAGGTGAAATAAGATGACGACACATAAAATAATACAACCCATAAAAACAAAGTTTTTAATATAAATCCTTTATATTCATTGCGAATTTTTATATACATTAACACAGCGCCGATTCTGTAAACAGCGTGTTCTTGGTGTTTGCATCTAATTTTAAATATCAAAAACATTTCTATTAGAGAAATGTGCGGTAAACTACGTTTAAAAATTTATTTATTAAAAATGAACGCGAGTTTATGCTCTCACATCCAAATATCATTTATTTATTCTGATTAAAGTAATTTTATTATTTATTTATTAAAAAAAATTATTAACAGGAAATAGTTTCAACAAAGGTTTATTAAATACTATTTTAACGCGACTGAATGACGACAAGTTGGTTTATTAGTATTATTTAAAGCGACCTTTTAGTGACAGTAACAGCCACAAAATTTGATAGAATGCATTGTCATAGACAGCAAATCTATCTGCCAAGTTTCAGCTCAATTGGATAAACTCAAGGGGGTTAATTAGGTGTCTGCAGATTTCCTCTCTATCGACACACACACACAAAATCGAAATTAATATAAAGGAATTTAAAAAATAGGAAGATCCGCTGTTCATTTACGAATACCATCAACATTTACAACTTGTACTTATAAAAACCATTCTCATACATAACTTTCTTTTGACTATTTTCACGTAATGTTATATACATGCAGTACTCATAGCTCAAATGTAAAATACTATAAGTCCATGAGAATCGACCCCAGCATGCCACACTGCAATCCCATATAAAATGAGTAGACTTCTCTTTAATGTGACAGACAGACCAGACCTTACTACATCTCCAGACCAGGGCCGTAGGTGGGGGGGGGGGGGGGATTGACGAGTCATCCTCCCCGAAATTGTATTAAATCTTGTTTCACCACTTCCTCATCTTTTTTTGTGTTACTTGTTATATGTATGTACATTAAAAGTTATTCACGTAATAGATGTAATATGAGTTTAAGTCTCTTAATTCTAAAAATATTACAAATGAGCCCCCCTCCCCCACCTTCATCCACTTCCGCGAAAAAAATCCTAACTGCTGACTAAATCCAGACCATGTAAAAATGTTTTTCCGGCTCAATTTATCTCTGCCGCAAGCAAATAAACAACCCGATTATAATAATTCGCTATGTTACATGAATTTAAAAATTATGACTGAGTTCTTCCAACCACTGTTAAAAAAAAAAAAAAAAATCCTTTCCCCAAATTTGGTTCCCATTTAGCTACAACCAATATTTGTGACTTAGTTTTACGATTTAATGGTGCTACCTTGGATCGTAAGCCCCATTAAATCGTGAAACTAAGCACCAAATGGTGGATGTAGCTAAATGAGAACCAATTTTTGGTGCAAGGTGGAATAAAATTTTTAACAGTGAATTTAATGTGTTCCAAATGGTTCTAGTCAAAGTTTTGGGTGAGGTTCAGACACTATTTCTGAGACACATTCAATTGAATCCAATATTTTGTTTTTTTCGTCGGAATGTTTTCGCTTGAATCAGCCCCTAATGGTTTGATTACACTATTAAAAATTTGGGTCCAACTTGCACCAAAAATTGGTTCCCATTTAGCTGCAAGCAATATTTGGTGCTTAGTTGTACTACTTAATGGTGCTTATGAACCGAGGTAGCCCCATTAAATCGGGAAACTAAGTACCAATTATTGGTTGCAGCTAAATGGGAACTAATTTTTAGTGCAAGGTAGAGTGAAATTTGTAACAGTGTAGATAGCAAATAGAAGGAAAAGTTTACTAATTACGGTGTCGATTTAACACTAATTGGTATACCATGATTATATTCTGTAAATATTGAGAGGAAAAAGTTTTAAACTCATTGAGCGGTAAGTGCCGATTTAGTGTAGAAAAGACAAGAGTGAAAAGACTTATGCTGTTTCTCTGGTATTGTCTCTTAACCCTCTCGCTCCGCATCCCGCGATTTCCGCGGGCAACGTAGAAGTAGCAAAATTTGCGCATCCCGCGATTTCCGGGGTGATGCATTTTTGCCGTCGATTTAACTGTACAATCCGCATTTCCCCGTTCATGGTTTCATTTTGGCTTTTCTGTGATGTTTAATTGTTTATTCAAACCTGGGCTAACAGTAGCTTAAAAAAAAAAAAAAAAAAAAAAGAAACAAAAAAAAAACATGAAAGTGGGGGAATAAAAATTCGCAAAGAAACGCGAATTTGATGCAAAGATTGCAAGGTAGGATTTTGATTCGAGCCTTTTTTCGAAATTTATCATACCCAATTTCATTTCTAATAAATGTTTTGTAAGCATTTTGCATATTTTTATTAGTATATACGTTTTACCTTTGTATTTCATAAAATAAATTTTTCTTTTATTTGATTAATTTTCAATTTCAATATTCCGACAACCCTTTTTTATGTTCTAATTCTATATTAAAAAAAAAATTGTATATTTTAACTATGAAATATATGTAGATTTGAGATATGTAATAAAAAAATACGCAATTTTTGAGCCTATCTTGATAAAAAAAAAAAAAAAAAAAAAAAAAAAAAAAAAATTACGCAGCCAGAGGGTTAAAGTCATTGAGACAATTTTCATTCAGTTACTTACATTAGATTAACAAATTTATTTGGATATATTTTACCATATCTCTTTTTGAAATCAGCTGTTTTAGTATCAAAAGCTCTAAAAGCTCGACTGTGATTGTATTAAAAAAAAAGTCAATTTACTGCACGTGCCTTTTAACGAAGAAAAATAAAAAAGTGCAGCAGTAAAGATATTACTAGACACAGATTAAAAAAAAAGCTTCTAATTCTACTAGTAAAATACTAATATATAATGTTGATAAATATACATATTTAAAAATTCCTTATTAGTCTGGGGAATAGAGATTGAAAAAGGGGTCTTACCTTGCAAAAGGTTATGTAGTTCTGATTTATTAATACGTTTTAAAGGTCGGTCCCGTGGTTTATAAACCAAGTTTTCAATATCCTAACCCTTGTGCGCTCTCCGTGGTGCACCAAAAACTGAACCATTTTTTAGTTAATACGTTATAACTCTTTGCCAATGCATTTTAGAAACAAACATTACATTCAAAAGTTGTAGAATATTCAATTTGCTACAGCTTTTGCAACAAAGTGTTTTTGTAGACCTATTATGAAAATAGTTATGTCGCATCAAAGTCAAAACTTTTACGTAAAAATGCTACCTTTTTAAGATTTGTGTCAAGTTTTTTTATTATATCTCCATAATGGTATATCTTAGAGAAAAATTTCGTGAATAAAAGTTGTAGAACAATGAATTTCCTACAAGTTTTATATATTAACTATTTTCTAGGACAAATAACAAAGGAGCTACTCTGCTTTGTGTATTTTCTGTGGTGCATAAAAAAAATAATTTCAGTTTATAGATCATAACTCTTTTGCAATATATTTTAAAACAAACATTAAATTTAAAAGTTGTAGAGTATAAAATTTTCTACAACTTTTGTCACAGTTAGTTTTTGTAAAGTTATTATGTAAGGAGTTACTTAGCATCAAAGTGAAAACTTTTTCTTAAAAATGCTGCTTTTTAAAGCTTTTTGCCAAGTTTTTCAATTATATATCCATAACAGTAAGTCGTAGAAAGAAATGCATTGCATAAAAGTTGTAGAACTATAAATTTTCTTAAGTTTTATACAAAAAGTTACCATCTAGGAGTAATAACAAAGGATCTACTTTTCATTGAGGTTTACGAGATGATAACCTAGATTATTATTTTATGTATAGGTAGGGGTATAAAAATAGCTTCTTACTGCATAGTCTGACAATTTTAATAAAAAAATAAAACAATATATATAGAATACTAAAGATAGTGTAAAATGAAAAGTGGAAATATATTAGCTAATGTATATATCTATAGATAATAACAGTAATATAAAATTTACCATTTTGCCGTGATGCACCAAAAATTTCTGCATTCTGAAATAAAAATGAGAAATAGGCCGCATTGAAGTTGCTAATTCTAAACCACTTGGGGTATAGATTTTTTTAGATAAAATAGAAAAATCTCTAGTCAGGTGGCATAAGTGACATGTAAAGGAATTCTTTTAACGGGCTCAGTTTCCGCAAAAATACCATATACTGTTGATTGAGATTTGCCACTGCCGAATTCGGGAAAGAAGATTAGAAGAACCGAAAAAAAGTTTCTAGTGCTTTCTTTCTCACCCCTCTCCACCACTAACCATCCCGAAAGAATATCAACCACTTAGTGTAGTTACTTAGTATTGGAATACATGGGTTGTAATGACGGCTGCTTCGCCGTACCTAATATTACAGGAATTTGCAACGATCTTCCTAGATCCTAATGCCAGTTTTCAAGCATCTTTGAAGCAGTATCAAGTATTCTTGTTGTTCTCTATGGTGGTGATTGGGCAACAACTTTAAATGCTTTGCGTTATAAGCAATTTTCCGAATCAACAATTAACTGGCAGCAAGTTAAATCTGTCAAAGCTACCACCGACCCAAGATGCTGCTGCGCACCATGTCTTTCGCACATACCATAAAGACATGGATGGGCCGAATGAAAAATCCTCTGGACTGAGGGTGGAAGAAGGTCAGTACAGGATTTCTTATTACAAACACCAGGGATTCAGCTCCTTAATCAATTCTGACCTACAGAACTGATTGAGGAGCTGCCAGTTTAATATAGGATCTATAAGAATTTTCTTTCCGCCAGTGTGATATAGGATGCACTAAGGCCTGCGGTTGTAGAAAGACCGGTCTCAAGTGCTCCATAATATGAAAAAACTGTCATGGACAAACCTGTGACAATACAGCGGACATCATAATTGATGACAACGATGAAGAACTAGCCGAGCGTTCGTGGCTAAGCGAAACTAAACATGGGAAGCTATGAGTTTTCTAAATTGTAAGTTTTATTGATATTACTATTATTATACATCGATATATACCTTTTCGTAATATTTCTACTTTTTGTTTTATAATACTATTATTTTGATACATATATTGTTTTATTTTTTATCAAAGTTGTCAGGCTTTGCAGTAAGAAAATGTTTTTAATATTAGATCTTATCAGTAGCTCTTTTGTTATTAGTCCTATAAAATAACTTAGTATATAAAACGTAGCAAATTTAGAGCTCTACAATTTTTTTTTCAATACATTTTTGCTATATACTTTTATGCATATCATCTAAAAACTCGACAAGAATCTTGAAATTATATTTTTACGAAAGAGTTTTTGCTTTGACGCTTTTCATACAACTTGTTTTTTATACAGTAGTTCTACAAAACAAAATTTACACATACAAAAGCTGTAGAAAAATTAATACTCTACAATCTAAAATATAATTTTTTCCCCCTTTAAAATGCATTGGAAAAAGGATATGATCGCTATACTGAAAAAAAAAAATCAAAAATTTTAGAATTCAGAAGGTTTTTGATGCACCATGATGAAAATGGTAAATTGACATTACCATTATTATACATATATAGATATACACTATTTAACATATTTCCACTTTTTATTTTACATTATTATTAGTATTATATCTATGTTTTTTTATTAATATTGTCAGACTATGCAGTGAGAAGCTATTTTTATACCCCTACCTATGCATAAAATATTATAGGTTATCATCTCGTAAACCTTCAAAGAAGAGTAGCTTATAGAAAATTTAGTTCTACAACTTTTGTATAATGTATTTTTCTCTACGACTTACTGTTATGAAGATATAACAGAAAAATTCGGCAAAAAATTTAAAAAAGCAGTTTTTGTACGAAAAAGTTTTTACTTTGATGCTACGTAACTCTCTACATAATAGCTATACATAAACCAATTGTGCACAAAAGTTGTAGAAAATTTTAATATTCTACAACTTTTAAATTTAATATTTGTTTATAAAATACGTTTAAAAGAGTTTTAATCTATAAACTGAAAAACGTATTTTTTTTTGGTGTACCATGGAAAATACACAAAGCAGAGTAGCTTTTCTTTTGTTATTAGTCCTAGAAATTAAGTTAATAAGTAAAACTTGTAGAAAATTTATTGTTCTACAACTTTTATTCTCAAATAATTTTTTCTCTAAGGCATACCATTATGGAGATACAATAAAAAAAACTTGACACAAATCTTAAAAAAGTAGCATTTTTACGTAAAAGTTTTGATTTTGATGCGACATAACTATTTACATAATAGGTCTACAAAAAAACTTTGCTTACAAAAATTGTAGCAAATTTAATTTTCTACAACTTTTGAAGATAATGTTTGTTTCTAAGATGCATTGACATAGAAGTATAAACTGAAAAACGGCTCATTTTTCGATGCACCACGGAGAACGCACGAGGGTCAGGAGGTCCAAAACTTGTTTTATAAGCCACGAGACCAACCTTTATAACATATTAAAAAATCAGAGCTACATAACCTTTCGCAAGGCAAAATGTCTCTATTCCCTTGACTATATATAAACTTCGATTTTATGCATTTGTGTATGTTTGCGGTAAGCCAACATCGAGCTGAATCTTGGCCGAAAAAATCGTTGTTGATGGCAATTCCTTCCATCACGTTTGGGGGGGGGGGGGGTCACAAAAAGACCGCTTTTACACACGTTTCTATTGCTACATCGGATGTTTAATTAACCTACTTGCTGTCATCATATCGGCTTAAAACTATAGTCTAGCGAGTCTATCTAAAGTCTAACTTGGCAGATAGATTCGCAGTTGATGACAACGCATTACATCAAGTTTTGGGAGCAAAAAAAAGTTAGTACATGGCATTGAATCGATGATTTTCTTCGTAGTGGTCAGCACTGAGAAAACTTGATCGGAGCACAAAATCACTTAAAAATAAGTCGCAAATTGCACATAGAAGTTGCTAATAAATTTAAATGATTTATATTAAAAACTTTGTTTCTAAGGTTTAATTTTTTTTATTAAAAAAAGATTTTGTAAAGTTCATGTTTTACCACTTTTAATTTTGTTAGAAGAAGAAAGAAATAGAGCAGTACATATACCATTCTATGCAAATATAATAGTTACTTAATCCAGTAATGAAAGTATAAAGAGTGAACAAAAATCCATAAATTTGTATGTATTTACCAATTGATATAATTTAAACTGTAGCATAGACCTTTCGCTCATTCTATGTATTGTATTTCATTTTTGTTGTCTTTTATAAAAAAATGACAACTCACCAATTAATATGTGGTTTCTTTTTGAAAAATTTGATTACTTTTGTTTAATATAAACTTTTCATCCGTCCCAAATCACCAGATATGTAATTCAGCAATTTTTTATTAATAAAGTATAGTTTTTTAACTTTCATAAGTGTATATTGCTAATATAAATTATAATTCAAATAGGCATTTAAAAGTACAATGTTTGTTACTAGGTTATGTAATCATTTAACAGATCGAGTTTCAAAACAGTGTTTACAACCATAGGAATTTAAATTGTAAACTTTTGTTTATGTTTGGTGGTGGGTATCGTACCATTTCATTTGATTTTAGTTGTATTGTATTTAGTTGAGTATTTCACATCACGGCTATAAGTATTATCTCTAACACATAATGCATAAGTCTAATTATATAATATTTACCTTACATATTTAACATCAAGTATTTATTAATTCCAGCAGTCTTAAAAAATTATGTTTCTTTGTTAGAAATTAACGATCTAGTGATGTTTTTATTCGGTCATTTATTTTAATCGCTAGTTTATAAAGCATTGTTTTTAAGGTGATGTGAAGCAACTCTTTTAGGGCTGATACCAGCTGTCAATGAATATCCTTATTAAATATGGTTGAGTTACAGCGTCAATCCTTTTAGGAAATTATATTGATTAATTCTAGGCTTTAATACACTTACCGTCCTCGTACATACATATACTAGATTAATTGAAATATTTTCATGGTGACTGTTGCTCGCGAGTTGGTGGGTGGTAGAATATGGATTATTATCTTCTAGAAATAGAAATTCAATGACAAACCAGCTGTAGTGCAGAGAAATTTGTTTTAAGTGGGCGGTAGGAAAATTGTATGGATAAGATATATTGAATGCAGTTGTTTGATTACAGCTAATTATTTTACCGTAGCGTGTACATTACAGTCTTTTCTTTTTACACTTGAAATTTTTATTATTTTCTATTCTTTCTATTCTTTTATTATTCTTTTATTATTACTATGCTTTGCAACTTTAATAAACAATATTTATTTTACTCCGACTCTAACTTCGTTCTTATTGAATGCTAATTCTACGCAATTTTCAGGTTTGAGACGACCCAATATAATTTCCCTTAACGTAGTCCCCTTATGCTTCCTAATAAGCATTTCTAACCATTTACAACACTACATATGTAGTTACTGTACTGTTTTAGAGATATTTGGGATCATTCCGAGGACTATAATAGTTGTTTGAGTAGAAGTCTAATTGAATGCCAATTGTACGCAATTTTCAGGTTTAAGACGACCCAATATAATTTCCCTTAACGTAGTCCCCTTATGCTTCCCAATAAGCATTTCTAACCATTTACAACACTACATATGTAGTTACTGTACTGTTTTAGAGATATTTGGGATCATTCCGAGGACTATAATAGTTGTTTGAGTAGAAGTCTAATTGAATGCCAATTGTACGCAATTTTCAGGTTTAAGACGACCCAATATAATTTCCCTTAACGTAGTCCCCTTATGCTTCCTAATAAGCATTTCTAACCATTTACAACACTACATATGTAGTTACTGTACTGTTTTAGAGATATTTGGGATCATTCCGAGGACTATAATAGTTGTTTGAGTAGAAGTCTAATTGAATGCCAATTGTACGCAATTTTCAGGTTTAAGACGACCCAATATAATTACCCTTAACGTAGTCCCTTTATGCTTCCTAATAAGCATTTCTAACCATTTACAACAGTACATATGTAGTTACTGTACTGTTTTAGAGATATTAGGGATCATTCAGAGAATGATAATAGTTGTTTGAGTAGAAGTTTTATTGAATGCCAATTCAACGCAATTTTCAGGTTTCAGACGACCCAATATATTTTAACTTAACGTAGTCCCCTTATGCTTCCTAATAAGCATTTTTAACCATTTACAACAGTACATATGTAGTTACTGTACTGTTTTAGAGATATTAGGGATCATTCAGAGAATGATAATAGTTGTTTGAGTAGAAGTTTTATTGAATGCCAATTCAACGCAATTTTCAGGTTTCAGACGACCCAATATATTTTAACTTAACGTAGTCCCCTTATGCTTCCTAATAAGCATTTCTAACCATTTATAACACTACATATGTAGTTACTGTACTGTTTTAGAGATATTAGGGATCATTCCGAGAACTATAATAGTTGTTTGAGTAGAAGTCTTATTGAATGCCAATTCTATGCAATTTTCAGGTTTGAGACGACCCAATATAATTTTCCTTAAAGTAGTCCCCTTATGCTTCCTAATAAGCATTTCTAATTATTTACAACACTACATATGTAGTCACTCTACTGTTTTAGAGATATTAGGGATCATTTTGAGAACGATAATAGTTGTTTGAG
The DNA here is from genome assembly GCA_963978545.1 of Linyphia triangularis. NCBI lineage: Eukaryota > Metazoa > Arthropoda > Arachnida > Araneae > Linyphiidae > Linyphia > Linyphia triangularis. The sequence goes on from OZ021733.1 coordinate 29,139,523, forward strand.
TAGAAGATCTGGATAAATGAAGGAGGGAATGATCGTCCAGTTCTGCAAGGACATAAGGTCAATAACTATTTGAGCAGTGGATCCTGAGAGAAGGAGGGAATGAGAGTCTCATTTGCAGTCGGTTAAGAATGGTAAATGTTTGAGAAGTGGGTCTGGAGAGATGAAGAGGAGAATTAGGATGATGTTTGTAGTAGGATAAAGATAAACCATTTTTGACAAATGGATCACGAAAATAAACAAGGAGGAAAACAAGTACATTGTTTGTAGTATGATAAAGGTAACAAAAGGTGACAATTATTTGAGTAATGTGTCTGTTAAGATAAATGAGAGGATGATCGTCTTGTTTATAGTAGCCTGAGGATACTAACTATTTGAACTTTTTGAATTTATACTATACTTTTGACACTAACTATTTGAACTATTTTTGAGAAATGAACCTGGAAAAAAAGCAAGGAGGAAACCAAGCACTTTGCTTTAGTATGATAAAGGTAACAAATATTTGAGTAGTGTATCTGTTAAGATAAATAAGAGGATGATCGTCTTGTTTATAGTAGCCTGAGGATACTAACTATTTGAACTCTTTGAATTTATACTATACTTTTGATACTAACTAGTTGAACTATTTTTGACAAATGGACCTGGAAAAAAAAAGCAAGGATGAAAACAAGCACTTTCTTTGTAGTATTATAAAGATAACAAATAATAGAGTAGTGTATCTGTAACGATAAATGAGAGGATGATTGTCTTGTTAATAGTAGCCTGAGAATGCTAACTATTTGAATTTATACTATACTTTTGATACTAACTAGTTGAACTATTTTTGACCGATGAACCTGGAAAAAAACAAGGAGAAAAACAAGCACTTAGTTTGTAGTATGATAAAGGTAACAAATATTTGAGTAGTGTATCTGTAAAGATAAATGAGAGGATGATCATCTTGTTTATAGCAGCCTGAGGATAATAAGTAATTGAATTGGCGAGAGGAAAGAGGGAACGAGAATTTCGTTTGTTTTGGGATAATAAGTATTTAAGAAGTGGATCAGGAGAGATGAAAAAATTAGATCTTCGTTTGTAAGCTAACAGCCATTTGAGCAGTTTATATGGAGGAATGATGGAGATAATGAGCGTTTCGTTTGTAGTTTATAATGATAATAAATATATGTGCAGGTGAGGGATGGAATGAGTGTTGTCTATGAAAACAAGTTGTTTCAGTGGTTAATGTGAAGGCTAAATCTCGTCGGTACGATCAACATCCTTCGTGTCTACAAGAACTATTAAAGTGGGATGTGTTTACAGCTTAACATTGGATTCAGAATTCTAACTATTACCCAAACTACCTATGATTTCAACCATCTTTTGTATAAGAGAAAAGAACGGAGAAGTGTCTTTCAAGCATATGGAGAAGAGAGAAGCAAGCTGTGGTGGAGAAGTGAGATTTATACGGATGGCAATCCTTTTTTAAAGGAGAGAAAGAAACTGATAATTATACCACGTATGATACTTTCGAGGAAGAGAACAGTGAGAGGAAAAGAGAAAATAAGTGCATATTATGCCCAATTATATAACAAACACAAATATATTGATATTATTCATTCTGTCTGAAGTAGAGGGAATATGTGGTCACACAGCTAGAGTAAAAATAAATTATATTAAGAAAGCAATCAGATAATATTTACGTTATCCCAGGTGGCACAGAGGTATTGGCCAATGTCGGGAACAAGGATTCTGGGAAAATTGACCAGTCCATGCCAAATCTCGAGCATCGTTCCAAAATACTCGATTTTTTATAAAAATAAACCTTTCAAAACCAGCACAAAACATATTTTTTACCCCTCTGCTCTTTCTTATAACACTATATTTAAATTTTAAAACTCTGCATCAATATTTCAAAACTTATTTACCCAGCATTGGGTGAGATGGGTCAAGATCTGTAGCAACGGCTAGTCTACAACGGCGCAGATCGGGATTGGCCAGAGTCTAGCATCGATATAGATAAACAACTGGATAGACTGCTTAACGATGGGAAAATGAAGCCGTTGCCAGATCATTGGGTGGAAAAAAAATACGGTTTTCCGAGGATTGAAAATAAAATCTTGGGTTTTACACAACAAACTGTCAATAGTAGACCTTAATTAGTAATAAAGTGCAAACAAAAAATCTACTTTAGAACTTCACAAGGTTTCTCTTATTTCCACCCAACTATAAAAGTGAACTGCGATTGGTTAATCGTCCACCCATTGGTTATCTACCATAGGCGCGTTTTTTTCCTTACATTGCCATCGGAGTAGGCTATCCAGTTGTTTATATATATCGAGGTAGTCGAGCCGATATTGGCCAGAGAATATCTTATATTAGGGATCATCGGATTGGTATCTTTGGTATTTATTGATATTAAAAAAATAATTAAATACCCTTTCTTTTAAGTTTTGTGAATATAAATAAAAGATATTACAAGTGTTCACATAGCTAGTATTTAAGGAAGTGCGAAAGAAATTAAACGCGTAGTAAATTATTCTAATTTATTTTGAATATTTTATGCTGGTTTCAAGTTCGACATAATTTATCTAGCGCTCTCTGTAATTATGAACGACAGTTTGAGATGTTACTGGTTTAGAAGAAATTTTCTACGTTAATTTTGACAAAAGGTTTTCTTTTAACCTTTTCAAAAGCCCATCATAGTCAGTTAACAAGTTAATTTTGCTTCAGTTAAGTGTGATATCCGAATAAGATACTTTAATATACTATGGAGAAAAAGGTTTTGTAATGAAGAGAATTTCTTAAGCCTTTGCCATATTACCAAAGCTTCATCGTATTTCAAAACACTGTAATATTTATTGTTTTTGAAGCGCTACGTTCAATATATTTTAAAGGGAAATACATTAATTGAGTATGAGAGGAGGTATTATAAATCAGAGTACCAGTTCTATAAACACTTAATTGTTAGATGATAGTGGTAATGCGACATTTAATATTATATTATTAGTTACAGAGCAGAGTTTAAATTTAATCATATTTTTTTTCAATATTGCATTTTCTACAATTGAATTGTTAAAAGCTCATTAACGTTAGCACATCAAAGTAATTTTAGGTAGATTAAACATTAAGAATAACATTAATTACGATTCGAATAAACTTTTAATTAAATACAGAAATAATCTGGTTAAAATTCGTATGTTTTATTTAATACAGTCAAACCTTTTTTGACGCGAACTCGCTCAATATATAATCTCTTTTAACGCGAATTAAAAACAGTTCTTCGTACTTAAAATTTAACGTTAATTTATTTGTTTAACATGGAATTCATTTAACGTGAAATATTTCGGAAGCCTCATCGACTTCGCGTTAACGGAGTTTGACTGTATTACTTTTAAAATGCATGCAGTAAGGTTGAAATATACATTGATATTTTAGGAGAAAAAATGGAAAAGACCCAGACATTTTTAAATGCAAATGCTAATTCTTCCTTAAAGCAATTAATGATATTTAAGGATCTGTAAACATTATCTAATGTGGAAGAGAATGGTTAAGGGCTCCATTGAAATAGTTTAAAATAGTAAACAGGCCTTTTCGAAAAAATTTCCTATCGATTTTGAAAAATTTCTGTTTAGGAAAAATGTTCGTTAAGATATTTTTTTTTTTAACTAAAACACATTTTATTGAAGAATCTTTTTAAAATATAAATTTTTTTGGGAAAATGGGATTGGGGAAGTAACATAAAATCCCACATTCGTACGTGCTTTACTAATAAAGGATCTTATATCCATCAGCCCCAAATAGAAAGTATCGAGGGGTGCATTTGTTTCAACTTTGCATTTGAAAATTAAAAATAGAGTAAAGAAAAATGATAAAATTCACAGGAAAAATGTATAATATAGGTTTTAAATAATTCATTTAACCATTGTTAATTATTAATTAATATTTAATCATTATTATTTATTAATTAATATTTAATCATTATTATTTATTAATTAATAATTAATAAAATTAATATTTAATAAAATTAATATGTAATAAAATTAATATTTAATGAAATTATTATTTAATAAAATTAATATTTAATAAAATTAATATTTAATGAAATTATTATTTAATAAAATTATTATTAAATAAAATTAATATTTAATAAAATTAATATTTAATTATAATTAATCAAATTAATTATTAATTATCCAATAGAAAATCCAATTATTATTTTTGAAAAATCAATGTTTGGAAAAAAGCTTTGGTAAGTTAGCAACCCTTTCCTGCATGCGATCTGCATGCTTATCCTCCTGCTATTAGGAGTCCATGCTTTTCTCAATCAGCACGTCGTATTTAGGTATTTGATAAATGAATAGTATAATAAGATAAGTCAACTTTACAAATATTTTCAACATCTATTTCTTGGCCTATAAAAATATTAACTGCGAGGAGGGGAATCTTGTATATTTTGGAGATATTTAATAAAAATCTATCATATTTAGAAATATTTTTTTTTCGCAAAAATGTAGCCAAGTTTGGTGAACTAAAAGCAAGTTTGACGCTAAAATATTGTTATGAATTTTTCTCAGAGGAAATAATGATGTAGTTTTTACTAAATAAAAGCTTTAATTTATTCTTCCTCCGAAGGCTCACAAAACTACTCCGGACAACAGAACAACTGCTATCAAGCTTCGAACACAGCGATAATTCCGGCACTACGAAAGTAAAAAAAAAAAAGATCCCATGCTTCCCAAACAGAATCCATTACTCGACTGATCTGATTATATTTTTTGCCTCTTTTCATAGGCTCGTGGCAGAAATTCTAGCACACAGGCATCTAATAACATGATGGAGAAGCCTCGAAATTTCCCGATTGATTTAGGTGTTACCACCTTTTTGTAAACTGTATAACAAATAAAATAAAATGAAGCATTTAAAAAAATACTTCACTATTTACAATTATATTCAGAAAATTTGTGTAACAATATACTATTCCTGTTTTAAACTTATATCACTATTTGAAGTAAAAATAAGATTATAAAATTTATCTTTAAAGAATAGTTCTGATAATATTTTTTCTAGGGGAGACGTGTATCTAGGGCCACCTTATTTTTATTGAAAAATGTTTAGGTCTAAGTTTTTTACTCACTTGGGGAGGTGGCAACACCCAATTGCTCTCTTGTCAATCTTAGAGGAGAAAGCTGTGGCAAGTTATAAATGGAAAACGTTTTTATATGGTCTGCAGTAACATTTTGGAGCTCATGTCTTTTATTGTTTTACAAAGTTAAGTCAAACACTTTTCTTTGAATTCTAGTAAATAATTTTGTTTGCAACATTAAGTACTAAATGAGATGTTTAAATAAGTCCTTTTTCCATGTGTATTTTAAGTAGAAGACATTTTATATGAAATTACCAAGTTGTGTACCTAGGGCCACATAGTTGCTTATTGTGTTCAAATTGCCAAAACCAAAATCTGTTGGTGCTTCAAAACTATAATGCATGCAGTTCATTTTTTGGAATCAGTTTTGAATGAAAATACTTGTAATTCACTAATACCTTGACACATTGCATTTTATTATAGTTATTATATGATAAACCAATGACTGATAATTACTTGATAATGTTTCTTTTATAAAATTCATCTGTGTATGCTTGTTTTCTATTCATTATGGAATGAAACCTCACTTAAAGAGAATGGCCCTAGATACATCAGCTACTGGCCCTAGGTATAACGAGGTCTTGTACCTAGGACCATTTGTGAAATTTCTTTAAAAACCTTCTATTTGACAGAATCTATTATTTTAAGTATTTATATTAATCCCAATGGGAAGTAATTACTATAACGATATATGCATATCAGTTTCACATTTTTAAACGGCTCAGTGTCTCATTTTTTGTGCATTGAAAAAAAGCGGCCCTAGGTACACAGGTCTCCCCTACATATGAACAATAAGGTTTTTCAGAAAAGTTATGATTAAAATCTTCTGAATAAACTTTTATGTCATTATTTTTGTAAAAATATGTCGTAAAGTTAGCGAATTTAGAAGAAGTTTGGTGATTAAAAAGTACTTTAAAGCCAAGTTTCGAATTTCAAATAAAAAATGAAGACAAGTATCGAATTTCATATAAATTTGTCATGAAAGAACCTTCGCGTAAAATTGCAAGCATTTATGGCCATTTAGTTTTCTAATAAAATCCAGCATTGAAATTCTTTTAAATGAAGTTTTTATCATTGATTATATTAAAAATTAATAAAATATGTACTGTATTTGTGTTGTTAGAGCTTAACATCGATAAAATTGTGTAACACTTGTCCAACTATAATGATTTATGGGTACAACTACTATTTAGTTACACATCAGTTTTCTGAACTGGGGAGAATTATTCCGCCTGGACATCAAATCCAGGTTCTTCCCGGAAAAAATGAGTGAAGGAGTTCAGCCAACTGAAACCTATAAATCTATACCTTAAGAAGCAAAGGCGGAAAAATTCAATATTTTTGGTAATTATTTGCGTTAAGAAATGTTTGTATCTAACTATTTTGCTCATTGTGTTTGATGCGAATTTGTAAGATTCTAACAGGAAAAAAAGAGGAAATAAGTAGTCTAAGCTCAACGACTTATTTCTATGCACACTAATGGCTAATCAGGCAGGGATCAACAGCTTAACATGGATTCCAAACTACAACGAACAACTATACCTAACCCGAGATTCAAACCAGGCACCTTTGACATGCGAGACCAGAGCGCTATCCCCTCAATGGGTGCAGAAAAAAAGATGGGCTGAGTATTAATTTACATGACTTGTATGATTTAGTTTTATAAGATTAAATAAAATAAAAAAACTCCACAAATTTATTTCAAATAATTTTCAACACATAAGGGCTTGATTATTTTTAAAATTATTTTCATTTTATAACTACTTTTAATAAATAGATTTAATAGTGTATTTTATCTTTAGTGTATTTATTTAAGTTGCAAATGAAATATAGAAACAAACACGTTCGTATGTTATCTAACAACTTCTTACAGTTTCTTGTAAGATACCCTGGGGCATAGAAATTATTGAAAGTGATTTTAATGCATAAATTAATTTGTAATTTCCTTTTGAGGGACTGTAATTTAATGCGTGATTCAGAGAAATACATTACTTTCTTAATTAAAACTAAAACTCTACAAAAATGTATCAGCTGTATTTATTAAAGCACCATGTAAAGAAGACATCTGAGCTGTTTTTCTCTAAAAAAGAAAATAAATAGATTATAATATACTTAGTATACGAAGGTTTAAAGAGCTGAAGAGTTTTGTACTGAAACATATGATCTACGTGTAACAAATTTGATTTGAATTTGTAAGATACAAACAGGAAATTTAGACTTATATTTTCTAATTTTTATGGGAGATTTTTGAAAAACATTATTTTTCATTGGAAAAATATTTAAAAAATTTCTTTTGTATCCAAGTTGAATGATTTCCTTTATTTTATAGAGCAGTGGCAGAGAAACGAATTTTTATTACACTTTTCCAACATTTATGGAATAACTTTAATTTATGTCTGCTTGTGTTCAATATTAAAATTTGAATAACGCAAGAACTGAATAGATAGTTTAAATATAATTTTCCTCAAAGATAGACGAAACATAATAAAACCTAGAGGATGAATAGTGTATTTTGGAAAATTAATGATTATTTTATAATTTTACAATATTTTTCAAGTTTGTAAAACTACTTTTCTTCTTAATTGCATTTTGCTTCTCCTCAAATGATATCTGCAAAAAAAAAAAAAAAAAAAAAAAAAAATTATATATATATATATATATATATATATATATATATATATATATATATATATATATATATATATATATTCCGTTTAGGGCTTGTCATAAATTTATATCAACAACACATAAATTTAAATGATCCAAAATACTATTCTCCCCTCAGATCTGATACCCTCAAGGGAAAAGTAGGAAATTCGAGGAAAACTATTTTGATTCAATAACATATCTTGCATTCAAATATATGTATTTAAATGTGATTAATGATCAAGATAATCATAATTGGCCTATCCAAAATATAGGCTGCATATTTATTTAATATTTATGGTTATCACGACTTGAATTGAGGCGTTGCGGATTCGAAGGGCGAACTCAACATTGGGTAAATTGTTTTTCCATCCGACTTCATTTTGTCCGAATCTAGACTCTTCACAGATTTTACAGGTATATATTTTATGTTGAGTTCACTCTTCTTTCCCTCTGAAAATACACAGAGAATAATACATAGCTGTATAGAAACTGCCTTATCGAAAACTTTTCAACCGCTTATCACCCTCAGACGAATGGTCTCACGGAACGCTTCAACAAAACGTTAGCCATACTCCATTCTTCTTGACGTTTGGATGGGAAGCTGAAATGATGCTTGATACCATGTTCCAGCACCCCATCGAGGATACAGTGCCAACTACATCGACAGGCTGGTGACCCACGATGAGGAATCTCGCCAGTTGGCTCGATTCCGCACTCTTGAAGCCCAGGATAAAGACCGACGTCGTTACGATTCCAAACATCGTGCAGAATTGTACCAACCTGGTGACTTGGTGTGGATCTTCATCTTCATTTCTGTGCACAAGATGGGTCACTCCGAAAAGCTTCTCAAGAAGTATTTCGGCCCATATCAAGTCCTTCGGCGGCTTTCGGAGGTCACTTCAGAAGTCTAAGATTTTGACCCAACATCCAGGAAATGTAAGCCAAGCGAGATCTAGAAACTGTTTCCAGGACGACTACACCCTATACCGGACCAATAGCAAGGTCACGCACAAAGAACTGTAGCCTATCACAACGAGACCCTGTTCATTGGAGGAGAGAGAAATGCTTCCAAGCCGAAGTAGTCCAAATCTCTGTGACTCAGTGGTAGAAACGAGTCTACGAAGCCGCGGGTTGCGGGTTCGATCCTTGCCAAAAACATTTGAGTTTATTTAGGTTTTTCTTCAATTACTACTTCCAGAAGCTTCTGGTATGTTCAGTTTCACGTTATTTATAGGAAGTTTCTAGAACCTTCTTTGTATGTATATAAGTAGTTAGTTAATGGTCAATCTTATAACCTGTGCTTTGTAATTTGGTCGCCTTAATAAACTTTGTTTTAAACTTAAGCTAAGCACATTTATTAAGCTTTTTAAACTTGGCAATATTTTCTGACGCTTTTTTAATTAAGGGGATCCGGGACTCGAAATTCTAAAATCCTTATTTTTAGAATTATTTTCTGAAATTTTTTATGCATTTAATCGTTTATGCTTTGAAACTTACCAACTATTTTAAATTTCCAAATTTAAAAAATATTAAAAAAAAAAAAATTAAAAGTACTAAAGATACTTTGTAAATTTGATATATTTAAAATTAACAAAAAAATCACTTTACTTTTGTATTAAATTAGTTCTTATAATTCATATCATAAATTGTCTTCATGATTTTTCATTAAAATATTTAGAAAAAATAAAAAAAATATTTTGTGCTAAAACTATATAAAACCCATAGTACTTCCAAAGCATAGTAAGTTCCACAAACTTTAAAAAAAAAAGTTAAAACAAAATACACATTCTTGAAGACAAATTAAAGAAATATATATGAAGAATGATTGCGGAAACTTTCATATATTTATAACAAGGAGTTTTTAAGTTATATCTATTTAAACTCAAAAAAGGAGCAAAAAGCCATCACCGAGAAAAACAGTTTCAAAACAGCAAGTCCGAGATACAGTTGTCATATAAAAAAAACTTAAATATTTCAAGTTTTACTTGTGATAGAAACAAAGTTTTTTTGTCATTTTATTCAAAAATCTGTTTCTTATTTTTTACAATAATAAAAAAAATATGAGAATTTTAAAAAATTCGAGTTTCAGATCCCCTTAAAATTTTGAAAAAATTACCATTAAAATAAAATTTTGTTAATTATAAATTTTTTTATTAGAGAATATTTTTAAACCATCAATTTTTTTGGAAAAAGTGGGATTAGAGAAGTAATATAAAATTCCGTTTTTGCACTAGTTTTACTTAATATCCATTATTGAATCTTATGTCAGTTAGAATCTTATGTCCGAAGATCGAAGGAGTACACTTATTTCAACTTGGCGTTTGAAAATTAAAAATAAATGGAGAAAAATAATAAAACTCAGAAGAAAAAAGTATAACATAGGTTTGAAATAATTCATTTGAACAGACTAAGAAAATTAGTAATACTTTTAGCTTAGTTTGGTGTACAACTTAGCTCTGACTAATGATCATATATTCACAAAATTTCAAATTTATACTATATTTTGGATGGGGAGTGTGAATCTTTGAAAATATTTAGTTTTTATAATTTTTTTTTAGATTAAATATGATGCTCCTGCACAGTGCACACCAAAAATTAAAAATTAATTGGTTCAAGAAATTTTTTTCAAAATTTTTTTAAAAAGTATAAATCAAAATATGATTGTATGTATAATGAAAATATATAATTAAACACAAAATACTCCTAACAAGTAGTCTTTTTGATAAACATTTAGTATTCTGAAAATAGGTATTATTCTTTATTTAATAAGTAGACCATTCTGTATATATATACATAAAAACTTGCCATTAGCTGTTAAGAGATAAATTTAAAATTGACTTCGAAAGAATTTGGATAAATAGGAGTTTGAAGGATTTTTATAAACAATTTCAAAGTGAATAGAATGAAAAATCATTACTTGAAGGAATCTAAAAATTTTTTTAATATAATTCTTCATAATGGTAAATTTTTCTTCTTAACAAAATGAATATCTATGCCTTTCTTGATGCAAGACTTTTAATTACCTCTACGAAAAAACTATTATGAAACATTCAAACTTTATTTTATGTTCATAAATTACTAGTTTAATTTTAGAAATTTCATGTTGGTTAATTTTGTACTGCATGGGGAATATCGTTATTTGTTTCTAAACTTACAGTATATTGAAGTGTGATTTTAAAATATACAAAAGTGCAATGAAAATGATTGTTATGTCCCAATAAAGGAACACATATATATATATATATATATATATATATATATATATATATATATATATATATATATATATATATATATATATATATGTGTATATATATATGTGTGTATATATATATATATATATATAATTAAATGTATATATATATATATATACATCCAACCCTTTTCTAAAATACAAAAATATATAGAAATGATGATCACTTTGAGTATAAATACTGTGTGTGTGCTTGATCACTTTCGTCTTTATAAATAAAATTAAATGTATGTGTATTTGCTTTCGTAATTATATATTCTGCTTTTTCTAATTATGATATGTTTAAGGTAAGTGTATTGATTAAAATGATGTTAAAATGTGTGTTAATTTTTTTGTCACAATTATTATATATTATTTAACTTTAGTAGTATGTTGCATTCATGTCATTTTAAAAAGTTTTTTTTTTCTGAGTAAATTTTAATTAAATAATGTAATTAAAAGATAAAGTGATTTTCAATATGAATTCTTTCTTTAATAAAACATTTTAGTTTGGAAATAAAATCTTTTCATAATACTAATTAATAAATGAAATATTTTTTTCTCCTTTTCAACAATGGAACTGATGTAAATTACGAACATCAAAGCAACAAAACTCAACTAAGAATTGAAAAGATTACACCAATGATTTTGATTATTCCCAAAAGCAATGTTTAATAATAAAATTATTAAGTTTTTATTTTGATTATGTTTTATATAATTGTAGTGCAATTTGCAAAAAGACACAATGCATTCAGAATATGTTTAAAAAAAAAAAAAAAAAAAAAAAAAAAAGAAGAAAAAAAAAAGTTAAATTCATTTTTATTCTGTGACTTTTTTTAAAAGAATCACCATCATATATTACAAAACATTGAATCTGATAACGTGTTCCTGTTTAAAACAGATGAAACTATAGTTATGAAAAATCGTCTGTATATAATTGTAAATAGTGACGTATTTATTTTAAAGTTCTATTTTATTTTATTATGTATAAAATTGTAAACAGAGACGTATTTATTTTAACTTTCTATTTTATTTAATTTAATTTGTAAACAGCAATAATAGAGGTTAGGAAAAAAAGTAGCAACATCAAAAACAACCGGGAAATTTCGAAACATTTCCAACAGGTTATTGGTTGGCTGGATTTTGCTAGACATTTCTGTCGCGGGAATATTTAAAGAGGCGAAAAATGGAATGGTCAGTTCGTTTGCGGTTCGGAAAGCATCGGATGTTTTGTTTACTCTCTAGGTGCCTGAATTATCGCTGTGTTCGAAGTTGTACGTACCGAAGCTTGTATTGAAGCTTGATAGCGATCGTACTGTTGTTCGGAGAAGTTTTGTTAACCTTCGAAAAAAGAATAAATTAGAGTTTTTTTTTTTAATAAAAGCTGCATCATCAATTCCTCCAAGAAAAATTCGCAACACTATTCATATTTAGATTATCTAAACAATAACAAGACAGTACAAAATATTAGAGTGCTTAGCTAAAATATGAAACAGAGTCTTTTAGCAATTAGAGAGCAAATAAGCGATTACGCCAAGCAGAAAAAGCAACAACTTTACGGGGAAAATCTCGTGATTGATATGATATTCTACACGGCCACAAAGAAAATAGTTAATTTAGCCATCCTACGCAATCAATTTTCTCTGTTAAGGCAGAAAACAAATTTGACGCATCGCAGACTGAAGGATTAGGATGAAAAACTAAAGCTCTCATTTTACAGTTACTCGGAATATTAGTGTTATTTTATTTAATAAAGAGGTTCATAATACATGAGGAAATTCGTATATGAATAATAAACAAATTTTGTGGTATTGGCATTAATGCAATACAAGTTAGCACTAATTAAATTGCATCTCTTTAGATACGTATAGAGTCTTCTTTAACGAATATATCTTCATTAAATTTGGCATATATGTTACCTGCATTGTATGAAAGATGGTATTCTGTAGAAAACGTATGCCTTTTATAGAATGCTGTTTTTTTTTTTTTTTTTTTTTTGACAAATTATGATATGATTAATATTTCATACATTCCCTAGACATTCTACAGAATACCAAATGCCAAACTTACAAAGTATGAATTACTTACGAATATCCCATGACAAATCGTTTCGAGTATCACGTGACAAGGCAAATGTCCCATGTTGTAACAAGTAGGTTCATTTTAACTACTTATTTTTTTATAAGAAAATTGTGTTTTGAAGAAAGGCATACATTTTGTTTTGTACAACTTTTAATTTTGTTTGCGCATTTTAAATAAAAGTTTTTTTAATGGCACTGATTTAATATTTTTTCAAAAAAACATTTAAATTTTTTACTCTTTTTATAATAGCCTTACCATGAACTTTTTTCATGCATAGCATAAATGATATTTCCAGATATATAGAATATCTAGGTATTATATATAATGCATAGGAAAAGTATATAATAATTCTCACATTTCATTACTTTGCCTAAAAATGCGAAGAATTATTATATATGCCAGGGTATTTTATAGAATTGGTGGAAACATACATATTATTTAAACCATAGGAAAATTATGTGTGAACAAATACCTTATATTGTTGTACCTTGCTATACCTTATTGGAAAAGTTGTGAACGTAGTCTTAGACTAAAAAACAAAAAAATTAAATAAAGTTTTGAATATCTGTCATATAGTTATCATCCTTTAAAGTGTCAATAAGGATAATTTTTATTTCTTAAAACTTTATATATATATATATATATATATATATATATATATATATATATATATATATATATATATATATATATATATATATATATATATATATATATATATATATATATATATATATATATATATATATATATATATATATATATATATATATATATAGATATATATATATATATATATATATAGATATATATATATATGTATATATAGATATATGTATATATAGATATATATATATATATATATATATAGATATATATATATATATATATATATATATATATATATATATATATATATATATATATATATATATATATATATATATATATATATATATATATATATATATATATATATATATATATATATATATATATATATATATATATATATATATATATATATATATATATATATATATATATATATATATATATATATATATATATATATATTAGTATTTTTATTTTTTAATGATAATTTTACCGTAATTTCAGTAGTACATAAGCAAAATATGATGGGGATCTGTTTACTACAGGCTTTTGACTGTACTAAAAAGCGCCAGATTAATTACGAACAACATCATATTTAAGCATCTAATTTAATTCGAAACTAATTATATATGAGGAGTTAGCGCATAAAGTTACCCAGTCCACTATTAAAAAGCGGTATTTTGTTACACTAACATAATCTCGTAATTTGTGTTCGAAAATTCTTTTGACTTGGCAACATATTACAGTTTTGTTACATAAATGTCACCTGGTCAAATTTTCTTAGCTAAATATTGTTAATTGTGACCAATTTCTTTTCATTACTCCTTAGATATAGTTATGGTGTGTGATGTTTCGTTATTATGTAATTGTAAGCATTTTATTTTCGAAATACATTTGTAAACATTTTTTCAAAATATTCGGATATCAAAAATGAGGATATTAGTGAATTCTTTTGATCCAAAGACGATATATGGTACAAAGACAGTATTGAAATAAATTTGGAAGAAAGTTTCTTTATCCACTCTATTGTAACTACCAGAATTTTCCCAATGAATTAAATTCTTACTGATAGTACGCCGACCAAACGGTATAGTGGTTAGCGTGCTAGCTTCTAGACCGCGAGGTTGCGGGTTCGAGTCCCGTGTTGGCATGGGTGTTTGTAAATGTATGTTGGCTTGTCTAATGACGAATGTTTCGGCGCATTATAGCCCTCGTGTTGCTGACGGCGCCAGATAATCTGAATACAACCAACCAACTTACTGATAGTACCAGAAGTTTCACACTTCTTATTTACGTTCGAAATGCTGTGTCCTATTTTTAAGCTATAATTATTACACTCAGTTGAAAATTATTTAACACGTTGACAGCCATATGAGTTGCATTCAACTCACACCACTGGTTCAATCTCTTCTCCAATTAACACGTCGACGAGTGCTGTGGTCGGGTGGTTTGATTGGTTGGTTGGTTGTATTCAGATTATCTGGCGCCGTCAGCAACACGAGGGCTATAATGCGCCGAAACTTTCGTCATTAGACAAGCCAACATACATTTACAAACACCCATGCCTAACACGGGACTCGAACCCGCAACCTCGCGGTCTAGAAGCCAGCACGCTAACCACTATACCGTTTGGTCGGCAGGGGGTGGTTTGATAATTTTGGCGAAAGGGCAGCACGTGGTTCATACTGCGCCAAAGAAATTAGTGAATATCAATTTAAAATTTATGAAACAAAGTATCGGAAAAATTAATATAAAAGTCAAAGTTGAAATATTTTAGTGGGTAGAAGCATTCCACAAAAAATGACTCGCAGTCTGTCAGACCGCTTACAGTAGTTAAAGGTTAAATCAAATTAGTTCTTTAGACCGCAATCGTGCCAATATTTTCCGTGGCAGTAAACGTGTTAAATCTTTTACCTGGCTATTCTAATATAGAAAAACAGTTCTAGATGCTTCCACACATGTCTATCTCTTTATATGTGATGTGGTTGACGCAAACGATTAGGTACATATGAGGTATGGTTTGTTTATTTGTATAAACTTAGTTTGTCCCTGGTTTTTCAGGTACTCCAACAAATAAAATTTCTGCAACAAACATCTTGGTTTCAATTTCAAATTACATTATAATTTCGATAAAGTTTTAAATCATTGTTTAGCTTTGACCTTAAATTCGTTGGTTGTATTCAGATTATATGGCGCCGTCAGCAACACGAGGGCTATAATGCGCCGAAACATTCGTCATTAGACAAGCCAACATACATTTACAAACCCATGCACCTTAAACACCCATGCCTAACACGGGACTCGAACCCGCAACCTCGCGGTCTAGAAGCCAGCACGCTAACCACTATACCGTTTGGTCGGCTTTATGACCTTAAAATTGAGGACTAAAAAATCTAAAGTAGAACCGTACAAATACATCTGAAGAAATTTTACTTGAGAACATTTCTAGGCTTTTTTTATGTCTTATTTCAAGTTGGGGTCTTGAGATGACCAACAAATTTTGGGGATGCTATCATAACATTTATTACGTGATGAGAGACAATGGAATGAACTTTTATCATTGCAATAAAGAGTGGAAAAAAAAACGAAGCGCAATTGATCCACGGAATGGCCTTTTTATTGAAGCGTGGGTCGAGTTTTATAATAGTTCCGGTTTTTTCCTTAAGGCTTTTAACTATTCTATATCTTTCAGCGTCCAATCTCATAAAATCCTTAGAGCTATTGAAGCTGAACTTTTTCAAGAAAGCGGTAGGTTTTAAGATTTTATAAAGAATTTCATGATAACCTGCCTTTGTAGCATCGTATCAAATTTAGTTTGTTTCTATATAAAGATAGTTATTGCATGTTTGACTTTTTAGTAGTGATAGTGATATTATTGTCTTCTGGTATAACTATAGTTTTAAAATTCGGGTATCTGGATGATGAGATACATAGTGTGCTTTCTGTTTTTGTTTTGAAATCTTTCAAAGAAATGCAGTTTTTAGGCTGTTTAGTATTACAATTTTATCTTTTGTTTTTATTTCTTTGACGTATGTTTTTCGAGTGAGAAGGTGAATATATCAATTATCTTTCTCGGTTAGGAGTCAGTTCGACTACTGTACAATAAAGACTACGCTACTAAATCTCTGTTTGATCACATTAATCAAAAGGTATACGAAGTTAAACAACTGCTGAAATATACAATTAGTATTGAAACCAAACGGAAAAGTGTACGTAATTGTTCGCCTTATAACTGCAGTATTATACCAAATATACGTTGTACACATGATGATTGGTGCAACATTTATACCTAGCGATATACATTAACAGCGATATATATAACATTTCTATCAGCAACACGTGAATATACTTTTCTAAGTCAAGATATGGCTCATTCAATTTAAAACTTTTTCTAGTTTGGTCAAATTTTAAGATAGAATTATATTTTGAAAAAATATTTGTGTGGTTTGACTTCCAAAACACTTAAACTTTTATAATTTTTTTTTTATATAGAGTTTTGTAATTTTTTTTTATATTGTAATTTTTAAAAATTATTACCAATGAAAATCACACTATTATTTTATAAACATTCATCCTATTTGGAGCAATTCTTCACTTTATAAGGATGACCCCCAAACAGCCTTCTTGGGACATTGTGTACAGATGTAAAATACAGGGTGTCTACAAAAGAACTCCGGGGTTTTAAAAATTCATATCTCACTAACTATAAAAGATAGCAAAATTTAGTCGATTTCTCTGAAAAGAGTAGCTCAAAAAGTTTTACTCATACCAATTGGGAATGTTTGTATCAACTGTTGGCGGCGCTGCAGGGCGTTGACCTTGAAATGACGGGATGGAGGGACCTATTCCATGGCCTCCAAGGAGCCCTGATCTGACTCCGTTGGATTTTTTCTTCTGGGGGCGTATCAAGAATCTTGTGTATGCAGAGAAAATTCGTGATGTTCAACATCTCAGGGAACGAATAGTCAATTGTGTGGCAACCGTTCCCCCCCAGACATGCTCGCCAGGACATGGGAAGAGGTAGAATACCGTTTAGACGTCTGCCGTGCCACTAACGGGGCTTATATAGAACTTTACTAAGTGTTAAAAAAAAACTTGAAAATGTAAGCTTTTCAGTCATGTATAAAACATGTATATATGTTTTTTATTTCATTAAAATATTTTGCCTCAAAACCCCGGAGTTCTTTTATAGACACCCTGTATAATACACAATGTACCACCTATAAAATAATTTTTTTACGGAAAGCTAGAAAGTTAATTTGTGGTAATAATTGAGGACTAGAAATGGAAAACGACATAAGTACCAAAAGAATCGAAAATCTTTTTTTATTTTTACGGAAAAATGTCCTAAAGACCAAGCTAATCAAACTGGAGAACTCCCAAAGTGAGAACTCCAGTAGCAATAGTATACATTCATTCTGGTACTCAGACATTGCCTTAAGTACAAATGCGAATGTTTTTCGTTTTTTGGCTCTCCTGAAAATTTTTCTTTTTTGGACTTGGGTCGTTTTCTATTTCTAGTCCTCAATTATGTATAACTGAGCTAGAAGTATACTAAAAATTCATGTTTATATATTAAATATAATTTAAAGTTTCACAATCACGTATAAATTCAGACTGTGATATATGTGTACTTATTAATTACTCAAGCCTTCAAATGTAAGTATTGAGAAAACTATCTTTGGTTTATAAATTGATTTCTAATGGAAATTTTGCTTATTTTCAAATGTGTACCGAAATATCTGTTTAATAACTCAGATTACATATGTTTATCCAAAAGAACATACAATTTAATAATTATTTTAATACATGAAAAATCTTAATAATATCGCTTTTTTATAGGTTACTTGTGTAATTTTTACTTAGTGCGTTTATGCATTGTCCTTATCCAACAGGAGTTGGTTTTTCATGTCGAGATTTTATTCTTGATATATTTCTATTTCCTTCATATATTATTTAAGTCATTAAGCTTGTTCTTCATTCACAGCTCTAAGATAAATATTAAAATAAATCCTGCTGTTTGTAGATAATGATCTTTAATGTTCAATGTGCATTCTTTACCTGACTGCATTGTTCCTTATCTTTAATTTACATATTTCTTGTTCTTTAATATGTATCTTTTTTACTTATTTAATCTGCATATTTTCTTATTCTTTAATCTGCATCTTTTCTTCTTGTTGATATCAATTTACTTGCAAAAATACGTTCATTTTATTTTTATTTTTGTTAAATATGGCTAAGCAACGAAGTCATTTCCGAAGAAACTGTGAGGAAATTGTTTAATACTTTTCCTTAATAAAATCTTAATTGCTATAAAATTACTTATCTCGTTTAGGGCAATTTTATCACAACTGACTTGTATGTTAAAAATTACATATGTTCAACCACTCCACGTTAGGTTTGTTCATTCAACTGTTATTTTTGTTAAATATGGGTAAACAACGAAGTCATTTCCGAAGAAACTGTGAGGAAATTGTTTAATACTTTTCCTTAATAAAATCTTAATTGCTATAAAATTACTTATCTCGTTTAGGGCAATTTTATCACAACTGACTTGTATGTTAAAAATTACATATGTTCAACCACTCCACGTTAGGTTTGTTCATTCAACTGTTATTTTTGTTAAATATGGGTAAACAATGAAGTCATTTCCGAAGAAACTGTGATGAAATTGTTTAATACTTTTCCTTAATAAAATCTTAATTGCTATAAAATTACTTATCTCGTTTAGGGCAATTTTATCACAACTGACTTGTATGTTAAAAATTACATATGTTCAACCACTCCACGTTAGGTTTGTTCATTCAACTGTTATTTTTGTTAAATATGGGTGAACAACGAAGTCATTTCCGAAGAAACTGTGAGGAAATTGTTTAATACTTTTCCTTAATAAAATCTTAACTGCTATAAAATTACTTATCTCGTTTAGGGCAATTTTATCACAACTGACTTGTATGTTAAAAATTACATATGTTCAACCACTCCACGTTAGGTTTGTTCATTCAACTGTTATTTTTGTTAAATATGGGTAAACAACGAAGTCATTTCCGAAGAAACTGTGAGGAAATTGTTTAATACTTTTCCTTAATAAAATCTTAACTGCTATAAAATTACTTATCTCGTTTAGGGCAATTTTATCACAACTGACTTGTATGTTAAAAATTACATATGTTCAACCACTCCACGTTAGGCTTGTTCATTCAACTGTTATTTTTGTTAAATATGGGTAAACAATGAAGTCATTTTCGAAGAAACTGTAAGTGATGAAATTTATCACTTCTTTTCCTTAATAAACTCCTAATTTCTATAAAATCGCACTACCTTTCGGACAATTTCATCACAGCAAACTTGTGTGTTAAAAGTTACATATGTTCAACCGCTACAGGTTGCATTAGGTATGTATCACAAAGTGATGTTTTTTATCCTTAAAAATTATCAATAATATTAATTTTATGTTCCTAAAGATCCAATTTTATGATTAGTTGAAAAAGAAATTATTTGAAATTTCAAAAAACGAAAGGAAGCCCGGAAGAAATATCTTTACAAAGAAATGTGCTAAAAATTTCAACTAAATTAATCTTGTTTTCTTCTTAAGAGAAAACTCGGACAATAGTCCTTGGTAGCATGGTGGTATTGGACAATGTCGGAAACAAAGGTTCTGGGAAGATAGGACGATTCATGCTGAAACTCAAGCATCATTCCAAAATACACGATTTTTAAAAAAAATAGACTCGTCAAAACCATCAGAAAACATATTTTTATCCTTTCTTATACTGTTTATTTCAATTTTAAATCTTTGCATCAACATTTTCAGTACCTTTTACCCAGCACTGAGTGAGATTGGCCAAGAACCGTATCAACGACCTGTATACAACGGGATTGGCCAGAGTTGAATGATATTGGCCAGCGTAATTATTATTGGGGATATTAACAATCCAGATAGATTTCGTTGGAATATGCATGATTTTAATCAAAAGAATATATTCGAATATTTCAATGCTGTTTTTCGTAATGAGTATGAATTTAGATTAAACTTGCGCATCAGTTATTGAGAGGCAATATTTTCATTGAAATTTTTTTCTGAAATAACTTTGTTAATTCTTTCTCACTTCTATAAAATTTATATAAATGAATGAAAAACAATCTCTGCAAAAATAATATCAATCAGAAAGTAAATTACGTAATTCGACTAAGTTGTTTATTTTTAAAGTAGCATTCGGGGTGGTACAAAAAAATTCTCCCGGAAATTAAAAAGTAACTACTTCATTATCTTTAAATCAAGTCCATGGTTGAGTTGAAATACGATGCTCTAAACTATTTATCAACGGAAATAAAACAAGGGGTTTAATCTACACTGCCGTTTAATAAAAGAGGACAAGTTGAAGTATTTTAGCTCGAACACTTTACAATTTAGTAACTGAAAACCGTATTTTAGTTACAGGCGAATTACAACTTTTTAACAAATGGCAGTACAGGTTATTTCAGAAAAGTATATTTCAGGAAATTAACAGGATATTCCAGAAAAAAATATTTCATGAAATTAACAGGATATTTCAGAAACAGTGAGAGACAGAAGAAAGAAATAAGTTGTATGTTGGATGTAAATGTGGTATGGTATGGAATTTTGAATATACCGGATTGCAAAATTGATTGCTGGGAATAAATTTGATGATGACTGTATATATGATTTACCGATGAGGTCCATTTTTATTTGGATGAATTCGTCAATAAACAAAACGGATAAATATGGAGTGTTGAAAACCGGTCTGCATGTTTTTCAAATTTGATGATGGCTGCATATTGTTTATCGATGAGGTCCATTTTTATTTGGATGAATTTGTCAATAAACAAAACGAGTGAATATGGAGTGTTGAAAACCTGTCTGTGTGTTTTGCAAATTTGATGATGGCTGCATTTGGTTTACTGATAAGGTCCATTTTTATTTGGACGAATTTGTCAATAAACAAAATGGATAAATACGGAGTGTTGAAAACCCGTCTGCGTGTTTTGCAAATTTGATGATGGCTGCATATTGTTTACCGATGATGTCCATTTTTATTTGGAGGAATTTGTCAATAAACATAACGGGTGAATATGGAGTGTTGAAAAC